>OX401913.1:4853451-5463764 GCA_947859195.1 Drymonia ruficornis | reverse complement strand
TGTGAACGTGTGCACGACAAATCGTAACAACGTTCCGTGAAGTGCTAATCCGAAACACATGTGACAAAAAAAGTGAGTCGAGAAAAAAATGAGTCGAGATACGGGTCAGTTTCAAGAAGACGGCTTGCAGCGCATACATCGCGCTATAAAAAGAACATCGGATCAACGGATTGACAATGACAAGCGTTTAAGGGCCGCGTTTATTTATTTGTACAAGTATTTCCTTTTAGCGACGAGGTGGAGACACAACAAGGAACTTTTAGATAAGCTTTGTACGCTTCCCAACACGAGCCGTGCTATATTATGGTAATAACTTCGGCTCTAAACGGAGAGTCGAGACAGGTTACAAAACAGGATGTATTAAATTAGAAAATATATCTGTAGGTACACGGTCTCTTAAATTTAAAGCGAAATGTATGAAAGTAGTAAAGTTTGGCGATAAATTCCAGTCAATGTGTCGAGTCGGGCGAGCGCGCTTGTAACTCTTGAGTTACGTGTTAAACATCATGTTGGTACTCACTTAAGTAACGTCTGGCTGTTATTTCGTGTAATGAAATGGAATGCATTTTGTTTCAATACTTATAACATTTTGGAATGTTTTGAGAATTGCCTTGAATTGCCTACTTAGTGGCTAACAGCAAAGCGCTCATCGCCAGCTGCAAGCACTCATCGGTAAGCGATCAGAGGTTACCCAACATTTAGCATGGTCAGTCAGTACAGTCCGCGATGGATGTGCCTCTCCTCGCTTTGGAGGCCACGTAAAAAACTGTCCAGGTCCCAGACATCATGACCCTGGATATTAGATTCAATCAATAATAGGTACCTATATTGTTTGTAACTAATATAATTTAGGTCTTTCAGGGATTCAAGATACGAACCCGTGCTACGGTCCCAAAAAAAGACAGGGTAGTTAATTTCCATTCCTGTTTGACAAATCTGCAAACACATAACTAAGCTTTATAATTTATGGACCGTTAAATTTTTATGTGGCAAACTTCGATCTGACAAAAAATGTTGGGCTCGGTCCCCACAAGGGCACCGTTATATGGTACCTACACGGCGCCACAAAAACTATCGAATGTGTAATTGAGTCGTCGTGAGTCACCCGGGACACACATCTGTTGGGTTGCATGCGGTCGCGGTATGGTATGTTACTGCCCAACTAGCACAACTGCATAAAAGCTTTAGAGCTGGTAGGTGGTAAATGCTAGCGCCATAACGCTACACAGGTGATTTGCAACAAATATGGCGTCAAATGTCAAAAGTTTCATTGAAACTGTAGGTAAATTAGTGGCAAATAGGATCTATATGGCAGGTATATGCGAATATTCGACTTGTAAACGATGATCGCTTGAGCGAATGAATTTGAAAATGTTCATTCAATTAGACTTTTTCAAGTACCAAACGGGAGATTTTTTAGATAAGAACACTCTCGATTAAGAGACCTTTCAAACAAAAAAAAGAATTCAAAATCGGTTCATCCTTTCAGGAGTTATGATGCCTCAGGAAGACACACAAACACACTTCAAACTTATACGACCCCTATTTTTTCATCGGGAGTTAATAAATAGTGATAAATAAAACCAATCATGTGAACATTTGCACTAGAATGAGATTTTTAAGATCATTATCGGCATTTAGTTAAAATCAGTTGCCAGTATATTACCGTATCACCACCACACCTACCTATTCCCCGAGGTGCACTACGCGGTTCGGTTCCGGTACTTGCGTCGTCTTTTGTTTTCGCCCCACCAGTACCCGGTATTATTTAGCTAAAACCAGGGGCTTTTAATGGACTCCAAACTAGCAAACGAGGGGCTCAAAGAGATTAGATTTCTTATCGTGTAAAAAATCTTACCATAACGTAATACAAATTGTATTGAAAAAAAATCTATTATTAAGTAAATATAGGGTGCGTTTTTTTCTGTTTTGTGTGCTTTACAAATAATTGTATAAGATTAGAATAGTTATTTGATACCAAACAATATTCTTACTTAGGGTAACTTGTTTGAATATAGCTAAATTCATAATTATATTTTATAGTCATAAAATTAACGATCATATAAATTTACCGACTCCCTAAACAGCACAGCACTAGTTTGTACCTAAATTAATGTTTACCAATTTGAAAATAGAACAATTTTTTTTTATGACAATGCATTAAATTGCCCACATACGATAAATTAACCACAGAATATAAAATTAACGCGAAACGCAAGTCTGTCATTCTGTATTTTGTATCATTGTGAATTTGTATCATGCGGGTAAGCAGGGGTGGGATAATTAACACGATTATCGTCCGCCCACCTCTATTGTTAAACTCGTAATACATCTTAATACGATGAAACTAATCGATGTGAGATGTTAATTAAGTTATCATAGTTTACAGCCGCCAAATGGATAGATAAAAGTCAACGGAGAAAATAAAATACTTTATTACACAATTGTTCTTCGATTAACGTGAAGTGTGAAGTTATGAGACGTTATGTTAGTAATAGTAGGAGGTAGCGAGGTGTATAAATTACTTGTGGCAATAGGCATTACAGCGAAGTTAATCGAATGGTAGTTTCGATGATAATAAACTGCTTAAAAATAAAATTTACCATCGATTGTTCGAAATTTAACTTATTATGACAATTAACATGGTTATGATCATAGATTACGCGCGAAACATTTATAAATCTATGGTTACAGGTAATATATTAACCGCCAAATTTATAGAGATTTACCTATAGCCAGTTTACAATGTTTTTAAAAAGCATTTCTAGGAACTAAAGTGATTTGTAATGCTAGTGTAAGTCCTTCCTAACTTTCTATAAAATTGGGATTAGTAATTGGGATTGGGATTGGGAAGAACAAAATAAGTACCAGTACCTACCTACTGGTGGGTACTAATTTTGTTGCCTCCAACTTAAAACTAAACTAAGTTGGTACCTGTATTTTTTTATTAGTTTTTTTCAACGTGTTCATCGAACATGAGAAGGATCATAATAGATTTAGTTTAATCAAGTTTAGTTCGTATGCAATCAGAATTTAACCCATTCTCTTGTTAAAATATATTATTAGGAGGTATATTGCAATGCCATAACATGATACAAACATTATCCCTACATCGAATAACTTTACCTTATAATAAATAATAATCCACGTCTATGGATAATAGAAAATCCCAAAGGGATAAATAATATTCTGTGATAAACATCTTTAGCCCCGCAGAAACGGACCCGCAGGCGCGTCATCCCTCAAATAAATGCGACAAATTGAATGACCGCCATTGATGCCGGCAAAAAATTTAATTAACATTTCGTATCGAGAATAACACAAATAATAAAAAATATCGTATATAATGTTTTTAAATAAAGAACGCGACACACCAAATTATTACCAACATTCCAGAAAACAGCGATTCCCTATTCAAAAAGTCACTTAATAAAATTTAAGCATCGAACAGTTTAGCGTAGAGCCCATAAAGAAGTCGATGGGCCGAGAGGCGCAACAATGACGCCCGCCGGCCCAGGACATTCAGACCGAGTTTATTTTACTGTTCCCACTAAAATGTGCAGTAAAAACCCGCCCACGCACTCACTAGCACTCATGATATTCCTACTGACCTCTGCCCTCGAATAAAGAATATCCCAGACGCGTAATCCTTAGGACGTTTTATACTTGGCCGATAATTTAATACGAATTCGAACGCGTATAAAAAGGTTAAAGTGAAAATAAGATCGCTTTAACGATCTTTACTTTAATATTTTATATCTCCTACGTCGATGGCATGTATGTGGGTACCTACTAGGTACCTACTTACCTCACCCTAGGTATATCTACTATAATATTTTTTTGTGTTAAAGCACTGGGTAAGATATGTACCAAGACCAACAATATAATTTTAGCTATCCATAACCTAATGAAATCATTTTTTTTATTAACTATAGTGTTGTTCGTTGTGCAACGGTTATCTGGCACCTCTCCAGTGTCCAGATTGTATTCAAAATTATCTTAGGAGCACCTACCTATATTTTACGGAACATAATATGACTAAGTGTTACGCTATCGTTTTCATAAATATTAAAACGATTCAAATAGCGTCGCACTGGCTGGTAATATTGTTTCTATTTTCAAAATTTAAAAAAGGAACTTTTCATATTTTCAAAGTTGGCAGTTGGCAAGTGCACAAAAGTTTAATAAAGCGGCATACACACTAACCTAGTTGCATTTTAAGATATTGAAAATACATTTTCTCGGAACAAATAAGACATGATTGAAACAATAATATTGCAGGCACGTATATTCTTATGTCAATTACTTGATGCATCTGGCGCATTACTCATCCCGATATGTCCCTTGACATGGAGCGAAGTAGGTAAGTCGGATATCGTTACTGGTCCGTCTTAGGGCAGTTGGTTTATTGGCCCGAGTCGTTCAACTGTTTAGTTTTATTGGGCGTCCTCCGTTTATCGTATTAAAGACCGTTAGGTATACATTCCGTAGGGTGTATAATAGGTATATTAAGTAGGTAATTTCCTTAAGAAATCTTAGTAAGTAGGTGTAGATTGGAAACTGGATAGTTTATCGTGTCGCAATTACCTATGAAAGTTGAGAGGCGATGGTCGTTAGCGCTTGGACATAACGACGCTTAGATTACCTGTATTTTATAGAGATGCGAATTATCTTTGATACCTACTATAATACTTAGATACTAGCCTACTTATTCGAACTGTAAATAACTAATTCAGGATTATTAATTTAGAACTGCCTTCTCAGTCTCTAAACTCTACCTCTACCTATTTAATTTATCTAGGGTAAAAGCCCCAATTATTGGCACCCTGCACCAATTATTGTCCATACATATTTCTATGGGATTTCTTAATTCAGTGGATAGAATAACTAGGTAGGTGTGAAAAACTGTGAAATATATGACTTTTAACAAAAAAACACTATTTCCATGTTTAGTTTTCTTATTTTTTAGAGATAACTTCAAAAGTGCCAATAATTGGGGGGGTGCCAATATTGGGTGCCGTTACCCTACCTAGACTCTTATGTAAACTTAGGTAAGCACTTAATTGAAGTCCTATGTCAACTCAATTCGCAATTTTAATAGGTAAGTAGTCAACGTGCTTATTACATTCATAAAAGGTTATTTTGTAATAAATGAAATAAGCTACATGATCCGTAGGTAAATATATAATATGATCATGTATAGAATCATACCTCCGACGATCTAGAAGACTATGATTAAATAAAATTATATATTTCTATAAATCGAGATCGTAATGTAATATCCCCCTTCGAACGGTTTTTTAACGGCTATAAAATTTAAAATCTTATTAGCAGTCAGTGTCCCAACTCTGCTAATTGATAACGGTCAGAGCCAGCGAATGCACGCGACACAAAGTCAATACAAATGATGGATGATGCAGGGGTTTAATTAAACTCACATCAACCTGTTAGCTGCCAAAATGAGCTTATAATGGCGTCGGGTGAAGCGCATGTGCTAATCTGAGAGAGTACTAGTGCAGTACTTTTTAATTTCTAGTCTACTTTGCCAATACGGCTGGTCTTCCGTTGCATAAAGCCTTCTTGTGTATTTATTAAGTTACTGTCGAATTAAGAGTTGCGCAGCAGTAACGCAACAGCGCACCATGCTGAGCACAAGTTAAGTGATTGTGATGTTAGAAGGTAGCATATCTGCTAAAATAATACACCAATGTAAAGGTAATTCAGTCTAAAAATGCACGCCCCACGATGTATGTAAAGCGTTGCAATAAATATTATTTTCACACATTTAAATAATCACGTTAACATGATGTAGGTAAATATCTCTACTTAGGTCGGCTCACTGCATCGGGTAGTTGCGGGTTTGATTCTCACCAGAGACAAATTTCGGAAACGGCGTTTTCGTAATTTGTCCTGGTCTGGGTGTCACTGGGATCGCGCCCAGTCCATTGTATGGTAGCCATAGCACAAGCATTGCTTAGTTTGGAACCATACAGTTGGTGTGTCTGGCGATATTTATTTTATTTAGGTACCTACTTATATCTATCTATCATTAAGTAGTACAAACGTAAAATGGCACTGAGTAGCGAGCATGCGTCGTCAGAGGCGCCCCCTGCGGTGCCCGAATGAATAACCGTGAAATTACTCGTAAAACTCGCATTAGTGAGGCAGTTAATAACCCCTGGACCACATGGTCCACTCGTAAACCCTCACAAAAATTATTAAGACACCCATCTTCTCAGCAGTTGTAAAATCTAAATTGGTATTATTAATAGCTCTGTAATAATAATGTCATTAAAATGAACTAGCTTTTATTGGCGGGTTTATCAGATGAGATTAATTCAATTCCAGCACCGAGGGTAGTTTTTGAGGATAATAAGAAGCCTTCATCCTAGATAGGTAAATGTAGGCACCTATATTGTAGCTCACCTCTACCTTGCCAATTTACCTCTTTCAATGCTGTTCAGACGTTTTTACGTTCTGTAGAAAAATACATTCGTTTGTATGTTAATAAAGTCGCTTCGATTGGCGACCTGGGGCCTTACCAAGACCTCTTATCGCGATTCAATTATAGGAACGTTTTAACGTTTCAGCGATTTTTTGTGCAATGATGTACCTTATTGTCATGACAATAAGAAACGTCATTGCACAAAAAGTCGCTGAAACGTTAAAACAATACTGATGATGTACCTTATTGTCATGACAATAAGAAACGTCATTGCACAAAAAGTCGCTGAAACGTTAAAACAATACTGCTATAAGAGGTGGTGGTAGTACTGGCCCATAAAAAATAATATTGTAACCCCAGCCTTACAAAAGAACACAATTAAGCCCGCCACATATTAATCCATCCAAATGTATGGACGTATCGCGTTCGGAAACCCCGATTCGATATTTCGAAACGGGATTCCGATTCGGAATTCCGTATGTATGTGACGGGATTTAAGTACTTATCTTCTAACCTAGCCAATAAAGTTAGTACTTTGTTTAGTTGCTACGCTGCACAGTAGCTAGCACAAGCTTGATGCATTAAAAATAGATTTCAAAAACAAATTCGTCTCACGAATCAATACAAAAAATAAGACCGACGCTGGCATTAAGCCAGCGACATGGTTCAACAAAAGAAGGATGCATTTTAATGGCAACGTTAAGTCTCCATACAATAGCATATCACAAATTCAACGTTTCATTTCCATATACTATTCTCCACACTGTTATAACATCCCATTATTCGAGACTCACTCGGGACCTTTTTACACATTGCCACCCTGCTTTGTAATAAATTGAAGTATGGACACAATCATTAACTTAAGTAGGATGTTCTATTTAAGTCTAGGTACGTACAGAAAGCATTACCTACTTTCATTTACATACTTACGATGTTTCCTAAGTATTGACACCTAAATGATATCTGAATCATGCCGTAGAGATAAGGTACGAGTACCTAAACGACCGTGTCTATCTTGAGACTTCATGCCTATTGCACGTTGTGTCGAACATAGTGTATTTCATATAAATATTCTAGTCAAAGTTACCTACCAAGAGAGAGGGAGACATGTGACAATATGTCCAATTAAACGAAATTCATACATATATACAATACAAAACATATCGGTATTGCCAATAAGGCTCATCTTCTGGCGAATAATTTGCATCAAAATTAGATTTTATTTAAGATTAGCTTTTAAGTAGATTTTCAAATTGCGAGTGAGATATCAGCTCTGTGAATTTAGCTGCATATTATGTGTGGTTTTCGCAGATATATGGTGTGCTGAGCACAAGTCTAGTAATTGCAATGCTAGGAGGTACCACATCTGCTAAAATAGTCCATAATTGCTGATGATCATTAGCTTGAATAACTTTCCTAGACGTCCAGTTTAATCAACAGCACACATTTATTTAACACAGCAGTCGTTAAGTCTAAAGTGTATGACTTATCATTCCTTTCGTCTCCTTTCCGCCAAGTGATTCACACTCCAATGGCCTCACAAAGGAAGGACGGCCTCGTGACATGATGGACTGTCACCTCCGGATGATGGACGATACCGAGCCGGCCGTCAAATGAGAAATTCAATTTCTCGCTCCCGTTACTCCGCTGAGCCGTCAAGATATTTTAGATCAATCAGAAAGTTACAATGATTACATTATGTTGTTTTGTTATGCGAAGGGCGTAGATAACGGAATTAGATGAGAAGATAAATTGGTATAAGCAGTTAGATAGGTAAAGGTGCTACGAAGATTACAAGCATTAAGCTTTATGTAGATAAACGAGAATCATTCATGTTACATTTGGTTAAGTCTTCTAGGGCTAGCGAGAAATCTAAGGAAAATGGTGAGCAAGAAATTTCGCATGCACAAGTTTTGTCGCTATGTACAAAAAGATTAATAAAATAGGGAGGAAAAGTCATCTTACAATAGTTTCTCCTCGTGATCCCAATTAAAAGCTTTCAAAATGACAACGCCTATTAAATAATACTTACTATCATAATTCACTCGGTGCGTCCAGATGCCACGCATGCCTCGCTCGAGCACTCGTGTAATCACATTATGTCCATGCGTTCCGACGACAAAACTGAGTGCTCGGGCGAGGCATGCGTGGCATCTGGACGCAGCCATTCGATCGTCTGGCTCCGGCGCCATGTTTATGTTTGTGTATCAACAAAACATCGAAACCCGAGTCCCGATGTATTCATAACTTCCGTCGCTAACCGCATAAAGCATCGTGAACGTGTATTGTTCAAGAATGCGATTATAAAGTAACTTTATCGGCTCGTAAACAGGGGAATGTAGGCAGTTGCTAAGTATCGCAGCAATCAAGATAGAAAGTAGCAAAGGGCCATTTCGCACGAAATAATGCAGTTGTTGTCAATGACATTATAAGACTGAAAAGAGGTAGACAGGTTAGCTAGACATGACAAAAAGTGTTTGCAAATGGCATTAATAGGTATACCTACCTACCGCACGCACGCGGTCAGCGGCAGCGGACTGAAGTTGTGGGTAGGTACCTACGTTGCTTATTTTCATAATTATATTAATCACCTGTTAGAATCAATAAAGTACGTAATAATGTGCAAAAAATCACTTATCAACGCGGGCATCAATGACGCGACACCACGCCAGACTGAGCTCAGGTTCGCCAATTAGCAAACTTTTTATGGACCCCTTACGGAACGCGTAGCTACAACGTATCTACATTTTTTAAACCGACTTCAAAAAAGGAGGAGGTTTCTCAATTCGACCGTATATATATATTTTTTTTTTTTTTATGTGTGTTCGCGGATAACTTCGTCGTTTATGAACCGATTTTGATGAATCTTTTTTTGTTGGAAAGGAGATATTCCAGCGGTGGTACCATGATAAGGAAACCAGGATCTGATGATGGCATCCTAGAGAAACCGAGGGGAACCTTCGAAAATCGTAGGGGCGACTAGTGCGGTTGTAATTTTTTTCATTAACTATTTTAAAGCACTACTATTTTATGAAGGTCTGGAGTCGATCTGATGATGGAGCCGAAAGACAGTCGAGGGAACTCCTCAACGATTTACAGCAATTACCTGGTGTTTGGGCTTGATTAATTTGTATTGATGAGAACTTTACACCTAGATGGGTTGTGACTGTCATTAGGGGTCTGATGATGAAGACGTAGGACAGTCAAGGGAACTCCTCAACGATTTACAGCAATAACTTGGTGTTTGGGCTTGATTAATTTGTATTGATGAGAACTTTACAACTAGATGGGTTGTGACTGTCATTAGGGGTCTGATGATGAAGACGTAGGACAGTCAAGGGAACTCCTCAACGTTTTACAGTAGCTACCTTGTGTTTGGGCTTGATTAATTTGTATTGATGAGAACTTTACACCTAGATGGGTTGTGACTGTCATTAGAGGTCTGATGATGAAGACGTAGGACAGTCAAGGGAACTCCTCAATGTTTTACAGTAGCTACCTTGTGTTTGGACTTAATTCATTTCTATTAATGAGAACTTTGCACCCATATCGTTTATAAGTGCCATTACAGGTCTGATGATGGAGACCATAGACAGTCGAGGGAATTCTTCAACGATTTACAGCAGTTACCTTTTGTTGGGCTTACTTCATAAGGTTCAATATGCCAAAATGTTCATTGGTATGGCGCCACTAAAAATCGTGAAATAAAATTATTTTTATAAAAAAAAAAACCGACTTCAAAAAAACCTGATGCACTAAAAAGCCTGAAATAATATTTCTATTACCACCTCTGCCTACCCCTTCGGGAAAACCAGACGTGATGGTGTGTTATCGAGTATTTGAAGTCGGTGCCAATCTTGGTATGCCAAGTCTACCTACTATAAAAGTAAGAAGATAGATTGGCACCGACCCCAAATACTCGATTGTGGTTTTAGTTCAAAAGGCAAATAAAGGAAGCTAAAGTTAATGAAAGTTAAATAAATGAATAGTCCACTTAAGGAAGCTACACAACATAAAATTTCCATTGCGACCGTCAAAACAGTGTCGAATTAAAAAACTCTTTGAACTCACCGTAAACATGCCTAATCTCGTATAGATACTAAAATAAAAAGTTCGTTCCGAATGCGAGACACATGTCTACATGTTGGTAAGATACAAACCGTGTATAATTTGATAAAGTGGTCCCCTCTACGCTGAGCTGTTTCGATGCCGGGAAGCTTTGGCGAGAACCGACCGCCTAAATTAGGTAGAAACCTACCTACAAGAAAATACGTTTCTTCTATTTTTAAACTCAGGGTGCTGACGAGTCAGGAATTCTACCGCAAATTTAACTTTGTTTCTTGTCTATGAAACCCTGTGGCCCGATATGCACTTTGCTGGTTTTTTTATGCTATTCCCATAGCTATGCCTATGCCATATTTTAATATTCAAGTGGTTGTCAAAATGTTGTAAAGGTACTTAAGTACCTAACCGACGTAGGGGGTAGGTACCTACTTATAATTTACTCAGTGTCACACTGTGTTCGCCAAGTACACCAAATATAGGTTGTGTCAGGAGGCATACACAAGGCAATTTCTACGTAGGTAGTACCTAGTACACGTGGTACATGTGTTTACCACGTTTGTACTAACTCAAAATGTACAGTACAAACTTACCAACACACCCCGCGTTCGATCTTGATGATGTACTGCCTCTAATCGTTTTAATATCAAACCTATTCTTTAGTTCTTCTTATGCCGTGTGTTCACTGGTAAACTAAACTTGCACAAGTTTACTTGCGCAAGCGACTTCCAATGTATAAACACTCACGCAAGTGGACTTCTGCGACTTGCCGAACTTGCTGCAAGTCCCACATGTACGCGGTTGTGTAAAATTGCATTCAGTGGAAACACGTCGTCAAGTGACTTCTGCAAGAAATTGCGGAAGTTACTTGCCAGTGGACACACGGCATTACTTATACGAAACTAATGAGAGTACTATGCAGTAGCTCAATATAAAAATAAAAAATTGGACTTTCCGTTCTACGTGTTTTTTTTGTTGTTTTACCCATGGAATTTCCTAAAATGTGAGAAATTATTTCATTACTTAACAAAAGTAAGTTTTTTAATGAAATATAAATTTAAAAATCTAATAATTATTATAGTACCTAACCAGACAAAAAATATTTAAACCTCCTCAGTCAGACAGGTCCTGACAGATGTCAAAATTCATCATGTACGTATAATGGAATGTACGCAATACTAGTGATGTACCGAGTCGGCTATTTTTGGTATTCTAGTATTCTGGTACTCGTTAAAAAAAGAATCGAGTCAGTACTCGAGCCGGAGGACTCGGTCAGGACTCTTGTATAAGTATTTGAATACTTAATAGGACTCGAGTACTTTTGTATTATGTATTTTTTAAATTATGGCGTCGCTTTTCGCATATGCAAGTGTCAAGTAAAATATAATTAATATATTTCAAGTGTTGGGCTGCGTCAAGCACGGGAAGACCTGGATATGCATAAAATTTCCCCCTCCCCCAACAATCCTTATCAGTGAAGTGGCGGGTGTATACTTCACTGACAGCCTTCTTAAAAATAAACTTTTAACTTTGTAGTTTGTGCCCGACTTAGGATTCGAATACCATAAAGTACTCGGAACCCGTATTCGAGTACCGGGTATTCGAATCCTATAATCTGAGTACTCGAGTACTTTACTCGAGTAGTGATGTGCCGAGTACGCTATTTTTGGTACTCGAGTATTCAGTACTCGTTAAAAAAAGAATCGAGTAAGTACTCGAGTCAGAGGACTCAGTCAGGTACTCGAATACTTGTAATGAGTACTCGAGTACTTAATAGGACTCGAGTACTTTTGTATTATGTATTTTTAACCACGCAAACGTCCGAGTTTCACATCTAATTAGTGCGTTGTACTTGCACTCGTAAAAATTGGCGAAAATGGCGAAAATTTTGGCGAGAGCCCCTATATATAACGTATTTTCTAAAAACTACAACTGTTACAGCAAATTAAAAAAGCCTGTATAAAGTCTACTTAAATATGTATTAATAATTACCTGTTTTCCCAATTAGGAAATATATCTTCTTCTTCCTAGCCTTATCCCATTATGAGGGGTCGGCTTTCAGTCTACCCTGATTTGGCTGATCACCGATAATTTTTTAATATATAACACTAATACAGTACAGTGGGATAATAAACAAATTATTGATTGCACCTCTATTTATTTGAGTACCCGACTTAGGATTCGAAAACCATGAAGTACTCGGAACCCGTATTCGAGTACTGGGTACTCGAGTTCTATAATCTGAGTACTCGAGTACCCGAGTACTTACTAAGTACTCGAGTAAGTACTCGAGTCAGGCTGTACTCGGCACATCTCTATACTCGAGTCAGGCTGAAGCTGAACTCGGTACATCTCTACGCAATACCAGGGTTGCCAGATCTCCTGATTTTCCAGGAGATTTCCTGCTTTGTCTGATATTCTCCTGATCTACTGATTTTATTATTAAATCTCCTGATATTTGTGTTTTGAAATAAATACATACCTACATACCACAAGTATGCGTAAAAAGGACGACGTATCTGCGTCTTCTGACCGAACTACCAATTTTTAATAGTAATAATAAGTTCATGGATTAAACACTATATCATGCTCTAACTCAGTTTATTAGGGGTGTTTTTGCAATAAGCCTTTATCGATCGCCGATTCTTTAACATTGTTGTTTATTGCGCATGAGTAAGGGAGAAGGGACGTCGACGCAAGTCGCAACGCTTCGCGACTAAACTTTTGCGGTACCTACTATAATATTTGATATGTTCTAAAATACATTTAAATTTTGCATATAATAGCAGCTGTCGTTTGTTTTTTACCCGACTACGGCGGAGGGTTATGATTTTGACCGGTATGTATGTATGAATGTATGTATGTAAGTATGTATGTATGTATGTATGTAAGTATGTAAGTATGTATGTATGTATGTATGTATGTATGTGCATCTGTTCCCACCTAACTTCCAAACTACTTGTCGTAATTTGACAAATGAGGTATCGTTAGAAGCGGCTTAATGGCGCGCTGGTTATAGGCTATGTGACGTCACATAAAATTGCATATGGCGCCCTCTAGAGGACATAATGTCATGAACTAAAAAAAAAACATTTTTTAATAAAACCGTGTGGGTTATCAAATGAAAGAGCTTAATAAAAAAGATTAATAAAATAGGGAGGAAAAGTCATCTTACAATAGTTTCTCCTCGTGATCCCAATTAAAAGCTTTC
Source organism: Drymonia ruficornis (assembly GCA_947859195.1). Lineage (NCBI taxonomy): Eukaryota > Metazoa > Arthropoda > Insecta > Lepidoptera > Notodontidae > Drymonia > Drymonia ruficornis. Next base: position 5,450,046 of record OX401913.1, on the reverse strand, counting down.
AAAATGACAACGCCTATTAAATAATACTTACTATCATAATTCACTCGGTGCGTCCAGATGCCACGCATGCCTCGCTCGAGCACTCGTGTAATCACATTATGTCCATGCGTTCCGACGACAAAACTGAGTGCTCGGGCGAGGCATGCGTGGCATCTGGACGCAGCCATTCGATCGTCTGGCTCCGGCGCCATGTTTATGTTTGTGTATCAACAAAACATCGAAACCCGAGTCCCGATGTATTCATAACTTCCGTCGCTAACCGCATAAAGCATCGTGAACGTGTATTGTTCAAGAATGCGATTATAAAGTAACTTTATCGGCTCGTAAACAGGGGAATGTAGGCAGTTGCTAAGTATCGCAGCAATCAAGATAGAAAGTAGCAAAGGGCCATTTCGCACGAAATAATGCAGTTGTTGTCAATGACATTATAAGACTGAAAAGAGGTAGACAGGTTAGCTAGACATGACAAAAAGTGTTTGCAAATGGCATTAATAGGTATACCTACCTACCGCACGCACGCGGTCAGCGGCAGCGGACTGAAGTTGTGGGTAGGTACCTACGTTGCTTATTTTCATAATTATATTAATCACCTGTTAGAATCAATAAAGTACGTAATAATGTGCAAAAAATCACTTATCAACGCGGGCATCAATGACGCGACACCACGCCAGACTGAGCTCAGGTTCGCCAATTAGCAAACTTTTTATGGACCCCTTACGGAACGCGTAGCTACAACGTATCTACATTTTTTAAACCGACTTCAAAAAAGGAGGAGGTTTCTCAATTCGACCGTATATATATATTTTTTTTTTTTTTATGTGTGTTCGCGGATAACTTCGTCGTTTATGAACCGATTTTGATGAATCTTTTTTTGTTGGAAAGGAGATATTCCAGCGGTGGTACCATGATAAGGAAACCAGGATCTGATGATGGCATCCTAGAGAAACCGAGGGGAACCTTCGAAAATCGTAGGGGCGACTAGTGCGGTTGTAATTTTTTTCATTAACTATTTTAAAGCACTACTATTTTATGAAGGTCTGGAGTCGATCTGATGATGGAGCCGAAAGACAGTCGAGGGAACTCCTCAACGATTTACAGCAATTACCTGGTGTTTGGGCTTGATTAATTTGTATTGATGAGAACTTTACACCTAGATGGGTTGTGACTGTCATTAGGGGTCTGATGATGAAGACGTAGGACAGTCAAGGGAACTCCTCAACGATTTACAGCAATAACTTGGTGTTTGGGCTTGATTAATTTGTATTGATGAGAACTTTACAACTAGATGGGTTGTGACTGTCATTAGGGGTCTGATGATGAAGACGTAGGACAGTCAAGGGAACTCCTCAACGTTTTACAGTAGCTACCTTGTGTTTGGGCTTGATTAATTTGTATTGATGAGAACTTTACACCTAGATGGGTTGTGACTGTCATTAGAGGTCTGATGATGAAGACGTAGGACAGTCAAGGGAACTCCTCAATGTTTTACAGTAGCTACCTTGTGTTTGGACTTAATTCATTTCTATTAATGAGAACTTTGCACCCATATCGTTTATAAGTGCCATTACAGGTCTGATGATGGAGACCATAGACAGTCGAGGGAATTCTTCAACGATTTACAGCAGTTACCTTTTGTTGGGCTTACTTCATAAGGTTCAATATGCCAAAATGTTCATTGGTATGGCGCCACTAAAAATCGTGAAATAAAATTATTTTTATAAAAAAAAAAACCGACTTCAAAAAAACCTGATGCACTAAAAAGCCTGAAATAATATTTCTATTACCACCTCTGCCTACCCCTTCGGGAAAACCAGACGTGATGGTGTGTTATCGAGTATTTGAAGTCGGTGCCAATCTTGGTATGCCAAGTCTACCTACTATAAAAGTAAGAAGATAGATTGGCACCGACCCCAAATACTCGATTGTGGTTTTAGTTCAAAAGGCAAATAAAGGAAGCTAAAGTTAATGAAAGTTAAATAAATGAATAGTCCACTTAAGGAAGCTACACAACATAAAATTTCCATTGCGACCGTCAAAACAGTGTCGAATTAAAAAACTCTTTGAACTCACCGTAAACATGCCTAATCTCGTATAGATACTAAAATAAAAAGTTCGTTCCGAATGCGAGACACATGTCTACATGTTGGTAAGATACAAACCGTGTATAATTTGATAAAGTGGTCCCCTCTACGCTGAGCTGTTTCGATGCCGGGAAGCTTTGGCGAGAACCGACCGCCTAAATTAGGTAGAAACCTACCTACAAGAAAATACGTTTCTTCTATTTTTAAACTCAGGGTGCTGACGAGTCAGGAATTCTACCGCAAATTTAACTTTGTTTCTTGTCTATGAAACCCTGTGGCCCGATATGCACTTTGCTGGTTTTTTTATGCTATTCCCATAGCTATGCCTATGCCATATTTTAATATTCAAGTGGTTGTCAAAATGTTGTAAAGGTACTTAAGTACCTAACCGACGTAGGGGGTAGGTACCTACTTATAATTTACTCAGTGTCACACTGTGTTCGCCAAGTACACCAAATATAGGTTGTGTCAGGAGGCATACACAAGGCAATTTCTACGTAGGTAGTACCTAGTACACGTGGTACATGTGTTTACCACGTTTGTACTAACTCAAAATGTACAGTACAAACTTACCAACACACCCCGCGTTCGATCTTGATGATGTACTGCCTCTAATCGTTTTAATATCAAACCTATTCTTTAGTTCTTCTTATGCCGTGTGTTCACTGGTAAACTAAACTTGCACAAGTTTACTTGCGCAAGCGACTTCCAATGTATAAACACTCACGCAAGTGGACTTCTGCGACTTGCCGAACTTGCTGCAAGTCCCACATGTACGCGGTTGTGTAAAATTGCATTCAGTGGAAACACGTCGTCAAGTGACTTCTGCAAGAAATTGCGGAAGTTACTTGCCAGTGGACACACGGCATTACTTATACGAAACTAATGAGAGTACTATGCAGTAGCTCAATATAAAAATAAAAAATTGGACTTTCCGTTCTACGTGTTTTTTTTGTTGTTTTACCCATGGAATTTCCTAAAATGTGAGAAATTATTTCATTACTTAACAAAAGTAAGTTTTTTAATGAAATATAAATTTAAAAATCTAATAATTATTATAGTACCTAACCAGACAAAAAATATTTAAACCTCCTCAGTCAGACAGGTCCTGACAGATGTCAAAATTCATCATGTACGTATAATGGAATGTACGCAATACTAGTGATGTACCGAGTCGGCTATTTTTGGTATTCTAGTATTCTGGTACTCGTTAAAAAAAGAATCGAGTCAGTACTCGAGCCGGAGGACTCGGTCAGGACTCTTGTATAAGTATTTGAATACTTAATAGGACTCGAGTACTTTTGTATTATGTATTTTTTAAATTATGGCGTCGCTTTTCGCATATGCAAGTGTCAAGTAAAATATAATTAATATATTTCAAGTGTTGGGCTGCGTCAAGCACGGGAAGACCTGGATATGCATAAAATTTCCCCCTCCCCCAACAATCCTTATCAGTGAAGTGGCGGGTGTATACTTCACTGACAGCCTTCTTAAAAATAAACTTTTAACTTTGTAGTTTGTGCCCGACTTAGGATTCGAATACCATAAAGTACTCGGAACCCGTATTCGAGTACCGGGTATTCGAATCCTATAATCTGAGTACTCGAGTACTTTACTCGAGTAGTGATGTGCCGAGTACGCTATTTTTGGTACTCGAGTATTCAGTACTCGTTAAAAAAAGAATCGAGTAAGTACTCGAGTCAGAGGACTCAGTCAGGTACTCGAATACTTGTAATGAGTACTCGAGTACTTAATAGGACTCGAGTACTTTTGTATTATGTATTTTTAACCACGCAAACGTCCGAGTTTCACATCTAATTAGTGCGTTGTACTTGCACTCGTAAAAATTGGCGAAAATGGCGAAAATTTTGGCGAGAGCCCCTATATATAACGTATTTTCTAAAAACTACAACTGTTACAGCAAATTAAAAAAGCCTGTATAAAGTCTACTTAAATATGTATTAATAATTACCTGTTTTCCCAATTAGGAAATATATCTTCTTCTTCCTAGCCTTATCCCATTATGAGGGGTCGGCTTTCAGTCTACCCTGATTTGGCTGATCACCGATAATTTTTTAATATATAACACTAATACAGTACAGTGGGATAATAAACAAATTATTGATTGCACCTCTATTTATTTGAGTACCCGACTTAGGATTCGAAAACCATGAAGTACTCGGAACCCGTATTCGAGTACTGGGTACTCGAGTTCTATAATCTGAGTACTCGAGTACCCGAGTACTTACTAAGTACTCGAGTAAGTACTCGAGTCAGGCTGTACTCGGCACATCTCTATACTCGAGTCAGGCTGAAGCTGAACTCGGTACATCTCTACGCAATACCAGGGTTGCCAGATCTCCTGATTTTCCAGGAGATTTCCTGCTTTGTCTGATATTCTCCTGATCTACTGATTTTATTATTAAATCTCCTGATATTTGTGTTTTGAAATAAATACATACCTACATACCACAAGTATGCGTAAAAAGGACGACGTATCTGCGTCTTCTGACCGAACTACCAATTTTTAATAGTAATAATAAGTTCATGGATTAAACACTATATCATGCTCTAACTCAGTTTATTAGGGGTGTTTTTGCAATAAGCCTTTATCGATCGCCGATTCTTTAACATTGTTGTTTATTGCGCATGAGTAAGGGAGAAGGGACGTCGACGCAAGTCGCAACGCTTCGCGACTAAACTTTTGCGGTACCTACTATAATATTTGATATGTTCTAAAATACATTTAAATTTTGCATATAATAGCAGCTGTCGTTTGTTTTTTACCCGACTACGGCGGAGGGTTATGATTTTGACCGGTATGTATGTATGAATGTATGTATGTAAGTATGTATGTATGTATGTATGTAAGTATGTAAGTATGTATGTATGTATGTATGTATGTATGTGCATCTGTTCCCACCTAACTTCCAAACTACTTGTCGTAATTTGACAAATGAGGTATCGTTAGAAGCGGCTTAATGGCGCGCTGGTTATAGGCTATGTGACGTCACATAAAATTGCATATGGCGCCCTCTAGAGGACATAATGTCATGAACTAAAAAAAAAACATTTTTTAATAAAACCGTGTGGGTTATCAAATGAAAGAGCTTGATGAGCACATTTCAAAAATATATATATTGTTACCTATAACTCAAAAATATTTAAATAAAAAGTAAGTTTAAAAACTAAAACCCGACTACTGAAAAATCGCGCTCTAAAAAGTATGAAACAAGAAAATATTCTCATCTAGAGGATAGCCGTGGTCCGTGTTCATATGCCATTTGGCCCTAAAGAACCTACAGTCCTACAGTAGTCGGGTTTTAGTTTTTAAACTTACTTTTTTGCCGGAGTCTTGAGAACTAAAAATATACTAAAAATCAAGTTTTGATTTTACAACAAAAATGAATAGCCATTGGAACGCAGCCTTATAAATAAGGCTGCGTTCCAGACGACGTAATTTTTGTTATTTTCGTTCATAAATGTCGTTCCACTGGAACCAAATTGTACTGAAAGTGATCATTATTATTGTTTTTAACAGTTTTTTTTGAACGAAAATAACAAAAATTACGTCGAATGGAACGCATCATGTGAATTTTATTGAACTCCTGATTTATCAGATCAGTCTCCTGGTTTTTTTAAATCTCATTTCCTGGTTTTTGAAATTTTGGTCTGGCAACCCTGCGCAATACGCATAATGAACGGCTTTTTGGCGGGAAGTGGAAAAGTCATGTTGTCATTTTTGTTTTAATTTCCAAAACTTGTGTTTTCGTGTATTATAGTGTGTAATATTGGTGGAATATTAACCATTATACGGTCATCAATGTGCGTGAGTGTGGGCAATTGGAACAAAAGTGATGAAACATGATTTTCGGCTTCTCACAAGAAGTCTAGTAATTTGTCAGTAAAGTATCCGCCACTTTACTGATAGGGTTTGGGGGGGTAGAAATAAGGTAGTTATAAGGTAGATTTAAGGTAGTTATAAGGTAGAATTAAGAAAAAAATGTAGTAAAAGTATACTGATGTTAGGCTCCAAAGGGCTAGTTCCCAGGGGCCGTAAAACTAATCATATAAAAAAAAAAAAAAAACGCATAATGAACGGGCTTTTTGCATAGATTTATAGTAATAGATCGGAAGCTATTGTTTATGGTATACATATTTGATGCAAATATGGACCACATTAACGAAAACATATCCGTCTCATTCTTGCACGTTACAATTTAGCTATGTAAAACAGTACAGTATATGTCATATATTTCCTTTTTCTGGAAATTTTTGGTTGGTTCTGTCATTAAAATTCTCCTTGAAGATCTTTTTGGACCGACATATTGGACCGTCGGTTATGTTCGGCTCTCTCTGGTTAGTAGTTCATCTGTCATTCTACCGTCTTAACAAATTATTTTAAATTTTACGGTGAACTGTGTGTATTTTGTGACTCTTTATTATGTTATTTGGGATTATTAAGGAAAAAACAATATAGTTTAGTGTTGCGTTAGGGCATGCAGTTCTGATTCTCGAAAGAATTTCGAAGGTTTGTTATTTTCCAGGTTAGTTGTGTTATTTTCATATTTAAGTGTATTTATAGTGTGTGAAAATAAATGTTGGGTACATTATATTAATTTTTAATTGAGTTCCCGTCTATAATCGTACTCTCGATTTCATATTTTCATATAAAATAGAACTAACAAATATTTGCTATGTTTACATATAAACGTAGTGCTGTTCTTATAAGTTTTGTTTCAAAGTTATCGATACAAATTCTATTCACCTACACGTTGGGCCGCGCCGTCACCCCGGGGTGACCACAAAGAAATTATTTTTGTTTTGGAAGGTGCGGGACTGCGCAGCCTTAAATTAGTTTTATAATATTTGTCATCACTACTCACGAACATAAAGATGCGCGACAGAGATAACAAGTTGATTTATGGATAGTGAACATTTTAAAATTAAATGTGGGATTTGCTAAAACGGCTTAAAGAAGTTAAAATAGAGTTTATTCAAAATCTCCCGATTTCGCAAGATTTTTAGCTGATAAATTTGTCGATTTTTAATTTTACGCTTTTGCTACACTGGGCAGTGGTAGGTAGGGATGATGGCCGTGTATGCATGAGGCTCTCCACACGTGCATATTTTCGTGGTAAAGTTGAGGCGCCAACAAGGCCGAGACATTGAAATTCTGGTGGTCTCTAACGTTAAATTGCGAACCCCGAAGAGTTGCCATGTGAAAATGACTTTACTTGAGCAGCAGCGTCACTCTGCACAACCATTTTAGAGGGAAGAGGGTGACTCGCTCCACAGAGCCATAAAATAACATAATAGTCATAAATAAAAACATAATTTTGTACTGCCTACTCCCGATTAACGTGATATTTGTGCTGCGGTCTCTTTCCCCCCTTCATGACACTTGACTGACCGACTCGTTTGGTACACTCGTCGTCGCGGTGCCTCCTGTGTCTAAAAACCTTAATCGCACGAAATCTACTCAATCCTTTGTGTAATTGTGTTGTGTGAACTGGATAAACCCAAGTGAGTGCTCTAGTGATGTGCCTGCGCAGAAGAACATGACGATCCAGCCATACCACCCTGGAAATGCACCCGCCTCCATCGTGTCGTTAATGTACACGCTTGACATTGACCTGAGCCTTGCAGATTTGTCTCCCCCCTTTTTTGCCTTATTTGATTTAGCCCAGCATAGCTGAACCTACCTAATCAGGACCCAGCACTTTTCCCGCGACATGATCGTTAGGTATATCGATATGGATACTATCGACTAACTAAAAGTACAACACTTTTTGCTGTGCGCCATTTTGGACGATCGTGTGCTCGTGTTTGGCTACAGATGACGTCACATAGGGCTTGTCCTTTCTCTCTTAGGTCATTGGCTTTTTGGCGGGAAGTGGAAAAGTCATGTTGTCATTTTTGTTTTAATTTCCAAAACTTGTGTTTTCGTGTATTATAGTGTGTAATATTGGTGGAATATTAACCATTATATGGTCATAAATGTGCGTGAGTGTGGGCAATTGGAACAAAAGTGATGAAACATGATTTTCGGCTTCTCACAAGAAGTCTAGTAATTTGTCAGTAAAGTATCCGCCACTTTACTGATAGGGTTTGGGGGGGTAGAAATAAGGTAGTTATAAGGTAGATTTAAGGTAGTTATAAGGTAGAATTAAGAAAAAAATGTAATAAAAGTATACTGATGTTAGGCTCCAAAGGGCTAGTTCCCAGGGGCCGTAAAACTAATCTTATAAAAAAAAAAAAAAACGCATAATGAACGGCTTTTTGGCGGGAAGTGGAAAAGTCATGTTGTCATTTTTGTTTTAATTTCCAAAACTTGTGTTTTCGTGTATTATAGTGTGTAATATTGGTGGAATATTAACCATTATATGGTCATAAATGTGCGTGAGTGTGGGCAATTGGAACAAAAGTGATGAAACATGATTTTCGGCTTCTCCCAAGAAGTCTAGTAATTTGTCAGTAAAGTATCCGCCACTTTACTGATAGGGTTTGGGGGGGTAGAAATAAGGTAGTTATAAGGTAGATTTAAGGTAGTTATAAGGTAGAATTAAGAAAAAATGTAATATGTATACTGATGTTAGGCTCCAAAGGGCTAGTTCCCAGGGGCCGTAAAACTAATCTTATAAAAAAAAAAAAAAAAAAAACGCATAATGAACGTTGTTTTGTAATCTTTCGACGATCCAGTTTCTTGTTAACTTATTTATAAAAATGAGTCTGTGGAGACGAATTACGACTCCTTATATTATTTTTCGGAAGTTAAGGCAAGAAATTACCCCAGAACTGGTTCACAAGTATATGCACAAAAATGTAAACATAACCTCATCCTTAGTGAATAGAAAGGCAAATAATGTTTTGTATAGTGCATTTCGCTGCAGATCCAAAAAGGTTAGACTAGTTTTAAGATTTGTTTACAAATATACAAGCGTAGTTTTACTTCTAAACTATAAAAAGTTACAGTACCTAGTACCCAATAAAATTTCAAGCAATTATTCACTTCCAGCAGAATCAGATTGATTCCGATGATGAAGATGACATATTCGATGACGACTCTTCGCTCTCCAAAGATTCCAAGCTCGTCAAGTTCTCCACAACTTCCATGAGAGCTGATATGATTCTTAAGTCTGCACTTAATGTGTCTAGGAAGTAAGTATCAATACTAATATTATAAATGCGAAAGTAACTCTGTCTGTTACGCTTTCACGACTAAACCGTTGAACCAATTTTGATGAAATTTGGTATGGAGATAGATATGACCTTGGAGCAAAACAGGCTACTTTTTATCCTGGAAAAATGTCAGGTTCCTGTGGAATATTAAAGCTAACGTGGACGAAATCACGGGCAGAAGCTAGTTAACAAATAAATAAAATAAATATCTAAATGAAGCAACACTTGTATTATAGCTAAGGTATAATGGACTTTTGGCGATCCTAGTGACGGACCAGGGAAAATTACGAATAAGCCATTTCCTAAAGCCTCAGGAATCAAGCCCACAACCACCAAATGCAGTGAACTGAGTGGCCTGCTCTCAAACCACTGCGCCAAGCAATTAGTCGAATAAATAAACCTTAAGTGTTTTAAAGGGGTTCTGTTTATTTCAGCAAAGTAGAGCAAATGTTTTATGAGAGTAAAATCAGAATAAACGGAAAGAAAATACTCAAGAAAAGTGTTTCTGTAAGTACCTATTAATCTGGCAGCGCACAGTGTACAACCAATCCATTGTTTCGGCCGTACATTGCGCGGTGATTCATTAATTAAGAATGTTAAATTTCATCCCAGCTACTGTATGTCCTGAGGGTTTTGGCCAGTGGGAATTATCACTATGTTCTAGGCAGAAGTATTATAGTGTGCACACAGTGCACTATTGGGATTAGGTCCCAATGTAAATAGGTAATGAGTCTGTCACTATTTCTAGACTGTGCTGTTTTGAGACTTCTTGCAGCCCAAATAATCAATAGACAGAGCCTATATACTTAATGCATTGACTTAGTATATTTTTTATACCTGCGGCACGTTATGATGGCCGGTTTGTCATGTGGGAGGGGAAAAGGATGAACCTTATTATAACAGAATGAAATTAATTTTCGCATGAATTTTTTGTCATTCTTATTTTTTTAAACGGCCAGTCTTATTCCGTTATAATAAGGTTCATTTTCTTCCCCCCCCCCACATGTCAAACCGGCCATCGTAAAATGCCGCTACTGTAACCCTCTTTTTCTCATTCAGGTGAAAACAGGTGATGAAATAGATTTATTAAAAATGGTAAGTCCCAAAAATCCTGATCATTTGTATGTGTCAAGAGTAGAAGTTCTGGATGTAGTGCCTAAGGAAGAGAGCATCAGTGTTACTGCAAGGAGATTCAAAAATTTGCTCATAGAAAACTACGCTGAAGACCCACAAAAAAGTGTCGCAGATAGTGAAGCCTAATTGTAACACTTTCTGTGAATCAGGCCTTTTATGGTTGAAATCTAGTTACCAAGTTATTTGTATAATAGTCCTATTTTATTGCTGTAGATTAAATTGTAAATATTAAAAAAAAACTATTTAATAACAAAAACATTTTATGATTTAATTGTAACATGATTAAAAATCCAAGTCTATATCACAATCTGAAGTTTCAAAAATTGATATTTGTGAACTAGGAGCGGAAGACTTTTGGTTGGAATCTGTGCTATTTTCCTTTGCTCTTAGTAAATGTACAGAAATATTCTCTGATTTAGGCACTTGTGGTTTTTCTTCATATTTATTTCTATCAATTTTACTGGAAAACTGAAATTGTTTGAGTCTGTCTTCTCTTTTTCCTCTGTCTTCAGAAGTCTTTGCTAATCTATTTTCATGAACCAAACTTTCAGGTACTTTATCTACATCCTTTCCTTTTTCTACTGTTTCTTGTTCTATAGGGTTGGTTTTAATTTCGTTATTAATTGCATTTGTACCATTATCGGTATCACACTCAAAATTAAAATCAATTCCTAAATCTGCTAAAGCATCATTTACACTTGGGACCACATTTAAAACGTTTCTGTTATCAATTGAATCTTCATCACTATTGGAATTGTGGTCATTATCACATTTATTCCCTTTTACTTTCTTCTTAGACAATTTACTACTGACTGATGCAGCGTCTATAACAACTTCTTTTCTTTTTCTTTTACTATTTTTCTTCTGAATATGTGGTGGTTCTTTTGCAACTTTATTCAATGTGGCATGTTTCTTTAGGGTTGCAGCAAACTTTTTATTGAAACCAATTTCTTTAAAATCATCGCCTTGATTATCCTCTTTATCGCCACCGAAGCCAATATCATTGCAGTTTTTAACCTTTTTACCATTAAAATAAGAACTAGTAATCAATGACGCTGACAGGTGTATGTTATCGTCGGAGACATCGTCGAATTTTGCGAATGGTCTACAGTTACTATTCTCTATATCAGTTTCCAGAGTTTTATGATCAATTTGCAATATCTTCCCATAGTATAACAACTCTTCTTGCCATATGTATGGCAAATTAAGTCGCGATAGTAGTTTCTTAGCGGTACATAAGTAGTCGAAATCAGGATATTTGGGTACCGTTGAGTGTAGAGCATCAACTGTATTGTCTAGAGTGCAGTCTTGCATTGACAAGTCCACCAAGGAGACCGCTATTATAGCATCCATGGGTAATATTGTTGTGCGGTACATGAGTCGACAGTGGGCTTGGGACAATCTGTAATAGAGAAATCACACATATGGATGTTGGATTTAATAAGTTTAGGGATTATGGCGTAAGGATAAGCTGGGGAACTTCCTGGTGGAGCTGGAATGGATGGAGTGACCAGCCCACCACCCTCCAACACACAAAATAGGCGCACCTAGTCGTCGAGTTGTGGACACCACCCGTAGAAGAAGAAGAAGATGGCGTATGGATGATTAATGTTGATAAGTACTACAATAACTAAGGTGTAGTAATTGAATACCACAAAAAAATCTTAGTAATAAGTCCGCTTCAAAATACGTACGTTTGTATTTATTTCGAGAGTTTAGTATTTCTTTTGGAAGTTTAGTATTACCCATAACGAAGTACATACCTTACAAGACTATCCAACATTCTAACAGTAGTGCGGGAAGGGTCTCGGTGCTCAGATTTCCTTTGAGTCATGTAGTAGGCTTGCAATATAATGTTTGCAGATTTTGTAATTTCTGTACATCTTGGGCCGACCAAACTTATGTACATCTGAAAATAACGAAATGTGTTTAATCTTACCTGTTTGAACAGTGTGATAAAGTATGTACCATAGAGAATTTAAAACGATGTGAGAGTATGAAGGCTTTTCTACCTGCAATTTTTCAAGATCCCATTTTTTCTTGGACTCCATAGGATTGGATTCTCCAAAGAGTATGTATGAAGAGACTAGTTTATCCCACGCTTTATTTTGTGAATCTAACAATAAGAATATTAAATCGAACCTGAAATAAAATTAACAATTTTATGACATCAAAAATGCAAATCAAGTAGTAAATATGATAGAAATAAAATTAAATATACATCACAACTTTTATCCCCATTCGGGGGTAGTCAGAGGCTTGAGTGGCCATACACCACCACATTGTGGAGGTATTAAACCAACTCAAAGCCCACGTTTCACCAGATAGTCAGAACCCAACGTGACAAGTGGTGAACCTTGTCGCCGTGTATACAGGTACTGATTATTACCTAATCCAGAGGGAATTCCTCACGATGTTTTCCCTCACCGTAAAATATGATAGATTTGGTAATAATTTCCGACTTTACCTACTTAACAAAGGAGTCCCGAGTGACACGTTGACGCTAAGAGGCTGGTCCGTTTCGTAGTGGCCTTTTGGATTACAAGCAGCGATGATTGCACACCTTGTATTCAGTTTGCAGACAATACCAGCCTGGAACAAAATTAAAAATAATAAATCAAGCTCCAAATGAAGTAGGTTTGCAAGTTGCGGACATCCAAATCGGAATCATCGGAATTCGTTCCTTATCAGCGACACTATCGAATGATGTAATAATAATGTTTGTTTTTTTTTTTCAAAATCAACTAGTTCGATTCCTGGCTACGTATATTGTTTTTTCAAATAGACTCCTTCGAGTACTTTTCGCTATTCATCATAGTTTCGGATTTGGCCATCCACGCACCCTTGAAAAATTCACCTGTATCACTCGACTGTAATTGTAACAACGGTCGCCGCACAAAGTCGTCGTCTTTTGTTTTTATGCACCAACGTATGTATTAAGGCCCGCCACATACATACGGAATTCCGTTACGGAATATCGAATCGAGGATTCCGAACGCAGTAAATCCATCCAAATGTATGAACGTATCGCGTTCGGAAACCCCGATTCGATATTTCGAAACGGAATTCCGTGGCGGGCTTTAAGACATGCGTAATTAACTGTCACCTCTTATAGCTTTTATTACCCACTGTACCTTGGCAATGGAAATGGTCTGTTGCTCCATAGCCTCATGTATGGCAGTGCGGTCGTGTTCGCGGAGCTGCGATATTTCATCGATACAGCACACTCCACCATCTGACAGTACTAGTGCACCTGCTTCCAGTTGCCATTCGCCGTCTTCCTGCAACATTATAGAGTAGTAAATATTAGAAACAGGTAATTTATGGGAGCCTCCGCTACTTCACAAAAAGGTCGTGCAATAGTTACTCCTATAGGAAGCCCAACCTCCCCCCGTTCCCCTACCTCCATCCCACTTTCCCCTTCAGTTTGGCAACGTGCGAGTAATGCCTTTGGTAACGCAAGCACCTATAGGCTACGGTAACGGCTTAAAATCAGGCGGGCCGTACGCTTGTTTGTCACCTCAGTACAGAGCCACTCACAACAGATCTCTGGTCAATAGAGCTTTGACGGAAAGTGATTCGGCGAGATTAACTTTGATGTTTCGTGACTACCAGAATTGCAAAAAAAACAGGAAATTAAAATTGAAACTGTTTAATCATTGCTTAAAAGGGGCCATCCATTAATTACGTCACACGTAAAGGGGGGAGGGGGTCGACGAAATGTGACAATGTGTGACAAGGGGGTGGGAGGGGTCCTAAGTTTTGTGACGTCACATTTAAAAATCGAATATATCTAAGTATTCAAACTGAAATTTGAATTATTAACGAAAATTTCTGAAAATTGTAAAAAATATGTGACGTCACACAGGGAGGGGGGAGTCTCGTAAATGTGACCAGCTGTGACAAGGGGGGGAGGGGTCTAAAAATCATGAAATTCGTGGGACGTAATTTATGGATGGCCCCAAACTTGATTTAAAATAGAATTATTTTTTCGTAACAACCCTGGTGACTACACTACACTGATAAGCAAAATTGACTTCTGCTAAATCCATTACTATTAAAATTCTTCTAAGATAAAGGTACAGTTTAGCATTGACACCAATGCTCACTCAAGATTGCATTCAAAAGCCAAGCCAATCAGTGAGTTACTAGTATTGAAAGGTTTATGTATCTACCCTTAATGCAGCGCAGGTAAGTCCAGCTCGCGTACTGCCGGCTCCTGAAGTGAATACCGAACGCGATGTGAGATCAGCGCCGGTTCGGAGCAGCTGCGATTTTCCAGTACCTAGAAAAAGTAAACCCATTATCAAGAAACATATTAATAACATAGATAACCGCATAACAGCGTTCTTATCACTATCACATCACAATGATACCTCTTTATACAGAGTGGAGACGACATAACGACAATAACTGAAACCAAATACTGGGTATCGCGTGAGTAGTTCGTACGTAAAAAAATATCAAAATATATTCGAAGGTATAGGCCACGGGATGGCTTTTTTACGTCTAACATTCAGAGTTGAGCAAAATTCAATTGCAATTAATTGATTACCAATTGCATGTGGTGTCACAATTAACAATTAATTTTGATTTGTTTGTCAATCGCGAACAAATGACAATTATTTGTTAATTGTGACATCACCTGCAATTTGCAATTAATTAATCGCAATTAAATTTTTCCCAACTCTGCTACCATTTTAACTTTACGCCTACAATGCACCTGTAAACCTTATTTGATAATTTTAAAATATTGTGATTGACTAGTAGGAGTTGTGTTTAAATTTATTGTCGTAATGTCGTCACCATCCTGTATACTTCTTCAACTTTTAGAGCTAGTGCACACGGATGACTTTTGTCACTGCGATTGTTTTGTCACATTCATCAACACTGTGGCTATGTACTATGCGATTAAAATAAGAATAGGATGAGCTTAGCGCCATGTTGTGACGTCACAACTGCAACTTGTACTGGCTTTCGGCTAACTTCACTCATGTAAATACTACGGTACCAACCGTAGTACTTATATGAGTGAAATTAGCCAAGAGCCCGTCTTATTCTTATTTTAATCGCATAGTATGGAGGCGCACCTCCATACATTTGTTGAGACTGACTGTGACAAGTCACCAGTGTGCGCTAGCCCTTAATTTTGTAACCAACCATACCTGGGTCACCAACCAGTAATAAATGACATTGTCCACGAACTCTCGTTGCGTGTTTATCATCTTGCAATGATTTCTTATTACTATCGTTTTCCACAACATGATTTGACCCAGTGATGACTGTTAGTAGAACCGCTAGTTTTACCAAGTGTAAACCGTAGACCTGGAATAAAAATAAAGTTTGTGAGAAGTTTTAGAGTTAGAAATGCAAGCTCTTCTTTTACCTACTTGGTCTATGGTCATGCTACTAAGACAGGCACTGTTACATCACTAGAGTCAGTCACACACAGACAGAACAGCCCAGAGGCATTTACGATTGTATGGCCGTTAAACAAACATGGTCATTAATGACTGGCGCACAGTGAGGACGGCAGGGCATGGCATTTTAATTTTTATCAATCGAATTTAATACTTATCCAATCGAAATAAGGTATATATTTCAATGCTCGGTGATCGACCTCGGAGCATCGCGGAGCATTTTCTCGGTGCAACCGCTGGAGCATCTTATTTCGATTGGATAAGTATTAAATTCGAATGATAAAAAATCAAATGGCATGCCCTGCCGTCCTGACTGTGCGCCGGCCATAAAGTCATGGTTTTATGGTAGTTTTTCCTTGGTATAGTGGTTCAAGTGTAGGCCACTTGGTACACATTCTGATGGGGGCAAATTTCGGAAATGCCCCTTTCGTAATTCGCCTTGGTTTCGGGTGTCACTGGGATCACCCCCAGTCCATTGTATGGTACCCATAGTACAGTTTGGAACCATACAGTTGGTGTGTTAGCGCCCTATCACACTAGGCAACCCTGGTTGCGCCACCAGCGGGTATTTCAATGGCCGACACCGAATTGGTTGCGCCACCAAGCGACACCAGGTGCGATACCCTCCACACAGCTCTATTCATTTTGTTGGTGGAGCGACTGGTTGCGCTGCCGCTGGTTGCCTAGTGCGATGCTTAGTCTAGCGTTTTTATAGAGATAGCTAAACAACTTACCTGAGGACACACAGACGCTAGAATCCTGTCCCGCCCTTTAAGAGGACAACCATCATACTTGGACCAGAATTCATCAAAGCAGTCTTTAACATCAGGAGCTGTGGATACCACCTCTGACCTTTGAGCATTCGACACCTCCACATAGTTAGCTTGAAGAACTAATTCCACTTCAGACTTCCTGTTTTGTACTGAAGGGCGCCAACGACGGCGGACTGTGCCACTGAAATGTAATAAATAATACTAAGGGCTTGTGTCGGAATTGTTTTGAAGTTGGTAGTCAAGCTGGAACCAAATGACTGCAGTTCATTTACGGGCTGGCTCGACCGGGGTAGTACCACCCTCGCACAGAAGATCGGCGTAAAGCAGCTATTACAGCTGCGTTTCGTACGATGAGTGAGAACGCCGAAAACCCAACCCCTCCCCCCTCCATCCCACTCCCCTTCAGGTCAGCAATGTGTGAGCAATGCCTCTGTTATTGCAAGCATCTATAGGCTACGGTAACGGCTTAAAATCAGGCGGGCCGTACGCTTTTTGCCACCGCAGTCCAATAAAAAAATATAACTTTGGCATTTTGACAGATATTCTATGGAAAAACTGTCAAACGCCATATTCATTTGATGGAATTAAAGTAATCTGACGATTCTGAAATAAGTCCTTAAAATAAATACTATACTGGTGTTTGATTCTGTTACTAAGTTTTTAGGGCCAGATTTCCAGTGCCGATTTGACTGCTAATAAATAATTATACATACCAAATAACGACGTCATCTCCTGGCTTGCAGCAGTCCACCAAATCATTCTCCAGCACTACCCACATGGAACCGGGTATTGTTCCAATACTGAGTTTGTTTACTTGCTCCTAAACAAAGAATTTGTGCTCTTTAAAAAATAGGTAGGAATATTAATTATAGTCTGACCGCTACCGCTGTGCCGCGCCTTAGGTATGCGCGGGGAGGTGGGGAGTGGGCAACTAGATATGCGCGGGGAGGTGGGCAGTGGATTCGCACCCCCCGTACCTAAGGAGTGGCACAGCAGTAGCGGTCAGACTATAGGTATGAATTAAAACAATTCTTCTAGTCTCATTTAGTTTTTTTTCTGTATAATAAATCCTGTCAAGTGATTGTTTTTAACATGTTTCAAGATATGCATACATTAAGCCAGTATTAATAAATCAACTTCAACTGTGATAACTTGAATGTGCTTTTTATTAGAAAAGGAGTGTTTTATTCACTATACCTGCGGCACGTTATGATGGCCGGTTTGACATGTGGAAGGGGGAAAGGATAAACCTTATTATAACGGAATAAAATTCATTTTCGCATTCATTTTTGAACATTCTTATTGTTCTCATTCTTATTTGAAACGGCTTGTCTTATTCCGTTATAATAAGGTTCATTTTCTTGCCCCCCCCCCCCCCCACATGTCAAACCGGCCATCGTAAAATACCGCTACTGTAGAGCTGTTAAAGCCATTGAGGGCGTCTAGAAGAGCCAAGTGGCGCGCCCAAACAATCATTTTATGACATAATGTCTATAAGAATAATAATAATATCCTGGGACATTTTTTACACACGGCTACCTGAATCCAAACTAAGCAGAGCTTGTACTATGGAAACCAGATAACTGATATTACTACATATACTACTTTTTTATTTGTAAATACATACTTAATATACATATACACCCAGACTCCGGACATACAGACATGTTCATGCACACAAATGCATGTCACGGGTAGGAATCGAACCTACGACCTGCAGCGTGAAAGTCGCCTCCGCGCCAACCACGCTAACGGGCCCGTCTATGTGGTCAGACATCTAAACTGATTGCTCGGGCGCACTGCTCAGCAAATTTAGACGCATCCATTGACCTCCATTGCAAGGGAATTAGTTCAAGTTCATTTACAGAAGACCAAGAAAATACTTATGTAAAAAGTATTACCTGTATCTTAATTTCCTGATAATCCTTACAATATTCTCTAGAGACCATTTGGACCTGTGTGAATATTGAAGACTTGCATCTAGTCTCATCATTGCCACATTTATTTGGGCTTTTCAGTATGTACCTGTTTTCAAACTCCGCTTCAACACAGTTCTCATATTTACATTTAACACATACATATTTCCTTTGATATTCCAACATTTTTGATTGTGTCACTCTTACAACCGTTCCTGAAATAAGTAAATATGTATAATAATATTTTAGGTATTTTATACAGCTCTTAGTACATAAGTAGTACATAGGAGTGGCCCATTTTATTTAGTGATTATGATAATAACCTGCATCCTGACTATGTTCATGGGATGGACAATTAGGTACTAAATTGATGGTTTATGGTCTCAATATAATAAGTAGCCAGTAGGAGTCATTGTAATGGCATGACTTTCAGAATGTAGAATATGATGATGATGAGAAGTAATTTAAAAGGGTCTCATCTCTAACTTACTCGGCGCCGGGTGCTAACGCAGCTTAGGCACCACCTATCTATTACAGTCCCTCCTAGCTACTTCAACGCCTAGGTGGGGTCTCCGACGCCGAAGTGCCCCTATTACCCCAGTGCCCAAGTGGTGTGCACACCTTGCACCCCTGTGTAGCTAACAATAGCCCTGATAAGGGGCAGTGTCAGGCTACATTAAGTATTTACCAGACACAGTTCTGTTCAGGACTGGGCCGCAAATAGTCTACTTGCAAGTGAGTAGAACCTTTTCATCCAATAGCAATCCATTAAGTAGGTAAATCTTACCAGTAACTTTCAAAAAACATCCCAAATCCACATTCTTAGGGAACACAGTACGATGCAGCTCTGGACACACAGGTAGCCCGAAGAATCTTGCATGAACATTTCGCTTCAGAGAGCAAAAATCCAACTTTGTAATAATTGTTTTATACTCATCCCGTTCAAGAATAATTTGTTGGGATTTTATGATATCCTGGTCGCAAGATGGTAAACTGTCCACAGGGCTACATAATATCTTGTCGCCAACGTCTGGGTATGTTTCGAATAGCTTTAAAAAACTGAAAAATGAATTAATTTAAAAAACCGTCCCGTCGCCGAACTCATGAAGGCAGGTTAGGTATTTTACTTACTCGATCTTTAAGTTGAAATAACCCAAACTGTCAACCTCCGATAAAATATTGATGCAGTCCTCCAAATGAAACTTTATTATGTAATCTAAAATCATAATTAAGAATATAAAACTAATATTTTCTAGCGACGCGTCGGTTTGTTTATTTTTGTTTGATTGATGATGATTTGATTGCCAGATGATTGTCACGCATTTTCCCATAAGTTAACCCAAAATCCAGGTTTTGAAGAATCCTCAATCCCACTGGCGAATTTTTATGGGGCAAATACACTCTCGCGAGTACGCCTTGTGGAGGGCCTCGCGCGAGACGCGCCACTCGGAGGCTACAGGAGTGCTACCCATCCACACTCTCGTTTTATTCAGTGACAGAGTTGGGCACTAATTATTGATTAAATTTTCAATCAATTAAACTTTTAATCGTAATTGTTGCACTCTGCAATTAATTTATTTAGATTAAAGTACATTAATTGTGAGGTTCAATTAAAATCAATTGCAATTTTTTTTTTTATTGTGAAAAAATCTATTACAACTAACAATTATTAGCCTCGTACAATAGGTACATGCACACAGATATCTATTTAGGTGGATGCATATATAGATAAATAGGCATATAGAATTAGATATTACTTCGGTGAATGCGTGTTTAGGTAGGTAGGTATATAGAGCCAGAATCCCAAATCCTCTACCCCCTCAACCCCATTCCTATTCCCCCCTCCACATAAATAAAAATTGTTAATTGGGAGAATTAAAATTAATTAATTGTTAATTGTAAAAAATACAATTAATTAATTTTTAATTATAAAAATACAATTAATAAAATTTTAATTGTAAAAAATACAATTAATTAATTGTTAATTGTAAAAAATACAATTAATTAATTGTTAATTGTAAAAAATACTATTAATTAATAATTAATTGTAAAAAATGATATTAATTAATAATTAATTGTAAAAAATGCAATTAATTAATTGTTAATTGTAAAAATACAATTAATCAAAAGTTAATTGGGAATTCTGGAAGTCATAATTACAATTAATTAATTGGAAATTGGAAATTCTGGAAGTCACAATTACAATTAACTAATTGTGACTTCCAAAAATTAACAATTATTAATTGTAAATTTTTAATTGTTCTGAAATTTAATTTTCCCAACACTTGGTTTGCCCGCCTCCCGCCACGCGTCCTTTGACTCCGGTCAAAAAAACCGACACGGAGCGGAGCACGCCGGAGGCGAGGCGAGACATACAAGAGGAGGCGAGCGCGCAATCTACACTCTCGTGCTCGCGTCGCCTCCTCATGCCTCCTAGAGAGTCTGTAGCCGCGGTTAGATTTCATTTTCATTTTTATAAAATAAATATTAAAATTACTAATAAACCCTTTAGTCCCTCCAACAAAGGCGCTAATTATGTAATTGCAATAAATACTGAATTACAGTAATCCATAGGTTCTTACTTATCTTCAAATAGGCTACGGTATCTATAGGCTACGGTAACTGCTTAAGATCAGACGGGCCCTACGCTTTTTGCTACCTCAGTCACATGAAAAAAAATCGCGCTTTACTTTACAGCGGCCATAAACTTTGAATCCATCTGTACCCACTACTTATTTCCAGTTCCTCTTAAAACTATGGGGACAACAACTCAACTCGGCAACAGCTGCAGAGAAAACCGCCGTCAAGCACAAAATGGCGAGAGCAACGTACACACAAACACAAGTATACCTCAAGCCTCTGGTGCGGAAACTGAAGAAGAAAAACCTGCCTGATGATATTTGTGAGAGTCTTATGGAAATCACTAAACATTTGCTTGAAAGAAATTATATAATGGTAAGTGTGGCGACCACGTACCGGAAGACGCAGCGTGGGTAGGCCCCCACAAGGTGGACCAACAACCTAGTGAAGGTTGTGGGAAACCACTGGGTGCAAGTAGCACAGGACCGGTCGTTGTGGAAGGTCTATGTCCAGCAGTGGACGTCTTTTGGCTGACATGATGATGAGGAAGATGAAGTGTGGATAGCCAAATTAACATTACATCTGTTCTTTTTGCTTCAGAGGGTACTGCTGGCGGTAAGCCATATTCTGACAATGGTCTGACCCTTCCTTGTCATCTGGTAGTGCTACTAGTCAGGTTTATGAGGTAATAGAGCTTATTATGTTGGCTACAAATTACAACTGAACTAAATTTGACACATATAGAAGTATTTCTGTCCTGCTCTATGTTACGATCATGAGAAGGATGGCAATACAGTTTAGTAAAGTTTAGTTGTGTACCAATATAATCAGCTCCAGTGGCAGTCACTCTGTATCTTATAAAATATATTGGTAATCAGCCCAATCTGGGTAGATTATAAGACAGCCCCAATTAAATAAGGAAAAGGCTCAGAGACAGGCCACTAAACCACATTGCTTCACAACCAAAACATAAGAATGTTGGATAGTGCATTAAAGATGTAGGTATAGAGAATTAGATTGAGAAGAATGTTAGAAAAAAAAAAAGTGCGGTAGCTTCTTTATTGTACGATTTTTTTCAGGCTAGTGACTCATACCTAACGATGGCTATAGGAAACGCGCCATGGCCTATTGGAGTAACCATGGTAGGTATTCACGCTCGTACTGGCCGTGAAAAGATCTTCTCGAAAAATGTAGCCCACGTAATGAACGACGAAACACAGAGAAAATACATCCAAGCATTGAAGAGATTGATGACTAAATGCCAGGAATATTTCCCAACTGATCCTTCCAGATGTGTTGAGTACAGTACAACTAGAGAATAAAATGATTTTATGACATGCTATATTTTTATTTTTTATCACATCCGAATTTGCCCCAAACGGGTAGGCAGAGTTGCAAGCTGTACCCACATTATTTTCTATAGTGTTTTCGGTTCCAATGTAACAGGGTTCGAGCTTATTGCACACTGGGATGTGTCCTCTGAATATAATGGAAAATCGGGCCATATTCCACTACGCTGACCCAGTGGAAGTTGGCAAACTCCAAAAGTCTTTGGAAAGCAAGTGATAGTTTCTTTGAATCATAATGGTGGTGTATAAAGTATCCGCCATGTTACCTACCACCAACCCTATCGGTTTGGGTCTGGTGGACTTTAGGTCTAGCCAAAGGCAAAAAAAAATATTTCATAGTGGATACTGGCTAAATGCGAAAGGCAAAGCCATAACAAAACTGTTTTTGGTCTAAGGAAATGACAAACGAATGCAGTGTTGTCAGATTGGGGAAAATTACCAAATTATCAAATTGGTTTGACAGACTAGTAATGGGATGTTCTCGAGAACATTCTCACCCTCGGAAACTCAATCGTGAGAATTTTCGAGAATTTATCTTCTGAAGCATGTTAAACTTGGCATAAACCTCATTAAACATGCAAATATGGTGGTTTTAATTGTTTTTAAGATTGAAAGTTAGGATAACGTCACCCAAAATATAAGATTCTCATAAATTCTCAAGAGTAAGTTTCTGAGGGTTAGAATGTTCTCGAGAACATCCCATCACTATGACAGACTAATTTACACATCCCCCCCAAAAATGTTATCCCCCATAGCTGTAAAGCCCTAAGTTTTGGGTAATTTTCCCCAATCTGACAACACTGCATTCGTTTGTCATTTCCTTAGACCAAAAACAGTTTTGTTATGGCTTTGCCTTTCGCATTTAGCCAGTATCCACTATGAAATATTTTTTTTTGCCTTTGGCTAGACCTAAAGTCCACCAGACCCAAACCGATAGGGTTGGTGGTAGGTAACATGGCGGATACTTTATACACCACCATTATGATTCAAAGAAACTATCACTTGCTTTCCAAAGACTTTTGGAGTTTGCCAACTTCCACTGGGTCAGCGTAGTGGAATATGGCCCGATTTTCCATTATATTCAGAGGACACATCCCAGTGTGCAATAAGCTCGAACCCTGTTACATTGGAACCGAAAACACTATAGAAAATAATGTGGGTACAGCTTGCAACTCTGCCTACCCGTTTGGGGCAAATTCGGATGTGATAAAAAATAAAAATATAGCATGTCATAAAATCATTTTATTCTCTAGTTGTACTGTACTCAACACATCTGGAAGGATCAGTTGGGAAATATTCCTGGCATTTAGTCATCAATCTCTTCAATGCTTGGATGTATTTTCTCTGTGTTTCGTCGTTCATTACGTGGGCTACATTTTTCGAGAAGATCTTTTCACGGCCAGTACGAGCGTGAATACCTACCATAGTTACTCCAATAGGCCATGGCGCGTTTCCTATAGCCATCGTTAGGTATGAGTCACTAGCCTGAAAAAAATCGTACAATAAAGAAGCTACCGCACTTTTTTTTTTTCTAACATTCTTCTCAATCTAATTCTCTATACCTACATCTTTAATGCACTATCCAACATTCTTATGTTTTGGTTGTGAAGCAATGTGGTTTAGTGGCCTGTCTCTGAGCCTTTTCCTTATTTAATTGGGGCTGTCTTATAATCTACCCAGATTGGGCTGATTACCAATATATTTTATAAGATACAGAGTGACTGCCACTGGAGCTGATTATATTGGTACACAACTAAACTTTACTAAACTGTATTGCCATC
This sequence comes from Drymonia ruficornis, assembly GCA_947859195.1. NCBI lineage: Eukaryota > Metazoa > Arthropoda > Insecta > Lepidoptera > Notodontidae > Drymonia > Drymonia ruficornis. Next base: position 5,425,830 of record OX401913.1, on the reverse strand, counting down.
CTTCTCATGATCGTAACATAGAGCAGGACAGAAATACTTCTATATGTGTCAAATTTAGTTCAGTTGTAATTTGTAGCCAACATAATAAGCTCTATTACCTCATAAACCTGACTAGTAGCACTACCAGATGACAAGGAAGGGTCAGACCATTGTCAGAATATGGCTTACCGCCAGCAGTACCCTCTGAAGCAAAGAGAACAGATGTAATGTTAATTTGGCCATCCACACTTCATCTTCCTCATCATCATGTCAGCCAAAAGACGTCCACTGTTGGACATAGACCTCCCCCAAGGTGTTCCACAACGACCGGTCTTATGCTACTTGCATCCAGCGGTTTCCCACAACCTTCACTAGGTTGTCGGTCCACCTCGTGGGGGCCTACCCATGCTGCGTCTTCCGGTACATGGTCGCAACACTTACCATTATATAATTTCTTTCAAGCAAATGTTTAGTGATTTCCATGAGACTCTCACAAATATCATCAGGCAGGTTTTTCTTCTTCAGTTTCCGCACCAGAGGCTTGAGGTATACTTGTGTTTGTGTGTACGTTGCTCTCGCCATTTTGTGCTTGACGGCGGTTTTCTCTGCAGCTGTTGCCGAGTTGAGTTGTTGTCCCCATAGTTTTAAGAGGAACTGGAAATAAGTAGTGGGTACAGATGGGTTCAAAGTTTACGGCGGTTGTGAAGTTAAGCGCGATTTTTTTTCATGTGACTGAGGTGGCAAAAAGCGTTGTTCCAGTCTGATCTTAAGCAGTTACCGTAGCCTATAGATGCTTGCAATAGGTACCAAAGGTATTACTCGCAGAGGGAGTGGAATGGGGTGTCTTTTGGGCCTCCAGCTCTCTCACTCATCATACGAAACGCAGCTGTAATAGCTATTTTACGCCAATCTTCTGTGAAAGGGCGGTACTACCCCGGTCGCGCCAGCCCATATATGGCTATGGCTCTACCACCAACAAACAGCAAATATAACTACGCGCGGGCGATGGAGGTGAGGGAGGCTAAGGGCGGGGTGTAACTGCGCGTAACCACGCTCGCAGTGCACTTCACAGTCTCCATAAACTCTGAATCCATCTGTGTTCAATTTTAACACCTCAAGAAGGTTACCTCTCTGTCTTGCAGAGGGACTATAGGCAATAAACAAAATAAATAAAATAAAAAATACCTGTAGTAAAGACAAAATCACATTCATATCATGAATTTTGTCACCTTGGCCCATCGTCTGTGCCATTTCTTGAATAAATTCATATGTGATAGAATCATCTAATGCTTCTTCTTTCAGAGTTTTTTCATTTACAATCTGGAATTATATGTTACCATTATTACTTATTTACTACAACTACTTTAAGTACATTGGTTTTGGAAGAAGTAGGCTTAAAAGTACTTTTATTACTTATTTACTTATAAAAAAATAAATCTATTTTACCTGTGTCCCAAGAGCTAATATTTCATTTAAATATGCTTCATCTACTTTCTCCATAGCTTCTTGGAAGTCATTTCTTAGTCCCTGAAAGAAATAACATGATATTAAAAATAACAAATGCTTTTAACAAGTAGCTACAGTAGTACCAACAGTAATTATAGAGTGCCACTTCTATGATAGCACTCTATACAACCAAAGCTAGGTAAATGTATAGTATTGCTGAAAGGGTTTAGGCAGCGTTTTCGTGGAAAGCTCCCAGACGGCTTATTTTTTTCTGACACCTCCAACAAATATCATTATATTTCAGCCAATGTTTACAAAATCTTGACAAATTTATACTAAAACCTTCCTGGAGAACCACTCTATCCATTGGTGAAAACAGCATGAAAATCAGTGCAGTAGTTTTTGAGTTTATCGCGAACAGACAGACAGACGCGGCGGAGGACTTTTTTTATAATATGTAGTGAAGTGATAGGCTAGGCACTTACTCTATTTGCTTCAGGCTCTTGTATCTCTATTCTTCTCAACCTCTTGAATGACTGAATTTCATTTTCACCGTACAATAAAATAGGATGCCCTCTCTCCCTCAGTCTTTTGATAACTTCCGTTCTCGGCAATGACACTATTTCGGATTGTTCTCGTTCAATTTCTTTTTTGTCAACTGAATAGAGAATAAAATACATGTATAAGATGTGTGAGCAAGCTGATGAGCCTGCCAACCTTTAAGGTCCTACTTGAGCTTGTCCCACTGGATTCACTGCACCAGGTGACTGTGGGTTTGATTCTTATGGAGGCAAATATTGGAAACAACCTTTACATATAATTTGCCCTGATCTGGGTGTCACTGGTAATGCCTCTAGTCCATTAAATGGTACCCAAGGTAGCTGTGGCTTAGTTTGGGACCATACAGCTATTAGTCTGGAAATATGGTATTATATTTTATAGGTACTATTATTCAAAATCGATAATTCTTTAAACGCAGAACAATATGCCTGACTAGGATACCATAATCTGGAAGAAGCCTATGTCAGTCATTCAACAAATGCCACAAAAACAAATCACAGAGCTTAGTTGCTCTAAGTTATTTGTTGTACTAAGTCTATTTATGTACATTTATTTGTTGTGGTACATGAAAACAAATAAAGAAACAATGTATCATACTCAGACGAATTTTGTCTGAGGTATCAAACCTTTCTCAGATTCACTTTGTAGATCTTTAGTTTCCTCCATTTCATTGTTCTGAGCGCCATATTTCTTAAGATATTCTTCTTTTTCCTTGGCTAATAACTCGCCTCTCTTGAAATATTTCTTGTTGGTAGCCTGCAAAGTAAGATTTGTTTACTGAACTGTTTACAAGACAGAGGTGTTCAATTTTTATTCACAAACGGATGATTACCAAAATACTTACGAGAACGTTCTTCTCTTCGAGCTGCTTACGTTTCCTAGCAATTTCAGCTTTCAATATATCCATTTTGTCTGGTTATTTACCGAATAATATAAGAACAATATATTTTATTGATGAAATAAAAAGCAACCAATCTCATCCGACATAACAAATAACTAGTGATGTGATGGGTAAGAATTAGATTAGTAAGATGCAAATGATTAATCGATATTTTTTTAGTACCTATTCATGTAAATTGATTGTTAGTTAATTAAGAAACAACTAAGTATTGGACATCTACATCAACGCTATATATATTGATAATGTCAGTATAACTTTATTTTAAGCATAGCTTAAAATACCTTTTATTTCGTGGCTCCTAGCAAGTTTACCTAATTATGGTTATTTTCTAAGTCAGTCAATAGTAATTCAACTTAATCCCTTATGATAAGGCATCAACCACTCAACCGCGTCGAAATCTTTGATGGCAGTGGGTACCTACCTAATGTTACCTACGCCTATATTTTACCGGTTCGAACAGTTTTATTAAATTTAGTTAGGGAAACTACAAAATCATTATTCATATTTAGAGCATTTGATAACTTTTTCAAGTTGACGTTTATTAATAATTGTTAAGATAAATAATTTTATCAAGGACATTCGATTAACAATTTTATTTTAATTGATATTGTACATCACTACAGAACGCAACTATGACGCAAGTTGTGTAAATAAGTCAATGTCATTTGTTAATGTCAAGAGATATCAAGTTGTCTATGCTATGGTTTAGGCTATGGTTCACCGAACACAGAATAAAAAAAAAGAAACAGATGAGACTTGTCTATGAGAGAAAGTGAGTTGATGTCTTTTTAAAAATTTTAGTATTGGCAAGGGGATCTTTGGTTACCTATTTGCTGTTATTCGTCATGCCTTCCATCCATTGTGTAATGGTTGGACCATGAACCTAAATAAATGGTTGGACTAACTTTATATTGGCTAAAATTCCATGGTGGACCTATCTATCTATTACTCCCGCCTTGCGAGGGGCTACGGGAACGCTTGCGCATGTACTTTGGCAACCCCACCATCCATTATTGGGGCGAGATGTAGGTAGGTTCGTCACCCCGTTGTGGTTTGACGATAAGTAATATCGATTTGATTGATAATGAGAACTGCCCATCTACGTAGACTCATTATTTTTCTACGAACTATGATTGCTGTAACGAATAAACCAATCTGGGATAGTCTCAACGAAATGTTTATCCAAATCGTCTCTGATTTAACAATGATTACAACTGATAAAATAGTAAGATTTCTATCATTTAGATTACCCGAACAATTACTGATAACATGCACAGATACTATCCCTATGCCTAGATATTGAAAAACATTCATTCCATTGATTTGTTAAACTAATGTTCAGTTTGAAGATATGCAGAGTTTATTTTGTTTTTGTGTTGCGATTTCCCTGACTCTTGCGATTGTGCAAAATGGTTTGTAGGCAGTACCTAGTATTGTGTTGTTAGTAATAAAGGTGAATTCATTATTTTTATTAGTGATGTAAAAATATTAGTTTCAGGAAAAGTACCTAGGATAGTAGGTGGTCACAAAGCGCCTGAGGAATTTGGAAGTTTTCACGCATCGTTACAAAATTTAACTGGACATCATGTTTGTGGTGGTGCTGTTGTTTCTAAATGGCATATTGTTACATCGGCTCATTGTGTGGATGGGTATATACTTTCTAAAATGTTAACTTAAAGAGCCTATACCATTGACTCACAGAAAATAGCTAAACAAGAAGACAATCAAAAATGCCCCAATAAGTATTTTTTTTTCTTTTGATTTTAGAGCTCAACCCCAATTTATAAAAGTTGTAGCTGGCACAAACAACTTAGATGAAGGTGGCAAGCAATATGATATCGAATCTATTAACGTCTACGAGGGTTACAATAAGAGTAGCAAGGAAAACGATATTGCTGTTTTGAAAATAGCGACTCCTTTCGATTTGCGGTATATCCAGATTCTTAAGCTTAGAGAAGAAGAGTTAGTTGAAAATGACGAAATCGTTTTAATGGGTTTCGGAGCACAAGAGGTAAGTGCTGAAGAAACGAAACATGTTGTAAAGTTACATCAAGATAATAGTAATTTTACTTTTCAGCCAAATGGAGAATCGGATCGGAGAATGTATACGTTAAACTTAGCGGTGTTTCGCCAGGAAACTTGTGAATTTGCCATGAGATACACGAGGCCAGTTACAAAGGATATGTTTTGCACATTTACGAAGGTTGGCCAAGGAACATGTCACGTAAGTGAGACGAGAGTGGTTATAGACTAGAATCTAGTCATTAGATTATTACAGTATAATGTGGCAACGTGCTCAGTGTGATTAAGTGTTGACTCCGCAGTAAGCCAATCACCACAGCCCCTCTAGCTAAGTGGTTTTGTTTAGAAGCCATTCAACAAATCGCTATGCTTCATGTATGGAAATGACATAAGTCACGTGATCTACTTATAGCGATTTTTAGAAACGCTTGTAGACGAAGCCACTTGGCTAGGGGGGCTGGAGACTGGTAGTTTGGTGGTGTGGTGTCTTGAGGCGAAGGGTAATACGGGTATCAGAGAAAATTAATGTTTCTATTTTATTTCAACAGGGTGATTCCGGAAGTCCTTTAGTACAAGGCGATGAACTGGTTGGTGTGGTGTCCTGGGGCATTCCTTGCGCTGTAGGTTTTCCTGACGTCCATACAAGAATAAGTCCCTTCGTTGATTGGATTAGCGAGTTCATTCGAAAGATGTATTGCTAATTTAATTAGATTATCTTAGTAATTTACGTAGGTACTCTTAGTTATTATCAGTAGTTACTTCCAGTAGCCATATAATATTTAGGAATCTTTATCAAGGCGTAATTTTAATTCAGTAAATTAATCAATTTAATCAATCAATAGTGTAACGTAGATGGTAGACATTTGTTCAAGATTAAAATATTATTTTAAATGCAATAAGTTTTATTCCGTATATTTGTGTTCGTAAACAATAAACATAAGATTATCTTTCCAATTAACATAAACAAAACTTATCGTGATACCTATTCATGCACTTATAAAATTAAATGAAGCTTAGTATTAATCTTGGCATATTAGCCACAAAGAGACCTATCGGTTCTACTTTCTCCTTAGCATAAACTGTTTTACTTTCTTCATATCCATCTGAAAAAGAATTAATAGTATTTAAGCAAGCGTCCTCCAAATGAGCGAAGAAGCAAACGATTTGCATCGTTCCTTGCGCCGTCAGTTTGTATTATTCGTTTATTCCAGTTTCAACAGCACCATGATTTATTATATCCTAGTCCCTCCAGATTACAAACAATAAAGGCTATTTAGTACGCGGCAGTTTGGTCTGAATATATCCTAAATAATCCTGGTACTTACTTTATACTCACGATCAACACTTCCTACTTCCATCAGAACTGCCATAACAGGTCTGCCATGAGCACATTGGAATGGCGTCTTACATTTAGAAAGCGCTTGTAACAATTCCTTACAATCCGTTTTTGAGATTGTGTCACCAAATTTAATTGCGTATCGACAGGCCTGAAACAAAAATTGACAAACATTGAGCCAGCATAAGTTTCTAGCGTTCTAGCAAGTTACATAATTAATGCGTGGTTCTTTAAATTTGTCTGACCCTGTAAAGCTGGATTACCTAGGTAGTTAGAGATACAAAACCTCAAGCACCTACACAGACAGATTTACCTCACTAAAGATGAGATCCATAATTGATTTGGGATAAAAAGAGACACATCCTTTCTGCATCTTTATTATGTTAATTTCTTCTTTAATTAAATTTCTTACTGCTTTAATTATATTTTCCACCTGCAAAATACATTGAGTGAAAAAAGAGCTGCAAGAGTTATTTTACAGAATGAAATAAGTTCAATTTGCGTACGAAAATAAAACTTACTTCTCTTAAATTTTTACCAAGTATTGCTTGCGGTATAGCGTTTATTGATACTTCAGAGTTTCCCAATATAGTCCATTGTAAGCCAAGTTGATTAAACTTATCTTCGTAATTGTGGAGGTATAAAACGTCATCTTTCGACAAATTGAGTGCAATATTATCTAAGGCGACGCTTTTCCATTGATCATCACTTAAATAGTCTGAAATATCCAGAATACAACATAGATCTTACTTAAATAATTAGCCCTAGCAACATTTTATTCATGTCCCACCTGCTAGATTCTTCTCTAATCTTATCCTTTCATGAACAGCATGTTGATCAAACAGGACTAAATATTCCTTTGATTCTTCTGATTGATAAGATTTCTGACTCATTACTGCTGCAATGAATTTGCAATCAATTTGACCGAGTACCTGAAAATATCCGTTGTTGAAATTCAAATAATTATTTTGAAATAATATATTAACATAAATGTAACTTTAATATGTACGTTAGCTTCTTTCAACGATATTCCGTCAAATATCAGAGACGCATTTTCTTTGTTCAGTTTATCATTAATTTTTTGAACGTTGGCGGTTGTAAACTCTTTTACATTTTGTATAATAGGTTCATAAGTTTCAACATTGGCTTGGACATCGTTGGCGAAGTTATTATAAATACTCTGAAAAATAAATAAGATTAAAACAACTGACAGATGTAGATATCTCAAAATAATATCAATAGACTCACGTCTTCAAAGTACTCTTCATCAAGATTGTAATCACAAGCAGTCTTTGAGTTACATATTGCAAATATTTGTGACATCCCTGAAAAACAAACACATATCACATCAACTCACTATTTGTCTAGTTAAAGCAAGTTCAGAAACTTTTTAAAATTACCTTTAGGTAAAAATCTTGGCCTGCCTTTCAAATTAAAATTATTATTATCAGTCATGTTATCCTCTAATTCATTTTCAATATCTGTTATATTAGGTGCAATCTCTTCATAAAGTTCTTGTATAATTTGCAAAGTATTTACTCTTTCTTCATTATTGACATTTTCAACTGTGTTCTGATCTAGATTATTCATATTGCTAAAGTGATGTGATTTGTTTTCCATAATAGTTACAGATGGAGCTTCACGTAAATGAATTTCTTGAGTATTTGTAACGTTTTGAAATAAGGAATCGTTTAGTTTGTTGTTTGCATTAAAGTGGTCCCTTGATTTATTTTTATCAATATCAGGGCTATCCAAAATAGTTTCACACATGTTTAATGGGTCAACATCACGCATATACGTTAATTCCATATTAGGACTTTGTGACTTTGAAACAAATATAATGTTAAGATTTTTATCATAAATTATAGTATCTCTATCTATAGATTTACTACTACATGATACATAATTTTCATTTTCAACACATTCAGCTTTGTTGGTTAAATCAGATAGTATAATAATATTTTCATTATTATCATCTTTGTATTTTGTGTTATGCGCAGGAGTTTGATATTGAGTCTTAAATTTATTGTAAGGGAAATCTGATGGCGATATTGTGTATGTATTTCCACCAAACGGAAAATTACCATAATCATTGTTTCCGTTATATTGATTTGTTTTCGGGTTCTTAGGAATATCGTAGGTATTAGATTTATTTAATGGTGAGTTGATTCTGCTTGCACTTTCCTTGTTATTTGAACCAGTTTTAGAAAACTCTATCGTATAGACTGATTCTTCTATGGTTTGTTTCAAACGAACGTCATACATTCTATTGTTATCATACACTCTTCTTCTCTGCTTTAATTTATTGCGTAATTTAGATTTCAACTTCTCATTCGGTATAGTAAAATTATCTCTCGATTGTTTGGTAATGAATCTCATGTTACTGTCTCGGTTAGGAGTATATATGGGGCCAATATCAGTTCGCAAACCTTGGTTTCCATAGTAACAATGACTATCGAAAGTCAATTTAGACCCTATATCAACATTGTTACAGTATTTTGAAGGTAGCTTAGCATAGCAATTATCGTTATCCCGAAAAGGAATGTTGTAGTCACAATTACTTTCTTTAACAGAATATAACTCTCGCTGACTTCTTAAAATGGTTTGTACAAGATCGTAAGTAGTTTTAAACGTTTTTGCTTTCATCTTCTTCCAAATGTATTTGTCAATGATATTGTGATTAATTTTCGGCGGCAATAGAACAACATCATTATTTCGGCTATGTGTTTGCTGTTTTTGCCTTGCATTCTTCACATTATTCTCCAAAAACTTTTCCGCCTTTTCTGCAATAATTCTGCTCCGTTTTTCCACTGATTCAAAGTTATTTTCAAATTTGCTGCAGATCTTTTTACTAGCCCTCTCACAGTCCTTCAAATTATGTTTGCCTGACTTAGCATTCGATCTTTTGGCAATAGAATTGCGTGTTTCGTTCCTTTTTGGAATCTTTTTCGTTAAATTATGCTTATTTGAAATATGAACAATTTGAAACTTTTTATCTTCAATCGTTTTTGGAATGCAAGGGCTTATATTTTTTGTTTTCTTTTTCTTAACCTTGTTTTCTTTTAGATCAGTTTTTAACTTTGTAATTTTATTCTTTTGGGTAGATTTTTTCTTAATATTAGCGTCTTTGCAGAGCTTAAAGCATGTATCCTGTGGCCCATCTTCATTATTGGTAATAGGTTGGTTGTCTTTTTGTTCAAATATTTTTTTCAACAGTTTCGGAGAAGTTTTTTTATTGCGTTTCTTTGGTGCATTGCGTTTTATTAACTTTCCTTAAAACAGTTAAAATATCATGTAGGTAAAGTAATGGAAACACATTTTAAAACACTTACAAAATATTATAAAATAGGTACCTTTTATGCCTTTCTGTAGCTGTGAAACTCCTATTTTTTTTGAATTATTCCCTAAAATTTTATTTATAATTTTTTGAACTTGATCTCTAGTACTACCTTCTTTATCAATATTATTTTCCTGATTATTGAGTACTGCATGATTATAAGGCTTACGTATTTCTTTTAAATTAATGTCACCTACATAAAATTTTATCAATTTCTGTAGTAAGTTTTTGATCTGTTCCCAATTTTTAAACTCTAGAACTGATTGTTTTGGTGTATTACTGGTAATATAGTCAATATATGGACACGTTATGAAAATAAAGTAACACGGTATACTCTTCTTGAATAGATTATTTTCGTCACCATGATTCTAAAAGAATATTTTAGCATGTCAATTATTATAAATAAGGCATAGTTCAGCAAAGTGTAGGTTACCTATAACAACTTACCTTAGATTTTAAGTCTCTCTGATGCTGACTTTTAAGTAGCAGTGCCTTATTAAAATTATCATTGACAATTTTGTGCAATTTACTATTATTGCAGACAAACTTTCCGTTAATGTAAATCCAATTTCGATTACATTCATTTTCCGTTTTTCCAATTAAACCTCTGACTTTATAATTATTCTTTTCAACTTGCAGTTCTTGTATGTCATTTTCTTTAATATCGAAAAGGCTTGATAGTGTTTGATAAATGTCTCTTTTCTTATGTATTTTGAATAATATTTCATTCTTTGAATCGTCTCTTAAACTAAGTGATATATTGTTGTGTACCAGCGATATGTGCTCCAAATACAGTTTAATATTTTGAAGTTCGTTCAACGAATCTACAGATTTCTTTTGAATGTTGAGATTGTACAGAAATCCTTTTATTTCAACCTGTATCAATAAATTAGATAATGTATTTTTACAAAAAATATAATGCTAATTTTCACAATAACAGTAGGCATTGTGAAATAGTGAAATAAACGCTGACTCCTAAACTAAAGTAAGTAGTAAGTATATAGGTACTTACTTAAAAGAATAGTAGGTAGTAGCACGGTACCTACTCATCTTACTAGTTTCTACTTAAAGTTTTCCTAAAATGCATACTTAATAACTAGTAGTTACCTAAATAACAAAAAAGTATTACTTAAATTAATAAAAATCGCTAGATTAACACGCCACATGTACGGTCCCAAACTAAGCAATGACACCAGACCCGAGTTACAAAGTTATAGAATATTATGAAAACGCCGTTCCCGAAATTTGCCTCGGGCGGGAATCGAACCCGCAACCATCCGATCAAGTGAGCCGAGCGGCCTACACTCACCAAGCGCCAAGCGGTCCTCAAACCACTACCACAGCGGTATTACTTATAATAAACTTAACTGGGTACTTACTTATTTAATTAGTATTAATTAGTACCTACTTAACGTATATATTTCCATTTTGGAATATCTACCTACTATAGACGAACTAACAATGTAATTAGGCTGTAAATCTTCCATAAAGTAAATAAATAAATAAACTATTACCATACTTACAGTAGTTCCTTTCGATGGCCTTTTTGACGTTTCTGCTATTCTTCTCTCTTTACCATTATGAAAAGTTTTGACCCAAGTATCTTCCACCTCGTCCTTATGCCTTGAAATTATTTTTACGGCTTGTGACACTATAACTATATTAGCCAATGATTCACCTCGAAACCCATAAGTTTTAGGAGCCGATCTCAACGTGGATAGGTCTGTTATTTTACTGGTCATGTGTTTCTGACCTAGGCCTTTAAAGTCATGTTTTTGTATGCCATTCCCGTTGTCTATAACTTGTATTGTGCTGTCTTGAATATGCAATCGTATTGCAATCGATGTGGATTCCGCGTCTAATGCATTGTAAACCTACAAGGTTTACTTGGATAATATATAGAAGTTGTAGAAGTAGGTAATGAAAATCATTAGGTACAGACTTACCAATTCTTCGACAGCTTTCCTAAAAGTGTTAATTTGAACTGATGCCGACAAAATCGACTGAACATCTTGAGGAAGCTTTTTTAAGGACATCTTTAGCAAATCAGTCACGATTTGTTTTAAAAATCAATTCAAATAAAATTCATTTGGTTTAAATGAAACAAAACCATGCCAAAAATATATTCGAATTTAGAACAGTAGTGCATCGTAATAAGTATTGTTGTTTTTATATTTCTTGTAAAGAGGTGGATTACGCAATGTTTTTTTTACTAAAAATTGCCAGCCAGTGAGTGTACCAATCCATATAGCGATGAATGAACTCGGAGCTATTCAGAATAAAATGTCTTTATGGAGGGAAAATTTATCCCAGTGTGACCTCTCAGGCATCCCTATGGTATTTTTGAAGTTACCCACTGCGTGTTAACCACTGTGTTGTTAGTGTCTTTTAGCTAACATTTTCATAATATTAGGTAGCTAAGTCTTAGTGATGACATCTATACTCTATACTTTAATATATAAAGAGGGAAATGCTGACTGACTGACTGACTGACTGACTGACTGACTGACTCATCAACGCCGAGCCGAAACTACTGAAGTTAGAGACATGAAATTTGGATAGTAGATATATTTTGTGACGTAGACAAGCAATAAGAAGCGATTTTGGAAAATTCAACCCCTAAGGGGGTTAAATAGGGGATGAAAGTTTGTATGCAAGTTCGTCATTTTTCAAGTTACAATTATGAGAATTTGTGATCAGGTGTCTTTTTAAAAATAAAAATATGGTTTTCGGCGTTTTTGAATATTCAACCCCTAAGGTGGTAAAATAGGGGATGAAAGTTAGTTGGGCAGTTTGTATAGATGTTCGTCATTTTTGAAGTTAGAATTATGAAAATTGGTGCTTAGGTTCCTTTTCAAAAATAAAAAACTTAAATTGCTGCGTTTTTGAAAATTCAACCCCTAAGGGGGTAAAATAGGGGACGAAAGTTTGTATGGAAGTTCGTCATTTCTGAGGTTAGCATAATGAAAATTTGTGTTTAGGTTTCTTTTTACGTATTAAAAATAATAATTTCAGTTCATTTGAAAATTCATCCCCTAAGGGGGTAAACTAGGGGGTGAAAGTTTGTATGGAAGTTCGTCATTTTTGTAGTTAGACTTATGAAAATTGGTGTTTAGGTTCCTTTTCAAAAATAAAAAACTTGGATTGCTGCGTTTTTGAAAAATCATCCCCTAAGGGGGTAAAATAGGGGACGAAAGTTTGTATGGAAGTTAGTCATTTCTGAGGTTAGCATAATGAAACTTTGTGTTTAGGTTTCTTTTTACGGATTAAAAATAATAATTTCAGCTTTTTTTAAAAATTAATACGGGATACGGGATACGGGATACGGGATACGGGACCCGGGATACGGGATACGGGATACGGGATACGGGATACGGGATACGGGATACGGGATACGTGATACGTGATACGGGTTACGGGATGCGGGATGCGGGATGCGGGATACGGGATACGGGATACGGGATGTGGGATGTGTGATACGGGATACGGGATACGGGATACGGGATACGGGATACGGGATACGGGATACGGGATACGGGATACGGATACGGATACGGATACGGGATATGGGATACAGAATCAGGGATATGAGATACGGGATCCGGGATATCGAGTATACAGGATTTGGGTTCCAGCAAACGGAAACGGTTTTTTTTTAATTTATATCCTGCGCGGTCAAAGTCGCGGGCAAAAGCTATATAATATTATAAATGCGAAAGTTTGTGAGTATGTATGTTTGTTACTCTATCACGCAAAAACTACTGAACAGATTTGGATAAAATTTGGAACACAGATAGTTTATAACCTGGACTAACACATAGGATACTTTTTATTCCGATAGTATGTTTATTATTTTAAATTATGCGCGGACGAAGTCGCGGGCAAAAGCTAGTTAGGTATAAAGCAGTATAAAGTATCAATTTCGTGTATGATAGTCAACGTATCTAATACAATGTGATAATAATAGTACGATTAGTTACATGACCTACCTGGCTTCACAAATAGCGAAGCTCTATTATTATTTTCAGTTAGCTGTATTGGTCCTTGTAATAGAATTCTTTTCTTCAAAGTACATTTTAATGGATATGAATCGATTTGTATTTAACCATGAACTTTGTGTTCAAATACGGTAAAGTGGCGGCCGCCCCGTAGTCGCCTACTAGCACCCGCATGATTGACCGTGTAGACCGAATTTATATCAATTAATAAAATAACTTATTACCACCAAATAGGTAAGGCTATAAATCGAATTGATTGAAAATATTTCCAGTTGGCAAATGACGCTAAAAATCGTATTTTCCAATTAATTATGTTGTTTGTTAATACAGATACAATCTAAATTACAATTGTTCACGATGGTTATCAAAGTTCGTGATCTGTGAATATGAGTGATCGTATCGAGAACGAGATATTATTATTCTGGGAGTACGTAAAACGGTAAGCAACCTTTTTAAAAGCTGCCATAGACTATTGATGTATTATTTTAGCAGTGGTACTCTCCATCGCAATCACAAACTTGTGTTCAGCGAACCACTACATGCAGCGAAATTCACACATCTGTTATCGCACTCGCATTTCGACAATTAAATTATTAATTACATAAGACGGCATTATACACCAGAAAATGAGCCGTATCGTTTTCAACATTATTTTGCACAACCGTCTGAGTCGTACTGTGTCTATATGGAAACCTTTTAGATAGGACAAATTATTTTGGTTAGTCTCGTCACGTCCCTATCTTGGTAATGACTTTTCCATAAATAAACTACTTAATGAAATCATAGACTATACCTATTTTTCATTTTGATTTCATTGATCTTGGAATAAAATTGGCGCGAAGCTTACGCTTACATTGCTTGTATTTTTTTAAAATTAAATGAACATATTATGGTTTTTAGGAAGTGACTGTTTCTTGTTTAATGCATTTTCTTGGAACTAGTAATCAGTCAAGACAAGAAGCGGAGACATTCTGCAGAACAATGACTCAGTTGATGAGTAAGATCTACCTGCATTTCCAACCTTATCAATTGTTTTTAATCTTTTGTTGTGGCAAATTTTTGAGGACGCCACAGTGTATGAATCGGTAGATTACACGTGCTGGCAGGTATTCTGAGTATTTCAATCATGCGTGTAATTCTATGTAGTCTAACGAGACTAACACGTGGGCTATCCTTACGCTAGCGAGCGACTATGAGCTATGTTGAAGAGATGAGATGAGAATGAGAATCGAATACCCTCTTTCAATATGTCTCTTGTCTTACCTAACACCCAGTATATCACTTGTTATAAAGAAATCGATGAACGATAAATGGGGCCAGAGATGACGTCAAAGAGCTGCAAAGTGGCTTGTGAACTTAGGTGGTAGAAAGGGGTCGCCTGTTGCATTATTTATTCAAACACTACCTTGGGCTCATTTGCTTACCTATATTTTTTTTATTAGTTGTCGATTACTGTGTTATTGACGAGTAGATATTGATCAATTTGCAGACGTAACACTAGCGCGTGAAAAATTAGATAAAACTGTATAGTTCGTAGATAGGTACATTAAGATGTGATAGATTATAGTGGTGTTCTTTAAAAAAGTTAAACACGCTTTAAACGCGTGTCTTGTCAAAATTTCCTTGTAAAATTTAAGCAGACATGCGATGAAACGTGTCAACTATTTGTAATGAAATAAATATATCTAAGTAGGTTACTTCTGTTAGTAGGTCGAATTGAAATAAGCAGGTAACTACAATCTTTACGTAAACCTTACGTAAACTTTTCGTAGCATTAAATAGAGTAGAATCAAGACCGTTTTTATTTCATCCACAATATTGTCATTAGGCACGAAACTTCAGTGATAAGTATTGTAAAAAACATTTTAACTATTTTCTTAACGGGAGTTCACCACCGAACATTCCAATGGGTTGACGAGTCCTTATCTTTAGGCGCAACCCTGCTATTATTGCAAAACAATGTGGATTGATAAAACTAAACCGTAAGGAGTTAATTGTTACCGGGGTGGACATGTCCTATAAATAGTGTGTTCGACAACGAAATGACATTATTCCTTGCAAGGACATCAGGGAAGACACAATTTGTTCAAGGTAAGCTCCCTCAAAATTTAAGTGGTCCAAAATTATATTTTATATCCAAGCGCCTTATAAGTTAAACATAGTGATAAGTTTCATAATTTACTTTTGTTTCAGATGTACAGCTACAAATTAATTGTATTGCTTTTGGCATTTGCATCAGCATTTTCGGCTGAAATACCATCGTCTTTTGGTCTAATTGAGAAACATGCAGTTTTCAAGCCGGAATTAAAGACTGAACCCATAGTGACGCACACTATATTGAAGAAGGAAGCTAAAGTAGAGATGGAACACCCAGTGTATAGAGCAGAAGAGTTTATCAATGAAGGTAGAGCAAGAATTGAGCCAGTTAGGTCTAAAGGACCGGTTGTGAAGCATGATGGTATGTTGGCGGATCAACCAGCGACTGCTAACGGAGCTGAAGTTAATAGAGTGGTAAGTGACCTTTGTGATTTCGTGTCTACTATGTGTACTAGACAGACAAAATAGGTAGACAATTACTTTCAAATAAACCCATATTTTATTGTATATGGGCCTGATTTTGTTCCCTTGTAAAGCAATTATTATAAAGCCTAGATTAGAAAGAATGGTCTTGTAGTTTATTCCTTGCCTGTAAAATTAAAAGACGTTAATTCAAGTTATAGCAACATTAAAATTTGATCTCTAATTTTCTTTCTAGGATGATATGGGCGTGCTAGCAAATGGATACATTCCAGGAACAGCTGATGTCGCATACCCTGATATTCCTTACGCACCAGCTTACGGCTATGATACTGGATACGCTTCATCAAACAAGTAAGGAGCTTCCTAGTTTAGTGTTATAATCATTACCTACTTATGTTTTAGTAAAGTCTTATTGTTGATTGCTTCGGCAAATGATATCCGATTGTACGCAATTCTTAGTGTGAAATGGATTTGCTGTTTAACCAAATGTTTCCTTAACATTATTACAGCTATGACATGTACGGCCCATACTTGATGGAGCCGGATACTTCAACTTTTGGACTACTTTGGAGCCAAGTGCCTGATTCAAGGGTAAGATTAATTAATTTTTCCCTACTCTGTCCCACTGTCCTTCAAGTTGACAAACTTGCGAGTGATGCCTTTGGCGTTGCTATAGGCTACGGTAACTGCTTAACATCAAGCGGGTCGTATGCTTGTTTGCCACGTTAGTCACATAAAAAAATCTCCTAGGTACATTATTTAAGTTCAGTTCTACATTTATTGTAACTTTTCAAAAATTTACAGACGTTGGTGAGCTACGTAGGACGCACCATCTCTTGGGTTTTCAGCAGTATCTTCGTTCTATTGCTTGGCTCCTTCCTCACTGTCGGTCTGTGCACCTACACAAATCTCTGCAGCATTCACTTCCATGGCATCGGGCCTATCCACGAAGAAATGAGAGCTCTTATGAGCCCAGAACGATTGGAAAAGATCAGTACTGCTGCTGACTTCGTGAAGAATGCTATAGACAAATACCAGAAAATTCAGAAAGTCACTGATGGAAATGATGTGAGAAGACGCCGTGCTATCTTCTACTGAAAATAGTTCTATAGTGATGTTTTATCTGTATACGTTTTATTTTGAAATAAATAAATTTATTTACTTAACAACACTCTATTATTATTATTTTTTAAATTTCAAAGGCTAACAAAATATCACCTTTCGTATCTCCTAGAAGAATAATTAGAGCAATATACATTTAGAAACATAATATGACTTTTATTAATCTTAATAAAAGTCATATGTTTCTAAATGTATATTTTTATTATCAGACTTTACAGAATTGTAATTATTGTTCTAGATTATGTAAAATCTAGTCGAGGTTGACCGGAACCCAATAACATTAGAGTAATCAACTTCATAATATGTATATGATAGGACAATGGTGCTAGACATGTGACATCATATCGGATGTTCATGGATTACACGATTTAAATTTACCTTGAAATTATGACGCAGGGGATCAAAATTAGAATCATAATAATTACAGGAAAACTTTAAAATTTATTGCTTACCTGCAACAAAAACTGAGAGCTCGATAGACAAATAATGAATATAGAATTAAGGAGTGAATTCCTCCCTAAAGAGGTTATTGACTTACACTAGTCTTTACAAATGTTTTTATTCTGTGACGTCATAGGATAACTAATGTTACTCCTACAAAAATATCGATAAGACTATCGTACGTTGTAATAGCTGATATCTTAGAGATAACATAAGACAACTTATTGATGATAGTCACTGTAATCTTGGATGGTATCTATGTTTTTTCAAAATAAAAGCGAGGAAGATAAAGAAATGAAAGGGATGATGAGGTTCCTGAAGCATACATACAAGCAATTTGAAACTGAAAACTGTAACCGAAATTTTTAAATTGTTTCAAAAGGAAGATAGTAGTAATGCAAAAATAAAAATTTTCTATATGTTCTAAAATGTTATTACATGATATTCAAATTAAAAACGATGTTTCCACAAAAAATCACGCACTGAAACTTAATTTGATTGTAATGATACCTATTGCAATCATGACAATTGTGGGCTATTATCCCAAATAAGATTTAACATTAGCCCAGGTAGCTCTTTTTAGCTCTAGAAAACTACAGTACTATTACCTATTCTGAAAAATAATGATTTAGAAAATTATAAACGCTCTTCTATCTCCTATCCAGTTACTATCACCCTACCTACTAATCGCTCGGACTCGAGTCCCTGGGAATGCGCAAAGAATTCAAAGCGGATTTAACTTCTTGTTCCATAAATTTTAATGTTCCAAATCAAAATAATGTATTTGCACAGTTTTTGATAATCAGTAAAAATTGTCAAATTTTATGACAAATATTTCTAAATATTTTATTTTCTCATAGAGTCTCACAATTCAAAACATCACCACGACTTTGCTTTGTTCGATCGCGTGACTATCAGGACACTTTGAATAGGATGTTTTGTTATGCATTCTACATAATATATTACATGCGTGGGGTTATTGATAACACGCAACAATACTTGGCATTTTCTGTCAAGGTCATTTATTATTATAAATTTTTTTTCAGCGGAACATAATATTGATCATACTTCCAAGGTATTCGTATAAATAATTTTGGTATTGCAATGTTTCATTTTCGGATTTTGGGATCACTTTATTTTTAATAATTAACAAGTAGTTTTAAGTTAAGTACTCCTTAAAATATTACTCATCACTCAAATTATAAATTTAACAAAAAAATTTGATAAATATTTCCAGGTGTTTCGTCGTGTTGTTTGTCTTGTGAAGTCACTGAGGTGTATCAGCCATGTTGACACCGTTTATACATGGTTTATTTCAGGCTATACTTATCTTAGAATTATCTCGTTGACTCGTTTTAATAGCAGCCCTTAAATACATGAATCACGGTACAAGTAAAACTAGTAAAACCAAAAACTAAAACAAGTGCTAATAATGAAAATAATCATACAACTTCATTGCAAAACAATAAATAGGTGTGTATGTGTGTAACGTCACGACTTTTATCCCCGTTCGGGGGTAGTCAGAGGCTTGAGTGGCCATACACCACCACATTGTGGAGGTATTAACCAACTCAAAGCCCACGTTTCACTAGATAGTCAGAACCCAACGTGACAGGTGGTGAACCGTGCCGCCGTGTATACAGGAACTGACTATTACCTAATCCCGAGGGATAGGTAGGTTTCCTCACGATGTTTTCCCTCACCGTCAGCGAACTGTAAATTATGCACATAGATGAAAAATCATCCATTGGTGCATGCCCCACCGGGGATCGAACCTGGGACCTTCTGATTGTTAGCCCAACCTGTTCACCCCTAGGCTACAGTCGCATTAATAGGTAATCTACATATTTTATTAATCATAAATTCTCTTAATTAAACTAATACACCTAATTATTGTTATAGTTGAACATGATGTCACCATGAGGTAAATACGTACAGTTATTGAAATGACGTGTATTTATTGTGTTTATAATACAAGCTTTTGCTACGACTTTTTATGAATGTAGAAAACTTTGAAAACGACTTGTAGTTAATAGTGTTAATAGTCATACAAAAAAATAAGGTTAAGATAATCCGTATTGTAGCTTATTTTTGAGTATTAGCCAGTATAGTCTAAAGGACGTATTTCTGTATCAAAATGACATACAGACATCCGGTCAATGTAACATATGTACGGGCGATGTGTCATTGTCGCCTTATCATACTCATATTAGTACCCGTTGTGTTTTGACTGTAGAAATATTATTGGCGTTAACAACTGCAGTTTCGCTTTCACCGCGACTGGGTACACACTTATCAGTGTTATCGCCCGAACTACATTTAATTATAAAGATTCACTTATCAAGAGTGAGCGAGTCTCCGCTGAAGTGTCATTCAGAATAGCTCTCGTATGTGAACAAGTCACGCTCGCATCAAAAATGGGTAACTCAAAGAGTAGGAAAGTGAAAATCAGCGATGAACAGACTCCAAGTGAACAAAGAAGCAATGAAACGAACACGGAGAGAATTAATTCACTCAAGACTGAAATATCTGAAGCGCCTAAGAATGGAGAGTCGGATCCAGAATTGAATAAGGACCGGGATAATGCAAGCAGTGCGTCTACAGTGGAAGTGCTCGATGAAAAGTGACCACTGTTCAAAGACTGTTTCCAATTTTTGCAAGTAATATCGCTACGTAAATTATAAATTATTATACAATGTGATAAATACAATATTTTTGTAACACGATTTCCTTATGGTGTTTTTATTTCTAGTGTTTTCCAGTTAGGTATTTTATTTTATATAGGTAACGCAAATCAATGTGGGTTACAAACTATTTAGTCCGATAAAACCAGATAGGATAGGATTGATAAGTTATAGCTGTTATGGTTTGGACTTGTCTACCTACAGAGCGTCCATTGTTCTTTTACTAAAAATATTCACGATGAAGTTCTTTTCATTTAAATTAACAAAAAAATATTGTTTAGACACATCTATAGAATAATGTTTCAGCCACAGTAGGTATGACTGAATTTTAGGGTAAATGTCGAGTTCACAGCAGCTAGGTTAGGTACCAAACTTAGTTATTTCTATAGATCCTGAGTACCAGATGGTACCAGTTTCAAAGACAACTAACAATTTCACTCAGAATGCTAGACGGAAAATGTAAACAAACCATGAGAAATACGAGTCAATGTACTTAATCTATATCTATACTGCAATGTCAAAGACAATAGTTATATGTACATACTTACTTACAGCATTTACGTGTGGACTTGTTTGTACCAATCAATTTCAGGTTTATGATACACAGATGTCCTTGGGTACGCCGTTAACAATAACACACATGATGTTTATGTATGCCCACAGTAATAACGTGGTTCGTACCAGGTTATCTACGTTAGTAACATGCAATTTCACACTGGTAGCTCTGTTATTGAAATGTGGAATATTTTTGCTGTACTTATACCTAAAGTAGTGAATACACTATATTGCAGCTCGCGCTAGTATCTGAATTAATGTTGCATGTGATACGTTTTGGAACTCTGTCTTTCGTTTTGGTCTAACCTATACTGGGTTCTGTAACTAGCCTTACGGTACCTTGGATACGTTTTGCACAAAGATCTTAAGGTGATCATGTCGAAACACACTTACAGGACAATGGCATGGATCTAAAAGCGAATTCGAGAGATGTCTGAATACAAGAATTCGATACTCCAACTACCTACTGCATGTGTACTTAGACAGAACAGCGGTTAAAAGGTCAACTTTACATTCAATCAGAAATTACAGACAGTCACGTCATGACTTAGAACATAAATGAGCAGCTACTCATTTCGATTCACGATATGATTGTCACAGTGACTTGTCACTGCGATGGCACCGCCCACGTTTCCATGGTGCCCATGGTCATAACAGGTATATTCAGAATCATTTATATAAAATCAGTATTTTTCAAGCCGCTGTCTGGTGCGAGCACTTTGTCGAATCTATTCTTAACATACAAGTTAACTTACGATAATTTAAAATACGAAATTAAAATAAGTATTCTATGAAAATATAATAATTAGGATATTAGATAAGTATTAGATATTAAAAGGAATTAATCAAACTGGGTCAATGTATGGACAAAACTGTTGTGGAAAAAATAAAAAAAGCGAAGTGAGTGTGAATATTAGAATCGTTTCAGCTATTGCGTTTGCTTCATTTGGAAAGACAATTTAGTAAAAAATTTAGTATACCTACTTTATAAGATAAATTTATGCTTTTCTCGTATATCTTATAGTTAATCGAAATTTTCTATTTTGCCATAGCTTTAGGTTTTTTTTTGCTACATATAGGTACATTGTAAGAAACAACAGCTTCCATGTTATTTGAGACAATGAGAGGTCTAGCATACACTCTTACTTTGTGTCTTATAGTTCTTGATGGGTAAGTTAAGTTTGATCGATTAAGGTGACGGTGAATTTGGATAAAGGGTTTGATGATTTACGCCTTCTCATTTTAGTCTTGTAATACTTACTTGATCTTTTGTTTCTGCTACCTTTCAAAGGTATACTGACTATACATCTAACAGTCACAGAATCACAGAGCCTATAACATCACAATAGCAATAAACGTTCACGCTGATTTCTTTTATTTGTAATAGGGCGTTTGAAGGGTCAATTTTGTTATTAAAACCATTCGTTAGCACATAATTATGATCTACATCTAATACAAGGCGGATAGTTATATTTCAGGTAGTCGGTTTGATCTATCTCGCTTTGGCTTTTTTGACAATAAAGTTATTTTAAAGTAACTAGATTACTATCTAAGTGACGAAGACGATTACAATCTAACTGAAGAGATTTGCGTCGACGTTGTACTCAACGTCGACGCAAATCTCTTCAGTTTATGAATATGTCTACGTCATTCAGTTCTACATTATTTGATCCTGTTATTCGATTAGATGAATCATTTAGATACACGAGCTTTCGATGTAATTCCACTTCAAAAATGTTCAAAACTTCGTATTCCGCACCATAAAAGTTTCAAATTACGTATACTTAGTACTTGCGTTTCATCTTAGTAAGCGCCTTTAAGATAGTATTACTTACTAACAACTCAAACGAAGTACCATGACATGACATGTGACATGTACCTGTCTATGAAGTATCATCAAAATAATCTGACGCCTTCTTACATCTACTAGCAACGCCGCAGCTCGCTCTAAAAGCAGTAAGATGCCGAGCCAGCCTATCAAGGTATACTACCTGCCGCCATCCCCGCCATGCCGAGCCGTCATCATGGCTGCGAAGGTACTGGGCATAGAACTGGAGCTGGTGCTCACCAACATTATGGAGGGACAGCATCTGACGCCGGAGTATCTCAAGGTATCTAATGTAGTATGTGTGTGTGCCTGTGGTATGCAGTGTAGGTATCTAGTGTAGTATGTGTGTGTGCGCGTGTGGTATGTAGTGTAGTTATGTGTGTGGTATAATGTAGTGTGTAAGGTACACAGAGTAAAGACTAAAGAAAGAGGTGCCCTTATTCGATATATGTATGAAAAAAACGTGGTCATTGTTCTATCTACCGGTAAATAGTTGAACTGATCGCTTCATTTTATGTCGATGTTAGTACTAGGCCGACCACTCGGCCGAGTTGCTTAGGGCCAGTCCCCTTAGTAATTGATCCATGGTAAGGTATCACGTCTATATTACCCGAAGGAGTATGAGTGACAGAGTCGATGTATGAGCAAATGTATGTGATAAAGTCGACGCTCTATGAAACTGTTATGTCTTTTTAAAGCCCGATATGTAGACTAAGCTGCCCGGGTAGGTAGTAGACATACATTTCACAGACGGTATTTTTGGCCCCAATATAATAATGGGCCAAATATTGGGCTTTTGGCTCTCTCACTCATCCTACGAAACGCAGCTGTAATAGCCACTTTACATCGATGTTCTGTGAGAGGGTGGTACTACCCCAGGCTCCACCACCAATAAGATGTTTTAACATTTTGAAAAGACGCTGGATCTCGTGCAGCGAAGACTAATAAGAATTTCTTATTATTTTAAGATGAACCCACAACACTCGATACCAACTATGGATGACAATGGATTTATCTTATGGGAGAGGTATGTTCAAAATGTCTGATACCAGCAGTCTATATCGACGATTCTTCGCTTTGACTTTACTTTTTTTTACAGTCGGGCAATTTTAGCCTACTTTGTGAATGCTTACGGCCGGGACGACACTTTGTACCCGAAGAATTCACGCCAGCGCGCTATTGTTGATCAACGGCTCAATTTCGACTTGGGCACTTTGTACCAGAGATACGCGAACCTTTACGTAAGTATGACATAATCTATCCATCGATTCAAATACCATCCACTTCTAGATCTAAGCCTTGCTCGTGGACTTCCTATGTCAAACACCTTTGCCACTACATAATAAGGGGCCATCCATAAATTACGTCACACGTAAAGGGGGGTAGGGGGTCGACGAAATGTGACATGGGGTGACAAGGGGGGGTGGTCCTAAGTTAAGGGATGTCACATTTGAAAATCTAATATATCCAAGTATTAAAACCGAAATTTTAATAGTTAAAGAATTTTTTTAAAATTTCTGAAAATTTAAAAAAATATGTGACGTTACACAGCGAGTGGGGGAGTCTCGCAAATGTGACCAGCTATGACAAGGGGGAGAGGGGTCTAAAAATCATGAAATTTGTGTGACGTAATTTATGGATAGCCCCTAACATACACTATTGGGATGGCTTTCATAACACTTTTTTGTTCAGACACTTTTTAGCGTACTTTCAGGATATTTGTTATGAACATTTTCAAGCATCAGTTGAAATTTTCATATACTAATAACAGGAATGCCTTTTGACGACTGCTTGGCGCAGTGCTTTGAGCGAAGGCTGGGTGGCTGGCGTAGCTCACAGCATCGGGTGGTTGTGGGTTCGGTTCCCGCCAGAGGCAAATTTCGGAAACGGTATTTTCGTAATTTGCCCTGGTCTGGGTCTGGTCACTGGGTGCCCTCCGTCCATTGTACGATACCCATAATACAAGCTTTGCTTAGTTTGGGACCATACAGTTGGTGTATAAGTCTGGCGATATTTATTTATTTACCTAATGGTAATTCATTGTTTGATGATGTGGACGAGATGGTCAAAGGAATGATGGCCTATGTGTTTCTTTTAGGTCCCAATGTTGTTCCGTGGTGAGGAGTACAATGAGGCAAACGGTGAAAAGCTGAACGAGGCACTAGGATGGTTGGACAAGTTCTTGGACGGCCGCGCGTTCGTCGCCGGGGACAACCTGACCATTGCTGATATTTCCATCATCGTTACCATGTCCAATATTGACGTGAGTAATTAAATTCCATCTGTATTTCATAAAAGGGTGGTAAGAGGTAAGTTTGCACCGTTTTAGATTTTATGTTGACTGAGGGCCTACTCTGTTTCAAACGAAAACGAAATTTCGGACGAAATTCGCGTATTTCCTACTACGTTTCTCATTGATTCCGACATTTCTTTCGAACGAAAATTGATTGACGTCTTCGTCGTCGTCAATCTAAACGTCAATCTAAACGTCAAACAATTTTCGTTCGTAAGAAATGTCGGAATCAATGAGAAACGTAGTAGGAAATACGCGTATTTCGTCCGAAATTTCGTTTTCGTTTGAAACAGAGTAGGCCCTCTGGTAGGAATTTGTGTGTGAACGTGTCTATACTATAGAGTCTATAGTATTAATAAATAAGTGGTTCCATTATGGGTAATTGAAACAATATCGATCCAGTAAGTTAGCTACAAAATAGGTATCCTTGACAACTTTGATCGATACAGCGAATAAAATAATATTGTAGGACAAATATTTCAAACAAGAAGCTTAGTTATGCTATTGGTATCGGGGTAGTCTTCCAGTCCATTCGTTCTTATATAAAAGAATCACGTATCCATGAATTCCTTTGAACTTATTTAGGTATAGGTTAAACGGAAATTAGCAGTGGTAGCCGATTGGTTAAGCACGCGTCATGCGGGCTTAAGGTCCTGGGTTCAAACCCTGGCTCACACCTCTGGATTTTTCGAAATCTGTGTGTGAGTCATAATTTTAATATGATTATCACTTGTTTACGGTGAAGGAAAACATCGTGAGGAAACCTGCATGTCTTTAGACATGTGAAATCCACCAACCCGCACTGGGCCAGCGTGGTGGATTATGGCCTGAATACCCCTCGCATTGAGGGGAGGCCCGTGCCCAGCAGTGGGACGTTAAAAGGGCTAAATTATTATTATTATTAAATGGATATACATGGATTCCCCATGAATTGTCTTATAGCACTCATATCGCTTGTCACACTACACACATTATCTCCCACAAAATGGATAAATTATCTGATGATCTGATTGTATGAGCTTTTCTTTGAACTTCCTCTTCTTCCCTTGTCTTTCCTTCTATCTTTATTATACTCCTAGTCACATGGACGTCATTCCTTTCAACATTGTATTTAAGGTATTTTTATTGTCTCTTGTTTTATACCCAGGCCTTCGGATTTGACTTCAGTGCCCACGAGAACCTCACGAAATGGTTTGAGAGGACGAAGAAGGCTCTAGAACCCTACGGGTACCAGGAGATAGACGCAGCAGGAGCCCAGGTCTTGGCTTCGTTCTTGAAGAAAGAGTGATATTGTATAGGATTTGTTATAATGAAATCGGAGTATAAAAATAAATTAACTATTTTCTAATAAGTACAGTTGTTTTACAATAACACAGTCACCTATAATGTGTTATTTAATTTTCTATTGTACTAAAAATAAAAATACTTCAACAACCATTATTAGTTATTGAAAACATTACATGCCTACATAATAATTTAGTAACCGTTTAATGAACGATAATTGCATTGTGATTAAAACATAATTGATTAATTAATTCATGATATAACTTTCTAAGAATATCATAGTTTGACAAACAGGTTATAGGTACTGTAGGTACTTACCTACATACCTAAACAACCAATTATTTCACTTCATAAAAATGCGTCAATACAGCACGATAAGGTAATAGGAGTATTACCTAATCTAGAGTAGTAACCTAACCTTAATATAAAGGTATTACATTACACACCGTAATATCTTACGATGTCACAATAATTAATCAATGAGTCGCATAAGAAAACAATGTATCTGATATTCCCGGACAGAAATCTGCCCGGAAACGCGACGATACTCTGTCCAAACGACGTCCGGTCGCACGAGACCGTATGGCCGGCTATTGAATTGAGGCAGGCATTTCTGTGGGCCATAACAATGCGCTAACGCACCAAGGCGGGTCGCGCGCGCTTCAACCGTTGGACGTTTTCAAAACAAAACACCCGTTCGATTGTTCCAATTTGAAAAATCCACCACAAAACGATCAAACAGCTCGCAGTATTCACAAACAACGGGCCGCGAATGAAACAGTGTGTCGTTGTCGCGTTGTCGCCTCCAAGCGCTGGTTCGTGTAACACGATAGGTATTACAATATTTTAACTGTCTTGAATTGAAAATGTGGTGGGTGCAGTGTTGCGGTTGATATGTGCTACTGGTTGACACAGCTGTTGTAGACACGATGATCCTCACAGTGCGTATTTTTTAAGTTTCATAACATTTCCTAGTTTGTCAATTTTGAGTCAAAATTGGTGCTTTGCGTTTTCTTACGTTGTGATTTCACAACTTCAATTTGTGATAACATAGGTAGTTGTTCGCCATTAAAACTTCTGTTTATAGTGCACTCGTGTTTCTATTTTTAAAACTTATTGGTAAGCAAAATGCTGATGCCTTTTTAAATGGGCCAGAATAGAAGCACTTATGTTTTTTAAAATGTTGTAATTATAATATGTATTTAATAGATATAACAGAGATTTGTCATAAGCCACACTGCAAGAACGTGATGTTCATTTATCTGTGACCGAAGAGTATCTGTTTTAATAAGACGTATCAGTTGTGGACATAAACATAGGTAGATACCAAGGTACAAGTTCATAAAACAATAATAGGTAATAATGAATCATCTATGTAAACGGTCAGTTGTATAACCGAATAAGATGATAGTAAACTAATCCAACTAGACAGAGGATGCGGTCATTATTCAACTAGGTACTGTGCCAGGAGTATTGGCCTTAGTGCTAAAGATACTATAGCGATAATATTGTACCACATCCTGACTTCAATGCGATCTATTGTTATAAGACACATAATAACGCATCTATCATTGCAGCGATTAACATGCATAATAGCATTTGCTATTTCAATAACAGCGGCTGTCCAGTTCCCAACGAATCCCACTTCAGATATTTCAGCAGACGAGAAAGGGCAAAAAGGGAACAAGACATTGGACCAATCAGATGAAAGCGGCCATGAAATAGAAACAGACGTCGACGAAATGAAAGAGAAAAAGTTCTTGGACGATGCCATGAGAACCATATTAGATCCAACTACACTAATAACAAAAACAAACGACATAGTTGACACGTTTAGATATCAGTTAGAGGAGCTTGATAGAGCCAATATGAGTCTTGAAGTGTTCATGGATGAAATGGATAAATTAAGTTTAGACGTTTGTAAAACATCTCAAGAAGCACTATGGTCGTATGTAACCGATATTAACAGCGAAGTTAAAAAGAACAAAATGGTGAGAACTCAGACTCATTAGTACAAGCTTGTATACATTGATGATTTACGGTCAATTAGTACCAAAAGCCGTTTTAAACTTCATTTGCTGAACAGTGTGAATTACGTTTCTAGGTTCGTATAGCGGCCGAGGAAGATGAAATAAAGAAGCAGTATTGGAACTTATTCAAAAAGAAATACTTGAATGAAACTCAATTTATTCAAGACCCAAAGATGAAAAGAAAACTTCGAATTATCAAAGAACGCGGTACTAATGTGCAAATGCCGCAAAGCAAGGTACTTATAATAATGTCAATAAGTATGAATTATTGTATGAACCAATATTTCAGTGGAATTGCAAAGTGTTTAATGATATTTATTTCAGCAAAGAGAGGAAATAGACACAATGCAAAGGATATGGAGTCGAGTGACTGTTTGCGCGTATAACACAACAACATGCAATTCGGAAGATTCGGTACGAACAATGAGTGGTCAGTCTGTAATTATCTTTCGTTATCTACCATTAATAATGGCTACATAGCTTTTTTCCACAAAAGATAAGGGAATACATTGTTCAATTTTAGTGTATTGCTTAAAATTTACTATGTTCATAAGGATTGCCATAATGTTTGGGAACCATATTGCTGAAGCATTCATTACATGGACTCATAAGTAATACTATTATCCTGTTTGCCACATACAGTACAGGATATGTTTACAAATAGGATCATTACAAGGATAAACTGCGAATTGTCTTCAAAGTACATTGTATAAACTAGATTAAATTTTCAGATGTCATAACGATTTTCAAAACGAGCAATGATACAAAAGAATTGGCATATTATTGGAAGACGTACCGCGATACGACCGGCAAGAAAATACGTCCGATATTCAAGGACTACGTCACAAGAATGAATAGGGTCGCTGAAACTGAAAATTTCACGGACGCGGGTGCTATGTGGCGATACGCGTTTGAAGACGATCATTTTTTGGACACTGTTGACAGAATTTGGAAAGACATTAAGCCGTTTTACGACTTATTGCATTATTATGTCAGAGCTAAGCTTAAGATGATTTACAAGGATGTGCTCAAGAGTAGTGATAAAACTATTCCGGCACATATTTTAGGTAACGTTGTATTTTTTGTTTTGGGATTAATTACTTAACTTTAGCTACAGGCTTTTGGTAGCATTCCTGGCAGGTTATGCTATTATGTAGCTGGTCTATATGATATAGTAATACATACTAATCGTTCATTAAACCATGGTAAAGAATTAGATTTAGAAATATCGGGGCTTTGTCTAATAAAAGAGCGCCTATCATATTTTAATAGTGACTTCCAATGGGTGTTTGATTACATAAACGCCTGAAGAAAAAGTATGCGCAAAATATTACCTATAGTATGCTTGCAGTTTATTGGACGGCTAATTTGTGTTATTATCTACTTTAATAATTATTATTTACCTCAATTAATAGGTAAATGCATTAAAATGTAATCTTTTAATATTAGGTTTCCTATAATAAGTAGGTAGGTATTTACTTACCCAGGAAAAAAATTCTTACTGCAATCAAACGTGTCCTCAAAAGATGCTTATTTGAATTTTAGTATACTCATACATACCTAATTATGATTAAAATTTTAAGTTTTTCTCAATATAGCTCCTTGATTTGGAACTAAAGTGAAAGTATCAAGTCCAATATTATCTTTGCAGGCAACTTATGGGCACAAGAGTGGCAAGCGATTTACCCAAGAGTAGTCGCGTTTCCCGACCACATGAGACCGAAACTTCTGACCCATGAAATCATCAAATCCAAGGATCTCTTTGATGCAGTCGACGAGTTCCACCAGTCTCTAGGTTTCGAGAGCGCAAAGGAATCGTATCACGATATAAAGGAGACGATGACGACGGCAAATTGTTTGCCATCGAGCCATGATATGTGTGATGGAGTGAATTACAAGTATTTAAATATTTTTAACTATTAGCTGTAGATCGCCCGGGGAAGTACCACCCTCTCACAGAAGATCGGCGTATAGGAGCTATTACTGCGTTTCGTACGATGAGTGAGAGGCTAAAGCCTAGGCCCCGCTCACTTTGGATGCGTTTTCATCCGAATTTTACTCGTGCGTACAAGTACGAACACGCAGAAGAAGTGCGAGTTGGTCGTACGTGTAAGTAACCGCACCCAGTGTGCGCACTCCCGTAGTACTTGGAAGGTCAGGATCATTCTGCGTGTTCGTACTTGTACGCACGAGTAAAATTCGGACGAAAACGCATCCAAAGTGAGCGCGGCCCTCCCTGCTCTTTCGCTTCCCTCTGTCCCACTTCCCTTCAGGTGGGCAACGTGCGAATAATGCCTTTGGTATTCTGCTTACCATCAGGCGGGGCGTACGCATGCTTGTCACCTTAGTGACATAAAAAATACAGATGAGAAGTATTTATCATGTCACTTTGAAATCGGTCATTCGTATTCGTAGGTACCATACAGACAAATAATTAGGAAAGCTAATTATTTAGCGATTGGTTTTTTTACACTTGTGCAGTATGTAAAAAGCCAGTGTCCGTTTCCGCCTTCAGCTCCGTTTGCGTCAATTTCACCATTCTACAATAAGTATTACTGTAATATTCTTACAATCGTTTTGTAAAATCTAGTACCTGTTTGCCTTTATTATGTGGATACAAGAGAATTAAAATATTTTATTTTTAACACAGTGTCTAGAAGAGGAAAATTAAAATCATAATTTCCAACGCGGTACGTGACGTGCGAGTAATAACATTTGTTGATCATTTGTTTTGTTACTTCCCAAGTTATAAAAACTCGGGTTTACATATAAATTGCTTTAGCAAATTCGTCACGTTTACTTTGTCTCGCTGTAAACTTTAGTTTTATTAAAATGAAACGACAAAAAAAACTCAACAGGATCTTGGTTCTATAAATATATCAAGGAAGTAAGCTTTTACATTACTTCATTTATTGGAAAAATTATATCACGAGCGTTTATTGATCCGAGCCCTTTTAAAAAAATTAAAAATTTATGGTAGACTTCTGGTGCCTGTGACTTCGCCTGCGTATAATTTGTACTTTGGGTAGTCTATTTTCCTCTTAGGTTTCATCTATCTCCACACTTGAGAAATAATTGGTCTTCCATGAAAACTTTCATTCCTATTTCACCGCCTTCAAGTTTTATTTTTTTCCTTGTCCAAAGTCCTACCTAACCTATACCAAAATTCATCAAAATTGATTTTGCGATTTACAGACTCACTTTCCCATGAATACCTATTATAAGTATAGAATTATTGGCGTTGGTTGTTCAAACAGACGATGGTTTAGGAGTCAACATTTAAATAATCATTTACTTCCAGGATAAAATGGTGTGGTGAGAAAGTAACTGATGTGGTTGTTGGTTTGTCCCGAGCTGCAAGACTGTTAGGGCACGTCCAGTATTTCAAACACTATCGGAACTTACCACCACTTTATAAAGACGGACCGAATCCAGGTAACTTTCGTCACAAATATACTTACAGTAGCGGCATTTACGATGGCCGGTTTGACATGTGGGGGGGGGGGGGGGGAAGAAAATGAACCATATTATAACGGAATTAGACTGGCCGTTTAAAAAAATAAGAATGTCAAAAAATGAATGCGAATATGAATTTTATTCCGTTGTAATAAGGTTCATCCTTTCCCCCTCCCACATGTCAAAACGGCCATCATAACGTGCCGCAGGTATACATAATATAAGTAAGCTCTGCATTGACAACCGGCAGTTGATTTTACACATCGGGATTTAGAAAGAGACATCACTTTCATAGAGAATTGTCTTCGTTACTCATAGATGTCGCTGCATAAATGCATAAAAAGCCGAAGCTAGCCGATTATCTCCGATTATCCGATTAACCGATTATCCGATTAGCCGATTATCTCTTTCTAGAAGAGAGCGATGTATATTATAGCGTTATTAGATAAATGATCATTTGCAGCCGCCGTGCAGCCGCGACGCTGGTAAGCGTGTGACTAAGTAAATGGCGGGTAGTTACCTTGCATTAATGAGGCCAAAATAGTGCAATAAGTCGCATCTAAAACTTAAATACATCTTTGGCGATTACTATAGATTGTTCATTGAGTACTAAGCGTTAATGTAAAGACTACTTAGGGTAACATAAACATAGGTATAGCCACATTTCATCTTCAATTGCCCATGTTGACAGTGAATATACACTTAAGAACCTTTTAGATAAGCATGATAGAACTGTTATTTAAAGTGTTTAAACACTGGCAAATGAAACAATAATTTACAGCGTTCCACGATGCAATATCAGACATCGTTGCCGTACAGCTCACAACACCAGAACACCTGAAGACCTTGAACTTAGTGAAAGTGGAAACAGGCGCCGAGGTCACGCTGAATCACCTCCTCTGGGTCGCTTTGGAAAAGTTCCCGTTAATGGCGTACGCGTATGTTTTGGATAAGTGGCGGTGGGATGTGTTTGGGAACAGCACTCTGGAGAACTGGAATCAACATTGGTGGGATCTAAGGTTTGTAAGAGCTTATTACACTTGGCTAAATTTAGAAGCCTAAATTCAGAAGCTTCCAAATATTTAAACTATTCTAGCTTCTGAATAGCTTGCTGAATGCAATTACACTTACCTAAATTCAGTAACGACTAAATTAAGTAGCCTAAATTTAGTTAAGTGTAATAACCCCTTTAGTTGTACGTCTTGATCTTCTTCCTTACCCATCAATGGAGTAAAAATACATTGAATATTGAATATTTATTCTGTAAATATTAGAAGAAAGAGATTAGGTACTAGGAAATAAGATTGATACAGATTTTTTTAGCATCTGTTTTCTTGTTTTTTCTTACTAAAAGTACCTATAACCCATCCAGTGAAGCTACGCCAAAATACGAAACGAAACGTTTCGGCTGACGGACAGTACATTTTCCTGTTCTGGAAGTGTTTCGGAAGTATTCCGGATTCTTTCAGAGTACGGTTCAAGAAAGAAGAAACGTCAAATCACGACTATCGAATCCGAACTTCAGTTCCAAAACACTTTCGGAGAGTAGGAAAAACACCCGTCAGTCGAAACGTTTCGTTTCTTATTTCGGCGTAGCCCCACAGATTTTGATATACAATGTTTTAATATAATAGCGATAGGAAACAAAAAAGACACACGTGACCATCCACATTAGAAAACCAACATGGACGCAGGATCTGTTTTTACGTGTACTAAACCTTATGTCCGATGTTGGTGTGTTGTCTGATGTTTTTTGTCCTTGTTCAAGTTTCTCTACACAAGCAATCTTGTGGGTTCTATTTATAAGAATTCGCATTATATCAAAGTAGCAGAAACACAAAAATATAGTAATATAATACAGAGTTATGATTTACCTACTATAGTGCGAATACTAATTGCCAAATCTATATAGATTTAAGCCAGTTTACAATGGCTATAAAAAGCATTTCTGTGGACAAAAGTGATTTGTAATGCCATTGTAAATACATCATAAGTTTCTAGAAATTTGGGGGTAATGGTATAATATGTAATTAATTTAACAAATTCGTGGTGTCATTATAATGTTGGTGTAATTATAATAGGAATAATAATATTATTATATCAGACTCGTAGGTAATTTTTGTTTTCGCTAACAGTTAACACCAAAATTGTCTTCAGCTCAGCGCCATTACGTATGATAATAGATTCTAGTCAGAATTTCCATTATGTTTTTTTGCAAACACAACTTATTTGTAAGTCCATTGGGTTTTCCATTCGTAGAGAGAAGCTAACTGTAAATGTAAACGTTGGTCTATTTGCTATTGAAATATGGTTACATGTAGTTCCTGGGTGACCGGAGACATGAGGGCATTGTCAACAAGTCCAAAAAAGGGTAATACAATATTCTTTGATACTCTGTTTGGTATAGACACATGAGAGAAGAGAGAAAGAAAGAAATACATTTGTTTTGCATAGACATGAGAAATAATATGGCAATAGTAAAACTCGAGGATGAATTTATGTTTGCAACTGGGTATTTTTTCAAGTTGACCTCTATGCCTATTCGTTATTGAAAAAAAACAAAATTCTGCGGTCATAACAACTTCGTTGGAACGTCGCTCCAAAAAGTCACAGTAGGTATTATTTCGCACAGTTATTAGCAAACAAATAATAAAAAAAACTTACATCAACGAATTGCAAAGGTCAAATACATAGTTTGTTAGCCAAGCTACCGCATCGATTGCTTTATGTAATGTAAAACCTACTGCATAATAGTCTGGAGCGCATTTCTGATATGCTCCCCTCCCTTGACTGTCTTAGTCTAGACCCATAACTCGCTCGAAGTATTATTCAACTCTTTGCACCACCTGACTATCTACCTCTAAATCTCAAGTTGGAACGCACTACGCGATCATCATCTCGATCGGTGAAATAGTGAAGGTCATCTCTCGTTGAGTTTGTTCACAGTACTGTTGCCTATAGTTAATAGCTGAGCAAAAGACCTGCATTTCTCAATTCGACAATCATTATGGTGAAAGACTAAATATGAAATTTGGTAATGTTCCAGAATTGAAGAGACAGGCGTATCGCCTCCAATGCCTCGGAACGAGAGTGACTTGGACCCAGCAGCTAAGTACCATGTTGTGTCACACGTACAGTACATTACGTAAGTCAGATTATGCTCGACCATTAGCCTGCCATTAGTGAAAGTGCATATAACTTGTAGCTGTAATGTCGAGATATAATGGGATCTATAGAGATTATTTAAATAGCATCCCTATTATTGAAAGGAATGAAAGAGTGCTTGTTCAAGAAGTTTTTAAATATTTCATTTTTAAATATTTCTCTTCTGTTTCACAGGTA
This sequence comes from Drymonia ruficornis, assembly GCA_947859195.1. Taxonomy (NCBI): domain Eukaryota; kingdom Metazoa; phylum Arthropoda; class Insecta; order Lepidoptera; family Notodontidae; genus Drymonia; species Drymonia ruficornis. Next base: position 5,390,695 of record OX401913.1, on the reverse strand, counting down.
CTTAATATCCCACGTCCTGGAATTCCAAATTCTACTGTCACTATGCAAAAAAGCCAACCACACGGGACCTCTGCACGAATGTTCCCTATACGGCGTAAAGGAAGCAGGAAAATTACTCAGGTACCACTGTAGAACAATTTAATTTGCATGGGAAAAGATACCGTGAAGTCTCTTTGTGTTCTCAAGGATATGAATGGCGGAACGTCAGAGATGCATGATACAGCTTTAATTATAACGAGATTAATTAATTATACAATTTCAAAGGAAATAAGTGGAAGTTTTGAACGTACTAGAACGGCGATAATTGATATTCCAGTTGATAATGAAAATTGAAAAAAAATCATGGATAAAGAAATAATGGTAGTTACTTCAATACTTGAATGTCTAATACGGCCTAAGTGATGTTAAATTACTTTTACTTTCCTACGCTACTTAAAGCATTACACATTTCCGTTGGGAAATACTTAAACAACACGAAAATTTCTGTGATCTAAGTAGTCATACAACTTTTGGACGTGTTAAGTGTCTATTTATACCCACTTTACAAGTAATTTGCGATACTAAATTGCGTATTTTAATATTGCAGCGATGGTATGTCTCTAGGCGCTAGTGAAGATTGGAGAACGGTACTTCATGCAATAACTGGAGACACAGAACTGTCAACTGATGGCATACTGCAATATTTCTCTGAACTCCAAAAGTTCCTTAAAGAGGAAAACGTCAGATTGGCTGTTTTAAGTGAAGGTGATATGGACCAAAGCGCACCGATAATCGTCGGCACCATAGTAGTGTTATTGACGATTCTAATAATAGTCCTTTACTGTGTAAAGAAACACGAGGTTGGTAGTAAAGTGTTCTCTGTTTGCGGTTTGAGCAAAAATGGATCTTTGGACATTGTTACAAATGAAAATCCTCAGAGCAAGACTCACGAAGTAGACGGTATAAGTGAGGATAAAGTTTAAGTGCACAAAGTGGAATAAACCTTCTAAATAAGATGAATATAGCCCTTTCTATCTACAGGATAGTTACACTCGAATTGGATTCGCTGGCTCACACGTGCAATATTTTACGCCAAAGTGTTTCTATTACTTTGTTTATTTATAAGTGATGTGTTATCAGCCGAGACGCAAGTTTATTATTTGTTGCAAAGCCCATAGAAATCTTGCCTAGATTTGGAACTTGAATGTGATTGATGTAATTTGAGTAAGCTATCATAGGTAGATAATATGTAGTATAGTCTTGTTAGTCAGTGTATTATTCTGGCCATGCAATACTGAAACACAAATCAATTAAGTAATTTTATAAGTTATCTACGTTGCAGCGATGTGGTTATTATTATTTTAATGTTAGTTTCATCTGTGTACCAATATTGGAATGCACTGAATAAAGTATTGTCATGGTTGTTTATTAATAAACTCCAGTGAATATATCTAATTTAATGTTTTTTTCTTTCTTACTAAGTATATTTCCTTTTACTAAATACACTTGGTCTTGTAGCCTTAATTTTATCGTTCAACGTGCTTGGTTAAGGGCCACCGCAAACACGCTACTTTTTGCATCGGCGATCGGTGATTTAGTCGCTTTTAGCATCGGAGCAGTCGCTGCGTCCAAACGCAGAGAGTCGCCCAATCGTGATGCAGCATCGATACAGTCGCAAAATCGCCGATTGCCGATACAAAAAGTAGCATGTCTGCAGGGTCCCTAAAAATCGGGAAGATGGGCAAGCCGAGAATCACTAGAGTGTCCCAGATTATTTCATTGGATACATACGACAAAGTGGGAACTACGTACAAATGAGATACTTAGGGTGTGTTTCAGAATCATCAGATACCATTTATCCACGAAATAAATATGTTGTGTTGCGTTTTGACAGTTTTTTCATAGAATATCTTTCAAAATGCCATAAATTTATTTGATGGAAAAGAGTTTTCTGATGATTCTGAAACAGGTCCTTAATATAAAAAAATGTTGCAGTGCAATATACTTACCTAGTCCTTTTCTATCCTCTAAGTAACTAAATGCTTGCCCTTGGAGTGGAATCTCTCGGTTACGATCATCTCTCGACATGCCTCTTCACATTTAAAAGTCCTTTCAAAATCAACAGAATAAATGATTTGAGTAAATCCTCTATATAAACCAGTTTGTAGTAAAATGAGCATAGTCACGTGAAGTCTATTATATCATCGGCAGCTAACTAACTAGATCTGTGTGAAGGCTTTGAAAAAACAACAACAAACTGTTGCACCTATTTCAGAATTATCATAAATGATATGAAGTGATAGTTTAAGAACCCGTTTCATAATCGTAGGTTAATTTTTATCCACCAAATAAATATGGCATTTCGGGAGTTTATAGAACATCTGTCAAAACGACATGGGTATTTATTTGGAGGATAAAAGTTATCTGACGATTCTGAAATAGGCGCTGAATTAGTTTATTAAATTTTATAGATAAATAATAAAATAAAAATTTTATTTAGTACTTCTTGTGTCCAATAAAAAGCAGGAAAATTTATACAAAATATGAGTGCAGGTGCTGCGACGAATATACCGCATCTTTTAACGGGTCTTCAGATTATAGTTTTAAACTATTTTGGTTTCCTAAAACTAGTTTCCTAGTAAAGATAAAGTTGTATAGTATAGTTGAACAAACATGGACTATTTTTCACACTAGTCTAAAGTTGAAAACAAAACCTCAAAAAACTAGTTTGGCGAGATTTTTATTCTTTGTGACAGCTAAGTTTTGTGTTAAGGATAAACTTTATTAGGTATTACATGATTCTTCTTGATTGAATAAATTAATTGTTACGAAGAGTCTAGATAGAAACATACCTACAATCAACCAGAAAACATTCACGATATTGCGAATGTTGTATAGCAAATGATAGGTCATAGGTCATAGGTCACGGTCAGAATATTTATTATAGGATTTTTATCGGCGCAATGTACCTAGCTATTACCACTGCGTTTTGTACGATGAGTAAGAGAGCCGGAAGCCCAACGACCTCCCCCCTTCCCCTCCCTCTGTCCCACTCTCCGTTAGGCTAGGTATCTATAGGCTACGACAACTGCTTAACAGCAGGCGGGCCGTACGTTTGTTTGCCACCTTAGTTACAAAAAAAGGAAGATTGAATCGAGAAGAATTTTACAGAATAAATAATAGGTAAGATATTGTATGTGGACACATTGGCGCTATTAATTAGGACGTTAATGTATGTCTGAAGTTTGAGGAATCCGTGCGTATATAACTTAACTCGGGTGAATGTTATGGATACTATTGTTTGTTTTTAAAAATATTTCGTGTTGCTTAAAACGTCGCCGAATGGTAGTGTCGACATTAAACAATCGATCGTTCGGAGAGTTCATATAAGCAATGGTTGCTATTGATGTCCACGGTTGCCAGTGGACATCCGCTCGTAACCGACTTGTCGAACTGGTTAAGAATGTGAAGCGGTGTGAACTAACTGCAATCACCTAACCGTTGCCGCTTGTGACGAACGCGCGCACCTAGGGTAGCGGCGCAGGAGTTCGATTTTGCGCGCGATTTGCATATTCCAAACAACACGATACAATTGGACGGTATAAATTGAAATTTCTAAAAAGACTGTTCTATATTCGAAATACAGTTCGAATTTCAAATAAAAATAATTTAAAAAATATATAACGAAAGTATATAACAACAAATGAAGCCGAAGTGAAGTGATGATACTTGGTTGTGAACAAAATCTTAATTAGTACAAGGTGAGTAAATTAGTTTTTTATATAAGTGACTCTATTTCTTTCTATTCTAAAATCTATGTTGATGTAACTTAAGTAGGTACTTATTTCAAGTATAAATATAATAAGTAACTATTTTCAAAACAACTAAAAGTTTCAATATAATTTATTTAGCGAAACAATGTGCTAGGTATACGTTCGAATTCGTGGTCATTTTAAAAATACTTTATCACCTTTCACTTACAATTTATTTACCTAGTACACAATAAAAATACTTATTGTAAAAAATCTTAAGCTCGTGTATCTAATCATTTTGTTCGGCTTAAAAAACAGCCTACCTAGTTCGTTTTATTTTAGCTATATCTATGTTGTACATTGTGAATTGATAGTCGTTCGCGAAACCCAAATATACCCTTGTTATTTCACTAACGATCAGTTATTTTTAACAGAAATGTCGTAAATTATTTTATCTTTTAACATCCAGCATTGTACATTTTCCACAGCTTTTAAATGCCTTTTGGGATTTGATATAATCATTTCTATATGAAATTTTATAACATAACATTTTGCATAAAATATAGAGTCATAAAGGAGATTATTATTTTAATAGAGATACGCCTTATCAGTAATCTAGTCCAGTAAGGATACCGTGATAAATCAGAACCTGCTGTATGAATGAAGGAAAATGGTCAAGAGTATCAGCTGAGTGTGTTCCCGTAAGTTGTAAGCGTCAATTGAGCGAATTATGGTACAATGGTGATCGTATGCGCGACCTGTTACATACGCACAGGAGTGTTCAGTGATACAGATGTCAGGAATCCAGTCAAAGACAAGAAAAGTCAAAATAGCTGTTAGAACTAGGAAACTACCTACTATTACAGGGGTACTACTACCAGAAACCGGTGAAGCATGTACCAATGGATGAATTTTCATCTACGTGCATAATTTACAGTTCGCTTACGGTGAGGGAAAACATCGTGAGGAAACCTACCCATCCCTAGGATAAGGTAATAGTCAGTTCCTGTATACACGGCGACAAGGTTCACCACCTGTCACGTTGGGTTCTGACTATCTGTTGAAACGTGGGCTTTGAGTTGGCTTAATACCTCCACAATGTGGTGGTGTATGGCCACTCAAGCCTCTGACTACCCCCGAATGGGCATAAAAAGTCGTGACGTATATTTTTTTTCTTCATTTCATTTAACTAGGAAACTATAGGGCCGTTACGGGAATTCCCGTTTCGGAAATAAAGTCTTCATAATATGCTCTAGTCTGGATGTTACTGGAGTCGTCCCTAGTTGATTATGATACAAATAATACAAGCGTTAATTAGTTTGTGACGATACAATCCGTGTTTGTTTGTTTTAACCGACTTCGAAAAGGAGGAGGTTCTCATTCGACTGTATGTTTTTTTTTGTTTGTTACGCGATTTTATTTTATAAATTTATAAAATAAATTAGGAGTCTAAGAAAGAGGCATATTAGGTATACCTTGTAGTGGTTTAAGTACTTCTCTTGGTTTATACCTACTAGAGACGTAGAGACGATTAGTACCATTAAATGGTTGCGTCTAAATCAGGCTCATGCCGCGCCCGATCACTCAATTTTGATGTCGGAATGCATAGATATAATATAATGTCATAACATGAGTGCTCGGATGAAACATACGAGACATCTGGACACACCAAATAATTTAAAAACAAAACGTTGCTATAGATTGTGGGTGCGAGCAGCAAGCAAAAACTACTGATACGATTTCAATTCATTTTGTAATCTGACAATCATCTGACATTTATCTGTCAATTACAAATTCGTACGAATATCGTTTAAGGTTCACCACCTGTCACGTTGGGTTCTGACTATCTGGTGAAACGTGGGCTTTGAGTTGACTTAATACCTCCACAATGTGGTGGTGTATGGCCACTCAAGCCTCTGACTACCCTCGAATGGGGATAAAAGTCGTGACGTTATATTTATTTTTATTTTATTTATTTATCGTTTAAAAGTACTCGAAATTCCTATTAAGTAAGTACCTACTCGATGTTCATGAGAATGAAAGGATTAGAATATGAAAGCTCCTCATCGAGCAAAGCAATGAAAGTGCGCAACAAAGAAGCTAGCGACTCCGAATGCCTGTTTGGCCGACTAATATAAATGCGAAAGTACATTACAACGATCGTTACTCAATCTTGAAAATCTACTAGTCGTATTAAATTTCGCAAACCGAATGTCTAGAATAGTGGTTTCAATGGAACAGATATTAATAATTTAAATTTGAAACAATTGAATAAATATTTGGAATATCAACTGTTTGTCAAAATTAAAGGTCATCGCTCACCTAACGCCTCCGCACCCGACCAGCACCGCCTCGCCGCTCGGCGTCCACTCGTTGTCGCCGGGTGGTCCACGGGTTGTCGCTGCTTTTACACCATAAACGTCACGTGATCGCCCAGTGGACCGCGCGGGGTCAACGAGTGAACGCCGCGCGGTCAGCGCGTGGTTCACTTATTTCCGGTTCAGTTAGTGGACGCTGAGCGGCGAGGCGGTGCTTGTCGGGTGCGGAGGCGTTAGATGAGCGTTGACCTTAAGTACCTACATCGGGTGTCGGAACCTATTACGAACCCGGACCATCTGTTTTGTTTAATCATTTGTGATTTTGACAGTAATTTACTGCGGAAATGTCGACATTCAAAATTCGAAGGCCGAACGATACGGATTATTGCTTTCGTATCGGGTTTGTAATAACAGCCTATGTGTTAAGCACAAACGCGAATATGAAATACCGTTTACATGACTCATAGATATTTTTAGCCAGCTTCCCGTAGTTTTACAAATCATTTACAACACTTTCATACAAAATATATCGAGATTTAAACATCCCTTTTCATCAACTTTTCTTAGACAATCTATTCTTTTTTCTTCGGATAATTCAGAATTCTATTCAACCTTCTTTAAACAAAAACCTTTTTGATTACAAATGCTCAATATTTTAAAGGTAATCTCAATTTACAATAACTAAGAAAATCATGGGAACTCTACATAGTAGATACCTACATTGTGATTATCATTTAATAACAAAGTAATTTTAATAATGACACGAGTTTGACGAGGCGAAACGTCCAAATAATCAAGTTGACATGTTGATAACAACTTGACGAACAAATTGCTATGAATTGCGATGAATGGTCGAAATTGCTTTGACAAAAAATTAAAACCGAAACCATGGACCAATTACTAAGGGGACTGGCCCTAAGCAACTCGGCCGAGTGGTCGACCTAGTACTATCATCGACATTAAACGAAGCGAGTAGTTCAACTATTTACCGGTATATAGAACAATGAAAATGAAAAAACAATGACCACGTTTTTTTTCATACATATATCTAATAAGGGCACCTCTTTCTTTAGTCTTTACTCTGTGACCGAAACAATATTAATGACAACGATTATGTAACTTCCTAATACACTACTCATCAAAAAAATCGAAACACCTCTGTAGTTAGGTTTTGAATAAGTTTTATATTTTGTTTTTTTTTACATTAAACAAAAAATAATAATGATGCCAGTTCATTTCGGATATTATAAGGTATCGTTTAACGAATATTAATGTTTCAAATTTAAATTAAATTTCTTTAGCTATCGTGTTTTGTTCAACAGTATGTTTTTATCGTCGGAATTTCTCCGTTCGGAATTTCCGCATGGAAGCAGTCATTAAAGCCCGGGGAGGAGATACGAGATACTAAATAAACTTTTTATATATTTTTTTTGTTTTGCGTCTTTTTTTCTACAATTTTTTTTTTTCTTATAAGGTAAAAACATACCTGTTGAACAAATTACGATAGCTAAAGAAATGTTAGTTTAATTTGAAACATTAATATTCGTTAAACGATACCTTATAATATCCGCAATTAACTGGCATTATATATTTTTTTTAATGTAAAAAAAAAACATAAAACTCATTCAAAACCTAACTTCAGAGGTGTTTCGATTTTTTTGATGAGAAGTGTAGTAGTAGAGGAGTTTTCAGATAATGTTAGATCCGAGATTAATTTTATTTCCATTGAGTAGTTTCAATTCCATCTTTATTAAAATAAAAAATTGTTTTTATTTTTATACCTACTGGCTATACTCGCGACTTAGTATAATTTTGCCCTGATCTATGAGTCTACCTGATCGACTGGGATCGCCCCCAATTCATTCAATTCCAATTCATTCTGCACACCATACAGGTGGTGTGTTATTCTGGCGGCGCAAAGACTTACCTAATAATATAATTTCTTTGGTTTGGCGATGATTATTTTATTAGGTATTTTATCCCGCTATAGGTATTCAGACTGCCTGTACCAGCTGTTATATTGAGATAGATACCTCACCGGGTTTGCGGTATTAAATTCATTCTCAATGAGGCAAAGTGTTAAAAAGAATAAAAAGGTTAATTAGGCCTGTGTGTTAAAGAACTGACTAAACCAGTTACGAATAACCTACAATTTTAAAATACAATTTATATTTTTAAAACAAGTAGGAAGAGAACAATTTTCCTACTTTTATAATCCATAAAATTATTTCCGATTATTAATTAAAGACCTACCTTGGCCTTTTAAAAGCAATGCAGTATTATTATGTAGGTATTGGCCCAGTGTACAAAGTGTAACATCGTTACCTCATTTCACTCATTTGTCCAAGGAATTCATGTATTATTTTTGCAGATATGATATCTCCTTACATTGCAATCACTAGACTTGTGCTCAGCACATCACTTAATGCGGCGAACTCCGCACATCTGTTATAGCCACTCTGTGGTTATAGCACTCGCAATCTGACAACCATAAGGGTACCTATTTTGATGCCTATTATTCACCAGAAGATGAGCCGTAATACCGACATGTTTTGAAAAATATTCGCGTACGACTGAGTTGTAATGTGTCCTTGGACTCAGTTAAGTAGGACCTACTATTCTGGAAATTCACAAGGTAATGTCTCTGAAGGAAATAAATGTTTTTATTTTTTTATGTTTTCTGTAACTAAAATGAATGTTTTTTACCTAATAGATTCCCACAAAGTAGATAAAATCTGAATTCTATCAAGTCACTAAGGGCCAACGCAGACATGCTACTTTTTGCATCAGCCATCGGCGATTTTGCGACTGCATCGCGTTTTGGCGACTTTCTGCGGTCGGACGCAGCGACTGCTCCGATGCTAAAAGCGACTAAATCGCCGATCGCCGATGCAAAAAGTAGCATGTCTGTGGTGTCCCTAAAGAACCTATGTCAGATATTTTTCAGATGTAGAATACAAACATTTTTATACTGTCACGTGTCCCTAATTAGTGTTTTTCATAATAAATTCAAGTCTTTTGATAATAAATATGAATGCATGTTTATGCTATTTATGTAAGGATTAAGTGCATAGGTAATGCGGTGATGGTATCTCCTCTAAATGGTAGTATGGCCTTGTGTGGGCTGTCATTCTATTGTTACCCAACTTAACATACCATCAACTGATTGTGTCGGTTTAATTGTACAGTTTACTGGTACATAACTGCTTGTAGTTGTTTCATTATATGAGTCTAGAAGATTTATAAAAAACAGTGATAGCAGTTGAACGTACGATTGTAAAGTTAACTTTAGACTAGCAACAAAACTTTTAGAAGTGGACTTCTGCAAGCAATTCCTATCGTGTAAATAATGACGGCAATCTCACTTTAGTAAGTAGGCGTTTAGCAGAAAAGGGAAGGTCTTTCATCCAGGCGGGTGCCTGGCGGGGCCGGCCGCTATGCCCTAATGGTTGTTATCGGGGTCTTCTATACAGGGTGAATTTGAAATCATGGGCATCCTTTTAAACGGTGATTCTAAACATGATTCAGAATATTTTGGGTAAATAAATAAAAAACTATTGCTCGAGTAAGCAAATAAGTAAACCAGTTAACTGTTATACCTTACCCGGGTAATAAATTTTTGTCAATTGATTTGTTTATTAATATTCCTTAAATATTCTGAATCATGTGTAGAATCACCGTTTAAAAGGATGCCCATGATTTCAAATTCACCATGTATGCGATGATAGCGATGTGCCTCGCGAATCTTAACATCGTGATTCAGGACTTCTATTTTGTACTGGAGCGTGCACTCAGTGCCATCTGTTGGTGGCGTCGTGGATGTATAGTATGTAGCGTGATGTGAGTGCGCCACAGGAGGAACTCCGTTTAGAAGGACATACTACTTTGGACAGTCACGCCTCCCTCTTACTTGGTAATGTCTTTGTAGGAAGCCATGCCTAAGGGACAACGCAGACATGCTAGTTTTTGCATCGGCGATCGGTGATTTTGCGACTGTATCGATGCTGCATCGCGATTTGGCGACTCTCTGCGTTCGGACGCAGCGACTGCTCCGATGCTAAAAGCGACTAAATTGTCGATCACCGATGCAAAAAGTAGCGTGTTTGTAGTGGCCCAAAAGAAAGTGTTTACCATACCAATATGCCCATGTCAGTTTGGAAATCAATATATCTGTAATAATAATAATAATACCCTGGGACTTTTTTATACACACGGTTACCTGATCCCAAACTAAGCAGAGCTTGTACTATGGAAACCAGATAACTGATACTAATACATATACTACTTTTTTATTTGTAAATACATACTTAATATACATATACACCCAGACTCGGGACATACAGACATGTTCATGCACACAAATGCATGTCCCGGGTAGGAATCGAACCTACGACCTGCATCGTGAAAGGCGCCTCCGCGCCAACCACGCTAACGGGTCCGCCAAACCGGCCCGCCGACGTGTAAGTTAGGAACTATAATAAAAAATTTCGCTAAGTAGGTATCTAGAGCTTTTTGTGATCAACAACAAGGCTAGTTTCGTATAATCGTCACATTCAATTAACCGAACTAGTGAATGGATTCAATGTTTTTGCGTTCACTTTGTGTACCTAAATTAGTTTTTCGTGCATATAACACCTTTATAGATGCTGTTTTATGCAGTTTTTATGCATTTATTAAGTTACTATAAGTATTCTTAGATTATACGAGTGCGTGAGTGGTGACTATACTTATAATACTTGTATATTTATTATTATGGTAGTAGAGTAGAGATACAGTTTTACGTAGGTACAGGATGTGCAAATGCAAAATCAACTACATTTTCCACAGATAGCACACAATGTTGTTAATCTTTTATATATCCGCACAATTTCACCAATAACCGGACTTGACTGAACGTTTGAACCTAAATCAACCATGCTCAATGCATATTTTTTCCTCTAACTGTCTCTTCAATCTACATCGAATAATGATATTCATAGCCACGCACACTTTCACTAACGAAGAAAGAAACGATACCGTTATTAATGTGCCATATACCTAGCTCTATGCTTTAATCGAATGTTCTATAGGTATCTAACTCATAATTCGAAGTGTTAACTTATGCCGGCCACACACTTAACTATATAATTGCGCAAGTCTAGACTTGCACAAGTATATCGTTAGGTGTGTGGCCGGCATTACCGATCGCGTGGCACTGGCACCTACGCCGGTGTAATGAAAACAAGAGACGATCTATTGATTTATTTTGGACACATAGTGCGGGTCATATGTTTCGTACTGACTCTAGAAAATATTGTTTCACACACAGAGTATTTACAAACTGAGATAGAGGTATTACTCAAGCATGCAAGCGCACAACGATCCCTGATGTTACGTAAATGCATCGATTCAGGAAATAATAAAGTAACAAAACGTTCGTGAGGATTTGAACCCGAGTTGAACGAACTCGAATAGTCTCTTCAGCAAATGTTCTATGTTACAGGACCATGGTTCTGGATAGCTCTCTCCGAACCTCAAATGATATTTAAAGGTACTGGCCGCTAAAAACACTGTAAAAAAGTAGTAAACATTCTATGTTCAAAAATAAAATCACAATTGGAATTCTTCGAAATGTTACATGGCCACAGTAGTGTCATTACCGGTGTCTGGAGATTGGCCAAAATTGCGTTGCGTCTACGTTAATTTGTTTGTTTTTTTATTATAATTTAATAGTGTTTGCACATTTTTTTAACCTACATTATCCCACTGCTGGGCAAAGGTCTCCCCCAATATACTCCCCATGTCTCTATTTGACGCTGCTTCCATCCATCCCTCCAGATAACAGTCGAGATCATCACGCCATCTTTTCCTGGGTCGAGCACGGCGGTGACGTCCGTTATCGACCCATCACCTGGCACCCATCCTGTGCATTTGTTTCCACCATAAAGACCATTAAATTATTTAAAAAAACACCGCCGCATATCACCCTCCTTCCTGGTAATATCTTTGGTAGTAAATAAAATTGTACGAAGCGTCGTCGGCCCATCACCATTTATTTAAATAGGCTTTGTAAAATTTATTAGGTAACACAGTGATAACATTGTATTTAATGTCCGGGCACTAGAATTACATAATTATAAATTAAAACTAACATATAAAGAAGGGTTATTTCAATTTTTTTTGCAAATTTTTTCGACTCCAGTATTTTTTGCTTCGTAGATTGAAGTTGACTTCCGCGTAGGTATTAATCGCTTCTTATTAACATAAGTTTGGGTATTCCTTGTCATATTTTAACTATGATTATAATTGTACCTACTTACAATACATTACTTCATACTTTAAAAACTATACCTACGTTATTATCATGGTCTGGCTAAGCTTTAACCGCTGGTTTGTTAAATTGCACACATCAGAAGGGCTAGCACACGTGCCAAGGCAAGACCTTTGTCACGAATTAATGCATATGAGAACATGAGAGAAAATCGATTTATCTCGCGTTTTGTTTTGTCATGGCTAGCTGTGCTACCAGTGGAGAAAATCAATTTAGTCTCGCGTAAATCTACGTTCTGGTATACAGGTATACAAAGGAACAAATGCGACGATTTTTGTATTGTTTCTTATCAACCAGGAAATTTTGAGGCCGTTCTCATGTTGCAGAATTTCTATGTAATAATTTAACAAGAATACTATTTTTATGTAAATTCTTGCACCCGTGTTTTTAAATAAGTCATTACTTATTCTTAAGTTAATTCTAATAAAAAAACCGTGTGGAAATTCCATTTTGACAGATTCTCCATAGAACATTGTCATATTGTATGGGAAATTGTCAAACGAGACTGTGAGACAGATTGTTAAGAACAAAGAAGCAACAAAGAAGTGATCACTATGGTCTGATTTTTAATTAGACGAAGTGGGCTGACAGGTTCTTATGTCACTTTTCAATATAAATAGAACAAATAAGGTTCAAATTCGAACTTTTCAGCTGTCAGTTGGCTTCGTCTAATTAAAAATCAGACCATAGGCTATAGATACGGGGGTTAGAGACGGGGTCACTGACCGCTTAGCTCTGTTATTATTTTGCCCACTCTCTCACTGTCTGGTATTAAAGTTAGTCATAGTTCATCGGTCCATTTCCATCAGACATTTACATGTTTGTTTATGGTAATATTAATTACAGCTGTTATATGTAACAAAACGTAATCTGTGATATATAATTATACATAAAGTGACTAACTTATTAAATAAATAAATGAGCCTAACAAAAGCCTTTGTAAAAAACTTTTATAACACTTTTGAATATTCCGACATTTTTCGATACGGGCGTATAGGCTAGTTTCATTCCCCTTTTTGTAGATATAATAATTATAATAAAAAAAATAAAAAATAAAAAAAATATAACGTCACGACTTGTATCCCTACTCGGGGGTAGTCAGAGGCTTGAGTGATTATAATATCCTGGGACATTTTTGTGCACACGGCTACCTGATCTCAAACTAAGCAGAGCTTGTACTATGGAAACCAGATAACTGATATTACTACATAATACTACTTTTTTATTTGTAAATACATGCTTAATATACATAGTTAAAGCAATATATCAAGCAATTAGGTACACTAAGCGATAACTATATCGTTCAATGAAAACAGCCCCCCTAAACAAGTGGCATGAACGCTAATCGAATATAATAGAATAGACTTTACAATGTATGGAAATGACATTACAAGTCACTATGCAGATCACGTGACTTATGTCATTTCCATACATGAAGCGTAGCGATTTGAAGGGACGACGCTTGTAGACGTCAGCCACTGGTCTAGGGGGGCTGATCATCTACGACCAACAACAAAACCAACAACGTTTCTCAATACTACCTGAAACTCAATATAACAAGTGCGAATTACATTTACTAGATCAATTTCAGTTCCTAAAGAATGGCGCAACTTGATATTGTACTAGGACTTCATAATAAGTAAGATAGTCTTTAAGTGGCATATTCCCTTTTAGTAGGCAAAGTCTACATCGGTGTATTCGCAAAAAACTTGCATGGTTCTCATCAACCTTGATCGTGAACACGGATTTAGTTGAACAAGGTCAATGTCGGTAAAGCAGTGTCATCAACTGTGTTACCGACTTTTTGTTGTGCTCCGTTCAATGTATTGTATGAACATCCTTGCGACAAAAAACTGCCACTACGTACGCCACTCAAATTACAATTTCTGGCACGTGATGAATTAATTAATCAAGGATTAATTGCTTAAGTAATAATTTAAACAGAAACTAATTTTGATTTTGCACCATTGTAAAAAACTGAAATAGATTAACTAAGACATCCTCTTTGCATTGAATGACTTTCAAGAAAAGCGTATATAGACGAGCATCTCTAAAGAAGTATTATGTATACCTAGCTGCTAACAAAAAATAAAATAAAAAACTTATGAAAATTATATCACGTATGTTTTCAGTGTAAAGTAAATTTTACTCATAAATGACAAACCAATTTGAGCCGTATACCTACAGTACACTACAGTGATTGTAATAATGATTGTCGCTTTTATTCCTTATATCCGTCGAGCATGACCCGGAATCATAGTATCAATTTAGTTAATGCTGCATCACTACCCACAAATTCACAATCACTCTATGTACAGTGAATCACTGAACCAGGTACTTGCCAAGTAAATACTTGTGCTATACAACAGCTGGCCTTCCATCAATTGTAACAGCCTTGGTTCTGCGGGAATCAGTACTGTTATTGTTCCCCGCTTTCAACGGAGAGAAGTGGATAATCTTCTTCCAATTCCTGCTAACATTTCTTTTGATTGAATTCGTGCTGATTCCAAGCGTCATAGTTAGACACTTGTCAATCCTGGATTACAAGAGTAACAGTGGTGGGAGTATGTGGTGGGGCTCGTCCCATAAAAAGGTAAATAATTGTTAGAACATTTTGAACGTATTTTGAGTTTCGTTCGTTCGTTCATTCGCAATTTTGTCAAAATTCTAAAAAGTCCGAACGAGTATTTATTGTTATACTATGTTGATACGCGCACTCTTGAAATCAACCTCGACAATAATATTCAAACTAACAGATCCGATAAATGATTGTAAGTTCTTTGAAAATATCGAGAAAACCAATTAAGTGCATATCATGCCTTAAAGTTTTACTAATCGTGATAATTTCTTAACTCGTTCCAACAAAGGTCTAAATATCATTATAGAAAAACCTATTTCCGGAACATAATCAATGTATCGAACCGTTAAATTAAATTCTATTGTGAAACACTAACAATTCAATCAATATAAAAAATCCGTGCCATGAGACCTATAATACATACAGTACGGGTGTTCATTCATTCTTATAACAAAGATAACACTCCCATCACGGTTAACACTACAAAAGAACTACACGTGTTTCTGTAACTTCTCTAAACAATATAAAGCAAAGTATCTGTCCCGTCTGTTCGTCCACCGTGTTCTTCTTAACTACGTAACGGATTTTGATAATAATATGGGTTTCACTATCATTTAGAGAAATCATCCAGAAGGCCTCATATGGAAAATATATGCCGAGCAAAGCCGAGACGGGTTGCTAGTACTTACAATTTAAAAAACAATTCAGAATGATAAAGCTATTGTTAGCATGGTGAAGTTAATTCCGCTTAATAGTTAGCGACGATTACGTTAAGCATGTAGACAATCATTAGATGATTACAGCGTCCGGCATTTACCAATCTCACGAACGAGCCCAATGAGCGGACCGGTATATTCGCAGCTAAACAGATTATTTACGTTGCAGCTCATAAATTTTATGTGCAACTGCAAAAAATCAAATCGTATCCAGCTATTGGAAGTACCGGTCGTAACTTCGAGAAAATAATTAGTGTTTCTGTTTCAGGTATTCGTAACGCAGTCATGGCTGGGGATAGCAAGAATGCGGAGAATAACAAAACTGTTGATAAAACTAATGCTAGTGACTTAAATGGAACTAATGTAATTAAGAATAGATTTAATAAGAGTAACATGGATAAGGAACAGGACAGCGGCAAAAACGAGAAAAGTGATGAAGACGATTGGAAAGGATTAAATTATTTTCAAAAACTGAAACGGATGATCTCTCTAATTACAGTGGAACCAATTTTAGCTTGCTATGTGATGCCTTCGGTGTTGTCAGTGCTTGCAACGCAAAATCTATATTTAGAGAAAGCCTGTCGAGTGAACCTTGGATTTGACCACCACGTTTGTGATGCTTTGACCCGAAGAGAAACAGCTAATTACACAGCAGAGGAAGAGGCGGTGCAGACACTCGTAGCTTCTGTGACCGGCTGGAAAACTGTACTTCAATCGTTCTTGCCCTGTGGAGTCTTAATATTTCTAGGAGCATACAGTGACAGAGTTGGACAACGAAAAGTCTGCATGTTATTACCAATCATCGGAGAGTTTTTGACGAGTATAGGCTTGATTATAAATACGTACTACTTTTATGAGTTGCCGGTGGAGGTTGCGGCAGTGACAGAGGCTATTTTCCCGGCGCTAACCGGCGGTTGGTTTACTATGTTCATGGGTGTATTCAGTTACATAGCGGATGTGACCACAGAAGAACAAAGGACGTTGAGGATAGGGATAGTCAATCTGTTTCATTCAGTGGGGGTGCCGGTTGGAGCTGCTCTTAGTGGTATATTGGTGCGCAAGATCGGTTTATACGGCGTGTTCTCTGTTAGTGCTACGCTGTATATTCTCAGCTTCATCTATGGTTTCGTCAGGATTAAGGAAGTGAAGAGGCCTGATCTTACAGTGGTGAGTAAACCTACATAAATCACTTTAATTGGATTGATTATCATAATCGTGATGTTTAACTCTGCATTTGTCTGCATTTGCGATCATTAAAGCATCTATTTTATCTTAGACTAGCTGTCCCGGCGAACTTCGTACCGCCTCAGAATTAATGTTGTATTTACTTATTAGCCAAAAAAAGAACTAAACCCTCCCCCCCGTTCCCCCGTTCGTCGTCTGATCTACTCCTTTCCCGTGTCGCAAATAAAGGGTTCCGTACCACCATAGAATAAAAACGTCAAAAATATCAAGTTTCTTGTATGGGGATCCCCTTTGTTTTGAATGTTTATTTTATTTTTAGTATTATTTGTTGTTGTAGCGGCAACAGAAATACACTTTCTGTGAAAATTTCAACTCACTACCTATTACGGTTCGTGAGATACAGCCCGCTGACAGACGGACGGACAGAGTAGGCTCAGAAATAGAGTCCCCCCCCCCTTTATTTTTTATTTTATTTTTAGTATTTGTTGTTGTAGCGCTAACACGCTACGGATACCGGCTTAGTAATAGAGTTCCGTAGGGACCCTTTGGGTACGAAACACTAAAAATAGTTAAATTGGTCGAAGAGCTACTGGTCCATGGGAGACATAATGAAAAGCAACGTTCCACTGACACATTGACATGTGTATCCCGCCCGTTCTTACCTACGGCGCACTTGGGATGAAAATCGAGCTTCATAGTACTTTAAAATTTTTTCTCTTTTTTTTATAAGCTTCTAATGCCTTCAGCAGTCATGAATATATATAAGGAATATAATTTCATAGGCCTACTAAATTATATTTAAAAAAAAATGAAAATTTTGTATGGCCCCAAAGTAATAAATCCAAATAACTTCAAAACCGCTGTGTTAACCGATATATCCTTACAGATGGCTATTCTACAAATTATTTGTAATTTTTTGGCGCATTTTATATAACGGTAACAACTGCGGTTTTTTTTAAAAGAAATACGTTATATAAAAAAAGTTTGAACTAAAATTTGTTCTTATGTGCTATATTAGTGTTTCTCTAAAATACAGACACTTCCCTGCAAAATTTCAAGTTTATAAACCCATTGGTATGTAAGTAGAAATTTTAGTATAAAATATTAAAAAAACAACCGCAGTTGTTACCGTTATATAACATACACCAAAAAATTACAAATAATTTGTAGAACAGCCATCTGTAAGGATATAACGGTTAACATAGCGGGTTTGAAGATACATATTTGGATTTATTACTTTGGAGCCATACAAAATTTTCATTTTTAGGGTTCCGTACCCAAAGGGTGCCAACGGGACCCTATTACTAAGCCTACGCTGTCCGTCTGTCTGTCTGTCTGTCTGTCTGTCTGTCTGTCTGTCTGTCTGTCTGTCTGTCCGTCTGTCTGTCAGCGGGCTGTATCTAACAAACGGTAATAGCTAGAGACATGAAATTTTCACAGAATGTGTATTTCTGTTGCCGCTACAACAACAAATACTAAAAATAAAATAAAACTTAAAAATAAAGGGGGTCCCCATACAATAAACTCGATATTTTTGGCGTTTTTATTGATAACTCATAAATTAAACAATATATAAAGAGAAAACTAACATTTTAACCATGAGTGATCATTATGACATATTTTAGATAAATTGTTGACAAAAAAAGAAATGTAAAACTACATTTTTGACCCATAAATAAGTTTTAAATTAATAGTACCAGTCAAAGTAGCGCCATCTAACATTGTTATGATATCATTGGCATTACAGTGTCATAAGTAGTATAATAATTCGAGTGCAATACTAGAGATCATCTTAGCCGTATGGTTAAGGCGTTAGTCCACGTGTATGTGGGTATTAGGTTCGAATCTTACTATGAGTTGTTTTTTTAGGGTTCCGTACCCAAAGGGTGCCAACGGGACCCTATTACTAAGCCTACGCTGTCCGTCTGTCTGTCTGTCTGTCTGTCTGTCTGTCTGTCTGTCTGTCTGTCTGTCTGTCTGTCTGTCTGTCCGTCTGTCTGTCAGCGGGCTGTATCTAACAAACGGTAATAGCTAGAGACATGAAATTTTCACAGAATGTGTATTTCTGTTGCCGCTACAACAACAAATACTAAAAATAAAATAAAACTTAAAAATAAAGGGGGTCCCCATACAATAAACTCGATATTTTTGGCGTTTTTATTGATAACTCATAAATTAAACAATATATAAAGAGAAAACTAACATTTTAACCATGAGTGATCATTATGACATATTTTAGATAAATTGTTGACAAAAAAAAGAAATGTAAAACTACATTTTTGACCCATAAATAAGTTTTAAATTAATAGTACCAGTCAAAGTAGCGCCATCTAACATTGTTATGATATCATTGGCATTACAGTGTCATAAGTAGTATAATAATTCGAGTGCAATACTAGAGATCATCTTAGCCGTATGGTTAAGGCGTTAGTCCACGTGTATGTGGGTATTAGGTTCGAATCTTACTATGAGTTGTTTTTTTAGGGTTCCGTACCCAAAGGGTGCCAACGGGACCCTATTACTAAGCCTACGCTGTCCGTCTGTCTGTCTGTCTGTCTGTCTGTCTGTCTGTCTGTCTGTCTGTCTGTCTGTCTGTCTGTCTGTCCGTCTGTCTGTCAGCGGGCTGTATCTAACAAACGGTAATAGCTAGAGACATGAAATTTTCACAGAATGTGTATTTCTGTTGCCGCTACAACAACAAATACTAAAAATAAAATAAAACTTAAAAATAAAGGGGGTCCCCATACAATAAACTCGATATTTTTGGCGTTTTTATTGATAACTCATAAATTAAACAATATATAAAGAGAAAACTAACATTTTAACCATGAGTGATCATTATGACATATTTTAGATAAATTGTTGACAAAAAAAAGAAATGTAAAACTACATTTTTGACCCATAAATAAGTTTTAAATTAATAGTACCAGTCAAAGTAGCGCCATCTAACATTGTTATGATATCATTGGCATTACAGTGTCATAAGTAGTATAATAATTCGAGTGCAATACTAGAGATCATCTTAGCCGTATGGTTAAGGCGTTAGTCCACGTGTATGTGGGTATTAGGTTCGAATCTTATTATGAGTTGTTTTTTTTTTGAGTAATTCGCATTTTTTTTGTCGCCCACAGCTTAAATTAAAATAATGTTAACACTAAACTGATTTGTGCAAATACATTGTTTACGTACGTAAACATATTTGTAAATCAAGTTTCAAATGCATTCGGAGTTTCAAGCACAGAGTATTAGAACTATAGATGGCGTTGTAATAGTTTTTCACAGAATGTGTATTTATTTATTTGTGTACTTTATGTACCTATTATTGCAGGTGTGTACTAACAATTATGGGACTGAGGTGGCAAAAAAGCGTACAGCCCGCCTGATGTTGAGCAGTTTTTTTTTAGGGGAGTGTGGTGGCAAAGAGTAAATAATTGTTGCTATAACAAAGATAATATAAAATAAGAACCTCATAATATATAAAATAATAGTACCGCTACGCACCACTAGATGACGCTAGATGAGCTCCTAGATCGCGCTATGGTTTCGTTTTTCAGATCGCAATATAGTCACGACCAAAATTCGCCTGCTATTGACAAGTTTTGCGTTATCTCTAGGTTTCGATCGATTGGAAATTGTTGTATTGCTTTCATAGTGTCATATTTGATGGCAGAATACTCCCGTTGCCTCCGACTATAGTGTGCGGGGATTTTAATGTAGACTTACTGGAATCTAATGAGAATGCACCTTTAAAAAAATATTTTGACCATATTGGTTTAAATTCAAAACTTCCTCGTGTTGTTACCACAACGGGTTATACTCAAATAGATAATGTGTTTATCAATATTGACTTGAATGCTGGCACATACTGTGCACTCTTTAGTTACCATAGCCCTTTATGGATACAATTTCGAATTGAGCAATAGATTTTATCAAAACTATCCGAAAAGTCAGAATAAAATTTGTATTTCTGTTGCCGCTGTAACAACAAATACTAAAACAGAATAAAAACATATTTAAGTGGGGTTCCCATACAACAGACATGATTGCCGTTTTTATAGAATGGTACGGAACCCTTCGTGCGCGAGTCCGACTCGCACTTGGCCGGTTTTTTATTTTATTTATTTAGTATACCTATGAAATTATATTCTTTATATATATTCATGACTGCTGAAGGCATTAGAAGCTATGAAAAGCAATGAAAAGCACTATGAAGCTCGATTTTCAGCCCACAGTGCAGCGCCCAGACATGGTCACTAACCGAGGCTCAGAAGTCCAAACTGAAGGTTTGCCAAAAAGCAATGAAGCAGCATTTTTGGTGTTAAACACACTGATAGGGTGCGGAACACCCAGCTGCGTTCCATGACCCTTATCGCGGATGTAGGAGCGAAAACAGCTACCACTTAAGTGGACCTGGGCGGGTCACCTGAGCCGAATGAGCTCAGAAAGGTAGGCCAAAGCAATCACCGAGTGCGGTCCCAGAGCACGACCGTCGTCACCGACGTAGACCCAAAAAACAGTGGCGCGGTGACCTCGACGCTCATTTAGACGGGTGGTATGAGAGAGCCTAAGACCGCGATGGATGGAAGAAGATAGGGAGAGACCTTTGCCCAGCACTGTTATGTGCACAACGCAGATCTATTTATTTTGATGAATTGCCCATGAAATAAATTTGCAGGAATTTATATTCGCCATCCGCCATCTGACACCGGCGTTCATTACGCCATCTATTGAAAGTAATTTGAATCATACGTAAAATATGGGTTTTTAGCGCTTTCCGGGCAATTTTTCCAATTTTTTTTAATGTATGAACCTTCATTAAACTTCACGAAATAATCTAAAAAAAAAAACATCTAAATTGGTCCAGCCGTTCTCGCGTCAAGTAATGACATGAAATAGGGATTCATTTTTATATATATAGACTACTTTGAAGTGTGTATTAAATGGTTCATTGAACGAAATAAGAGGCTTCATGCATTATCGTAATTATTGGATCAATGACACAGCCATTTGATAGTTGATAGTTGGATCTAATTATAGATAACACTGATGGCGTACTTTGAATAATTTTACACATCGTTTGATAGTATAGCACTATGTAATATGACATATATTGTCCCGTTCAATACATTGACTTATTATAATGGTTCAATGACTCCTTGTTAATGCTAATTAATTCAATAAGGTGTTGCAATAACATTTACAGTAATTATAGAGTTATATAGATACAATTTTTGAAAGAAGATAATATTAAAGATCATGAAATCCTTCAACCTCGACCTTCTATAAAATTATGTGTACCTAATACCCAATTATTAGTCAATAAGGTATTATTAGTTGTCTTTAAATAAAAACATATGCACTTACCCACTGAACATTTAATTATAAGTACTATCTAAAGGTCGGAAATTGATTTTAGGAAGATCCAAGTTAATAGTTTTACAAAGTAAGGTATTTTATAGCGCTTTTTTCATATATCGATGGCTTTTTATTACATGGCCCTTTAAATAGGTTTGTTACATAATACGAATATGCTATTTATTGTCTTGAGTTGTCAAATTTTGAAAAATATAGGTAACTATTATATTCTATTCGCAATTATAAAGAATAATTGTATCAATTTCCAAAACACCTTTCACTATAATAAAGGACATGTCAAACATAATAAGGAAATTATTATAAAATGAATTATTACTCGGTTGATTATGTAAAGATCAACCGTAATAATATATAGGTAAGTAAGTTAGCCATTTGTGTTTCCTTGTAAGGATTTCAAGTTTTTATTCCAACTATTTATGTGTAATAGAACTTATTACGCGACATAAACAGGTGAACCAGAAAGGATATACTTACTATGCCTATAAGGGGCCATCCATAAGTTACGTCACACGTAAAGGGGGAGAGGGTCGACGAAATGTGACATTGTGTGACAAGGGGGGGGAGGGGTCCTAAGTTAAGTGATGTCACAATTAAAAATCTAATATATCCAAGTTTTAAAACCGAAATTTGAACTGTAACCGAAAAATTTTGAAAATTTCATAAAATTGTAAAAAATATGTGACGTCACACAGGGAGGGGGGAGTCTCGCAATAATGACCAGCTGTGACAAGGGGGAGGGGTCTAAAAATCATGAAATTCGTGTGACCTAATTAATGGATGGCCCCTAACTAGACTTTCTTTAGCTTATAAATAATGACTTATTGAAATTATAAATTAATTAGCAATGATATTAGGGCCTCCGCAGACTAGCTACTTTTAGCATCGGCGATCGGCGATTTTGATGCTGCGTCTCGCTCGTTCGCGCTCGAAGAAACGCGACGCAGCATCGATACGTCACAAAATCGCCGGTCGCCGATGCTTAAAGTAGCTAGTCTGCGGAGGCCCTTAATCGTCTTTTATTCTTGCGCAGTTTTCCTTAAAATTTTGCAACTCACATCCCTAAACGACCTTTTTGTTGAACTCTCTTTGACCTAAAGATACAGGTACAAGTGCAGGTAAAAGTGACATAATATATCAGTTGAAATAAAAGTGCCTAAATATTCACAGCAGCTCTAAGGCAGTATGTAGTAGATATAAAAACGTGATATTAAGTCCTGTTATCATGCTTAGCTGATTGACGCAAAATAAAGAAAACTCTGCACATAAAAAATCCTATTTAAAACAATGCTAATTAATTTCTGACTTTAAATAGTCATTAGTGATGACCTAAAGAACGTCTAGTTTAAGACATAGTATAGCCTTTCTGGTTTATCCTGTATACCGGTGTATATAAATACATAGATTGTCTAATTGCACTGCTCATGGTCATTCGTTAGGTTACGATGAAACTGCATTGACCTTTACGCATTCGGTGATTATTTAAAAATAGCGATACTTCCTCTATGGAAGATTACGTGTTTTTACATGAATAAAACAAACGATACTTGTAGATTGTTTCATAGTTATTTAAATGCGAATCTGCTCGTGAAGGGTACTTTTATCTGATGGTTAGCGATCTTTATAATGTCATCAACCTCCACCTTTGTCCTCCTAGACGCTTCTTGGCCTCGCTTTGTTGTTACTAGCATGTTTCGACATAAAAACAACATGTCTACGTCTTGATATTATCCGCCAGTCATGCCAAGGTCCATCAATCAGATCGCCAAATCTTGTCTCTAAATAAAGAATCATAAAGTGCTAAATGGCTGACGTCAAAGGGATTCACTGGTACTAATGGGTGGTCTAAATGTGGCGACCAGCACACCCGAGCAATGAGTTTTGTCGTCTGATCACGTAGACATTGATTGTTCTGTGCGCCGCTTGCTTCTTATACTTACCTGAAGGACATAAGTGGCTCCGTCAGTCAAAAAAAAATAACTTTTTGACGTTTCACTTTTAATATAGGAGACAGACGAGCGCTTGGCGCACTAGTTCGAGCGTAGGCCGCTCGGCTTATTGCTTAGGATTGTTGCGAGTGTTATTCGTGCCAGAGGCAAATTTCGGAAACGTCCTTTTCGTAATTTTCTCTGGTCTATCTACATATCACTGGGATCGGTCCCAGTCCATTATACGGTACCCATAGTACAGCCGTTGCGGGAATGAATCTTACTGTTAGGCGTAAGCCCACTCTAGTAGGTAGGTACAAGCATTTTAGCTTAGTTGAAGAAGCTAACGGACTACTAGACTTTAATTATAAAAAAACTCATGTTTCACCCTAGGTCTAAACGTGAAGAGTATATACGTGATTAGATGTCACGCATCGGCGACCCATTTAGTCGTGTCCATAACACGCGCATGCCGCGCGAAGGAGCTTCGTCTCGCAAAGTTTGACATGCCGCGCGCGAGGAAAATGCTCGCGAGGAAAATGCTTGCCTTGCCTCACCCGAGTGCTGTCATTTGCCTCGCCTAGTTTGGCCTAGTCATGAGACAGAACGATGTCATACTGCGTGCTCGGGTATACACTTCCCGGTCTAGAGTGTAGGTTGCCTCGCCATTTGCTTGGCGCGGCATGCGCCTGCTGTAGACGTAGCTATTGACAAATCGGCCTTGTCTGACGTCGCTTCAAGTCATGTGTAACCCTGAGTCCTGTGAATTATTCGTACGTTTTGTAAATGCCAAACAAGACTAGAATGTAACAATCAGTTAATGGATTCAAACTTTTCTAGGGTTAAATAATTACGATGTTTTTATCCGTAAGCCGCGGCGTTAAATTAACATACTCATGGACATAATAACGTAATAAATGGGCAAGTAAAAAGTCCGTCCTGGTTGTTGTCATCTGGGCAGCAGTCGTTAAGCCTTGTCGGAGTCCTTCGGGCGGCTTGAACAACTCTGACACCTGGTTCGCCAGTAACTATACGATAAGAAGAAGAACGAACGGTCATCAGAACACGTTTAAGTTTTTTCACACACATATTATAATTAGCATCAAATAGGTACTCGAATGAAATAATAATTTACAGGTACCTTTCTAGATCTAGGTCACGTCACTAGTAATTTATCATGCTATTGAGGTTACGTAACATTATGCACGTGAAGTGATTGTAACGATTGAGATATCATATGCACTCGTGAGCAGGGCCACGAGAAGGGGACTAGTGAAGGGTCTTCGATCGGGTCATGTATCAGTAGATGTCAATTACGTCTATGAATGTTGGAGATCGGTACAGTATAAATAAATAAATATCACCAGACGTACTCACCAACTGGAGGTTGTACTATGGCTACCAAACAATGGGGGCGATTCCAGTGACAGCAAGAATAGGGAAAAAATACGAAAAGGCCGTTTACAATATTTTCCTCTGGTGGGTATCGAACCCGCAAACCCCTGATGCAGTGACCCGAGTGGCCAACGCTCGATCTACTGCGAAAAGCGGTCGTCTAGTATTACGTTAAAGTTTTACAAAACAATGATTAACCTATAAAATTTTATCCATTGAAAATAGCTTTATGAAACATTTTTAGCAAGTGTTTTGTTTTGTACATGGATAATGACTTTCTATAAATTAACCGCCATATTTATAGACATTTTCAGTCATTTTACAATGGGTTTACAAAACATTTCTAGGAACAAAAGTGCTTTGTAATGCCAGTGTAAGTCTATTATAACTTTCTAGGTATATATTTGGGGGTAAGGGCTTAGTCAAAATGTAGAAAGTCAACATTTATAAAGAAGACAATTAAAGACGACTTCTGTAAAGTAGAGAATGCATTTTTTTTTTCATTTGCAAGGAAAGCAGTCAATGTTTCTAATTCTGTTGACTACAGATTACGATAAAACTAATTTGAACACAACAAAAAATATTGCTAAAAACTTTTTTTAATAAACAAATATTCCACAAACAAATGAAAGGCAAAAAGCCATCCAGGAAATCGGTACGCCGCAGCCGCAATTTTTTTTAATGTGACAAAACATTAAAATAATAAAAATAATTAGTTAAATGACCGTGAAACAAACTTGTTATATAACAGGTTGCAAGTTCAATGACTAAATTAGTTTATTCGTGCGTAACAGTACAAAAAGTACGAACTTGACCTAAATTAGTGTCACAGTCGGATGCAAGGAAGGGCCTTCGGTACTGATATTTTCTATGATGTGCAAAAAAGGGAATATCTGTGGGTGAAAGTAGGTAAACATTACGATAAACTTCTAAGAATGAAATAAATAATAATCATAAATAATAAATATCGCCAGACAAACACACCAACTGCATGGTCCCAAATTAAGCACTGCTTGTACTATGAGTACCGTACAATTGACTAGGGGTGATCCCAGTGACACCCAGACCAGGGCAAATTACGAAAAGGCCGTTTCCGAAATTTGCCTTTGGCGGAAATTAAACCCATAACCACCCGTAGCATTGAGCCGAGCGACCGACGCTCATACCATTGCGCGTGTCAAATAATTAAAAATTAATCAATTCATCCAAAAGTGTTATAATCATTACAAATAAATTTATTTGCATCCAGATTTAATATAATCTGATATTGAATGAATTGGATATGCAGTTGAAGTAATTTCACGCCACAATGGAAATAAATTTACAAATAAGTATTATTTCATAAAACTTGAAAGATTTGTTTTTCACATATTTAATTCTTGGACTAGAATCGGTACTTTATAACCACGGCTTGGTCTTAACTACTTAGTTGTTTCTTAACGCTTCGATTACATAAAACAGCATGACTATGGTTGATTACGTACTACAAAGTTTAGCAAAAGAAATCTGATTACAGGCTTTCGTAATTAATCGTTTCGTGGATTTTAAGGAAAATTTAATCATCATGTAGATTTATTGCAGCAAACAGACTTGAAAGTCTACTTGTCTAGTATTGTCTTGTTACTAAGTCTAGTGTGACTTTTACTGCTTACATATTTTATATGTCGATTAATATATTTAAAAAATCTATTAATGTTAGATCAGTTAATAGTATACGATATTTAGCGTTTACTGAGGCGCCGCCCGCGCCATGCCAAATATTGTGCACTAAGTATTAAATTAAGACCGTATATACCTATTCTAATTAGTTTTAATTCTAATTCTAATTAGCTTGTTACACAGCTTAATAAATAATTATATTTCTTTTCTAGAGAGGAAATTAAAATTAATATTTTATTAAAATTAATTTAATTATTAGTATACTTTCACTATGTTCTAATGATCTTGAACGAAATTAGGTTCCTTCAATTTGTTAATTACAGGAGACCTAGATCAATCAATATTTTGTACACATCGAAATGTAACTACTTAATTAACTGGCATAAACTTTTTCAAAGTAAACTTATAGAACTTGGTACTATCATACGAACTCACTCAATCTTAACTAATAAAGAAATAAGAGTATTAATAATATAAAAAAACATATTAAAATCATTTGCACACTTTTGTTTTGGATCATATCATTCAAACATTATACATAAAATGACATACATACATTATGTTGCTAATATTTGTTTTTGACTATGTTCATCAACGTTTGTAAAATAAAGAATTAGTATTACCGATTTGAAAAATTGAGAATGTTCAGCGACTTCTGTTGCGGACTGTACCAACAAAACAACCACTAGGTACAGTAGCCTGCACATCCAATGAAACATATCCAACATAAGTTGAGCTATCTTAATTACGGGTGCAAATAATAAAGAAGGCTCAACTTATGTTGAATGAAAATGTTACATTTGATATGTAGGCTACCGTCTATCATATTTTTAACGATAGTAAAGTCTCTATTCTATATTTCAGAAACCAGCCAGTAATTGCTGCGAATGGCTGAGGACCTTCTTCGACACTCGATACGTTAAAGAAACGCTTACGGTGGCTTTCAAACGAGGGCCGAATAACAGAAGACTGAGGGTTATAATGCTCGTCGTGGTCATGTGTGTCATTATTGGACCTATTTATGGTAAGGCTCGACTTCTTGTCTTTGTTTTCGATTGACTGCTAGATTTTTTCAGGCATTCCGAAATTCTAACATATAATGGAGAAAGGGAGTTTGAGAGTTTGACAGTGGTTCATGAAAAAATACTGAATGGACGTGGATTATAACCATATTTTTATTTGAGTGATTATGTTTTAAAATATTTGGCCCACCGCACACTCCTAATGCTGTAGATAAATGCTGCTGCTGTTCCATTCCATTGACTTTGCCTACATAGATGTCTAATTTAACTATTTTTGTATGTTATTGTGTTGTTTAAATACTCTATATTTTATCTTGTGAATTTTTTTGAACTTTTCTTGTGAACTTTTGAATCATATCCTTACTCTCTTTCTGCCAAAACAGAAGGCTTATTATGTAATTTGTATAACTGTTACCACCACTGAACTTAAAAGCTGTTGTTTTTCCTAGCTATAAATAAATAAATAAAGCGGGATCTACAATAATTAGTCCAACAAAGACGCCTGGATTCGGGTATTTAGTAAATACTAATCATTCAACCTGAATTTACATGTTAAGTTAATAGATAAATATATAGCAAGTGTTGGACAAACTTGTGGTAATTTGAACGTTTTCCTTATAGTTTTTGCGACCACCTCAGTGTAGTTCTTATGATTTATAACAGAAGCATTGTTAACCGCACAAGCCTCGATGATGCCTTATATGTATGCCATAAGGCAACGCTGAGGACGGACTAGTCACGTAAGCAATTTAAAAATTATCCTCTTCATCGATTTCGAGGACGTCGACCCTAGAAGCTGTCACGTCCTAGCGTGAGCCCTGATGTGGCTCGCTAAGCCAAACTTTGTCTTGAAATCGATAGCAGGAGTTGCAGTAACTTGCATTGGAGGCAACGCATTCTGATTGATCTATCGAAAATAAGAATGGACTGTAATTGGCTATATTATAATACAAGTAAATTGAAGAAAATTTGTACATACAACAATCACAAAGTGTGTCCTGAATGAAAGTTAGTTCAACCTTGTTTCAAACTTTATTTTTGTTTAACATAACCAAGTATAGTTTTATGGTTGTTAATTACCGGTTACCAACTTTAGATTAAAATATAAAATTCAATTAAAATTTTATGCGGATTTTTATGATAACGACTTACGTAAGCCAGGGAAAAATGTCAGAGATTTTGTCTAGTGTATTGTGTAATTAATAACATGTCTTATAAATCATTTGAATTACAAACTCATGCAATCATATAACAAAATTGGAGATCACGATGAATATATATTAACTATAATAATAATAATAATAATATCCTGGGACATTATTTACACACGGCTACCTGATCCCAAACTAAGCAGAGCTTGTACTATGGAAACCAGATAACTGATATTATTACATATAGGTACTACTTTTTGTTTGTAAATACATACTTAATATACATAATTACACGCAGACTCGGGACATACAGACATGTTCATGCACACAAATGCATGTCCCGGGTAGGAATCGAACCTACGACCTGTAGCGTGATAGGCCGAATCTTACCAACCACGCTAACGGGCCCGTCAAACTGTTTGACTTACTTCGTTATTAAGTATTCGATTCTAATAAAATTTCAAACCAACGAATTTTTAGGTGAAAAAAAAAATGAGAGGCATTTAGTATGACACACTATATAAAAAAACAAATACAACGACCGGCTTCAAAAGGCTCTCACTATCGCACACGGGTTTCATATACCTATCAGGTACCGCTTACGCCACTGTTACTCTATCATCATCAACTATCATACTCTATCATCATCATCATATCAACTATAATCATCATCTGCCTTACCTTTTCCCATTATCTGGGGTCAGCGTAGTATGACTTATTCTTCCATTCATCGCGCTTTACTGTCATACTTACATCCACTCCAGCCTCATTCATATCACTCTTTATACAATACATCCATCTTTTCTTGGGTCTTCCTCTCGCTTTGTATCCTTCCACGTTCATATTCAGCACTCGTTTAGTCACTCACATGCTTTTCATCTCTTCTCATCACATGCCCTTACTCAAACTATATAAGTAATAAGTAATAATAATATATCCTGGTACAGTGTGTTGTCGGACAAAATATGACTTTTGTAAATTTTGATGCCTCTTTTGACCAGCGGGCCAGAAAGTTTCTGGCACTGTAAATGGGCCTAAAACATTTGGATATCATTCATTAACTTGTATAAGGCCTTAATTTGATAGTGCACGATATTTTGCTTGTCGTATCAGTAAATTATGAGGTGTACTACAAAACATCTTTTGCTTTATTTTTATCCTACTACTTAGTAAATACACGGAAATGATCTTATTAAAAGTAGTTACTTTTAACTACACCAGTTTCTTTCCACCTGACCTTATTGTTACTTTTTATAAGATAATTTTCGTCTACTTGCCTAATCAGGAAAATTATCCTACTAGTAAGTGCTAGTAGGTTATCCGTTATTAGTTTCTCTTGACGAAAGCAAAAAGCACCTATTTTTTTCATTTACTGAGGCACCATGCAAAATATCCTGCACCATTAAATTAAGACCTTGTATATAACTTTGTAACAGCGTGTCAGTAATCGTACGCTCAAAAGCCAACTCGTGCTTTATCTAGAATAAGAGAAAGTGTGGTCTGTACTATTTAATAGGCTTTATTCCTGGCATAGAGCACGCCCTTGGCATTGAACCGACGCGACTTTTCCATAGCTCGCAGTTACGCATTAGTTACGGCGCCGCTTTCCCTTAGTTTCGCTTTCTATCGAGCCTATATTGGTATGCTGGTTTACGCCGGCAGACGTCGAAAGTGTAGTATAAACTCCGTGTTGTAAACGAGGAAATGAAAATACTTATCTAACGCTGAGCGTCCACCTCACCAGGCGGGCCGGCTGGGCGAGCTGGCTCGCTTATGACAAATGGGATTGCTTAATTGTACTCAGCCTATTAAAATGAAGCGTTGCTATTGTTTATTTTCTTTATAGGACTGAGGTGGCAAATAAGCGTACGGCCCGCCTGATGTTAAGCAGTTACCGTAGCCTATAGATGCTTGCAATACCAAAGGCATTGCTCGCACTTTGTCAACCTAAAGGGGAGGTGGGTCGGAGATCGGATTATTGGTCGAAACGAGCTAGCCAGCTAGCCCGCCTGGTCGATGTTGACGTTCGGTCTGGCTCGATGATTAATAATTTTTCATTACGCCTCTTTAATTTGGCAATTTAGACTCTGCATTGGAAAGAACTTGCATCGAAATTAACTATGTTAGAAATTTAATCAAATAATAAACTTACTTACATCTCCTGATTGTATTTATTAAATTACTGAGATGGTTAGTGTTTATCCGAATTTTTATATGAAATCTTTACCAGACACAAAAAAAATCACAACAGATTATTGCTCTCCTATCTGAAGAAATATTAGCAATTTTCGACCTTAAACTCTTTTATTTGAGTATAAAATTTTCGTGTTTCCAGGTGAGATGTCTGTGCTCTACCTCTTCACGAGGTTCCGGTTCAACTGGAACGAAGTCGACTTCAGCATGTTCTCTACTTACGCGATGTGTACTTCATTAGTAGGTAACCAATATTTTTTTAAAGAGCATTATAGGTGTTAAGTATGGAAGGACGTCAAATTTCCTCTTGCAACTGTGTCTGCTCTCTACTCTAATTAGTTATTCACTCATAATTTGTCAATTATTGTACCAGTGCAAGATTGCAACTATCTATCTTCTAAATATATAAGAATCAAAGTCCTGACTCACTGACTGACAGACAGACAACCCACAGCCTAAACCGCTGGTCGTAGGGACTTGAAATTTGGAGGGTGTGTGTGTCTTGATGGGTAGAGGTGTAGAAAGGATTGTTTGAAATTCAAACCCTAAGGGCGTTAAATAGGGGATGAAAGTTTGGATGGAAGTTCGTCATTGTTGAAGTTAGAAGGACGAAAATTGGTGTTTAGGTTTCTCTATATAAACCAGGATCCGGGGTATTTGGCATCCGGGATTAGGCAAACGGGATCCGGGATCCGGTAAGAACGGGAAACGGGATCAGAGATTAAATTTTAATTCTACGCGGACGAAGTCGCGGGGAAAATCTAGTTTGTTATAATAGATTAACAAATATTTTTACTTTAAAAAAATGTGTGCTATAATCTATTCGAAGGTCTCCGAGACAATTCGTCTGATCGAGGATAAAAAAAACGTATGAACAGATTTCAATAGGGTTTCCTTTATGAGATAATCTATAGTTAGACTAAAAATATATAGTATCTATTATCACACTATAACCACCGGGGGATGAGCTATAAAACCAAATCTAACTCTACGAATTTTATGGGGATCGAAAATCTGAGCTAGCGAAGCTGCGGACTGAACCTAGTCATATAAAACTTGTTAATACATTGATATTATATAACTTATCATCTTATCCTAAACCTATATTGAGCGGATTGCAACATTCTATTCAGTTCTGACCCTTCGCACATCGGTCGGGGTTAGTACGCACAAAAACATCAAAGAGCCGCGAGCTCATGACGGCCTCAACTGAACAATGCCTTTACTGGCTTGAATAGATTATGCACAATGACGCAAAGTAGGTTTACAGATGAATCTAGAATCTAGATCTTGTAATTATAGGTAGGTATGGAAGTAGAGTCATGGATGGCTTCGGTCGAGGTTAGAGTAAGGGTGACAGAACTAAACAGAGATGAAATAAGAGATGGTTGCCATATGAAATAAGAGAAGTAGAGTTAAGACTCTACCAGCATCTTTTTTATTAGCTCAGTGAAGTCTCACATTAGCTCAAAAGATAACGTAGATAGAGCATATAATGTGATCTGAATGATCGTCTTATGCCTTACCTATTGCTGCAAATAGTCAGCGATGAGTTCGGTTGACGGAATATGAGAATACTAATGTTAGAAATGTATTGGGTAAGAAAAAAATATAGAGCTATTGAGGTCAATAGCTCTTAGAATATAGAGGTAATTAAATCTGAAGGGTTATTTTATAATAAGTACTTTCAAGGACTTTACTTTTTTAAATATTATTTCAGGCACTTTATTTTCCGTCGGTGTATTCAGCCATCTCCTGAAGTTTGACGACGCGATCATCGGCGTTATATCTTGTACAAGCAAAATATTATCCGGTTTCATGTACGCGTTTGCGTCGAAAACATGGCACATCTACATAGGTTTGTATTTTGCTGATTTGTTTATAATGTAACTATATCCGTCGATCAAAAACTGTTGTAACAAGTAGGCAAGTAATGAAGCTAATACAAACTTATAATAATTAAGAGTGCAATAGTTACACCTGAGTGGTAGGCACACTAGTAAATTAAAAATAAGTCAATAATATACAAGATAAGGAGAATGACCCATCTTTGCTTCAATGGAGGCGTCTTCATCAGGCGCATGCCTCGCGCGAGCACTCATTTTTGACGTTGAAACGTATAGACACAATGTCATAATATGAGTGCTCGGATGAGGCATGCGCAGCATGTGGACACATCTAATCATTCGTGCTTGTCTCACAAAAAGTAATGAGTGAAAAAAAATGATAAGTGACAGTTACCTAGTGTCTTTCGATATTTATAAATTAAAGTCTATTTTTTATTTCATAGCGCCGTTGATTGAAATATTCAACGGTACATCGTTCATTGCGATGAGGTCAATGGTCTCCAAATTGGTGGACAGAGATGAATTGGGTAAGCATATTTCATTTTAACGCCATCTATCTATTTCTATAAGAACTAAGTTACAACTATGAAGTTCTATTTCGGTGTACACATTCAAGCGCTTCTAGCGAAGTGCGCGTCGACGCGCGTTGTTAGATTTTGGTTCGAACGCGCGTTGCGCTTGAACATTTTGATACAGATTCCTTTGTCGAACGCCATGCTGAGCGCGGTATATGTACGCTACCACCACAACGCCGAGCGCTCAATGTGTAGCTCTAATACCATCTAGTTGAAACGCTTGTCAATCAGTATTAAAATACAGTTAGGATATAGTCTTATGTTACACAGTGAAATAAATGTTACTACTTACTAATTCGTTACATTTATCACTAGGTCTTCTCAGATTCTAAAGTACATTACTATTGATCCCTAAGACAAGCATTGCTCTATTTTGGACTATAATATTAGATACCTACAGTTGGTGTACTGATTCTCTTGCAAGATTTATTAATAAGTTTAGTTAAAATTAAAGTTTCTTATCCTTAAAATTTATTTCACCCTTAAAATTGCACTTATTTCAGGCAAAGTAAATTCATTCTTTGGCGTAGCTGAGGCGATGATGCCTCTAATATACGCGCCGATGTACACCACCCTCTACACGGCCACGCTCAAGACGTTCCCCGGAGCGTTCTTCCTTCTCGGCGGAGGACTGACGATGCCAGCAGTTCTTATATTCTTGTAAGTTGAATTCATGTTGCATATCCTTAAATGAACCCACATTTAAAGAGCGCTCGACCGAGGTGGTATCACCCTCATACAGAAAATTATTGAGCAGATTTAGCTGCTTTTCATACGATGAGTGAGAGACCTGAATGCTCAAACAGGGAGGGGTTTGAGCTTCCCCCTCCCTCCCCATTCCGCTATCTCACCGGCCTCCAGATTGGCAACATGCGAGCTATGCCTTTGGTATTGCAAGAATCCATAGGCTACGGTTATCTGCTTAACATCCGAGACGTACACTTTTTTGCCGCCTTAGTTTTATAAAAATTGTTTATTTTTTATTGCTTGCAATGACTTTTTTATTTAATACTTCAGATGGCTGTACTTAGCAAATAAGAAGCACGGTGATTCCATTAATACCAGTGAAAAATCACCAAACAAGCCTGCAGACGTACCCGAGAAAGCCGGCGTTGATAACAAAGCGTATCAAGCAGACGATATCGACAAGAAACTACCAAACGCTACAACAGACAGTAATGACACGAGATCACAAATGGAAATGGGTTTCATAGAAAGTGTAGTAAACAATAGTAAAGTACAGCACTAGTGTTAGGAATATGTTGCTTGAGTGGTCATCAAGGCTATGAGAAGCGGAAAAAAAATACAATTGGTATAGCGTAGTGACGTCGCAAGGATACAATCTTGGTCGCTGTTCTCACTACTCAAATGTTTCCACTTTGCTTTCGCCGTTTGAGGCGTCTTCGTGGTGGTCATTAACTGTTATTTTTTGTATAGCGTTAACTCGCAACAGGGGCGTAGCTACCGCCGCATCAACAGTATCAATTATATGGGCCCCCCGGGCTTCAGGGGCCCCGAACGTGTGTGAAATTTCTTTACCCTTAATTTGTGAAAAATCTTTACCATTCATTAGGGCCCCCAACAAATTTTGATACAGACCCCGTCTAAGATGAGCTACGCCACTAACTCTCAATAGCTTCTTCAGTAGTTGCTACCAAATTGACAAAAAAAATAGCTTTTTGTAATTCATTGTTGGGCAGCAGTACTTTTCAGCCAAGTATTTGGAGGCATTTTGTAAGAGCGTATTTTTACGGTTCTTGAGATTTAACAATAATAATGACATGTTTTATTGATTTTAGTTTTCGGTTGTTTAATGTATGACCGAGTTTTGATGTGACTGTTCTAATTTGTTGATGTGTAAGCCGACTAAAAAATTGCAGTTTAGATGCAGTTATAATAACTGCATCAAAACTGCAACTTTGCAGTTGGCTTGGAGTCCAGATGCAGCTCTACTGAATAGACACTTAGCTAAATATATTGGATCGATCTCTATTATAATGTTTTCAGACTTGCACCGAAAATGTTTAAAGTATGTACCTAAACAAATGTGAATTATTGTGATTGTGTGTGATTAAGTTTAGTGTTGTTTATAAATTATGATAAATAATAATAAGTACTTACTGGATGAAAATAAATATTTTTAAAATATTTTTGTGGAACACGTTGCTTTTATTCTCTGCTGCAAGCTTTCGTTTATAAGCATATATGAATGAAACACCGGTTTACACATCGGACCTTAGTTTCCGACCCTCAAGACACAGGTCTCCTAGTTTGAGGGTCAGAGTCGCAATTGTCCGAGTCTAATTTTGTTACATTACTGAACCATGCTGCTCCTGGTTAACGGCAGCAATGTTCTTAATAAGTAGTCTAAGTAGTCATACAACACCCGCTATGTATAAGTAATTCACCAAACAATATTGTTGCTATAAGCTACTAATTTATTTCTTTGTTGAGACTAAGCTTTTTGATAAAAAAATAACTTTTCTTATTATTATTAGTTGATAATGTAATACCAACACTAAGGTACTCCCTAAAAACAACCCCAATTCGATAGGTTAATTTAATTTTCTTTATGAAACAGCACTACACTTTCAACTAGGGCTTCCAGACAAGTGGATTAGGATTCGTCTACAAGCGTTTCTACAAATCGTATGATATATTGATAAGTAGATCACGTGACTTATGTCATTCCCATACATTAAAGCGTGAGGTTAGCAGAAACTCTTGAAGACGAATACACTTGTCTAGGCCCCCAGTTCAGCGCTGGTAGCACATACGCGCACGGCCGCGACACAACAAAACGCGACATAAACCAATTTTTGCCTCATTCTCTCCTATACATCTCTTGTCTCGACGCGTGTGTTAGTCTCAGTAAAGGCATAGTCAAAGAATTTGAGGGAAGTGACACCATCTATACCATGAAGCTATTAGAGAGTGGAGGTGTTCTTAGTAGATTTCTCTATGAAACAACGCGTGGAAATATGCGCGAGATGGCGCGGGTGGTGGGGCTTAAGAAATACGCCCCACTATTATTTCTATCTACCGGTATATAGCA
Organism: Drymonia ruficornis; assembly: GCA_947859195.1. Classification (NCBI taxonomy): domain Eukaryota; kingdom Metazoa; phylum Arthropoda; class Insecta; order Lepidoptera; family Notodontidae; genus Drymonia; species Drymonia ruficornis. The sequence continues at coordinate 5,353,659 of OX401913.1, read as the reverse complement.
GAACTACTCGCTTCATTTTATGTCGATGTTAGTACGTAGTTCAACTTTTGCACTAGATGTCATGACGTCTACTGTGATGACGTCACGGGCTTAGTGGAGTCTTCGGGCCCGGGTGCTTAGACCCAGTCCTTTTAGTATTAGGTCTATGATCTATACCATTAGGGTAGTGCCATCTATGAATGGCGTTGTAGGATTAAAATATTTATTCCATTTTAGATACATTTTAAGAGATAAAAGTGTTATTTAGTGTATTGTGTATTATAAAATTAACTTTAATATTGAAACATAACTTATATTATCTTTACACACTAAGTTTAATCCGAAAATTTGTAATCCGTTTCGCCGTTTTTATAAAGCCGGCGGAACCCCACCGCGGCGCACGGAGAGGCCACGCACACGCTACGCACGTGGGTCAAGCTTCGCTTTGCAAGAAAATGTATGTCACCGTGTCCACCGCGGCGCACTGAGAGGCTACGCACGAAATGACGTCATCCATACATTTTCTTGCAAAACGTAGCCGTGGCCGTGTGCGTGGCCTCTCCGTGCACCGCGGTGGGGTCTCCCCCTCATACTTACCTATGATTTTCTGTCAAAATTACTAACAAATAACAAGAAGCCAAATCTCGTGTGCTCCCTAAATAGTTAACCTTTCACATGTTGCTTCTCGGATAAAGGTAATAAGGTAATTAGGTACATACTCAAGTTTACTAAAAGTCAATCATTATTTATCAAGCCCTTTAATAAATGCGATTAAATGAAACAACAAATGATACAATGATACCTACACTAAATAATATTGCAGGAGTATGATGATTATCTTGATGATTATTATAATCTAATAAAACTTGATGAATATATTTATATTTATATTCATTAGGTAAATGACAATATTGAACTGTCGGTACGTATTTTATAAACGATGACCCTATCCTATGCAAGCAAATTTTAGATTTTAAGAAACAGAGAGATTTGCAATTTATTATTGAAAGCTATTATAAACTAAATTAATTATAATAAATCAAGAAATAGGAGTATATAAGAGAACATTATGAATTACTAGTAGGTATAATATATTAATGAAACAGAATAGAATGGATACAAGAAAGATACATTTAGAAGTCGTATTGCGAACAGTTGTAAGTAATACGTGTTGTTTTAAACTGTGCACAATACCTCGTAATTCTTGAAATGGAGCTCTTCCCCTCCATACGACATGTACATCACTTTGTGACTGGGATGCACCTGAAAACAAATACATTCAGGATGTTAGTTATGATAAAAACGTTATTAAAATGTTGCACTTGGGGTCGGTACATTCGGCGAGGCAGGCATTCCTTCCATTCCAAGTTGTGGAATGATCTCCCTCCTGAGGACTTTCCTTTTCACTACAACATGGGGTTCTGGAAAGGTCACAAAAAGGGCGGCACCGCGCATTGTTTTTTTTAGGACTAGGGCCGCCTCACACTCCCACCACTGTTACTCCTTTAAGCCAGGATCGACAATGGTTTCCAACGATGACGCTATGGTACAAGGTACGGCGCCGCGTCTGCTCCCCTTAAGTTGCAGTTGTCCTGGGCGGCGGTTCCACTTACCATCAGGTGGACCGTCTGCCATCGACCATTGTCGATATTGACGGTCGACAAGATACACATTTCGACGAGCCTACGTTATAAAAGACCCTGTACTAGGCGTTGGGACAACAGAATAAAAAATAAAATAAACGTACTTTTCCGGGAGTCAGTGCTCCATCATGGTGGGTCCTGGCGACGAACAGTTTCTCCCCTGATGACGTGTGACCGGCAACCACAGCCCCCGGCGGCACACATCCATCACAGGCCTGAACCCAGCGTATATTATCAGGCTTAGCGCAGCATACCTGTGAAGATAGAGAAATGATTTAAATAATGGTCAATAAAAACTCAGTTTGATTTCTTATATGACAACCACTTAGCACAGTGGTTGGAGCGTAGGCCGCTCGGTTTACTACATCGAGTGGTTGCAGGTTCGATTTCCGCCAGAGATAATTTCGGAGACGCCTTTTCGTAATTTGCGCTGGGCTTGCTGCTTTTTTCAAAGCGTGTTTCACCATTTTCGTCTGAATTTAGAAATGAATTAAATCGAAATTACAATTACAGCTGTCAGAACCAATTGTTTTTAGTATGTAAAACATAAATATCACTAATGATATAAGATTGGTTGCGCGTGTGCGCACGCCCATATATTCCTATATCAATGAATATCGCCAATCCTTACCTCAATATTACACACGTTATGTTCTTTAAGATTCCATGGCACATAGGCCACATTGTGCTTGATTGACAACTTCCCCGGGACCAAGTCGCCTTCCCACTTCGCCCTGATTACCCACAGAGGGGTGCAATCGCTTTCATGGCCGCCGACAACCGCTCTATTGGCGAGGCAATGAGCAGTTGAAGGGGTTGTGGCAACCCATTCTATCAGCGCTGAAAATATATATCCCCTTATTCATAGAGATTTTGCCCAGTTTGCAATGGTTATGAAAGGAATTTTGAGGAACAAATGTGATTTGTAACTCCACTGCAGGTCGATTATAACTTTCTATGAATAAGGGGGTTTATGTTTAGTTTGAAGAATGTTTTAGAAGACATGTTTTAGAAAACCTCCCTCCGTCCTCTTCAGGTCGGCAACGTGCGAGCGATGCCAATAGGCAAATAAAAACAGGCTGTAAATAAACAAAAACAATTCAAAAGATATGTGAAATCCACCAACTCGCACAAGGCCAGGGTGCTGGATTAAGACCTGAATCCCCCTTGCTTTTAGGGGAGGCCCGTGCCCAAGAGTGGGACATAAAAAGGGTTAGTAATACTTTTATTATTACTTACAAGTGCAAGTACCGCAACAATTACAGTCACCACAACTGCAGCCAGACATGTTTCGATTAATTAAAAAATGAACAATCAGAAAAATAACTACAGTTTAAGTTCAGTGAACCGATGAAGTGCGATGTTCAATGAAATGTGGAGTTGAGTGTCACTTCACCCTAATTTATATTGCTGCGAGGTGTAAAGCCTAACTAAATACGATGGACTGCGGATATTATCCGAACTAATAAATTTGTATAGGATTTCTATTTAAGTAGCGCCCTCCCGAAGGTTCTCATTAAAGTGGTTATAACTATGAGTAAATAGCTTTAAGCTTTTCCTTTTATATGATAAAATACCTCAGTACATAAAATTATATGATGTACTTTTTTATATTAAGTATATTTTATAACTAGGATTCCGTAAGTGAGGTACAATTTATAATAGATGCCAGTTACAATAATTTTGTCGGTAATTTTAGACGACCGCATGGTTGATTGATGGTTGGTAGTTCGAGCAAAGGCCGCTGTACTACACCAGCAGGTTGATAGCGTAACTCTGTTGAAACTCAGTATATTCACTGTTTGAAACTGAAATCCATCTCTATCGACAAATTGCGATTGCGTAACTTCACGGAAACAAGTTACGTCATCGCTATTTCATAGAAAATGAATGAATCGATAGATATTTTAAATATCAAACACGGTTTCAGTTGCAACCATGGACCAGTTACTAAGGGGACTGGCCCTAAGCAAGTCGGTCGACATAAAACGAAGCGAGTATGTCAACTATTTACCGGTTAATAGTATAATGAAAATGAAAAAACAATGACCACGTTTTGTTTCATACAAATATCTAATAAGGGCACTTCTTTCTTTAGTCTTTACTCTGTGGTTGCAACTCACGTAATTATAAATCCCACCAAAAACATTTTCATGTTAAAAATGTTGCCAGAACGAGACCTCTTAAAAAGTTATCAGATCTCATGTAGAGCCAAGCTTCTAACTCTTGATGCCCTAACTCTACAAGCCCTAACTTCACAAACTCTACACCTTAGTCAAAATATGTGGCTTGGCCGTTCGCTATCAATTCATTTATTACTTTTCATTACTTTTACAATACACACTTACACAACACAACTCAACACTTATACAATAGTTCTTGTAGTAACGAAACGGCCAAGCCACATATTTTGACTAAGGTGTAGAGTTTGTGAAGTTAGGGCTTGTAGAGTTAGGGCGTCAAGAGTTAGAAGCTTGGCTCTACATGAGATCTGATAACTTTTTAAGAGGTCTCGTTCTGGCAACATTTTTAACATGAAAATGTTTTTGGTGGGATCTCACTTCTTTTTGTAAGTTGCTTATGACAATATTTTTATATATTTTTTTAAAGGTTTTTTCTAGCATCAAAATTTGCGGAAGTCACATACAAACTTCCATCCCCTAGTTTAAGGAGTTCGCCAAGTTTTATGTGTCAGTCAAAAAATGATTGCAACTCAAGTTAGACAATTGCTCTGCTGATTACAGCCCCTTAGCTGTATTAGCTTACTGTGTTAGCTGTATTAGCTTGTTGAATAACTGAACATACACATTCTCAGCCATTGTAACGCTCGTTTGATCGCAATATAACTAGCTTCATGATGCCTTGCAAGCTATCTGTGTAATCTGTCGCAATAAAAAATGCAAAGGCGAATCTCTCCATCACAAATGTTATTTGGTTGAAAGACCCTGCGTGGTTCTCCACACAGCATGTACTTACTTAGTGTGATGACTACTTGCATATTGCAAATGTCTTTTTGAATAAAATATTGAGAAACTAAGCTTTCGTTACCTTCATCGCATTCGTAGGGTCTGGAGTGTCTAGTGTTGCATGTTTGCTTGTAACGTGCAATCATAACATCTTTCGTCAATAGTACGGTCGCCTGCACGTCCGACTTCCGTGGTAACATTTCTGTTTTTTTATTATTGACACCCATAATAGATGGGGAGCCGTAGAAGGGTTTTCTGGATTTACTCGAGCGCGTCATATTAAGATAAGGGAGATACCTTACATATTGATGAGAACCTCCAACCAGTATAACCCCTTAATATAGGGGGGTACGCACAGGGGAACCAAAAATAATAGACCATCTTAAAATACTCGAGCGCGTCAGATTAAGATAAGGGAATCCCCTTTATCCCTTTATTCTAAGAAATGGAAGCATCTGTAAGTTTCACTGAACACCCTCTCTGAAAACCAGACGCCCTCGACTTTTTTTTTCGATTTATCATGTTAGAGCATGATAAATATATATATCTGACACGCTTGAGTATTTCCATGTCATTGTTTTTTTACAATTTAGAAATTAACATGTAGACGCCTTCCCCACCGCTGAAAGTGGAAACATCTAGAACTGTTTATTCTTCCTATCATCTAATCTACCAAATCTAATACGTTTCCGCGACGCTTGAGTAAATCCACAGTTAGCATCATGGGCTCCCGACGCTTAGACGCCAAGCTGTACGTTGAAACCGCTTGATGGCTACGGAACCCAATACTTAGATAATACGTACTTAACCAGTTTAAACTAATTAATTACTAAGCCCAGCCGGTTCAACATTTGATATGAAAGTGCTATAATTAAAATAGGTAGTACTGGGGATTTTGCACGGCATAAATTAATTTATCCTGTGGCCTTAAAACATGCAGGTTTCCCCATATTCCTCTCTTTTATTATCAGTTAGAAGGTTAGCCGGCGGTAGCCGCTTGGAATAAATAATTTTAATTAGGTCGTGCCTATTTACCTGTAGATCTCAGACCAATAATTTCCTTTATTGGTTTGACCAGGCCCCTAAGTCTGCTAACAATAAACCATTGCGAAACCATTGGTCTCTAACATAATCGCAACTATTAATCTATCTAATATTGTATTCTCTGGAACGATAGGCAGAGATGTACTCTGTGTAACAAACAATAGTACCTAAGTCCTTGGCGGTCAATATGTTGTCGGCCATCTTTTAGTAGTCATGGAGGAGACCTCGTTCCCCTCCAGCACATGCTGAGCCAAATGCCTTTCAGCACGGCTCACACTGTAGGGAATATAGCTTTCTTAAACTTTATGTCTATCTATTTTACTTCTTTTATACGTGCTGTTCTTTTCCTATAATGTGTGTACTGCTGTGCTGAATAAATATTTTTCATTTTTTCATTTTTCATTTCATTTCATCTGGCCGAAAACTTGCCAACCGCCAAAAATTTGCAAGAATGAATAATTCACTATGATGAACGGGCCCGTTGGCGTGGTTGGTGTAGACTCCGCCTTTCACACTGCAGGTCGTAGGATCGATTCCTACCCGGGATATGCATTTGTGTGCATGAACATGGCTGCATGTCCCGAGTCTGGGTGTAATTATGTATATTAAGTATGTATTTACAAACAAAATGTAGTATATGTAGTAATATCAGTTATCTGGGTTCCATAGTACAAGCTCTGCTTAGTTTGGGATCTGGGGGCTTACCACAAGCTCTTATTGCGATTCAATTATAGGAACGTTTTAACGACGTTTTAATGACGTTTCTTATTGTCATGACAATAAAGTACGTCATTGCACAAAAAGTCGCTGAAACGTTAATACGTTCCTGTAATTGAATCGCAATAAGAGCTTGTGGTAAGCCCCCAGGTAGCCGTGTGTAAAAAGAATGTCCTAGGATATTTTTTATTTTATTTTATGAGAAACCATTGGTTTCACAATGGACAATTGTTAAGATACTTGAGACCCTGTTAGCAGTCATCTATGTTCAGAAGGTAGGTAGGTACTCTTACCTAATGTAACGGAATGAAATGAAACTAATTATTATTACAAAAGGGCGCATATTTTATTTATTAAATGTGATCAATACAATTTTTACAAATATATGTAGGCACTTATCTAGTCATAATATTTACTTCCTATAATTAACTAAACTGACAATAATTTCGCCATTGAGATTATACATTTTTTTAAATGCACGTTTATTTGAGAAAAACTTAATTAAGATCCATTTCCTTTACATAACTTATAGGTAAACATATAAATACCTACGTCGATAATCTGGGCAGGCAGAGGACAGTCAGCTCGTCTATTCAGCACATACGCACAGAGGGAAAATTTATGAGTATCACTAAGACTAAAGACTAATATTTATATTGATTTGATTTGTGCTACATTGTTATTATTTTCAAATTGTAGGATCCCACTAAGGGGCGCCTTTCCTCTTTCACGCCATTCATTCCGGCCCTGTGCTGTGTAGTCCAGCAACTATCGGCCACCTTTCTGATGTCATTGGACCATCTGTTGGTCTTTTTTATTGGGACTAGGCCCGCCACACTACCACCACTGCTACCCCTGTAAACCAGGATCTACAATGATGACCAACGATGATGCCAAGGACAAGCTAATTTGTCTGGAACCAGCATTAATTTAATACAAAATATATTAGGAGGAGTTGGAAGAAGATTATCCAGTTCCCTCTGTTGCAAATGCGGGCGACAAGAATAACAGGAGAAGCCCATTGCCACATAAACAAGACTGTTACAGCTGATAGAAGACTAGTTGTAAAGCACCACGGCTAGAATAATATTGAACATTAACTCGTGAGCTGGTTTGGTATAAGTATCTTGATTAGCCTTACTTTCTTTCTTCTTGGCCCTGTTCTGTAAACGCCTTAGTCTGCTTGCCGTCATCCTGCACTAGAAGCATAGTTGACCGTGATAAGACAAAAGGCGAGATAAAACGGTTTTTTCTCATTCCCTCCTATGCATTAAGAAAGAGAGATAACGACTCGGTGTAAAAAGTTTTGTGTTGACGTATATGTGCTAGCTTCACTGCTTAAACAATTAGTTTCCCGTCCATCTCCACGTATGCGATCCGCATACCGTATATATTCTCATATTCTTATCTTATTTTATAATCCTTGTGTCTAGGTACCTAATTTATTGCATACCGAAATCAATTAAACTGTGCACATTATCTCGTATTCTTTGTGGGCGATCTCTTGGCCGGCGAACGACAGGTACATCACCCGGTGACTTGGGTGAACCTGTAACCAAATGCGTAGGGTTAAATATAATTATTCTTGAACAAGCTAACGAGAAACTACCGCGCTATAATTGTTATTTGATACGTAATTAGCCCCAGCGGGGCTAGCACCGCTTACCAAGACTTTTTTCACGCGGGAGTCGACAGAATTTGTTGACCCGTCACTTTAGTCTTAAGTGCTAGCATGGTTGCCACGAGAGACTCATTTCACGTCGTGACACAGTCCAAGATTGTTTCAAGACAACGACTACAGATAACATATTATCTATCGCTCCTTGGTTCATTTTGTTCATTCATTGTCGCTCTTTGCTCCATATAATAAGGAGGTTGTATTTGGTTAGCTCACTGGCCGAATACAATCTTTGATTTTTATTGACATTTAAAGAAAATAAAGAAGTAATAGTCTGACAGAGAAGTTGTCATTACAGACAACCGTGATAGTAAATATAAATAAGGTAAATATTATTGTTAGGTTTTTATTGTTATTATAACTATCTAACCGATAGGGAGCCCAAAAAACTATAAGTAAGTACCTATTCGTTCATAGATTTAAATTTACGCTGGCTAGGGGCCGTTGAATCCGTACTCATGTTTTATTATGTTAATCTATTTTTTCAGTGCACAAATCAAAATCTTAGTTGATTAATGTCCTCCAATAAAACTTTCGCCAATGGCGAGTACACTGAAGAATTGCAAACTAATTGGGAAGCTTTGCGGGCTACTACGGTAACACGGTCCAGGCAAACCGGTAGAACAGTAGAAGCAGGCAAGTACATACAGCCTCTAAATACAAGCGTGCGTATAAAAGTTGCATGGGTACCTATTTTTGTATATATTTATGAAAAAATCTAAATGTTATATTGGATATTGAACTGTCTATTATTACAGACATGGCGGGACATAAAGCGGAAGGCGAGGAAAGAGAATGCCGACGCCAATACAAGCCGGGCCAAGACGGGCAACACAGTAGATGTTTTCATTGTGTCTGATACCACATTAACGGTATTAGACACAATTGGACATGACTGTTTCACCGATATAGGCCCGGAGAAGAGACTAGATGTTGAATACGTATTGCCTGCTGTTTGGTGCTGTTAGGTGATGATTAAGATGTGGTTTATCTTATGATGTCAAAGTATATTGTTTTGTACATGGCTGATACATTTTTCAAATTTGTGAACTGCCATAGTGATCTAAGTGATTTGTTTTCCGTAAAACTAGGAATATTCGCTTTATGAAATAAAATATATTGATAAAACTTGTTCCTTTTTATTTATTTAAAACTCATCACCTACGAGCAGAATTATAGCGAGTCGAATTGGAGCGCCGATTGTAATGCACTACACAAATAGGTAGCCATATCCTTGCTTATGTTAAATCCTTCTAATATTATAAATGCGAAAGTGTGTGTGAATGTTTGTTACCACGTAACTCCATAACTACTAAACCGATTTTGATGAAATTTGAAACGTAGATAGTATAAGCTCTAAAATAAGACGTAGGTTAATCCAATTCCACGCGGGCGAAGCCCCGGGGAACAACTATAGCCTAATAAATTCAGTGTTTGGTAGCTCAACGGTATTATTGGCGTCCCTTATATGCCGCCTCTGTAGTTTTTGACCAAAATAATATTACTGTAGGCTTGCATATTTCTAACTTCGAATATAAAATAGTCTTTCTTTATATAAATTATGTCTCACAAATTTTGTCACTACCTCTCTTCGACTGTGAAACAATATTCTTTGGTGAGTTGTCAAAGCGGTATCAATGTGGAATTTTTTTGCAAGTCGTGCTAGCACTTAAGACAACATAGATTTATCTATACGTCAAACGAGTTTTCTGACATCTCTTGGTTTTTTCACGGCGCACCATGCTAGCCCATAAGACAACACGGATATGTCACGCCTAGAGCCCGCGGGGAGGTGTCAAAATCTCTTGTCGTGCACCGCTGTGCTAAGACCGCAGGGCTATAACGAACCCAAACGCAGACGGTTCTTTTGTTCGCGATTTTGACACTAGTTAGGCCCGCCACATACATACGGAATTTAAAATTCGAAGCGGAATTCCGTACGGTAAATTCCGTATATATGTGGGGCGCCTTAAGTAATAAAATATGTCAAAATTTGAAATTCGTAGGCCGAACGAATCGGATTATTGTTTTCGTACCGGGTTCGTTATGAAAAGCACGTCAAATTGACAACTTCAGTTTCACTTGAGTTGAATACTCGTTAGCTATAGGTCCTTTGGGGGCTATGGGGGCTCAGCTTCGCCAACAAACTATTGTGACTGTTTATTTATAAGTATTTCTAAAGTATGAATTCACCTGACTGAATTTGAGATAGATATAATAATATACATACTCTCTATCTTCCTTCACTCGCAAAGTCCGATGGGACCGCCATCCAACACGACGGGGGGGGGAGGTAAGGCGTGAGACCAACGGCATTACGTGCCCCCCGAGGCATAGGTTAGACGAGGCACATAAAAAGCATGGTGGTAAAGCCAATAGCCAATAGACAATTGACTACAGCTCAATATGGGCTGACTTGACCAAGGTTGTACCACCCTCTTACAGCAGATTGGCGTAAAGTAACTATTACAGCTGCATTTCGTACGATGAGTGAGAGAGTCGGAAGCCCAACCCCCTGCTCCCTTCCCCTGCCTCTGTTCCACTTCCCTTTAGGTGGGCAACGTGCAACGCTACGGTAACTGCTTAACATCAGGCAAGCCGTACGGATGTTTGTCACTTTAGTCACGTAAAAGAGCAGGTATTAATGGTCTTACTTTTCCAGGAGTCAGTGATCCCTGTTGCGCAGCCCTGCCGACGTACAAAGGTTCACCTGATGATGTGCGACCGGCGACCACAGCGTTCGGTGGAACGTTGCCATCTCTGGTTGGCACCCATTTGATCTTTTGCGGCTGTGCGCAGCATACCTGTACATAGTATAACAATCTTGAAGACCTTTGTATTTTAGAACTCCTAGAGATTCCTTTTTGTACCGTGTGATCAGGGTGTCCATTCTTTCTAGCACGACTTTTGATATTTGTTGAAAACTGACGTTTCGTCTAATATTAAGATACTAAAGATGTCTGTACAGGGTTATTGGTAAAACACTAACAACCTTTCAGAGGCGTATTACTGACATCAAAAACAACAACTTTTGTTCTAAGACTTTTTACTAAACAAAAAAATTTTAACAAAAATCACTTTCTAAAATGTATGTTTTTTTTTCTCATCTAGAGGAAAGCCATGGTACGTGGTTGTATTCCACTTTGCCCTAAAGTACCTAAACGGACCAAGGCATCCTCTAGATGAGCATATTGTCTTGTTTCATACATTTTAGAGTGTGTTTTTTTTGTTTTGTAAAAAGTCATAGAACAAAAGTTGTTGTTTTTGATGGCAGTAATACGCCCCTGCAAGGTTGTTAGTGTTTTACCAATAACCCTGTATAGAGTCTACTAAGGCGGGTTTTTTATAGGTGACTTGGGCCATCTGTCCGCAGGAACCATTTCAATTTTTCATATTTTTCGATGTATTTGCGTGATTTTTCAGTATAGTCGTGTTTTATTTGTTAGCTGTCTAGATAACATTTATAGGTTCATTTTGTTCTTTCCTTCTTTTGTTATTATGAATATATCAAAAACAGGAAAATCAATTATGTTTTATTAATGAGGACATCCATTAGGTATGCGAGTAACTTAGTAGGTGTTTGTTAAAGTTAATTATGACTGTTACCATCCACTACCGTCCGACGTCCTTATCAGTATTTTCTTGTAATACGCAAAACATAATTTGCGTTCGAATGGTTAGGAGTTAGGAACTACCTACTTATTATGTTCTAGCTGTACCCACGACTCTGTGCGCGTGCGTCGACGATGCCCATTAATATAATTGTTAACAAATAGGTAAAACATTTAAAAATTAAAAGGACCACTTTGTATTAGGTCGCAGTCGCAGCCATCCGAACGAAGAGATCCGCCGCGGAAAGAAATTTTCACACACCAAGTTTACAATATAACAAAAATTATATAAAAATTTAATACTACCTACTTACAAATTTTACCGAATTAAGAATATACAGTATTTTCCATTTAATGGGGCAAGGTCGGCTTAATAAGACACGATTAAAAATATAATACTAGTACTTTTAATAATTTTAACTAAAATAAAACTTCGCTATAAACATTATGAGCTATTGGTCCAAGTACGTGTAGGTACATGATGGTTATTGTGGGTGCTGCCAACACGGGAGAGCGCTACATAGAGTTGGCCGTGCGAAAAACAGCCGATACTGAGGTCTACTACGTGAAGAAATTGAAATAAAAAAGGTCTACGCCAACAAGAACAATGTTTGACCTTATGCTTTGTTGATGATCATGACGTAACTTAAACTTACTGGGGCCTATACTTGTCTAAGGTTGAATGGGAATGGGAGATAAAAACACTATCACCTATCCCGAAACCTGGCAAAATTTCCGCCTCAACGAAATTTCTTTGCCAATTAGTGACTAAGCAAATTAGCAATTAGATAAGCGCGTGCCGTTGCATAATTAAGGAGGCCTTAAATTCCATAATAAAATAATAGGAACTCTGATTTTCAGTAAAAATGTATGATCATAAAAACCTGGTGAAAAAATTCTATGGAATAGTGTGTTACGTTATCTTCTTCCATTACTCTATTAACTGACATGTTCTCTACGGATTGTCCCAGAACATGAGCTAATATATTAAAATTTATTGCTGAATCTTGGTTCTTGCGAGGCGTCAAAATAGTTATTTCGCAAAGACAAAATTTTCTTTACGTGTAACTTGGGTTGGGTTTCCGTGACAGACAGAAGCAATGAGATCTGGTACTGCTGTGACTGTGCGGCATACATTTTCAGGAAAAATATGTAGATGGGGAGCCGTAGAAGGGTTATCTGGATTTACTCGAGCGCTTCAGATTAAGATAAGGGAGTTCCTTACATATGTATAAGAACCTCCAACCAGTATGAGACCTTAATATTGGTGGGTACGCTCAGGGGAAACCAAAAAAATAATAACAGACCATCTTAAAATACTCGAACTCGTCAGATTAAGATAAGGGGGATTCATTACTAGCTAAGAAGTGTCAAAAGTGTCAATTTTGCTAATTTGATCGTCAGTCTAAGAAATAGGAGCATCTGTAAGTTGCACTGATCACCCCCTCTGAAACTTGTTTTTTTTTTTATAGGACTGCGGTGGCAAAAAAGCGTACGGCTCGCCTGATGTTAAGCAGTTACCGTATCCTATAGATGCTTACAAAATCTGACGCGCTCGAGTAATTATTTTTTTTCAATTTGCAACAATTTGCAACAATGAAAAATATCAATATCTGACACGCTTGAGTATTTCCATGTCATTGCTTTTTTAAAATTTTGAAATTATCATGTAGACGCTTCAGACTATTCAGCTGCTGGGAATCACGCTGGGAATGGCTGGGAAGAATTTTATTCTCTCGAGCTGTAGTTACTATTCTCGCAATTCGATTTACTTCAGTTTCTTGAGATCCTATCAGTCGCAGTCTCTGACCATTTCTGCTGGATTGAGATATATTTGATCACCTTCTATCATAGTCATTTGCCATGAACTTTTTTTTTTGCGAAAACAGCAAAAAGATTTCGATTTAAATTCAATGACCGGTGATGCTGACAGCCAGTGTCACTCAAATGTCACGCGTTCTTTCGACGACCAACCATCGACACTTATAAATTATTCGCATCCAACAGCTAAAACATTATTATACTCTTTTGGGTTAAAAATTGGAAATTCCATAGCGCCATCTAGTTATATAAAAAGTAAGTTTAAAAACTAAAACCCTAAGTAAAACCGGACTACTGAAAAATCACGCTCTAATAAGTATGAAACAAGAAAATGTTCTCTGAAAATTCTGAAAATGTCCATCTTAGACTAATTACTTGTCTAGACCGAGTTTTGCGCTGCAATCGCAACGAAAAAAACAGGCCAGATTTGAAAGCGATGTGTGCGTGTCACGCACACAAGTATTCGTAGACTATTGTTTGTCAAGCGCGCTGCGTCACTGTTGATACGTGCTGAGTGATACCAGCTTTTGAATATTTCCCATAAAAGTAGGGAAAAAATATGTTTTGATTTCGATGTGTCTAATTAAAATATAAATTAATTTAATTATGATTTTTATTATTCACATACCTACCTATTAGGAGTTTGTGCATTTGGATTACTAGGTGAAATATATTTGTAATAAAAACATTACTGTTAGGTTAAGGTTATTTATTTGTAATATTCTTAATATTCTAGTTCAAAAGATAACACTAAAACAGAGTAGAACTGTAGTGACACCATTCCTTCCATAACAAACCTTGAAGTACAAAAGGTTTTTAAAAAGAAATGATGATACCTACCTTATGATAGGAGTCCTGGAGAGGACGGTGTAACGACAGAAGCACTCAGAGTCCTCCTCCTTTTTTGAAGTCGTTTAAAAAAGGCATGTAATGAAACCGACTTCTTTTTTATAGCATTTTTGGCCTATAAAACACTCCCTTCGAACCTAACCCAGACAAGTCAAATGCCCCGAAGACCCGAGCTCGCACGCATTGAATTGAGCTCTCTGATTGGTTCAAATTTAGACAGGCGCCCGTCTATTTGATGTTTCCTAGTTTAGCTTGAACTACATTTTTTGAAGAACATGTTGAAGCTTCAAAACGCAAAAATGTTGATGAGTTGTAAAATCGGTGGCTGAGTTAGTAAATTTTAATGGCGACTTATCAGTCAAAAGGACAAGTAATAATAATTGGTGTTCTTTATTTGATGTTCTTATTTAGGTAGTGTTGTAAATAAGACGAATTAGTTTATTAGAAGCTTTCTTATTTTTCTGTGGCTTAGTTATAAAATTAGAAGTCAAATTCCCTGGATTTATAATTCCCCAAAAAAATAGCAAACGCTCACATGGGAATTTTAAATTCAATTATCAGGCAACCTTGTCAACATGGCGTCAAATGGCCGTTATATTTTTGAATAAAATTACACTTCATAAATCTAATTGTGTCTTCACCAAATAATTCTTTCGAGTTTACTTACCGATAATAGGTATTTTTTTAAATTGTTTTTATTCGTCCCCTGTAATTTCTGCATACTTTTATTGCACATATTGTCATTTTTCTACGGCAAAAAAACGGTGTTCACCGCACAATGTCAGTGTCGCTACTGAGCGGGCGAAATGAGTTTATGAGCCAACAGTTGGCTGATATTTTTTTTGGCGTTTAGGCGCTCGAACCCTATATCTAGACCATATATAATCAAAGATGTCCATGTAGGTCCTTTAGGGCAAACTGGTATATTCCAAATTGTTATGGCCCTAATGTCTTACCTCTATGTTTCGGACGTTATTTTCCTTAGAATTGTAAGGGACATAAGCCGCCTTGTGCTTAATGGCCAACTTGCCGGGGACCAAATCGTTTTCGAATCTTGCTCTGATGACCCACAGAGGGCTGCCGTCGTGACCCTCATATCCGCCAACCACGGCCCTATTCGTTAGCGAATGAGCGTTTTCAGGTGTCGTAGCTACCCAGTCTATCACCGCTGAAATAAACAGAAAATAAAAGTATAACTGCATGCAGTGACAACATTTAATAAAATCTACACTGCACTCAGAATATTGCCATCAACACATGCATAAATGTAAGACTAAAAATGTCCGTAAAGGTGGTGGAGCCAAGCTCTAGCCAAAAGACTTAGCACATATACGGGCTGGTTCGACCGGCTTAGTACCATCCTCTCGCGGAAATTCCGCGTAAAGTTGCTTTTTTACCTGCGTTTCGTACGATGCCGGAAGAGCGACCTTAATTTTTAATTTTGGGCAATCATGTAAAAACTAAATGCGCCTCATCAAAATAACATCACATTTGCCCTCAATGCGATGGGGATTCGGGCCAAAGTCCACTACAACGGTCCGGGTTGGACCTCCTACATCGTTCAGCTAGTCGCTATATTTAAAAATTATATTTGAAAACTTGTAAACGGTCTGCATAATGACTAATTAAACATGTAAAACACAACAGTAGAGTTTGATAAGCCTGACTCATATGTTATCGTTAATACATATTGTAGGTATTTCAACCATGGGTTAAAAGTGGATGTTGGGCAATAACCTTGCATTCCTGTTGCTAAAATAACCGCTGTATCGCGCATCTATGGGTTTAGAAACACCTAAGTCGAGTACTTACGTTCATAAACTGGTGTGGGAGTGATATTAGGGTATCCGGGGTACGCGAATCCTGGCGCGCTCGGTGCGGTCGGAGTAATATTGGGGTAAGACATGGCCGCTGGTGGCTGACCTTGGTACGGGTAACCGTACCCTGGCTGCCCCGGCTGTCCCATCTGCCCCGGCTGCCCCATCTGCCCCGGCTGCCCCATCTGCCCCATCTGCCCCATCTGCCCCATCTGCCCCGGCTGCCCCGGTTGAGGGGCAGGGTTGAACGCATTTATGTACACTTGCGGGTAAATCTGCCCATGCTGTGGTTGCTGCGGAGCGCCGTTGTATGGATCTGAAATTATTAATTTATCAAACTTTTAGATAAAGATCCGAGAGCAACATATTATACAGTGTGTAAGGTTAGACGACGGACCTATTAAAGCCCATGATAAATTGACTTGTCCGATTTTTTATTTATTTGTATATTACTTGCGCCAAACTTTTTTTTTTTTTTACCTATTTGGAATCGAATACTGAATATTTTCCTTCAATAGGTCGTTCCTCGTCTTCCTTACATCCTGTATGTCCTTTCTCTGTCTTTCTATCCTTAACATTGTTAGTTTTAAGGAATTAAACTATGTATTTGATTTCGCCAGTGTCAATAACGTAAGCTACGTAGCATTAGAATACGAGAAATGATCTAGTTATAATTTCTTCTACATCTAGGTATGGTTATTTTAATTATCTCAGGTTTTCTAAGTATAAATAAACGCTCGGAATTCCTTCCTACCATTCCTTCCCACTTACTATGGAATGGAACTCCCGCACCTACTATATCTATCCCGCTTCAATTCAAGTAAACAAACAGTTGTTTTAGAATTCGTCGTCGTTGTTAATTTAAGTACATTGGCATCGAATTACTATGGTAATAATAAAGCTGAATGATAAGTTAATTGCTTTTAAATTGAGTCCAGGAAAAAAACTAAATACTTGTTAGTAAAGACTTGAAGAATCCAATTGAAACAGTCCACTTAGGGCCACCGCAGACATGCTACTTTTTGCGTCGGTGATCGGCGATTTTGCGACTGAATCGCGTTTTGGCTACTCTCTGCGTTCGGATGCAGCGACAGCTCCGATGCTAAAAGGGACTAAATCGCCGATCGCCGATGCAAAAAGTAGCATGTCTGCGGTGTCCCTTAGATCTTATTATGACGCATTGACAAAAAATAAACAAAGCATCGGCTAGACATCGACGGTTACTTTGTTTGAGAAGACCTTCTTATTTATTTTGACATTGGCTATATGCGAAAAGCGAAACCATAACAAACAAAAAAATCAGCACGGTCTATTTTCATTACCGTGCAGCGTTTCCAGAAGTACGGTAATTGCCGTTTTGTACGGTAAATAGGCCCTCAAATCAGTGATATAGGCCAGTAGTTCTAACGTCCGCTAACAAATACGGCAATTTCATCACATCATCATACAATATTTTTTATTCGTATCTATAGTTTGCATGCAAGGTACGGTTTTTTTTGTCAAATACGGTAAATTTCCTTCTTTTGTACGGTAATCCTAAAAATAGCCAGCGGTAACACTGTTACGGTATACGAATATTCGGTACGAACGATGTACAAACATCACAACGAAACAAAATATGCGAGTGAAAGTTATTCGCTTCGCTCTAAGAATGTACCTTAAAAATAACCTTAAAATCGTATAAACACATAACTGTACACTAAGAACACTTTATTTTAAACAAAAAAGTACTTACAGCCAGACATAATTTGGAGTTGTATTAATATCACTGCTCAGAATATCACAAACAATCAACGTTTACTACCGGTTCTCTGATCAAGTTTAATGCAGACAGAGATAAAACAAAACCAATGACGCGCCTCGTTCTACCTACAGTGGAGGGGCGTAGATAAAAACCCAACTAAATGTGATTGTCGCGCAGCTATACTGCAGATAACACTATCATCTCAACATTTCTTTTGTACAGCATTATTTTACACGCGTAGATTACGCAGTGGCGACCTCTTAAACAACGATTCAGTATAGTTGAATCATGTTCCGTCTTAATAAGGTATTCAATCAATTGGCATAGGATATGACATTTTTTAAATTATTGTGAAACCCCGGTACGTCATGAAAACTTGTACTCATCTTATTATTTGGTACCATTCATTGACTCATTTTAACCACGACAGAGCTGACGTCACTAGTGCCATTAGCTCTACCATAAAATCCATGAGTGAGTTAATGCAGCTAATAAAATGTCTCCATATACAACACATTGAACACGTCAGTCTTTTAGCCACAGGCGGCTTACCACAAGCTCTTATTGCGATTCAATTATAGGAACGTTTTAACGACGTTTTAATGACGTTTCTTATTGTCATGACAATAAGGTACACAGTCTAACATACCTACAGTCACAGACTTCAGAATAATACAGACGGCCTGCGTAGAACATTAGATTGTGGCCACCAAAGCAAATACAAACACAAAAGCGAATACAATCTCGCGTCAGTACTAAACTACGCGTAACAGTGCTGACACGTCAAAAGAGATTATTTGTTTATTTAAAATATGCCGTCTTGCGTGATACAAAAATGTAAAAGTTGTTCACAAAAACAGAAAAAAGAAGATGGAATATCTTTTCACAAGCAACTATTGTTTATTTTATAGTTTTGTAATTATTTACCCACATTTTTTTACGTCTCACTCGGAACACAAAATATTGACAGCAATTGGTTGGTGATGCCAGTTTACATCGAAATAAGTTTCCTTGAATTAGGGAAATGTGCATGGGGCATAGGACGATCGATTAATTTATACATTTATATACGGAAATAATTTATGTATACTATACAGGGTGTCTCAAAAGTACGAAATAATACTTGAGGGTTTGGGTGACTATCGAGAATAGAATTGGGTGGTTTACATTTTTTATTGAAATTTAATCGCTTTAATTTTCAAACTATTTTAGAGACGGTCCCACCACTCACCCTCGGAATTGTCAACCTCCAAAATTACAAACCAAATGAATTAATTGATAATAGAAGAGGCCATCAAGACCGAACTCCCTGTCAGTCGAGAGTATGTCTGTCATAAATATGTATTTTTCAAAAAGCAGCTCTTCAGATTACCTGGCAGACAAATTATTAATCCCAACCATGGACCTATCACTTAGGGGACTGGGTCTAAGCTACCAGGCCGCGTTGCTATTACATCGCACAACCAGGCCGGTGACGTCATCACAGTAGGCGTGGCTTAAGTCAGTGTGCTGTTGGCGTTCGTCCTGTGCAGACGTCTTGCCAACGTTCCGTCCCAAATATAATTCTATTCGACACTAGATGGCGCTGCTCGGTACGTTTTTTATATGAACATACACTTAGTGACATCTAGTGTGAAAAAGTATAACTACGTACTAACATCGACATAAAACGAACCCAGTAGTTCCGCTATTTACCGGTAGATTTAAATTTCAATGTAGGCGTTATCTACACCCCTTCACCCGTGCCTTCACCCGCGCAAAATGTTCACGCGTTGTTTCATAGGGAAATCTAATAAGGGCACCTCTTTTAGCCTTTACTTACTCTGTGATCCCAACCATGCCATATGCCAGTATCGTACACATCAATCGAGTTGCGGCGAATCTTTAATGTTACAGTATGCTTAAGTAACAATGCAGAGATATGTAATGATCGATGTTTAAAAAAAATGTACTCAGTTTAATTCGAGTTGAATTGCCCCTTTTTTCACTCAACCCCTTGGTATGTATCTAATTTAATCTTAGTTCCTGCCCTTCCGTTCTCATATGGGGTGTCCGTGACTTCATTAGTGTTTAACTTTCATTCTGTTATAATTTATTTGATAACCATTATTCTGTCCAAATAAATTCTATTTAATTACCTATATTGCGCAAGAACATTTCCAATTTGTGACACTAGTACTCTTGAGAGCAATCGAAAAAATTGTGGGATTTAGTTTCCCAATATCTGGAAACTTTACACGCATACAGATGTACGCGTCCCTACAGTGCCGCTCCTAGTTGTCACGCACAATAAAACGCTACCCGGCTTCACATCGTTTGTTGCGCATACTCTATCTGCCTCTTTCATAAAATCTTAGCCTACAGTCGTCCAAACGTCTAGCACGCGGGGCGCGAGACAAGGAGCGTGCATTATGTTTACTTACCTATGTTATTTTGTTTATTAAGATATCCTTTTTTTTTTAAAGTCTATGTTGTTGGCCAGAGTGGCCTTAACAACTTCACCGGTCAGAGGGCGAGCGCACAAAGTGCGGCTCCAGCCGTAAGGGCAGGGGGACAGCTGGCTCAAGGGCGCCACATTGGGCACGGCCTCAGCTTGGGCTGCTGTCTTTGGAGCCGGGTAAAAATTACCACCGGATCGTAACGCGACCTCGCTGAGAAGATCCGGCAAGAAACTCAGCGAGGCTTGTCGGGTGCCTAGGTGCATCTATGTCCTGCTAGGCGCATAGAGGTAACTATTGGCGGCGGTGTTTTTAAGATATCCCTACCACATTATTATGAACAGTGGGTAGGTAACATGCTTATAAATAGTTAAATAACAGTTTATGAGTAGGACCCATTTATTTCCTTAACAGTAAACCAAATATTTCAATATATCATAGAATCATTAATCTAAGACCTATCAGAATGTTCTACTTGGACTTCATATCATCCGTAATTCACGGAGGAAAACAGATGATATCTGATTTCGGCAATCCCCGTTCCGCATCTTGTGAGTTTCATTTTATAGGGGTATGAAATGTGAATACAATCTTATTAAACGGATATTAATATTACAGACACATACTATTGACACATAGGACCTCGTAATTCTTAAAAGATAGTTCTTTCAATCCGTATGACACATACATCACACCCAGACTTGGATGAATCTGAAAAAGAAGATTAAACTTAGTAAGAGAAAAAGGTACAATATAATTAAGTAATCTCTGATTAGAAAAGCAGGAACTAGTTTAATTCCACTAGACTATGTTCTATTTTTAAATTTTACGATTCGTGCCAAGAATTTCTCTCACAGGAAAATCTCAATCGCAAATACAATTATTTTTTGCTAATGCCTCTTGATCTTAACTAGATAAATTTATGCGCAAATCAAAGTGCCCATAGAAAGACATAACGTCACTATGTCTAAGCGACATTGAGTCAGCTAAATTTGTTACGCCATCATTGTAATTTTTACCTTTCCAGGAGTCAAGGAACCATTCACTTTAGTCCTGCCGATGTATAAATGCTCTCCAGAGGATGTACAACCACCAACCATTGCGGTTGGAGGTGTGAAACCCTCTCGTCCATCCACCCATCGAATGTTCTGTGGGGAAGCGCAGCATACCTGAAACATAACATGCAACCTTCCAAACTTGTTAGGCCTCTTCTTCCTATTCCGAATAACCGTTTGTCCTCTGCCCGGCTAGTGTGCCGTACACCAATCGCGTGTCACGGGTACCTACGCAGAGGTATAAAAAACAAAAGAAGATCTATTGTTTTTTTTTGCTGCAACATTTACAGATTAGACTGATAACTAAGACCCAGTTTGGAGTACTTTGAGGAGCATGAAAGCTGTCATAAGGGCAAACATTCTGACAACTAGATCAAACCAGTGTCGGAGTCTTTCAGGCTTAAAGATGTTAGAATGACAAACAGGAGCTTTCAGAAGCACGGAAACTATTCATCAATACTGTGAATAGAGTTTTCAATGTATCTGCAGCATGTAGCATGTTAATTACGTGAGATCTTATGTCCTTCTTTCCAATTATGACAAAAAGGTACAGTATGGTGAACAATGTATGTGGTGAAACTAACCTCAATGTCATACACCTCATGTTCCGCGTTACGGAAAGCGACATAGGCTTGTTTCCGTTTGATGGCCAGCTTGCCTGGCACCAGGTCGTTTTTGAACCTCGCTCTGATGACCCAAAGTGGACTGCTGTCGTAGGCTTCGTAACCACCTACAACGGCTTTGTCAGCTAGCTCATGGGCATGCTCTGTTGTTGTTGAGATCCATTCAATGGCTGTAAATATAAAGGGAATCCTTTTAGATATAGGCGTACCAACTTGCATTATGATAGTTTGTTTACTTTGATTCTTTTAGTGCCAAAAGAGGCGAACGCCGCGCCCGAGCAATCATTTTATGATAACATGTCTACTCCCAAATTGTCTCTTTGAAATTATACTTACAATCATACTTCGGTAATTGAATACTGGTGGACGAGCATTCCAAAACCAAACCCAAGGCAGATACTCGAAACAAAGGATCTGTGAATGAAGAAAATGATAAAAAAGGAGTATAATAAAAAGTAAGAAACATGACATGAGTACCAACTAAAGTAAATATAAATAATCATCATGTAATGTGAATGCGCTCGCGTAGAATTAAAATATATCTTAGCTAGCATTCAGAGGCTCAAAAAAATCTCGTGTCTACTACGACAACGTTGCACAACAACGCGCGCGTAGCCAGCTTGCGCGCAACATCGACGACTGGTCTTGCATGGTCAAACAACAAATGTTGCCGATCAATATGATGAGCAACACATTGTGCAACATGACGCGCTTCAAATGTTCCCTAGTGGATACGACGCTTTATTGTTTGGGGTTGGCACATCATTATCTACATCATCCACTTCTGGGGTTCAGCAGTCATTCGTCATTGCTTGACTTTCATCTTCACTTACCAAAATATTATTTAATTCTAATGCTTGGGATACACGGCGACACTCGACACTCAGTGTATCTCAGTGTCGCGACACCGCCACTACAGCGGCGCCAGGTGTCGCGGTGGTGTACACACGCACACTCGATGTATCTATACACTGAGTGTATTTGTGACAAGTGTCGTCATGTATCCCGACCTTAACGAAACACCCTTATGATTATTTCAGTAAATAGGTGAATAAGTACATACATACCTTCAGACGTCATGTTTTTAATAATAACACCAACACAATAATTAATTATGATTAATGTTCCGTTAAGTAAACGAACGTATAATGCAAAGAATGCCAGCCAAATGCTGATAGATAATGTTTATCATACAGAATGCTTTATAGTGACGGGGATAAACACATATCGCGTACTTCGATATCGTGAGTAAATTCCTTTACGAATATTTTAACCTTAGCTTTTATGTCCTCACATAATTTGAACACCTCACTCACTCTGACTTATGCAGGTTGCTACGTATGCTATTTTTAAATAAATGTGACTTTGGGCATTACCCACTCCCACAACTGTTACCCTTGTAAACCAGGATCGACAATGGTATACAATTATGATGCCGAGGTTTGACCCTCGAGGAGTCCCATACCTGTCCCAGTTATAATGAGTGTTGTAAGTAGGTACTCAAAACATTAAAGGCTATATGAAATCAATTGAGGATAATTAAGGAAAATATATTTTGATATTTTTTTTTTAACGGTGAGGGAAAACATCGTGAGGAAACCTACCTATCCTTTGGGATTATAGGTAATAGTCAGTTCCTGTATACACGGCGACAAGGTTCACCACCTGTTACGTTGGGTTCTGACTATCTGGTGAAACGTGGGCTTTGAGTTGGTTAATACCTCCACAATGTGGTGGTGTATGGCCACTCAAGCCTCTGACTACCCCCGAATGGGGATAAAAGTCGTGACGTTATATTTATTTTTATTTTTTATTTTTATATTTTGATCTTACCAACATTGGTGGTGACAGTTTCAAATTATTTCTAGTTTTCTCTAGATTTTGTACAGTTGTTTATTAACTACCTTATAAAATAAATATTTATTTTATTTTATACTAACCAAGTCGAGTAAAGTTTACTCGAATCCAACATGATGCGCACATCACTAATTTAATGAAGTAAACAATCCAGAAATGGTGCAATCAAATACGTTTTTAGGGGAACTCCCATTAATCGAATGCCCTCTTACGAATATTTTGTGAACTAATGCAGACATCATTTTAGAACTACAATACAACACTCCCTACGGCATTGAGGTAAGCTGTTTTGTACGAAGTTTATAAAGTCGCCTGTAGATGGCGTTATTACTAAATAAGATTTTTGACGTTTATATATATAACGTCACGACTTTTATCCCCATTCGGGGGTAGTCAGAGGCTTGAGTGGCCATACACCACCACATTGTGGAGGTCAACTCAAAGCCCACGTTTCACCAGATAGTCAGAACCCAACGTGACAGGTGGTGAACCTTGTCGCCGTGTATACAGGAACTAACTATTACCTAATCCCGAGGGATAGGTAGGTTTCCTCACGATGTTTTCCCTCACCGTCAGCGAACTGTAAATTATGCACATAGATGAAAATTCATCTGTAAATTTTGACGTTTATATGTAAGGAAATAACTCAGAAAATTAGTTGCTTTTAAGCCACGGGCCACATTTTCTTGCAAAACGTAGCCGTGGCCGTGTGCGTGGCCTCTCCGTGCGCCGCGGTGGGTTTCCGGCTTTAGGTACATACTCAAGTTTTACTAAAAGTCAATAATTATTTATCATGTCTTTTAATAAATGCGATTAAATGAAGTAACACATTTTTAGTAAGTACCAACACTAAATAATATTGCAGGAGTATGATGATCATCTTGATGGTTATTATAATGTAATACAACTTGCTTAATATACTTAGTGATTAAACGAACTTACCTTAGTGACGTTCTATCATAATTATACGAGGGCTTCATCCGAAGAGATTAGAACACAATTGTAGTTACGCGTAACGACTCGCTAATCTTCCACTATAGTTAAAAGATCCTTTTTATTTTTTATAAAAAGAAGAAACTTTTAAAGTTGCACTAGCAACCCCACAACTACCACCGAAACTTCATTTAGTTTAAAGTAAAACAAGCACCGGAATCAATCCGTAACCATCATTCAAATAGGTAATGTTTCGCTGTTTTTGGGACATATGGGGAGGGTAGGGTTCTAATCTCTTCGGATGAAGCCCTCGTATAATTATGATAGAACGTCACTAAGGTAAGTTCGTTTAATCACTAATTATACTTTGCGCTTCATCCTCGAGATTAGAACACAATTGTAGAGCTTGAAAGATCGCGAAACATGATTATAATAGTATTTTATAAATAAAAAATGCAATTATTTTGAGTAGATAAGCATTATTAAATGCTTTTATTAAAGAAATAAAAATGTCACTTCTGGTAACAAAAATAATACTTATTCATTTTACTCTTATGAATTAATCACCGATTTATGTTTTAATTACATAAAATCTGTTAGGAACTTAAAATAGTTAAAGCAAAATCATCAGATCTTTGGTTGATTACATCTCTATTATAGAATTTACCAAACACATGTGACGTTCCACTCCATCCGGCAGTGCTTCTAATTAAATCAACGTTCACACCGAGCCTACAGGCAGCGGATGTGCTTGCATGCCGGGTAGAGTGAGCAGAGAATAAAGAAGTATCAATTCCACTTTCCTGTAGGGTACTCTTAATCCATTTGCTTAAGGTTTGACAAGATACTGTTTTATAAGGCTTTCTGACACTAATAAACAAATAATCATCATTGTTTCTTAAAGGTCTAGTCATTTCTAAATAGTCTAACAATGTATTGGCAGGACAGATCTCTGGCTTTACTTGGTAAAACGGAATACTGAGGCATGGCTGAAGAGCCCCTGGCCTAGATGTTTTTATTATGTCTGATATCCTTATACGAATCACATCTACACAGTGTTGTATATTTTCAATTCTTATTAAGCTGAGAGTCTGTACTCTGTGAGCCGTTATAAGTGCTAACAGAGTCACTGTTTTCTTAGTTAACTTATCTAAAGATAACTCCTTATTGGGATACAGATTTCCTAGAAAATCCAGCACAATAGAAGTATCCCATGTAAACTTATACTTAGGTATAGGTGGGCGGAGTCTATAAAACCCCTTGAATAACCTAATAATCCGATCATCAGAGGCCACTCTCGTGCCTATTATTAAGGACAAGGCAGAGCGATAACTATTGAGCGTTCCATATTGAGCTCCTGAATTAAAAAGGCTAGTAAGGAAATATATAATATTTGGAATTGACGCTTCATAATAATCTATACTATTGGTATCACAAAAGGTAAACCAACGTCTGAAAGCTACAGCATATTGTGCTACTGAACTATCCGACAAGGATGCGCACATAACATCTAAAGAACTTATTGGTACACTCCGTCTCGAAAAAGCTTCCCTGATAATTTTCCGGCCATAAGTTTGAGCTGCGGTAGCGCCAACACACTGCTGGGGGCAGAAGTTAATATTTCATTAACAGGTTCAAGAATAATAGATTCTGACACCAGTAGTCTATTGAATAATGGGAACCAAGCTTGGGTAGGCCAGTAGGGAACTACAAGTATTCCTTGTGCCATATCAGTGATAATTTTTCTAAGCACCTTCGTGATGACCGAAAAAGGAGGGAAAGCATAAAAGTTTAAGTTGTGCCAATTAACGGTAAAAGCATTGATAGCATATGCTCCTGGATCTCTACGCCAGGATATGTACTTAGGGCACTTTGTATTCAGTCTTGACGCGAAAAGATCTACGTCTGGAATACCAAAAGTATTTATTATTGTTTGAAATGCTTGGCTATTGAGTTCCCATTCGGTTTCAGGGTGCAGACGTCTGGACTCCGCGTCCGCTACATCGTTATCTTGAGAGCTAATGTACGAAGCATATATGAATATGTTCCTATCTTCGCAGAAACTCCATATATCCCTGGCTAACCTATTGAGGTGTGGAAAACGGACTCCTCCCATGCGATTGATATATGATATAGCAGTCGTGTTATCAATCCTTAATAAAATCTGACAGGAATTTAATTTAGAAGCGAATACTTTGAGACCAAAGAAAGCAGCTAACAATTCCAGAAAATTAATATGCTTAGTGGCTTCTTCTGTACTCCATTGGCCGTTTGCGGTCTCCCCGCCACATGCCACCCCCCACCCAGTTTTGCTAGCATCAGAAAATATTTCCAAGGTGTAAATATCTTCCCTTATTGGATTAACAGAATTCTTTATAGATTTAATCCACCATTTAATGTCATCTTGTAAATGTGTTGGTACAGTCATAAAACCATTATAATCACCTGATTGCAAAAGAGCAAGATATTTACATCTTTCCAGCTGTTTTGTATACAACCAGCCGTATTGAATACCGGGACAAGCAGCGGTGAGGAGACCAACAACGCGAGCGAAATAACGTATAGAACAACGCTGAATGCGGCTTAGTCTAGATAGTTCTGTTACAATGTTGTCACTTTTTGTTTCGGGTAAACATACATGAAATTTCTGGGTATCAATAACAAAGCCGAGGTAGGTGCACTTGTTAGAAGGTATACAGCAACTTTTTTCTACATTAATTATGAAACCTAACCATTCAAATAAGATTCTTGTATGGACTACATTGTCCATACATTCCTGGTAAGTAGGTGCTATACAACAAACATCATCTAAATAAATAGTTGACAGATAACCTGAAGATCTTAATAAGGACATGACAGGTTTAAGTAACTTGGTAAAGACGTAAGGAGCTGTGCTTAACCCAAATGGTAAGACATTAAATTCAAATAGACTATCTTGCCATTTAAACCTCAAATACTTCCTGTATCTCTTATTTATAGATATTAAAAAATATGCATTTTTTAGATCTAAGGAAGCCATGAAACAATCTTTAGAAATTAATTTTAGGGTAGTTCTCAGATCCTCCAGTTTAAAATGCTCAGTCTTAATAAATTTATTTAAAGCTTTTAAATTTAAAATGAAACGGGACTTACCATTTTTCTTTTTTATCAAAAAATAACTGGATAAAAATTGATCCTTATGTGGTACACACTCAGATATAGCACCAGAGTTCAAAAGATCATCGATGGCTCCCTTATATTCAGCTCTTTCTTGTGCTGATAACTTAGGTGATTGTGGGATAAACTTTTGAACCACTTTTTTGTGAAAGGGTATACAATAACCCTTCACCCATGATAGAATATTAGTGTCATTTGTAATTTGGCACCACTCATTATAAAATAAGGCAAGTCTGCCAGAACAACGTACCGGATCTAACGACGTTGGTACGGCCGCTGTCTGGGCGGCTGCTGCGGTGGTGGCGGCGGCGGTGGCGGCGGCGGTGGTGGAGGCGGCAGTGACAGCGGCGGAGGCGCAGTCGGAACTGGAGCCTGGTAGTAGCGGCGTTGTAGAAAACGTGCCGGAGGTACCGTTGATGTTTGTTGATATCCAGCAGGATCCTGTCTCCTCTTGACTGGCTGCCTGCTGTTCGCCAGTTGAGGCCTCGAGTTTAAATTACGAGTCTGGATTCCTGACCCTGTTACCTTAGGTCTCATTGCCTTAATTTCAGATCCAGATTTATTAATTGCCTTCGCTGCCTTTAGTGTATCGGCTAATTTCTGCCCGAAGAGGTGGGTATCAATTTCTGTCTCATAGAGTTGATTCTTTATTTCTTTCTTTATTGAGGCACATATAAGGCTTCTCCTTTTCATAGACTCTGAAAACTGTATATCGCAAAGCAGCTGGGCACCCTCAAGCAGTGGTTTTATAATTGAGGTATCCTTTTGTTCAGCATTAAACATTCTTGTGAGAGCTTCTCCGATGCATGATAGTACTGAAGTAACCTGGTTTTGTTTGCTCTCTGTAGCCTTATCCTTTCCTATCATGGTATCCGACATTGCAGCCTTAATCTCTGCATTCAAAATTGGGGCAGAAAGCTTGGGGCAATTAGCCGGCAACAGATGTTTTTCTAAAAGTTCTTTTCTGATTTCTTTTGTAAGACCTGACGTTGCGATATGTTCCCATCGAAGGGCAATGTCTTTTTGGATATTATCACCCAATTTCTTGTTCCTTGTTGGAGATGCACCCAACAATTGGAGGATCTCGTCATCTAAGGGACACTCCTCTGCGTCAGCTGGGGCTGCCGTTGATGACTCCTGGACAATCTCCAGATCCACATCCTTTGTGGGGAGGCCGAGCTGTTCATTACGTGCAATGGACTCCGTAAACGACGCTTCATGGCCATCTGGAATATAGTGCGTAAAATAGTATTATTTTATTATTGTGCACTTCCATATCTTATCAAAATACGTTATTACGTACGTTTCAGTACATTTACGACAACAAATTTATGTACAAAGCGATATTTGCTAAGTATTTGTTTTATTTCGTAACAGAGGTTAGAAAACAATATTCATTGTTTTATGTGGTATCTGTACAAAATTATTTACACGGCACAAGTTCGACCACAATATAACCAAACTGTGCACTAGTATTTGTACATTTAGATAGAAATGTTTTCTCTTTGCACATAGGCAATTATTATTAGGTATTTATTATTGAGAAATTACCTTCAGATAGTAGCACTACAGGCGACCTATTCTCCACGCTGCTATCCGATTCCGAACATAGCCGGCGTGAACGCTTCCTGCGTTTTCTTAACTTTTTCTCAATCTTACGCATTTTGCGCTTAATATAGTAATCATCACTGTCTTCATCTTTTCTTTTAGGCATGCTAAAACCTTGACTAAAACTTTTATTATAAGCAAGTGCAGTTTAGACCACAGATTAAAAAATGTGTGTAGACTAGCGTAGCACTAAAACGCGAATGAAGTTTCGGTGGTAGTTGTGGGGTTGCTAGTGCAACTTTAAAAGTTTCTTCTTTTTATAAAAAATAAAAAGGATCTTTTAACTATAGTGGAAGATTAGCGAGTCGTTACGCGTAACTACAATTGTGTTCTAATCTCGAGGATGAAGCGCAAAGTATAATTATTAATATTTATTATCATTAAATGACAATATTGAACTGTCGGTATGTATTTTATAAACAATGACCATATGTTATGCAACCTAATTTTAGATTAAAAAAACAGAGAGATTTGCAATGTATTATTGAAAGCTATTATAAACCGAATTAATTACAATAAATCAAGAAATATAAGTATATTGGAGACAAATGACTAAATACTACGTATACTATTTTCATTAAACAGAATATAATGAATACAATACAATTAAGTTTTTAATAAAAAAGATACATTTAGAATTAGTATTGCGAACAGTTTTAAGGCGTATTGCTTGAAACTGTGCACAATACCTCGTAATTCCTGAAATGGAGCTCGTCCCCTCCATACGGCATGTACATCACTTTGTGACTGGGATGCACCTGAAAGAAAATATATTTAGGATATTAA
Source organism: Drymonia ruficornis (assembly GCA_947859195.1). Taxonomy (NCBI): domain Eukaryota; kingdom Metazoa; phylum Arthropoda; class Insecta; order Lepidoptera; family Notodontidae; genus Drymonia; species Drymonia ruficornis. Next base: position 5,323,334 of record OX401913.1, on the reverse strand, counting down.
TGCTGGTGATAAAAACCTTATAAAAATGTTGCTGAACTATGTCGCTGCGGTAATGGATCGATCATGCTCACTCTAATGTCCTTGCTTGCGGTGGCTCTGTGGAGCGGGTCACCCTCTTCCCTCTAAAATGGTTGAGGAGGGTGATGCCGCTGCTTAAGTCATACTCGGGTTCCGGGCGCTGCTTGCGGGGACTGGTTCGCCCATTTTCCACTTGACATCGTTGTTCCTTAACTTTCAGGTTTGTTAAATTTTCACTTAAGGACGGAAGACATCACACCAAAACAATAGTTCGAAATATTCACCTTTTGGTTTAACTGTAAAGTGGCGTGGTGTAAGTTTTAGTAAAATTTACAACATCCTAGATTATAATGTCCAGCATTGAGGTAATCTGTTTTGTACTAATTTTATAAAACCGCATATAGATGGCGTTATTACTAACAAGGATTTCACTTACATATACCTAAGAAAATATTCAGAAAATTATTTGCTTTTATTTAAATTAATAGTAAATAATATTAGGTATAAGTATAATTACTACAAAATCTTACATTTTCGTAGCTCCCTGATGTTAAAAAGATCAAGCACACATTAGTAAAGGACAACAGTCACATTACCTTTAAAATTACTTTAAACGCACCCTAATTCTTACATTATAATTTAATTTGAGTCATAAACATCGTATCTAATAGTTATCCTTGATACATTCTATTGTTGGTATCATTCAAATCTGTTATGTATGACCACTCTGTCTTTTCAATTGTCTATTATAAGTTGATCCAAACTTTTCCAGAACCCTCGCTAAATTCAAGATTTGTTTTGTAACCTGATTTATCCACAACGGTTTCAAGTTTATCATGTCTACTAATCAATATCTCTTATCTACAACATGCATCATCATCATCATCTCAGCCGAAAGACGTCCACTGCTGGACATAGGCCTACCCAAGGTTCGCCACAATGACCGGTCTTGCGCTGCCCGCATCCAGCGGATTCCCGCGACCTTCACCAGCGGGGCGATTGCGTTACTTTTTCGTCAATGTTTCAAATGGTTCCGTTCATCCTGTGTTGCTTTATCAATTGAAATTTACTGAAATCGGGAAGAGTGAACTCTAGACTCATCCGGATTTCAATTAATTTCAACTGAAAAGGCAATAAGGGATGAACGAAACCAATTGAAACATTGACGAAAAAATTACGCAAACGCCCAGCTGGTCGTCGGTCCACCTTGTGGCCTACCCACGCTACGCTTCTACAACATGCCTCGTGATGATATTCATCCCCATCATTTTGGAACATTCTACTTTCATCCCCGCTTCATGATAATCTGATTCATTGACATCTACTCCAAAAACAGGTGCATATAAAAGTATTGGATCATTAAGACGGTGTATGAAATAATGCGTCCAGCAAAGTTCATCACTGTCGGTACGTCCGCTGTGAACACGTTCGCAAATATCTCCAGTTTCCTCCACTTCACCAACATTAACATCCTTTGCACTTGATCGTAGTAAACGTTATCTGGAATCAAAGTTTGTGTAAAATACAAGCCTATTTTGCACGCATACTTTGTTTACTTCGGATTATTATTATTTTTATTTTATTTTTTAAGTATAGAACTGCGGTGGCAAAAAAGCGTACGGCCCGCCTGATGTTAAGCAGTTACCGTAGCCTATAGATGCTTACAATACCAAAGGTATTGCTCGCACATTGCCGACCTGAAGGGGAGTGGGATGGAGGGAGGGGGAGGGGGGGGTGGGCTTACGGCTCTCTCACTCATCGTACGAAACGCAGCTGTAATAGCTGCTTTACGCCGATCTTCTGTGAGAGGGTGGTACTACCCCGGTCGAGCCAGCCCGTTTATGAGCTGCAGTCAATTGGCTACAGCTTGGCTCTACCACCTTCAAAATAATAATGATAATGGATGGAATGGATAATGGTAAAGCGGGTGCACTATGACTAGAAAACAATGACATAATATTACGTTTTAATGACGTCAATCATTGCAATTTTATAAGAAACTCCCACAATATTTCATTATTTTTTTCATATAGTGTATGCGATCTCTTAGGAATCAAAGATATAAAATAGGTTCACTTACCTATTTTATAAATCAAAATTTGTACCAATATATGCAATGTCTTTTTTCTTCCTCTTATAAATAATTCGCACATACTTGCTAGAATCAGTGGCCGGGCGTTTATACATGAATATAAGAATAAGTCACTCAAAAATAGCTCAGAATACTGAAATTAGATAAACATTTGTTTTATCATAGAGCATACTTGCGGTAAAGGATAAAAAATCTGGTGATTAGCCCATTCTAACCTTTATTGAGGGTGATAAAGAGCGGCATATTATCAACAACGTGCACAGTAACCAAGTGTTATACATTAGGAATATCTGGAAAAACAAATAAGGAATGTTTAAAACCACAATAAAATCCTACAGGGCAAGACAACTTCACTTATTTATAAAGCTGGTATTTTCTTTGCAGGTAATATTTTTTCAACACACACAGGTGGATTTTTGGACGGGGCAATAACCGCTGTAGCTACAAAAGTTCTTAAAAGACTGTCCTTAACTTTTTCATAATTTTGTATATTTAAGTTAAAGTAGGAATAAGTTACCTGACCACAATAAATTTCATTAAATAGTTTAAGGGAATCCGCTAGTTTGTCATAAATTTGCATCAGTTCCAACCAACAGTAGCGGATCACAATATTTTGGTCGACTTTTTTCTGTTCAGTGAATAATTTCTAAAACAAACGGAACTATTATTATTATTAAATTGTGATAAATACCTAATCATGATTAAAATCTTTTTTCTGATCTTACCTTCAAAAGGCAATTACAAATTGAATCTTGATATACAATTTTCTTTTGTTTCGGGATTATTTCATGTATTTTATTAAATAGTAAATTATTCAGCAACAGTTGATTGATGTAAATGTTCATAACGAAAAAGTTCAGGATAGCTCCTTGTAACATGCATAAGAAGAATGTTAGATGAGCTCCCAAATTTTCAATCTGAAATTTCCTCAACCAAAATGTGCACGACACTTGGATTGTACACAGCAGAATCAAAAATATAGACATGATTCGTCTTTTTCTAAATGCAAGCTTCGACGCTCGGAAATGATTGTCAATATCTTCAAGTTTCTTGAATAATACTACATAGAGTTCTGAATTACCGAATGTTATGATGTAAACTGAATAAATTACTTCAGAGATATTAAAGAGGCCGAAGGTTTTCGTTAAAATGTTTAATGGAATATCAGACCTGGTGTCGCGCCAGCTTACTGGCCGATTCGCCAGCATCAAAGTAGCCATAGCCGATATCATCGATAAGCAGTAGAGTTTACTCAATAAATACACTCGAGTTATATCATTTTTCGTATATCTGATCAATCGCGCTCCAAATGCTGTTGCGAAATATATCAGTGGTTTTGCTGCGACAGCTAACGAATATTTGGTAATATTTTTCTTAAAGATTTCACTTGTAATGATGACTGAGAATGAATCTTTGTCAATATCAGATCTGATATGTATATGTTCAGTTTTCGTTTTTAAATCACTTTCATATAATATTGTGTTGACTTCCATGGTTTGTGCTTGATACTGTTTCTTGGTTGTAACTGAACAATATAAGATAATCATCAAATACCAAGTTATTATAACACTAACGAAGGTAATCCATTAAAGTAATTGGTTTTATAGTCATTAATAGTAGGTACCTATCTATCTAATCAAATTACTCATCACCTTCATAGGTAAGTATGTAGTTTATAATGAACTATTATTTGCTCATGGCTCCGTCTGATGTCCGTCCGAGATATGTAGCTTTCTATCAAATCTTAACAATCTAGTCTAGTTGGTTAGACGCCTTACACATCAGCGCGTTTTTTTTTTTTTGGGGTGATTGTGTCAGGAGACACAATCCTCTATTTCTCTCCTGACATGGGAGTCAGGAACCTTGTTTTGGAATAATTTGATGTTATATTTATTATTTATTTGAATTTTGGATGTTGTTTAAGTTTATTTAGTTGAATTTAGATGAAGGTAAATTGTTACATTAAGTTAGAAGTTTTATTTTAGTACATTATAATATTGTTGTTTCTATAATTTGTTTGTTAAAATGATTGTTTATTGTTTGAAACAGAATTAGTTGGTTTTTATTTTGTTGTATTGATGTATTGTGTTTTATTTAATATTGGAGTATGGATAAAAGTTCGTCTGTTTTATGTTCGAAAGAGAATTTAAATTGATGAACTTTAATTGTAGGTTACGAGAATGTTTCGTTTTTGGTCTAATATTACATGTTTCGTGCTCAACAGGCACGACACGATATGTGTGTTGTTCGCAGCTTCGTTCAGTTTGTATGCATGTGGTAATATTCATCAGAATATTACTAATGTCATTTTATTAATGACGAGGCTGCGAGCATGGTGCTTGTGCGTATTCGTGTGTTTGAGTGTAATGTTGTGGGGTGTGAGTGTGTGTTCGTGTGTGGTGTGTATGTGTGCGTCACATCAGCGCGTTAAGCTACATTCGGCTCGGTCAGGCCTTAGATGGGTAACCGAATCATAATATCTGACCTCCGTGCTTCGTAAGACACGTTAAGCTGGCGGTCCCGAATGTCATTCTAAGATCTTCGACAGTAGACATACAGGCAGTCAGAAGCTTGAAAAATCTGACAAAAATGGTCTTAGGTTGCCGATACACCCACTTTAGTTGACTCTCAGAGGGCTGATGGCAATCGCTTCGTATGAATATCGGTAATGAGGGTAGACTGAGAGCTGACTCCTCAAAATGGGATTAAGCTATAAAAAGAGAATGGTTAGTACTTTCAGAGTTTACCATATTTTCTTTCTTCATAAAAATAGTACCAGTACAGTTTCACAGTTTTCTGGAGGGTGGTGGCCGTGGTATAGTTGTGGTTGTGGATGCCGGTGGCACGGTTGGACGCGGTGGCCAGGTTGGACGCGGTGGCAAGGTTGGACGCGGTGGCAGGGTTGGAGGCGTGGGCATGGTTAAATAAGGTGGTGGGGTTGGATACGGTAGCGGCACAGTTGGTGGCCCGTAAGGGGGTGGCCTGAAAGATGGTAGTGGCCCGAAAGATGGTAGTCCGTACGGCGGTATCGAAGGCCATGTAATTCCTTTAGGTAACGTTAGATTAGGTAACGTTAGATTAGGTAACGTTAGATTAGGTAACGTTAGATCAGGTAACGTTAGATTAGGTAACTTTAGATCAGGTAACGTTAGATTTGGCAGTAAATTAGACCAATTACCAGTTACATTAAAAACACTTGTATTAAAACTTTGGAATAGATTTGTCTGTAACAAATAAGCTGAATTAGAAATTAAGTAAGCATGTTTACAATTGCTTTAACTGTTGAATGTAATGTAAAACTTACGAAAATGTTAAAAAAGGGAGAAAACAGCCATGAAGCGATGAATATAGCAATCCTTACAAGGATGTAGAGGACAAATATGCCTAAAGCCAAAGTGAGCAGGTAACATATAACTTTACACATACTGAAATTGCAAAAAAATATAATAAACTACCTAAATACCTAAAAAAAAATCCTAAGTCGTTTTTATTAGAGGCAAAATTATTAAATAATTATAGTGAAAGTTAATCTACAGGTTATGAATGGGACTAAAAGTAGTTTGTGAACAGAACTGTCCTTGAGAACATGGTGAGACAGTGATGATGTGATGATGATGATGACATCACAGACACAGATCACAGACACTTCCCACATTTTCACGAACATTTTCTGTTCTTATATTCCAGTGTGAATATATGCCGAAATACGATCATATTGAGAAGAAAAAGATGCTTATGCAATATGCAATGACAAATTAAAGTTTTGCAAAAATTTATAATGTAGGTACTTACCCTATTATTTGCTTAAAAGTGTGGGTAAAATACTTTTTATGCGACGATTAATGCTTACGATGATAGAAGTAATGAAAAATAATGGAAACGAATACGTATATTAAATTAAGTATAATACCAAAATAAATGACAAGTCATTGTAGCAAAGAGCATGATGTATACCAAAGACTACAAAGACTATTGTATACTGGAAAGTGTATACTGTATACCATAGACAGTGTACACAATTATGGTAATAGAAAAAAAATACTCCTATTGTGCCGACCCCAGATTTTTCCACTGGCCGGCACCGGCACGGCGACAGCTTTTTGCGGAGTTGTCATTGGTCAGTGATCAATGACAACTGGTCATTGACCAATAAAAAAGCTGCCGCCATGCGGGTTGCCGGTGCCGTGCCGGTGAGTGGAAAAACGGCCAATGGGAAAAGGTAAGGCAGATGATGAGGGTATACCATGGACAAGACATAGAAAGGACTTGCTTTAAGCAACTAGGCCTTATGACTCAACTAGGCCGCTGCCGTTATCAAAGTAGGCGTGTCTTAAGTTAGTGTACTGTCGGCGTTCGTCCTGTGCACACGTCTTGCCAACGTTCGCATCCTAAATATAATTATACTCGACACTAGATGACGACCCTTTGTACGTCGCTTTTGCCATCCTACACTTAGTGACATCTAGTGTGAATAAGTTAAACTACATACTAACATCGACATAAAACTAGTAGTTTTGCTATTGACCGGTAGATAGAAAATAAAATAGTGGGTGGAATCTAACACCCCTTCACCCGCGCAAATTTTCAAGCGTTGTTTCATAGGGAAATCTAATAAGAACAACTCTACTCTCTATTTTGTCTATGGCGTATACTCTTCCAAATACACACATGCAAATGTTTGCATGTGTGCACGGCCATTAATCGTCTATAGAAGTTAAAGGAGCCTGATGATGGTGTATATCATAGAAGTAGAATGCCATTGAAATATACCCGTAAGGGGCAGCAACAGAAGTTACACAAAAATACGAATTAAAGCAAATCTAACCAGTTTTGAAAATCTTTCTTTGTTATGTCTCTGTTTTCCTTTCATAGACAAGCATTTGGCATAAAGAAGGGCTAGCACACGCGCTGAGACAAGACTTTTATCACGAATAATGTCGCAACGAGTCGCTCTCTCTCTTAGGGCCATGCCACGAGCTGCCGCTCTCGGCGGCAACGTGCACGATGCAACAATTTAGCGCCCCCGCGCTGTCGCCCGTCGCTGAAGCGCGAAGTCGTGGCCGGGCCGTTATAGAGATTATTAAGGTGGAAACCCACCGCGGCGCACGGAGAGGCCACGCACACAGCTACGGGTACGTGAATGAATGTAACGTCACGACTTTTATCCCCGTTCGGGGGTAGTCAGAGGCTTGATTGGCCATACACAACCACATTGTGGAGGTATTAACCAACTCAAAGCCCACGTTTCACTAGATAGTCAGAACCCAACGTGACAGGTGGTGAACCGTGTCGCCGTGTATACAGGAACTGACTTACCTAATCCCGAGGGATAGGTAGGTTTCCTCACGATGTTTTCCGTCACCGTCAGCGAACTGTAAATTATGCACATAGATGAAAATTCATCCATTGGTGCATGCCCCACCGGGGATCGAACCTGGGACCTTCTGATTGTTAGCCCAACCTGTTCACCCCTAGGCTACAGTCGCTACGGCTACGTTTTGCAAGATAATGTATGGATGACGTCATTTCGTGCGTAGCCTCTCCGTGCGCCGCGGTGGACACGGTTACATACATTTTCGTGCAAAGCGAAGCTTGACCCACGTGCGTAGCGTGTGCGTTGCCTCTCCGTGCACCGCGGTTGGTTTCCGCCTTTACTGTTTCATTTGGTGCGTCCTAATGCCTCGCATCCTCGCCCGAGAACTCATGTTATGACATTATATCTATGCGTTCCGACGTCAAAATTGAGTGGCCAGGCGAGGCATGCGCCTGATGTAGATACAGTCATTGAGGAAGAGAAAAAAATAATGTTGGTCTTGCTTTCGTAAAGATTTGCGTAATCAAATTCTGTTTTCTGTTGCATACCTATGTTCGCTTTTAATTTATTATTGTTTTATTCACCTGTTTCCACATTCTTAAGTTTTTGGAATATTTCCATGAATAAGTAAATAAATTTTATGATGTGCATCTGTTTCTAAACGCTCGCACTTTAGGCCCGCCACATACATACGGAAAATTCCGTACGGAATTTCGTTTCGAAATATCGAATCGTAATCCATTCAATTGTATGGACGTATCGCGTTCGGAAACCCCGATTCGATATTTCGAAACGGAATTCCGCGGAATGTTAATTAACTGACTATTTTATAACTTTGTTTTTCTGTAGTAAGATTATAAGTTTCCTGGAGTATATTTGCAGGAGATAATCAGTCTTCGATTATAGATGGCATAGGGGGATACGGTACAGTAAGAATACGCATTCATGCTTATTCTTAGAACATAGTACACTACTAATCCACCAATCCAACTAGGCGCCTGTCAAATGTGACGTCACCCGCACAAAAAGGCGGTGGCGGTGTGCAGGCGGAAAGCCGCAGGCTGACCAGGTGTGCGGGCGGTATGCGGGCGGGGAAGCATAATTCCATCCGAGCGTCTAGTTGGATTGGTAGAGTAGTAATATGTATTATCATCAGCATACTGCTATCCTCTACCTACTGGACGTACGAAAGTGGATTAAATTCAATATATAAAAATTAAATATTAAATATTAAAAATAATTTATTGGTTCACCTATCAATCTAGAATGTAACAACTATTAAATTACCCATTTTAAAATTAACCATAAAACTTTATTACTTGAGGCATATAATTACAGTCTGCATTGAGGCAGAGTATCGTGCAGTTCACGGTGACCCTGTAATAACGAGACTGGTTAAGAAGGCGAAGGTTAAGATGTCACAAAAGGAAATGGATACAGAATGCAGGTTATTTTAAAAGATAAAGCGAGGAATCATAGATTTATAAAAGTATCGCGTGCGCGCTTTTACTAAACACGCCCTACTAAAAAAACATTCAAAAAAATGCAGCAACTTATTATCGTCACGGTACGTCAGCTTCATATATTAGTTGCTGTCAGATTTACTGAAGTACGCTGAATTCGGCATAGTATCATTTGCCGCATTTTATTAGTACTCATGCTTCATCTAGTTGGAGTACCCTCGCGGAAACCAAAATGACCTTACATACTATGCAATTTTTGTATACATTTTGTATGAAATGCCTGCAAATAGAAACTTTTACCCTGCGAATGTTTTTATCAAACTGATTGCAATTAGTTAAATTGAACTTATGAATGCAAAGAGTGTTTAAAACTTCGCTGGATGTATAACAAGTAAGTTTCGTTCAGAACGAATGGCGGATACCAATAGAAACAGAAAAGCGTGAACAATACTTACAGCTAGCATGATTAAAGTTTACCATCACCGAACACTATTCCAACAATGTACAGGACTACCATGACGATCAGGAGGACGATAACGACGCAGAAGCCCCAGCTGCTAAGCTGACAGCAAATCCTGAACAAGAAACTGTAAAAGAACAAAAGATATTATCAAGAAAGCGGGAGACACATGTCTGTCCTAAAACGGAGTCCATTGACTTAGTCGCTTGCGGAAAATAATGTTGAAAACATGTCGGTGTAGCCGAAACGGGTTATTTTCCGGTGAGTAATGCCTTCTCATGTATTTGATAAGTTAATTGTTGAATGGAGACCCGTAACAAATTTAGTTGAGAATGCAGATTTATAGGCCTAAGAAATCCATAACATACATTTCAAATTATATAAAAATTTGCAATGTATGTTATGGATTTCTTAGGCAAATTATATAAAATGTGTTATGAAATAGCAATGGATGGACCGACTGATTTTAAAATTATATTGATAAGAAAGCTTAGTTATAACTGTAGTGTTGGTTATGAGTGGATTTGTTGACCTAGTATTGATTCTCAATGTTATGTCAGAAAATCCGTGACAAGATATCTTATCGTACACGCGGTGCTAGCCCCACAGGTAGTTAGAGCGCAGGCGGGTGAGAGAGAATATGTAGAACGACTGATTAACTTGCAGCGATAGCGCCACAATGTAATAGGACAGCGTTCTGGGCGCCGAGTCCCTTAACCACAATTGCGCAGACTATGATACAAGTTTGTCGATTTCTAAGTCTACTGCCTATCAATGACATCGGCAAATTCGTAGCCTCGTAGCTATCGATCTGCCACCGATAGTGTTTTGCCATTTTGACCGACCAATCAAAGAAGAGAACAAGGCCGTTCTACCACACAATAGCAACTTAGTAGCAAGGCTACATGAGACTACAGATTTTTGGCACGATGGTAATCGTATTTTCCCATTTGTTTACAGATGGCATTGAAATGGCAGTCGTTAGGCGACTTGAGGGCCTGATGTGCGATGTCTGCTCTAGAACATACGTATAATAGTAGCTCATGGGTTATTACTTAATATAATATTGTTGCTTACCACATGTTTAATGCGTCTGGTATACGTTCGTAAATAAATATATTATCTGCTCGGTGTGTATCAGCCTCTAATCGTTTGTATAGGGGTATCTGTATCAACGTTACAAAAATAATATAAACTGAAATAATATATCTCAAATAAAAACATTAAATTCCTGCGGGTTCCAAGACAACTTAGCTTTTCCCCGGGACTCGTCGAGGGTCAAACCTTGGCATCATCGTTGGACACCATTGTCGATCCTGGCTTACAGGAGTAACAGTGGTGGGAGTGTGTGGCGGGCTTAGTCCCAAAAAATCAATAAAAACATTATAAAGTGTGTTGTTTTGAAATAGTTCCAAATATGACCCAAAAATATATACTTACATTCATTTATTGTTATTTTATGAGAATCAATTAATAAATTGGGCAAAACGACAGTGTTGACAAGATTATTGCGTTGACAGAACATAGAGCATAAGAAATTGAAATAGACAGAAAAGTTATAGGCATTTATTCCAAAAAAGTCTTTATTGTGGGAGACTCAAAAATACTTCTATAAGCGCAATATCGCATGAGGCAATCCATGGTGGCGCCACCAGTGGGTGATTCGATAACCGACAGCGAATTGGTTGCGCTACCAAGCGGACACCAGGTGCGATATCCTCCGTACAGCTCTATACATTTTTTTGGTGGAGCGACTGGTTTTGCTACCACTGGTGTCCTCGTGCGATAATGCCTAAAGATAGCGAGAGGGCGAAACAGACAGTAGGATGTCCAAATGTTTTGATGTTTTTGACGGGCCCGTTAGCGTGGTTGGCGCGGAGGCGACTTTCACGCTGCAGGTCGTAGGTTCGATTCCTACCCGGGACATGCATTTGTGTGCATGAACATGTCTGTATGTCCGGAGTCTGGGTGTATATGTATATTAAGTATGTATTTACAAATAAAAAAATAGTATATGTAGTAATATCAGTTATCTGGTTTCCATAGTACAAGCTCTGCTTAGTTTGGGATCAGGTAGCCGTGTGTAAAAAATGTCCCAGGATATTATATTATATTATATTATATTTCCACGTCTCTGGGAGAAAACGAAACTAACGAGTAAATTTTGTTTATAGGACTGCGGTGGCAAGAATTTGTACGGCCCGCCTGATGTTAAGCAGTTACACAACACACACACACACTACACAGTTGTGTTAGTGCAGTTAGTAAATAAGTGCGTGAAGACACTATGATGATAAAAGGTAGACCGTTTGGGGCAATGGTTTGAGCGCAGGCCGCTCATCTTACAGTATCGGAAGGTTGCGGGTTTGATACCCGCAAGAGGCAAATTTCGCAAACGGCCTTTTCGTAATTTGCCTTGGCCTGGGTGTCATTGGGATCGCACAGCTGGTGTGTTACTCTGTCGATATATTTTTTTAAAGTACTTATTTTGGGTCGGTAAGTGATTACGAATTCTGAAGTGCTAAATTGTTATAAACAAAGAAAAACATAAAAATAAAATATAACAGCTCATCAATACGTACTTTTTATTCGGTCACACATTCCGACCTTAAAAAGAACTATATCACATAGAAAAATATTTTCACGCTAGTCGTAAAGTATAAAGTATACTTATACTAAGGAGTTTTATAAAATCTTAATAAATTATTTATAAATTATATTTACACTTATAAGATTTAATTTTCTAACGGCATCCATTGGTGCAAACGGGGTCCATTATTGTAGGAGACTGGTGTGGATGGGCGAAGGAGCGGTGTCTTCAATAGATGATCATGGTTTTACATTTTCAGCCCCCATCGTTGTGCTCTGAAAAAGTAAGAAAGGTTATAACTTTTCTTTATATTCTATTGTTTACTAATCACATTTACAAACAAAAAACATAAATCATTAATCATTTATTTCTTTGTAAATATAGGTAATTACAAGGATTAATTTTGGTTTCCGCGAGATCACTCGCTTGCAGACTTTATAAATCTATGGGTAATACATGCGCATCTCGGACATGAAGCGCGTAGGATATAATATAGAGAATACAAAAAAGAGGCTAGAAAGAGAGATATAGGTTTAATAATTTATTTTCACTCACAGTTAAATACGATTCCGACTCCCCAAAGTATAAGCAGTATGACTGCTACGATGAAGAGCACAGAGATGATTAAACTGATGATCTTGCATAACAGGTTACACACGCAACTGGAATTAAAGAGAAACGAACGTAAATAATAAATGCAAGGAGACTTCAAGCAGGCCGCAAACGGACTGCAAGCTAACCGGAAGTGGACCGAAAGTGTACTGCAAGCGGACCGCAAATGAACTGCAGGCGAACTGCAAGAGCACTGCATTTAAACTGCCAAGCGGACTGCAGCACTCTTACTGCTGAATTTATATAGATTTGAGATATTTTAAAACGGTTCTACAAAGCATTTCTAGAAACAAAAGTGATTTGTAATGCCAGTGCAAGGCGATCACAACTTTCTATTTGGGGATTTTGCAGTCGAATTGCAATCCGAATGCTAATCGACTGAAAAGAGTCGAGTTTGCACCTGAAGTGGTCGATAACTGATAAAAAAATCATAATATGTAGTTAATAATTATCACCAAGTTCAAGAAAGGTGTGACCTACGATCATCTCAATGTTTACTTCAAATGTTTAAATCAGTGCAGTTTGACGTAATATTGCTAAGGTCGACAGTAAACACAGTTATAAAAGAATTGAGGCCACAGCCGAGTTAGCGGGAATACATTTTGTAATACAAAACAGTAACAAATGTAAATTACCAGTAAAACATGTGACGGTGGACTGTTAATTGAATACTAGTAACAGTCGGGGGAGATTGGACCAATATTTGATCCAATATGCAGTGACGGTTCTATCACACAGTAGGATAGAAATCCATGCATATTAATCAATATTAGACGATAATCATTTTAAATCATCTCAAATTGTCTAGCAAATGATTTGACGAGCATAATTATTTGATTTTATAGAAATTTCCCAAAATTATCTCTACTTTAGACAGGGTAGAGAAAAAAAAAACAAAATTAATTAAACAATACGGGAAGGGACTTTGACTGGCAGATAGCTGATGTTATAAGGAGTAACATAGAATACATTTATTTTTGAAAAAAAAAAAAAAAAAATCACGCTTTTGGCGGGTGATCTTTTTCAAAAATGTAAGCGTACGAAGTCGCCGGTACAACAAGTTTATCTATATTAATATTTTAATAGTTGTAGGCGTAATATCTTATCGCCAGGCCAGCTTAATTCGTTACCTGACTCATAGATAATAATAATATTTTGTTTTCCGATAACAGTTATCATGGATGGCAGTGATAGCCGAGTGGTTAAGCACGCGTTTTTCGTGCCTAAGGTGCTGGTTCAAGTCCCGGCTCGCACCTCTAGGTTCTTCGAAATCTATGTGCATCGTGAGGAAAACTGCATGTCTTAGAAAATTAAATAAATTTTTGAAATACAGGTGAAATCCGCCATCCTATTCGTCCGTTAGGTTCCGTTCCGTTCCGATCCGTTAGATTATGGCCTGAATCCCACACGCATTGCGGGGTGGCCTGTGCCCAGAAGGGCTAGCACACGAAGACAAGAATTTTGTCACGCATTATGTCGCACCGAGTCGCTCTCTCTCTAACATAATGCATAGAAGAGAATGAGACAAAATCGATTTATCTGGCGTTTTGTCTTATCACGGCCGCGCCGGCTGTGTGGGACCTGCACCACTGCAGGAGTGGGACGAAAAAAAAGCAAATTATTATAATAGTTATCATTGGCTCATCCTATTATGAGGAGGAAGGTCGCATTTCAAGTATTTCATAGAGGTGATAAGGAAAATGAACTCTGTTTTGTTTATCCTTTGTTCTGTAGACGTAAGCAAGTACCTGACTCTAGGTCTTTGTCGTAAGTACACCGAGGACATTTATATGCAGGCTCCAGGTAAGTTTCGAAATGATATCAGCGTAACCTTAAACGGCAAGCATGATTTGAATCAATTAGGTTCATTTGCCTTGTTAACCAACTTTAGCACACTGGAACTATTATATTTACCGCACACTGTAGGTATTAAAAAATATACTGTAGTATTACAATGAGCGAGTGGCGATTAACAAAAAAATATTTCTGCAATGGCGGCGTCTTCATCAGGCGCATGCCTCGCGCGAGCACTCACTTTTGACGTCGGAACGCATAGACGTAATGTCATAATATGAGTGCTCGGGTGAGGCATGCGCGGCATTTGGACGCATCTATTGAGAAAGAACTTTCCCTTTTCATTCAAGGATGTATTAAACCTTTAGATGGGACTTACCACACTTATTTTGGCAATAGGCATGCAAGGTAACTACCCGATATCCGCTTAGACACGCGCCAGCGTCACGTCTGCACGGCTGCACGCGGGCACATGACAATGATTATGTAGCCAATAACTCTACAATTTATATTCATCTCCCTCTAACAATAGATCTGGGTCCTAAGTCGCTTAGCCATTGCTATAGTAATCGACCCAATGATTGGTTGGTTCATTCTGATAGATCAATCAGAGGGTCGATCACTATAGCAGCTCAATGGCATAAAATAAAATAATAAATAAATAAATATAACGTCACGACTTTTATCCCCATTCGGGGGTAGTCAGAGGCTTGAGTGGCCATACAACTCCACATTGTGGAGGTATTAAATCCACTCAAAGCCCACGTTTCACCAGACATTCAGAACCCAACGAGACAAGTGGTGAACCTTGTCGCCTTGCCTCAATGGCAATGCCAGTTTAATGGCTAAGCGACTTCGGGCCCTCGCGTAAATGGCTTGTATTCATTGATATGTATTATGTAGGTATAGTTTAATGTGCTATTTTATAGAGTTTTATAGAGTGTCAGGTCTATAATATATAACGTCATTGTTTACATTGCATAACTTTGCGACGTGCCTCTTCCGTTGTGCGCGCACCTAACTCAGATGCAATATTGGTGTCATTGGCCAATGTTGGTTACGTCTTATTTACGTCATAACGACTGCACTGTCGATTTTAAAATAAATAGTCTCGCAGTACCGTGCTCCGGCAGTTCCATCGTAGACGAGTGAAATAGAACGGTAAACAGTAATTCCACGAAAATAATTACCCCGCGCTTCTAATAATAATTTAATGTCCGTATGTACGTGTTGTTTCTTTGTTTTTTTTCTGCGACTTATAGAGGTCAGCAAACGGATACGATTGGCTTGGGATAGACATGAATTGGTGTTGATTTATATACAACTAGCTTCTACCTGCGACTTCGTACGCGTTGACTTTAGAACGTCCTAGTTCTTTTTTGAAAATCCCACAGAAACCTTCCATGTTTCCGGGATAAAAAGTATGCTATATTTATTACTCCAGAATATAAACAAACTTTGTTCCAAATTTCATCGAAATCCGTTAAGCCGTTTTTGCGTGATTGAGTAACAAACATTTAAGCATGAAAATTTTCACATTTATAATATTAGTAGTTTATATCACAATCACAATAGCATTGTACAAGAAAAATAGTAACTAGGTCTTGTACCTACTTTTTAAGAAATTAAAATGGAAAGAAAGATTGAATTTCAAGGAGGCAATGTACAGTTATTTTATTGAAAAGGTACACTTAATTTCTTACCAAATTTGCAAAATCATTTCTTATTCATCGCGATCGCGTTTTTTCATTTAGGTACACTGCGAAGCGAACATTTATTTACCGTTATCCAAATATTTCTAGTCGTTATCATTATTTTGTTATGCAATATAATATGCGTAATTTTATCTGTTAGCACAAATAAAAATAAACAAAAGCGACAGGTGACACTTACCACATTTTGGTGATTTCTTTTGTTTTATTTACCGAAACGATCACTGAATAGCGGGCTTGTCCACGACTGACTTGCAGTGACTGTTGTAACTATTTAAAACTACAACGAGACTTATCAACGCTTATCGAAAGTTATCTTGCGATCAATATAGGTATTTTTGCTAGAACACGTTATTTGGGACTAATACAAATATACTAACTAAGTATGCATTGGCCACTTTGTAATAAATATTTAGGAACATAATGAAATAAAAAAAATACCGGACACTGATTCTTTCGTAGTTCATGCACGACTGAAGCATTCCAGTTGATTGGATACTACTTCACTTTTTAGGCTTCCCCGCCTACGTTCCTTTCAAGCATGTAGTCTTTTTAAATAGTCAGGTATCACTATATCTTATTTAAATTCTTGACCATAGTCCCTCCAACTTATGTATTATATTAAATCTTGTATCAATTTGACTAGTTTTCGATTGTTGCAAATTAGTAGGCTAGTAGTAGAAGAACTGATGGCCGGTGGAGCAGAAAGTTTCTTGAGTGACGATTACGTACCGGAAGACGTAGAGTGGGTAGCCCCCCACAAGGTGGACTGACGTCACTGACGACCTAGTGAAGGTCGCGGGAAACCGCTAGATGCAAGTGGCCCAGAACCGGTCGTTGTTGAAAACCTTAGGGGAGGCCTATGTCCAACAGTGGACGTCTTTTGGCTGAAATGATGATGATGGAATTAGTAGGCGCTATAGATGTACCGCCATACACGGACTGCATTTTTCTGTCGGAATCGACAGCTCTATTGCAGTTGGTTGCAGCCGACAGCTCGCGACTGCTTGGCGTCAAGCAGTCGGCGGGCTGTCGCGAGCTGTCGGTGCGGTCGACTGCAACCAACTGCAACTCAATAGAGCTGTCGCTTCCGAAAGCAACATGCAGTCCATAAAACGTTTACTTTTATTCCATAGATTATAAGAAGTGCAGATTAACGCAGTTTCGCAAAAATAAAAAAAAATCGAGCTAAAATCGTTATTACTTATAGGTAACATTAGTCACTCGTACATTGTATTATCTCATTCACTGCAGGTACATTTGATAAGGTATCAAGTTTATTCAAAATACTAGAATCGTAAACATAATGTAAGATAATGAATAATTATCCGCACTGAGTCATCCTAAAACAAATTATGGTTATCAATGTTAATCGACGTATACGCTTTCCTTCAGAATTCTATACGTTAATGGAGGAAAAAAATCATGAGCTATGAGCATTTGATGTATTAGCAATTTTAGCGGATATGGGACCTTCTAATAGGTATCACAATCAGTGAACTTGTGCTCAGCGCACCACTACATGCAGCGAAATCCACACATCTGCAATATCGCACTCCCAATTCGGCAATTAACTAGATGGCATAATTTATTAGTTTTTTTATTATGTTTTCGTAAAATAGAGAGCTATATCTGGAGAGTCGTTAGCTTAAAAAGGAGATGTATTCTTCTCAATAGTACTCGGAGGGAATAACCATTAATTCCATTCGAGATTGTAACAGTCCCTCATAGTTTGTAGTGAACTGACGCGAGGCTTTGTAATAAAAAGTTTTGTATTTTTTTTTAACTTTTTCCATTAGGGCGGATTCCCCGGAGTGAGGCGGTCGTTCGCGTGAGAATGAGCAATTTCCTCCCGACCGCCACGATTTCGATCTGACTTCCTGTCTGGGCAGCGATTTTAAAATTTATAGAATCGCTTTACATGAAATTGAAAATAAGAACAAAGGTGGAAAAGCTATATTTTAAGAAGACGATAGTTTTGCATCAGAATATTCATGTATGTGAATGTATTCCATGAATATGAAATTTCTATTTCCTGATTAATAGGTGTTGCGTTTCGATGTTATGTTTTAAAAAGCAAACCGTGTTTTATGATTTACAGATTGGGAAAATTGCGGCTTTCAGAATTTATAGATCCTGCAATTGTCTCTTCTTTGTCGTTAGACTTTTGGCAGTGGTCATGGGATATCACCTAGAGATTTGTAGAACGTTTCACAACCCGTTGCCAATGAAGGCAACCTGCAATTACTCACACATAAATAGGTGCGTCTACATTAGCCGAGCAACGAGCCCGAGCATCGGTTTTGCCGTATCTACTACGTATCGTAACGTCAGCCTTGTCAGAGGCCTACGGGCGGCTTCAACAACTCTGACACCAGTAGCCCGATTCACGTAACCAAAACCGTAACGATGTCTCAGCGATATAGTCGTTGATAGCCTTTTCGTATTATAAAAAGGCTATCAACGACTATATCGCTGAGACATCGTTACGGTTTTGGTTACGTGAATCGGGCCACAGGTTGGCCACCAACGATAAGAAGAAGATCGTAACGTCATATCTTATTGCTCGGCCACGGTTGCTTAGAGCTTGGAGGAGAACATAAATAGTCAAAAATATATTTTTAAATTGTTTTATCTCCTTTGATTAATTTAGCGCTTCGATAAGTTTATCGTTCGCCGAGAGTTTAAACTATCAGACGGGGGATTAACCACTCTCCCGTGGTTTAAACTACAATTGATCTTACGGCCCTTAGCGATTCAGAACGTAAAAGTAATAACAAAAGACTGGTCCTCTCGGGTAGCGTTGCGAGCTCTATATATCAGGATGATTGCAGATCGGCGCCCCAAGTCTATTGCCCGAACAATGCGCCGCTGGAATAACGACCTCAATTGTGTTAAGTCACTTGCACCTGAGCGGGCCTCGATATTCCAAACGATGCCTTTATTTTGAGGCCATTAAAGGCATTAACTGAGATGGGTTCAGGCGCCGCGCTCTAAATCACTCTTCACCAGCAGACTATAGGTTGATGGATCTGTCTGAGGCGTTCGTTCCACATGCAATCACTGATCGGTAAACGATCGGAGGTTAAGCAACGCTAGGCAAGGTCAGGCAGAGATGGGTGACCATTTAGTGGCATTTGAACTGAGTGTCTCCGTGCTTCGGAGGGCACGTAAAAAGTCGGTCCCGGTTGTTGTCATCTTTGCAGCAGTCGTTAAGGGTGCGTTTCGATTGAAGCGGAGCGGGGCGGAGCGGGGCCGAGCGGACCGTGAATTGGCCAATCACAGTGCTTGAAATCTCCACTCCGCATCAGTGGAAACAGTGTAAGCGGGGCGGAGCGGAGATGAGTGGACTTTCGAATAAAACAAATGAACACGCGGCCCCGAGCCGGACAGAGCGGAGTCGAGCAGGCTGTGGTGCCGAGTGGTGGGCACGAAGCGGAGCGGAGCTGGGCGGAGCGGGGCGGGGCGGGGCTGGGTGGAGCGGAGCGGAGCTGGGCTGGGCGGAGCGGAGATGAGTGGACTTTCGAATAAAACAAATGACCACGCGGCCTCGAGCCGGACAGAGCGGAGTCGAGCAGGCTGTGGTGCCGAGTGGTGGGCACGAAGCGGAGCCGAGCTGGGCGGAGCGGAGCTGAGCTGAGCTGAGCTGAGCGGAGCTGAGCGGAACTGAGCGGAGCTGAGCGGAGCTGAGCGGAGCTGAGCGGAACTGAGCGGAGCTGAGCGGAGCTGAGCGGAGCTGAGCGGAGCTGAGCGGAACTGAGCGGAGCTGAGCGGGCTGTGGTGCCGAGTGGTGGGCACGAAGCGGAGCGGAGCTGACCTGAGCTGAGCTGAGCTGAGCTGAGCGGAGCTGAGCGGAGCTGAGCGGAGCTGAGCTGAGCGGAGCTGAGCGGAGCTGAGCGGAGCTGAGCGGAGCTGAGCGGAGCTGAGCGGAGCTGAGCGGAGCTGAGCGGAGCTGAGCGGAGCTGAGCGGAGCTGAGCGGAGCTGTGCAGGCTGTGGTGCCGAGTGGTGGGCACGAAGCAGAGCGGAGAGGAGCGGACTTTCGAGTACAATATATGAGCACGCGGCCCCGCTCCACCCCGCCCTGCTTCAATGGAAACATTTGCCACTTCACACTGCTATTCTCCGCTCCACTCCGCCCAGCACCGCTCCGCTCCACCCCGCTCAACCCCGCTCTGCTCCGCCCCGCTCCACTTCAATGGAAACATTTGCCACTTTTCACTGTTCATCTCCGCTCCACTCCGCCCAGCTCCGCTCCGCTCCGCCCCGCTCCGCTTCAATGGAAACAGTTGCCACTTTTCACAGCTCCTCTCCGCCCCGCTCCGCCCCGCTCCGCTTCAATGGAAACGCAGCCTTAGCCTTGTCAGAGGTCTACGGGCGGCTTGAACAACTCTGACACCAGGTTGACCATTAACCATACGATAAGAAGAAGGTATGTCTACTCTTATTTTACAAATTCTTTGATTTGTCTGTACAGTAGGTACCTACTCGGAATCTAATTTCACATCGGGCTCTAAAAATAGAAAATAGGTTTCGTAGTGCATCGTCTCTGTCACTCATAGATAATGCTCCATAAACTAGCTGATTATTTTTTATAGTGACTCAGATAGAGAGCTGAGTGTAATATAAGGTGCTGATTAATAATAATGGGGTCAAGTCGCTATATGTGTGTCATCATCTGCAGGGGTTGATCCCAGCAGGTGCTCTACATAACATCAAACTTATCTCTAGGGGCCTCTACGTGTTGGACCCATGTCGTCACGCAAGCTTTCCAAAGGTCCGGGTTAAGCCCGAGTGGAGAAAACAGAGAAACATGTAACGTCACGACTTTTATCCCCATTCGGAGGTAGTCAGAGTCTTGAGTGGCCATACACCACCACATTGTGGAAGTATTAACCAACTCAAAGCCCACGTTTCACCAGATAGTCAGAACCCAACGTGACAGGTGGTGAACCTTGTCGCTGTGTATACAGGAACTGACTATTACCTAATCCCGAGGGATAGGTAGGTTTCCTCACGATGTTTCCCTCACCGTCAGCGAACTGTAATTTATGCACATAGATGAAAATTCATCCATTGGTGCGTGCCCCACCGGGGATCGAACCTGGGACATTCTGATTGCTAGCCCAACCTGTCCTCCCCCCTGGGCTACAGTCGCTTACAGTCGCTACAGAGAAACATAATAATAATATTATTATATGAGGAGTACTTTACTCAATAATATGAGATTATTAATTGACCACTCTTATTATAAAGAAAATATAATTCAGACACCAACTTTGGCACTGTGATGATAGCAAACTAGAACAATTATTTCTAATAACCATTAGAAATAATTGTCTTCGTTTTAATATTGGATTAGATTATCTTACCAGACCAGAAAACTACCCTTTAAGGCTGGAACCATTGCAACTGACAGCTCGAGGTTGACCGCTTTTTGCTCAAACAATGTCGAAGGACCGCGAGTTGAATTTAGAATTTTCGATACGCCACGATACATCAAAAAGACGACATGATAAATCAAAAACAGAAGTGACTCATATACTAAATTCGTATCTTGCCTACTTTTATTTAGTCGTATAAGGGTAACTTCGTATAGGAAAATTTTCACTAAATCTTAAGTACAATTTAAGTACTACATTTTTATTAATAGGTAGATGGGTAGGATATTTTTTCTTTGTAATCTTTTTTATTGTTATTTTGTTGATATAGTAAATAAAAGCTCACTAACTGTTAATTTTTAATTGTTCTGAAATTTAATTTTGCCCAACACTGGGTAATAGGTAGTACTACTTAAAAAAAGACTAGTACATAATTTATATGTTTAATATTATAGGACAAAATAAGTAAAATTAAAACAACTTAAAATTCTAAATAACTGCAAACAAGTCAAATTGTTGACAACATCGGGTAATAACTGAAATAAAAGTAGTACTAATCCTTATTAGTTACTAGCTGTGCCTGCGACCTAGTACGCGCACATTTTTGGAAAAGGTTACCCCTTATTTGACTGATGGATTGATGGAGGATGACGGACGGATGGAGTGGCAATGCAACGCATGCCGGGCATGCATGCAACCCTCATAGGATCACTGTTTTGCCCGTCAGTCTATCTGTCCGTCTGTCAAAACGTGCACAGCCTAAACCGCTTGGTTTAGAAACATGAAATTGTAACTTTTTATAGCGTAGAAGAAGACCACAGGAAGGATTTTTGAGAATTCAACAATTAAGGGGAGAAAGTATCTATGGATAGTCCCAGTTTTTCTGAAGCTAGAGACATGAATATTTGTATTTGTAGGCTGAGTAGCCGAAATACTAATTTTCATGTAAGGTCAAGATTTTCAAGCCAGAGCCATGGGTCTGGAGCAGCTCCATGATAATAATAATATATGGTATAATTAAAAATAAAATACTTGCTCCACAAAACGCCTCGTTTTGTGAGTTTTTAGGGTTCCGTACCTCAGAAGGAAAAAACGGAACCCTTATAGAATCACTTTTTGTCCGTCTGTCTATCTGTCCGTCCGTCAAAACGTGCACAGCTCAAACCGCTGGTGATACAAACATGAAATTTGGACAGTAAGTACCTTTCATAGCGTAAAAGAAGAGCAAAGGAAGGATTTTGGAAAATTCTTACCCTAAGGGGGTAAAATAAGGGGTGGAAGTTTGTATGGAATTCCCTCATTTCTGAAGTTAGAAACATGAAAATTTATATTTAGGCTACTAATACAAATACAAAATAGTAATTTCAGCGCTTTTGAAAATTCTACCCCCAAGAGGGTAAAATAAGGGGCGGAAGTTTATATGGGGGTTCAAATTTTTCTAAAGCTAGGCACAAGAAAATTTGTATTTAGGCTTCTTATTAACTAAGAATAGTAATTTCAGCGTTTTTGATCATTTCACCTCTAACGGTGTAAAATAGGGGGTGCAAGTTTGTATAGGCGTCCCAATTTTTCTGAAGCTAGAGATATGAAAATTTGTATTTGGGCTACTCATTACAAATTAAAACCGGACAAGTGCAAGTAGGACTCGTGCTCTGAGGGTTCCGTACAAATTTTATTATGTTTGTGTGTGCATCATATCTTTGGCGTGCAAATACAGGGCAATGAAGCAAGATGTGCTCCACTGTCTCGCTGGGGTTCTTCGAGCTTCCACTTTGCTAGTTTTCGGAACAATTACATAATAATTACAACACCTAAGTGTGTATTGTTCCGAAAACAGGGAAAATCATGGAGACTCGAATCTCGGGATAACAATTGCACTGCAAGCGACTGTGGTGAACAGGTTGGGCTAACAATCAAAAGGTCCCAGGCTCGATCCCTGTTGGGGCATGCACTAATGGATGAATTTTCATCTATGTGCATAATTTACAGTTCGCTGACGGCGAGAGAAAACATCGTGAGGAAACCTACCTATCCCTCGGGATTAGGTAATAGTCAGTTCCTGTATACACGGCGACAAGATTCACCACCTGTCACGTTGGGTTCTGACTATACAGGGTGAATTTTTCAAGTGTGCGTGGATGGCCAAATCCGAAACTATGAGTGATATCTAAAAGTACTCAAAATAATCTCGGGGCTGATTTTGATGAAAATTGTAATTACTTCTCAAAATTCGTTTCTTATCAGCGACACTATCGAATGCTGTAATAATACAGTATGTGGTTTTTTATTCTTAATCAACTAGTTCGATTCCTGGCAACGACTATTGTTTTTTCAAAAATCCAATGATCCAGTTTTAGTTTTCATCAAAATCAGCCCCGAGATTTTTTTGAGTACTTTTCGATATCACTCATAGTTTCGGATTTGGCCATCCACGCTCACTTGAAAAATTCACCCTGTATAGTCAGAACCCAACGTGACAGGTGGTGAATCTTGTCGCCGTGTATACAGGAACTGACTATTACGTAATCCCGAGGGATAGGTAGGTTCCCTCACGATGTTTTCTCTCGCCGTCAGCGAACTGTAAATTATGCACACACATGCGAATTTTGAGAAGTTGTAATTACTTCTCAAAATTCGTTTCTATTCAGTGACACTATCGAATGGTGTAATAATACGGTATTTGGTTTTTTATTCTAAATCAACTAGTTTGATTCCTGGCTACGAATATTGTTTTTACGGTAAACTTAAGGAAAGAGCTAATTTTAAACAAAATAGTATTTTATTTCTCTTAAGTTACCTAACTATTAAACCTAAACTGATTAATTGTTCAAAAATGATTGAAAATTTGTAATTAGAGCATAATGTTATGAAGATGACTGCGCTGCGAAGGTAAATAAATAAAAATATTGAGCATAATTTCGAACAAGGTAAAGGTAATGTACGTATGACTTATTACAGTCAACTTGAAAATATGCAGCAGTTTATTAAAAAACACAGTTTTTTTTAAGTTTGCCGTATGTCATTACTTCCCAGAATTCGTTCCTTATCAGCGACACTATCGAATGGTGTAATAATATAGTAAGTGGTTTTTTTCAACTAGTTCGAAATCAACTAGTTCGATTCCTGGCTACGAATTTAGTTTTTTTCAAAAATCCAATGTTGCAGTTTTAGTTTTCACCAAAATCGGCCCCGAGACTTCTTTGAGTACCTTGCGATATTCCTTATAGTTTCGGATTTGGCCATCCACGCACACTTGAAAAATTCACCTGTATAAACGTGGGCTTTGAGTTGGTTAATACCTCTACAATGGGGTGGTGTATATCCACTCAAGCCTCTGACTACCCCCGAATGGGGATAAAAGTGGTGACGTTACATTTCTAAAAAAATATTTAACAGGTGATGACACTAAATAAATTTAGCACTGCAAATTTAGCGACTTATAAATTTGGACCCATCCCTAAGAAGCTGTAAGATGTTTTTTGATGTATGGTTTAGTAATGTAGAGCATTGAACTCCGGTCTCCCAACTTAATCCTGATGCTCAATAAAACTAAACATATAGTAAACATTGCCGACCTGAAGGGAAGGGGTAAGGGAGAAGGGGGGGGGGGTTTGGGCTTACGGCTCTCTCACTCATCGTACGAAACGCAGCTGTAATAGCTGCTTTACGCCGATCTTCTATGAGAGGGTGGTACTACCCCACCAAACGGTGGTTAGTCCAACTTAAAAATAAGCAAACAAAAATAATTTCGTATTACTAATATTAAGTAGTATGAATAACATCAACTGAAACACGCTTAACATCAGGCGGGCCGTACGCATGTTTTTTTGTCTTGGCTTTTCTTGTCGCATATAGCCAGTGTCAAGTACCTACCTATAATAATATAGATTTTCAATGTTGCACTTCGCCACTTCCCGCCAAAAAAAAACAAGTTTGTCTAGCAACGCAGTGGTATAAAAAGATATCATAGGCAAAACAAAAAATATGAAAAAATGAAATGTAACGTCACGACTTTTATCCCCATTCGGGGGTAGTCAGAGGCGTGAGTGGCCATACACCACCACATTGTGGAGGGATTAACCAACTCAAAGCCCACGTTTCACCAGATAGTCAGAACCCAACGTGACAGGTGGTGAACCTTGTCGCCGTGTATACAGGAACTGACTATTACCTAATCCTGATGGATAGGTAGGTTTCCTCACGATGTTTTCCCTCACCGTCAGCGAACTGTAAATTATGCACATAGATGAAAATTCATCCATTGGTGCATGCCCCACCGGGGATCGAACCTGGGACCTTCTAATTGTTAGCCCAACCTGTTGTTGTTGTTAGGCAAGACAATAAGATTAGAAAGTAGGTAAGCGGTTTTTAGAGGACGATTATGCTTTTTAATCATATACCTATTCATCATTCTATATTATTCATAATCTATGATGACAAGAAAACGCGTCACTGACATAAATATTAATTTAAAAATATTTGTAATCATATAATATCCTAAAAATTATGTTCAATATTATATTTAAACTATTTAAAACGTGATTTAATTCATAAAATGCTAAGAAGACGTAATTTTTTTACGAATTTCACGCAAAAATTTGCGCGCACGTCCAGCTTTGGAGGCCGCCATCGCGGATCTGCGACGAACATTTTGCAGTCCAAGTCATGATGACCCATGACGTTTGTCGCATATTTAAGGTTATTATTGATTATTTTTTAAATAAAATGACTAATATTAAATCTTGGATCTACGGATTCTTAGACAAGTCTTGACAATTTTTCTGGTATAGGTTTCACGTAAATCTGTTCAGTTGCTATGGAAAACATTTACGATTAAGGTAGACAATTTCATATTTTGAAATCGATTTCTACAAAATTTGGTAACATTTAAAGTAAATCGGCTAAGCCATTTTATTCCCGACCATATGAGGTTTAATGTTGTATACTTTATATTGCACATAAGCCAGCTGCTTCATCAAACCATTTACTTAGACCCACCCAGTTGAACATTTGTATCACCTTAAGCTCAATGTAAACTAGTTGAAAGTTTAAATTACGAATATACGAAATGTAGAGCGAGAAATTGATGTTAGAAAATACTAAGGCACCTACTCAAGAAAGTCTCAAGTCTCAAAGTGAAAATCCTTGGCGCACGTTTAGTCTTTAAATCAGTTTGATTGCAGATCGGGACTGTACGTCCTCAAGAATACTATGGCGTTGGGATAACGAACTAAATTGCATTAGTCGAGTGCTGAGGAGCTTGGATTTCTTGTGTCACTTCGTCAGATGCACAGGAAGAGCTTAGATTTCTTGATTCACTTGAGTCTTCACTTTAGTTTCATAGAAAAATAAAATACGGTGATTAATTATCATGGAATATGTTTTTAGGACTAAGGCGGCAAAAAAGGATATGGCTTAAGTATACATGCTTGCATCACAAAAGGCATAGTTCGCACGTTGCCGGCCAGACAGACAATGGTAGGGTGAAGAGGGGCGGTGGGAGGGTTGGGACTTGTTTAAGGGACCTGGGAGCTTCCCACGACCTCTTATCACGATTCAATTATAGGAAAGTTTTAACGTTTCAGCGACTTTTTGTGCAATGACGTACCTTATTATCATGACAATAAGAAACGTCATTGCACAAACAGTCGCTGAAACGTTAAGAGGAGGGTTCGAAATTTGGTTGATTTTCTATTCTACTTTTTCTTTAAGTAAGTATGTGGACTAGGAATCTTATATTTAGATGTATGATTTTTGACTATATTATCTTGAGTATCTTTAAATCCAAATCACGATTTGGTGAAATTTTCTCGATAAAAAAAATTTATGAAATGAGCTCTAATTATTTACAATTTTCCTTGCTACCACGATGTTTTTACGATTTAGATCACGAAATTATTTCTAAAACATAGCAAATAATGATATCTAAACTACCCTTCAACCATATTTTAATTCATGAAGTAGTTTTTTTTTAATTCAAGTAAATGTGGTTTGGCGCTTACGTTGTTTATTTCCGAGCGCGCGCACAATATCGCCATCTCACATTTTAAGTACTTGAACTAACCATGTCTCTCTCTAACTTTGTATTGTCAGTGTCCGCTCGGACTTGTTCGACGTCGGACCTGTGAAGGATTTTTTAAAAAATATTACGAAAAAATATTACGGTCGTGCCACATTACAGGTACAGTACAGTATTTACAGTCCGCCGACGCCTATGATAAATAAATAAATATCCTTGGAAATTCTTTTACACATGACTACCTGATCCCAAACTAAGCAGAGCTTGTACTATGGAAACCAGATAACTGATATTACTACATATACTACTTTTTGTTTGTAAATACAAACTAAATATACACTTAATTACACCTAGACTCGGGACATGCGGACATGTTCATGCACACAAATGCATGTCCTGGGCAGGAATCGAACCTACGACCTGCACTGCAGCGTGATTTTCGTTTGCTTTTCCTTGTCTTGTGTAATTTCTTTTCATCTCTTGTCATTTTGTGTCATCTCTTGTCATTTTGTGTCATCTCTTGTCATTTCATAGTTATTCGTGTCATTTCTGTAAAAACTCCCTATTTCGCTTACTGTTATATACTTGCAGCATGGTCTTGGGCCGACAGTGGGAATACATTGCTTGTCAAAACAATGGAGTCGCTTTATTGCGTTTGTTGTAGGTATGGATGGGCAAGTAATAAATATATCATACATCAATAAATTATCGTAAAAAATAACATTACAGATATGGATAGGAAAATGTTTGTCCGTCCTATTCAATCTATTATATTATAAACGAAAGTAACTCTGTCTGTTACCTTTTCACGGCTAAACCGCTGAACCAATGTTGATGAATTTTGGTATGGAGATAGACTGGGTCTTGGCGGAGAACATAGGCTACTTTTTAGGGTTCCAAAGGGTGCTAACGGGACCCTATTACTAGGCCTACGCTGTCCGTCTGTCTGTCTGTCCGTCTGTCAGCGCGGGCTGTATCTCACGAACCGTAACAGGTAGAGAGTTGAAATTTTCACTGAATGTGTATTTCTGTTGCCGGTGCAGAACAAATACTAAAATTATAATAACATTTAAAAATAAATATCAAGTCTCAAACTTGATATTTTTGATGTGTTTATTCTACGGTGGTACGGAACCCTTTATGTGCGAGTCCGACGCCTTCAGATCTTATGAATATTTTCTTGAAATAAATATAGTGTATTTTAAGTAATTAACTGGCCAACCCTCAGGTCCTACCTACCATGTTAGGATCTTTTTCGTTCTAGCGGGTGTAAACCGTGATTTAACGAGTTAATGTGATAATTTTTGTATTTAAATTATTCAATTCAATGTATTTGTTTCAGACATAGTCCAATATTGATTATTAAAATTATTATAATTTCACAATAAATATAAAACAATAAATAAAAGTAAATTAAATAAAAAAAATAAAAAAATTTTTATTTTTCATGTTTTATCATTAAAATACAATATAATATAACATAAATTAAAATAAAATACAATAAAATAAAAACCTACCCCTAATTAAACAAATACCGTCCGCGTGGGATACTGGCTGCATGTCCTCCCTGTATTCAAGCTGTTCCTGTTGTCAAGCGAATTTTTTGAGCAAGGAAAGAGCCAGCCCTCTTGTCACCTGTGGCGGTAACCAGTCTAAGGGTGATTTTGATAGATAAAAAAATAAAGATAAAAAGATAAACAATAAATAAATGCATGGTTAAATCAATAAAATTAATAAAAACTGAAAATTAAATTAAAAAATAAATTAAATATGGTAAAAATAAATATTATGACACCGCTGATGACTTCATGATCGGCATCGAAGTTAAGTACCAAAGTATTCCTTTGCCTACGAAACATGAAAAAGATACTCATATCCGGCAGTCAGTCACTGACACAGAGTATGTACATTTTTACCCGACTACGGTGGGCGGAGGGTTATGATTTTGACCGATATGTATGTATGTTCATCTGCTCCCGTATAACGTCCAAACTATTTTTATCATAATAATTTGACTAATGAGATATCGTTGGACGCGTCTGGATCGTCCGCTGGTTATAGGCTATTATACGATCGAAATATTGTTATACGTATCTATCAGCATATTGTAGGTATCGTTTGTCTTCTTTTGACTTACTTTGTCTTCAGCAATAAAAACAACATAGAAATAAAATTTCAAATACACTCGACATAAAAATCCCATATAAAACGAAAAAAATATATTTGAATATTTTCATCCATTTCATCTATTTTAAAAGGTGCACTGGGACATATTATTTTAATTGTACGAATTAAACAATATTGTTCCTTCAAAAAATAACTATACTATAGTCTACTCCATAGCTGTTCTGTCCTAGCTAAGCGAGAGGGATATATCCTTCGGCAGCTCACGCGACGCTAGCCACACCCCGAAACTAAAATTCATTTTTTTCTTGTATCGTCTTAAAACAATACTGCTATAAGAGGTGGTGGTAGGGCCCCTGTTCTTGCTAAGCGGTGATGGAAACCTGCATGTCTTTTGAAAGATGTGTGGAATTCGCTAACCACTAGGCTAGTGTGGCGGTTAGCCCAGGTCACACTGAACATGCCCCCTATCTCATTCAGGCCGATGAAATGAAGTGCATTTCTGCATACACCTTCGGGGAATACATGCTTTTTTTGTGGCTTTGGTTGTATTGACTATGGTATCGTCATGGTTATTATATTTGAATTATCACCAATACTATTCTCTAGGTAGGCGTCCCTAGCGACAACGAATAAGATTAGAAGAGAAAGAGACAAACCTTAACACAATAAACAAGGTAAATAATAGGTAAACAAGTATTTTATTTCCCCGTTGTGTCGTGTTACCAATTTTACTTCTAATGGAAGTTGCTGAAAGTGTAATAATATCTTAGAGTGCTCGTGAGTTTTCAGAAAAAAACGTCAAAAGTTTTGTTTCTTACCTGACAATACTGTTATACTGTGTACTTATTTACTTACATAAGCACTTACCTCATTTCCTATTCATTAGGGCCTCCGCAGACTTGCTACTTTTAGCATCGGCGACCGGCGATTTTGTGACGTATCGATGCTGCGTCGCGTTTCTTCGAGCGCGAACGAGCGAGACGCAGCATCAAAATCGCTGATTGCCGATGCTAAAAGTAGCAAAACTGCGGAGGGCCTTACACGTCATTTTTTGGTGAATACAAAAATAAAAAATACGTATCAAAATTTGCGCAGTCGTTCATTTTTTCCCGTATAAAGGTAGGAGTTCGTTGCAAGCAGCAGACAGCAGACGTCGGTCGGTCTCATAGAAATTGAATGCCGTCTGCCATCGTGGCACATGTCATGGCCACAATTATGAGACCGACTGACGTCTGGCGTCTGCCGCTTGCAACGAACTCGTACCTTTGTATGTACGTGTGACGTAAGTACAAGTTATCCGGAAGTAATAAGTCATATTCTTTACACACTAGCTATATTATTTCTATTGATTGGGATTGATAAGCCGTTATCATGGTCTTATCTCCGATGGCTCACTTTTTGTAGTGCGATTGTGTATTTGTCCGCTTCATACTCATAACTATAGATTTCGTTCTACAACTATCATAGCTTGAAGTTATTTGACTATTTTTAAGTGCTAATGCTAATAAGCATACATTAATTAATTAAAATCCTATTTGAATCTGGTTGCTACGTAGCAAATAAGGTCGGCGACGAAAAAAAGACATCAATCTGAGGTAAATTTAGGGTCAGTGTCGTAAACGTACGTCTTTATGACGAAGACGTATGTCGTAATGCTACTAGGGTAATTCGTTTTTGCGATTGACCAAAAATAAGATTGATTTGTTGAGGTACCTACAATGAGCACATTCTACTAAGTTGCATTAGGATCGCAGATATCTAATAAATTATTACCTACATTTAAATAAAATACTTACGCATAATAGTATATTACTGCCGCGGTCTCTAATGAGTGTGTTGTTGACCGCGTTGTTGATGGCCGAAAGCGCGGCGCAGCGCAGCTCCAGGCCTTCACAGCGCGGTCAGCATTGCAACCCTTGATGGACAAGCTAAAATAAAGGCCGAGACCAAAGGTCGAGGCCTTTATAGCGCGGCCAGCAATGGTAGCTATGATGACCAATCTTGAAGGCCGTGAGCGTAGCGAAGCTTAGCTTGAGGCCATTATAGCGTGGTCAGCAGTACACTCATTAGAGACCAAGGCTTGTATAGTGCTTTACTCAAAAATGCGACTATTAGTTTAAACAAAACTAGCTAAGTGGGTATAAAAATTAATACAATTATATTTATATTTTACGAACTATATCTATAGTTGTGTATTTTCTCTGTTTACGTTTCCATGGCAACGGCACGACCAACTCGTTTTTAACCTTCAATCAATTTTTTTACGAACCATAAACATACCTGTTTGTTACGTTTCCATGGCAACGGTCAAATAACAAATAGGTATAATGACGATAATACCGGGTAATAATACATTGTATGTCTAGTAGCTCTTGCAGTACGACAAATCCGATTTTGCTCGAATAAGGTTTGTGAAATAATGACAACATTATAAACTTTTTGAGTAAACGAATATTTCAGTAAATATGACGCGCTTATTAGTACTTACCTAATCAGTATTCGCCTAAAAATGAAAGTAAGTAGCTGATTATAATACGTTTATCAGGAAGGGTTTATGTATTTCAATCCTGATTGATATCATTAATTCAAATTATAGAATTTTCTGATTTCATGTGCGAATAACCCGATTTGAAAATTATCACCTGTTTCTTCTTCTTATCGTATGGTTAGTGCCCAACCTGGTGTCAGAGTCATTCAAGCCGCCCGAAGGCCTCTGACAAGGCTTAACGACTGCTGCCTAGATGACAACAACCGGAACCGAGTTTTAACGTGCCCTCCGGAGCACGGAGACGCTCAGTTCAAATGCCACTTAATGGAATCACCTGCTGAACGTTGAAGTCATAAGAAGAATTGTGCATAGTTCTTGAGATATTAAAATTAGTGGGAATATTGCCATATTACTTAGCGACTGTAGCCTAGGGGCGAACACGTTGGGCTAGCAATTAGAAGGTCCCAGGTTCGATCCCCGGTGGGGCATGCACCAATTGATGAATTTTCATCTATGTGCATAATTTACAGTTCGCTTACGGTGTGGGAAAACATCGTGAGGAAACCTACCTATCCCTCGGGAGTAGGTAATAGTCAGTTCCTGTATACACGGCGACAAGGTTCACCACCTGTCACGTTGGGTTCTGACTATCTGGTGAAACGTGGGCTTTGAGTTGGCTTAATACCTCCATAATGCGGTGGTGTATGGCCACTGAAGCCTCTGACTACCCCCGAATGGGGATAAAAATCGTGACGTTATATTTATTTATTTTATTTGGGAATACTGTGATGGACCAAAGTGGCACGTACCATAAAGGTATAATTATTACCAAAGATGCTTTGCAACCAAACAACTCAAACCATCGAAATAATTTAAATTCCTCAATAAAGCCGAATAATAGACTAGGTCTAAATACTGCTAAGATAAATCTAAAGCAGCGGACTTTCGCTAGCGTGTCGTAAACCGGTTGCAGGTGACCTTTCTATAATCGCCCGTTAATTCATCTAGGTCCCCTGGTACTATTGGACTCGGGCAACCTTTTCAGAACTAACCTTGACAGAATCTCCGACAACTCTTATGTATGTGGTACACCGTGGTGTACCACTTTGTGGCATTTGATTGATACAATTATGTATACGTTTGGGGGCCCCCTGTGTATGTTCGGAAATCCTTTTGTGCCATCCGCCTTAGCGTTAGTGCTGTAGATTGAGTATTGGATTGTCGCGGCAGGCCTTCAAAGAAATATGCTGAATCTGAGCTATTAGCAGAGATTAATCAAATCATGTAACTATTAATGCATCCGGTTGAGACCACTTTGATTGGCTACGAAGGGTCCTTCGGCTGAGAGCTCTAATATGATGAAACTAGACTTAGGGTTATTGCGTGCTATTGTTCCTGATTGACTGCCTAATCTGGGACTTAATAATTGGAAACGAACATTACAACAGAAATTCAGTATTTATTTATTGGACATACACATAAAAGAAAACATGAAAACACAAGGCAAATAAAACCATAAAAGTAAATATAGGACTATACAAGCAGCGAGCTATAATAATTATTCTAACGTCACAACTGAATCTATTCACTATTTTATTGGGTTACGAGATGGTTCCACCCTGTCGGCTCAAGCCTAGAACTTATCTAGATGTCCTAGACTATAGAGAAGTTATAGTTTGTTTCGCCACCCGTTCATTCTCAATGCGCCTCAGACACACTAAGGCGCGGTCAGTCTTAGTATGTCCTACACAACCAAATCGTACCCTGAAGGGGGCAATTTTATTTACTGTAATAGGTTAAATTGTGAGTATGATAAAAGACTAGAATTAAAAGTGTGAGCTTGTCCTTCCCGGGAAAGCAAAGATCACGAGAGATAGAATACAGATTGTGACATGTATTTACACCACAATACGGCTGTTCTGGACTAATATAACCGGTACGTTTATATTATTATAGTTAAGTGGATAATGATGCATTTCGGTACAAACAACCAGTCCAGACAAACCATATTGACACAATTAAATAAATCACTTAGCTTTTATACAGGGCCGTCTTACACCAACAACTTCCACAGACTCTAATTTAATTAATTAATCATTAACTACATATTACATATTTATTTACTACAAACAAATCGTTCAAACAAAACTCCGATTAAAATTACGACAGTGAACCTGGATGCGACCGAGTGCATCCAAGAGTAAAACGCGAATAATTGGCGCGCACGCAGCTCCCCGTGCGCAGTCGTCTCCCCCCCACGCGGACACGCTTTCATCCCTTCACGCCGTCCGAAGCATCTCTCGTCCAATCAGCGGGAGCGTCGGTCGCACATGATTGGTCAGCAAACATTCTGACTCAAGGGCATCGCTGCGTCACCTGATGGTGCAGGCTATCTCGAACACTCCAGATATGAAATAGAAATAATTAAACCCTTTTTTAGTACTTCATTCTAAATGGTGCTTGCGCAAGACATCTGAAATAGATCACCATTATCAGTTTTGATTACTGGATTGATGAGGAACAATTAATGATATAAATAACACGACAGTATTTAATTGAGGATCCTAATGAATCAAAGACCAGTTGGGCGCCTTCAACTGACTTTGATTGATTATCTTATTAATAGATCATGCCCTTATCAATAACACTTATGATTCATAATCCTATGTTAAATAATATTACGTATCTCTAAAAATAACATGCGCTGTTCAGTTGCACAAGTAACCGAAGCCAGTCGGGTCAGGTAGTTAGGGATTCGAAACATATGTCTCAAACTTTAAAACAAAAACTCTCTATTGAATAGATGGGACCTTGGATATTTTGCGTCGTTCTAAGTGTCTAACATTCCTGGAATCGAAGTGGGTACGCT
The DNA here is from genome assembly GCA_947859195.1 of Drymonia ruficornis. NCBI lineage: Eukaryota > Metazoa > Arthropoda > Insecta > Lepidoptera > Notodontidae > Drymonia > Drymonia ruficornis. Next base: position 5,288,397 of record OX401913.1, on the reverse strand, counting down.
TTCGAATTTTTTTATATGACTCTGTCTTATCTGAACACGTGTGGGATTTTTAGGAGCGAACTTAATGTATTTCGAAAATCTTTGTATTGGCGGTCCGTTACAGACCACCCCTGGAAAATTAAACACGCAGAGTATTCGAGTGTTTGACTTTCCACCTAAAATAATGATAACTAACGTCAATTCTGAAGTGAGCTCAGGAAAAATTCTAATTGATTGTACAGATAACTCAATAACACGAGGCTATGTCCAGTAGTGGACGTCTTTCGGTTGTCATCATGATGATGTTGAGGCATTTGGCTCCAATTGGTCTTTGTCTATATTTCTAGTAACGTAGTTTGTCAGCCTCCAATGGGAACTTGTTTCATATTGGCGTTTTTGGCAGCTAAGTTAGCGCCCATTATCAACTTCTATAGGGATTCATTTTCGAATTGGCCGTCGTCTGCAATTCTTATAGTGCAGACTGTCAATATCCAATTGGCATAAAGCAATAGTCCGTATCATATTGGAATCAGATTGTAATAGTCTCATTGAAATTGTTTGTATTGGGAATGCGGACAAACTGACTCTTTTAATCAAATTTATGTAATCATTATTGCCATCATCATTATGAGGTAAACATCTAAGAAATATATTCATCTGCCCATAGGCTTGTCTCATCTTGAAGTACCTACCTACTACCTATCTAGCTAACCTAATTTACCTACTTATCTAACCTAATGTACATAAACTTTCCTAATCATATCTAACATACCTAATCCACTAACCCTATCTATCTACCTAACGTTCCTAATCTACTAAACCTAGCTATCTATATATCCTATCAATTAAACCTACTTTTCTGCCTAATTAAACTATATAACCTATATACCTAAACCTAATGTACTAATCCTACCTAATAAAACCTATAAACCTAAGTAGTGGTTAAGAACCACCCCTAAACCCTAGTTATAATAATAATTCCCTAAACCTATTCAACTACCTAATATAACTCCAACGTAACATCTTAATCTCGTGTATGCGTGTAATGTGGCATCACTTATTCATCTTTTAGCACGAATATTTGCTGTCGTCAAACCTTTAAGGTCTTTATGATCGATACTCATTCGATTCATTTGAATCCATTGCCATTTGGTGCTTATTAATGGTCTAAGTGTTCAATTTAACACGCTATTTGTCTCCAAAATATACCATTAAAAAACAAAAGCATAATGCTTTATATCAGGTGTATTTAATTGTGCTTTATTTTAATTTATTATAGATAATGCAATCAATGCAATCGATTAGATCATACGAAAAATACCATAAGACAATGTGACAGCGTAATTAATGTTTCTTAAATTGGAATGGTAAATAATGTATTACCTATTATTCATGACACTGATCTAACTCTTTCATTCAATGGAGTTGAATTTATTTATTGAAAGTAATGGTGAATTTTTTTATTTTATTTTTTTCATATTTGATGGTTACTATCGCCAAATCTATTATGTAACCATCGCGGCCTTCTGCAATTTGATAGCAGGTAAAAGTCTGCCACTAATAACCAGATCAGAACCACTTCGCGATGTTAGCCTTGCTCACGACACGAACTCTGACTTCTAAGCGCCGGCACAGTATTAACCAAATCTAGATGTTTAAAATCATCTTTATATTTGAACTGCCGTCCTGTCGTTCGTCTAACCTAGCTACTAGGTTCATTTCGACGTCTCTAGGGAATTCTACCGCGTTTAGTACAGTAACTGCTACCTATCGCGTGAATCATATCTTTCATACCTCGACTATAAAATGTTTCATAATAGAACCATATTATTACTTTCATCCAGTGGGATCGTTAGCAAACACACTGTATTGATTTGCTTCGCAAAACATTCACTCATTGTAGTTTGTGACCTAGTATCCCATAATGAATCTATTAATTAAAATGTCGTCTACCCCTGCTGCATAAGCCTCTAAAGAATTTTCAAAAATCTCTTCCAGTATCTGCCAAACATATCCAATCACTGTTGGATAACATATTCAATCACTGTTAGTCAGTAGCTATTTCTACTGCGTGATCTTCGTACATTAATCAAATTTATGCATCGCTTCAGCTACTCCAAAAATCTCATAAATCAATCATCAATCAATCATCATTTGTTTATCCTTTCTACTGCAAATAGGCTTATCGCGGAAAGCGATTTCTTGACCTAACTCGGAAGAAAGAGAGTGTACCAAAGTACTACCTGTCCAATTCTCAAACCGTGGTAACTGAACTCGCAATCCTGATGGAACCATTCTGTTTGTATACTTCAAAATCAAATCAAGTCTTATATTTCTTTGTCTTAGACACAACACAATAATATGTGAATGAAACGTGTCTTATAAAGTAACAATGGTGTCGCTATAACATACCTATTAATTAGGATACAATGTTGCAAATCACCTATTAATAAAATTTATTATAATTTAAGCTTTTTGCCAAAATATTAGATAAATGTCATGACTAGCGTAATTTGTCATTTACCTACCTACCTATTACCTAACTAATACCTATACCTAACTAATACCTATACCTAACTTGTACCTAATCCCTACGTACGTACCTAAAGTTTTCCTAACTAATACCTAATTCTTTATTTATACCTAACTGATTCTATCCTAACTAGCTCTTAATTATTGTATCATGCCTACCTGGTGTTTTGTATAAAACAATACCATAAAACACAATACCATGGAATTTGTATTGAAATTCCTAAACTTTGGCGTGTTTACTTTTTTTTTTCCTTTTAATGGTGCACCTGATGGCTGCACCTGTGTCATTATGAACTCAATGACAATTGTTATGTAGTTTATAATTTAAATGTTCATTAATGCCAAAATATTGTTTTTCCTGTCCAACATTATTTTGTCCTTATAGTCCTTATCGGATTTGATCTCAAATAATTCATATGATAAATGATTGTACAATCGTACTGCCATGAATGTACTTCTGTTATACACAATTATTACCTTATATGGAAAACATAATGTTATTCCTATACTAATTACACTACTATTTGTACAATCCTACTAATAAATGCGAGCGTGTGTAAATGTTTGTTATTACGTATCGCCCTAGCCACTACACTGATTTTAATGAAATTTGAAACATAGATAGTGTAAGCTCCTGGAATAAGACATAGGCTAATCTCACACATCAATTTCTACACGGGTGAAGCCGCGGGACACAGCTAGTTTCTAATGACAATTGTTATGTAGTTTATAATTTAAATGTTCATTAATGCCAAAATATTGTTTTTCCTGTCCAACATTATTTTGTCCTTATAGTCCTTATCGGATTTGATCTCAAATAATTCATATGATAAATGATTGTACAATCGTACTGCCATGAATGTACTTCTGTTATACACAATTATTACCTTATATGGAAAACATAATGTTATTCCTATACTAATTACACTACTATTTGTACAATCCTACTAATAAATGCGAGCGTGTGTAAATGTTTGTTATTACGTATCGCCCTAGCCACTACACTGATTTTAATGAAATTTGAAACATAGATAGTGTAAGCTCCTGGAATAAGACATAGGCTAATCTCACACATCAATTTCTACACGGGTGAAGCCGCGGGACACAGCTAGTTTCAAATATAATATACATACAGGGCATAGTGAGAATATTTAATCTCAATATAAGTACAGTTTGCCAATGTCTGTTCAGATTATAAGAAATCCTTACGCTTCTCTATTGTGCCTTAATTACGATTTCTTTATTGGTCTAAATAACCCACGAGGGATACTCAATCGGAAAATAAACGCCACATGCTCGTGGTACGCTATCATAAATGCGGAGAAGCGAGCGACTTTATTAAGCATAAAAAGTGCATGTGGTTTTTTTTTCATTGCATTTCTATTACTTGATGCTCTAAATAATTAGTAGAATTATCTGCTAATTTTCGGTCTCATATTCCTAAAGGTCATAAAGTTCGTCTTAGTCTTATTAATGTTTATTCTATTAACTGTTAGCCGTTCGACTATGTTACCATACATGTCTTTGTTCACATACTAACGTATCACACAGTATCTTACTGTATCATATAGCATTATAATACTGAAGAGTCCTATAATTTCCTACCGATCTATCCTAATAATCTAGTGCAGTACCTAAAATCTATAAAGTATATGAAGTCTCCTAACAATCTCCTCTTATATGTTGCCTAACACCTGTAGAATACGTATAATCTCCTATCAATCTTATCTAATTTAGTACCTAATTCGTGTAAAATACCTATAATCTCCTATCAACCTTATAGAATATAGTGCCTAACACCTGTAAAATACCTATAATCTCTTAACGAACTCGTCGAATTTAGTCCTAAGACCTGAAATTGTAAGCTACCTATTAAATTCGCTTTTAAACCTGTTGCGGGACACTTTTAAAGCTGGATTGACTCTACCGATGAATCTTTGACCACCCCTCGACTTCAGTTCCTTCGTGTACCGTTTAAAAGCATATCAAACTTATAAATACCATGCGCTGAAAATAATACAAGCACTGAATTTCGGTATATGAATGTTTTACAAATGAACAAAAGCTTTCCCTTTTTTGCTCAGCAAGTAACCAGTAACAATACAGTCATTAAACAAAAGATAGTTTGGTGGCCAAACATCTGGCTTGTCTTGTGATCGTCAAAAATATAATTATTTTTAAATTCTACGTTGTGTATTTTGAATATTTTAAAACCAGATAATTTTCCTAGGGGTAATGCAATAAGCAATACGCGTTTCCTAGATCCTCGAACACGGCATCAAGTGTGATGGACCAAAGTGGCACGTACCATAAAGGTATAATTATTACCAAAGATGCTTTGCAACCAAACAACTCAAACCATCGAAATAATTTAAATTCCTCAATAAAGCCGAATAATAGACTAGGTCTAAATACTGCTAAGATAAATCTAAAGCAGCGGACTTTCGCTAGCGTGTCGTAAACCGGTTGCAGGTGACCTTTCTATAATCGCCCGTTAATTCATCTAGGTCCCCTGGTACTATTGGACTCGGGCAACCTTTTCAGAACTAACCTTGACAGAATCTCCGACAACTCTTATGTATGTGGTACACCGTGGTGTACCACTTTGTGGCATTTGATTGATACAATTATGTATACGTTTGGGGGCCCCCTGTGTATGTTCGGAAATCCTTTTGTGCCATCCGCCTTAGCGTTAGTGCTGTAGATTGAGTATTGGATTGTCGCGGCAGGCCTTCAAAGAAATATGCTGAATCTGAGCTATTAGCAGAGATTAATCAAATCATGTAACTATTAATGCATCCGGTTGAGACCACTTTGATTGGCTACGAAGGGTCCTTCGGCTGAGAGCTCTAATATGATGAAACTAGACTTAGGGTTATTGCGTGCTATTGTTCCTGATTGACTGCCTAATCTGGGACTTAATAATTGGAAACGAACATTACAACAGAAATTCAGTACTTATTTATTGGACATACACATAAAAGAAAACATGAAAACACAAGGCAAATAAAACCATAAAAGTAAATATAGGACTATACAAGCAGCGAGCTATAATAATTATTCTAACGTCACAACTGAATCTATTCACTATTTTATTGGGTTACGAGATGGTTCCACCCTGTCGGCTCAAGCCTAGAACTTATCTAGATGTCCTAGACTATAGAGAAGTTATAGTTTGTTTCGCCACCCGTTCATTCTCAATGCGCCTCAGACACACTAAGGCGCGGTCAGTCTTAGTATGTCCTACACAACCAAATCGTACCCTGAAGGGGGCAATTTTATTTACTGTAATAGGTTAAATTGTGAGTATGATAAAAGACTAGAATTAAAAGTGTGAGCTTGTCCTTCCCGGGAAAGCAAAGATCACGAGAGATAGAATACAGATTGTGACATGTATTTACACCACAATACGGCTGTTCTGGACTAATATAACCGGTACGTTTATATTATTATAGTTAAGTGGATAATGATGCATTTCGGTACAAACAACCAGTCCAGACAAACCATATTGACACAATTAAATAAATCACTTAGCTTTTATACAGGGCCGTCTTACACCAACAACTTCCACAGACTCTAATTTAATTAATTAATCATTAACTACATATTACATATTTATTTACTACAAACAAATCGTTCAAACAAAACTCCGATTAAAATTACGACAGTGAACCTGGATGCGACCGAGTGCATCCAAGAGTAAAACGCGAATAATTGGCGCGCACGCAGCTCCCCGTGCGCAGTCGTCTCCCCCCCACGCGGACACGCTTTCATCCCTTCACGCCGTCCGAAGCATCTCTCGTCCAATCAGCGGGAGCGTCGGTCGCACATGATTGGTCAGCAAACATTCTGACTCAAGGGCATCGCTGCGTCACCTGATGGTGCAGGCTATCTCGAACACTCCAGATATGAAATAGAAATAATTAAACCCTTTTTTAGTACTTCATTCTAAATGGTGCTTGCGCAAGACATCTGAAATAGATCACCATTATCAGTTTTGATTACTGGATTGATGAGGAACAATTAATGATATAAATAACACGACAGTATTTAATTGAGGATCCTAATGAATCAAAGACCAGTTGGGCGCCTTCAACTGACTTTGATTGATTATCTTATTAATAGATCATGCCCTTATCAATAACACTTATGATTCATAATCCTATGTTAAATAATATTACGTATCTCTAAAAATAACATGCGCTGTTCAGTTGCACAAGTAACCGAAGCCAGTCGGGTCAGGTAGTTAGGGATTCGAAACATATGTCTCAAACTTTAAAACAAAAACTCTCTATTGAATAGATGGGACCTTGGATATTTTGCGTCGTTCTAAGTGTCTAACATTCCTGGAATCGAAGTGGGTACGCTTTCGAATTTTTTTATATGACTCTGTCTTATCTGAACACGTGTGGGATTTTTAGGAGCGAACTTAATGTATTTCGAAAATCTTTGTATTGGCGGTCCGTTACAATACCTATTGCCGAATTCCATTTTTTTATCTTTTCCGGTATACATACAAACCTCCAAGGTTTATTTCTCACTTTATAACATCCTGTATAGGTGTAGCGGTACAATACCAACACTCAAATAACGTATTCATTACCAGCTCTTGTCTCCGAAGCTGTGATGCCAACTCCTGCGGCAAGTTAATTCAAACACCCGAAACTTAAACCATAAGTCATCCCTAATACCTAAGTAAGTACGTATTTGTCTTCGAACAGAGCTACGGGAGCATACGGCTATAAAGTTCCTGCCAATTAATATTTGCTAAAGGTACTTTGGTAGTTCAGAACTTAGATGCAGTTCCAAACTAGGCGGTCGCAAATACGTACAGATGGGTACCTATCTATCTTTAAAGGCGGAAACCCACCGCGGCGCACGGAGAGGCTACGCACGTGGGTCAATCTTTGCTTTGCAAGAAAATGTATGAAATCGTGTCTACCGCGGCGCACGGAGAGGCTACGCACGAAATGACGTCATGGATACATTTCTTGCAAAGCGAGGCGTAGCCTCTCCGTGCGCCGCGGTGGGTTTCCGGCTTTATACGCTTGGAATGTAACGACCTAAAGGCCGCATACGCGTACGCAATGACTACTCCACCAAGCAAACTAGGCGCCTGTCAAATTGACGTCGCCTAAGCAACAAGGCGGTGGCGGTGTGCGGGCGGGGTGAGGGCGGGTAGCCGCATACCACCCGAGCGCCTTGGCTTGGTGGGGTAGTACTGCTTAACTTAGAGGCGCCATCATTAATGTATTACTTTACTAGATATGGTACCTACCTCCTAATATTGAAATCACCAGACTTGTGCTCAGTGCACCACTACATGCTGCGAAGTTCACTCATCAGTTATCACACTCGCAATTTGACAATTCAATTATCAAGAGCGCTGAACACAAGTTTTTTGAATTAAGTATTATTTTAGCAGAAATTGTACCTTCTAACCAACAACGGGTAATTGGGATTATCCTGCTAGACAATATTTTTGTCAATACCTCTTCCAACTAATCTATACCTGTAGCTAATCTAATCGCTTATCAGCAGTAGATGGCTAACCTTTGAGCACATAAAGCGTTTCTATATCAATGAACAAAAATATAATAATACACTTCTCATCAAAAAAAACTAAACACCTACATTCATTTATAGGATGAAAATTCTAAAATTTTAATTCAAATTTGGAATTTTGGTACACCATTGTGTAGACTAAACTGCCAGCTATTTATTAGGCGTGTCTATAACATGCACATGCCGCGCGAGGCTGCTCACCCACATGTCTCGCGAAGCACGACGTTTGCCTCAGTCGCATGCCGCGCGAGGCAAATGGCGTGGCAACAGACACTCTAGCTAGACAGTGAAGGGTATACCCGAGTAATCAGTTTGACACGTTTGACATCGTTCTGTCTCATGACTATGTCAAACTAGGCGAGGCAAATGTGAGTGCTCAGGTGAGGCAGGGCGCGCATTTTCCTCACGGGAGGCAAGTCAAACTTCGCGAGGCAAATTTTCCTCGCGCGGCATGTGACACATCTGGACGTAGCTATTGGCGTATTTTTTTAATGATATCAATATTTTTTTTTATTTAAATGCCTGAATAGTACTTGCAGTACTGTTTAGATTTTTTTGATGAGAAGTGTATTATAGCTTGGTACGCGGGATCAATAATCTGAAGTGAATAATTAGATGATAGATAATTTGGTAAGTATCGAAGACATTCAGAAGTAAGAGGGAGACATGTGATTGTACAAAATAGTATGTCCTACTAAACGGAGTCTATGGACATAGTACGACTTAGGGCCGGGCCCCATTAGCGCGTTGCGTTGCGTCGTCGCAAGATTTTGTACTGGCGGATCACTCTCCCCCGCTTCGTCTCTCGCCCGTCTACCCTTTGATCCGTTGCGACGACGCAGCGCAACGCGCTAGTGGGGCCTCGCCCTTAGTTGTTATCGTAAAATAGTGATGAAAACATGTCGGTATTATTTTATTGTCGCTGGTAACCGCTGGATGCAAGTGGCAGAGGACCGGTCTCTGTGGAAAACCTTGGGGGAGGGCTTCGTCCAACAGTGGACGACTTTTGGCTGAAATGATGATGATGATTCCCAATATAGCTCACCTTTTGGCGTCAGTGTTCTCCTACGTTTCAAAATTGCTTACCAACTCTAACTTAAGTAATAATATCACAGGAACAACATGGACGTTACTGGTATCTGTTTGGAATCCGCTTAGTGCACTCGGCTCCCGCCCGCCCCGGCCGCGTCCGGCTTCCGGCGGAAACGGTCCTTGGGCGGCGGCGACGGAAGCGTCTGTTTAAGCTGGATCTGATAGCGCCATGTCGTCGTCGTTAGTAAACCGTTCGCAATTATCGCTTCAGCTCATTGAGATTGCTTCTTGCGATGTATGGAGGGAAACTAATACGGTCATAATTGTCTCTATCAATGTAGACTATTTACTGGTTCTATATAAAGAAAACTCAATTTTTCTTTCGTGGTGGTAGAGCCAAGCTGTAGCTAATTAACTGTAGCTAAAATACGGGCTGGCTGGACTGGGGTAGTACCACCCTTTCACAGAAGTTCGGCTTTAATCAGCTATTACAGCTGCGTTTCGTACGATGAAGGAAAGATCCAGAAGCCCAACACCGGGGGTGTCTTCATCCCACACTCCCCTTCAAGCCGGCAATGTGCGAGCAATGCCTTTGGTATTGCTAGTATCTATAGGTTTTGGATCTCTGATCCCGGATCCCGTATTCCGTATCCCGGATCCCAAAAATATAGCCTATGTTACTCAGGGATAATGTAGCATTCTAATGGTGAAAGAATTTTTGAAATCGGTCCAGTAGTTTTAGAGTTTATTCAACACAAACATCCATACATACAAACCTTCTCTCTTTATAATATTACTATTTTACCCCCTTAGGGGTTGAATTTTCAAAAACGCAGCAATTCAAGTTTTTTATTTTTAAAAAGGAACCTAAACACCAATTTTCATAACTCTAACTTCAAAAATGACGAACATCTATACAAACTTCCCAACTAACTTTCATCCCCTATTTTACCACCTTAGGGGTTGAATATTCAAAAACGCCGAAAACCATATTTTTTATTTTTAAAAAGACACCTCAACACAAATTTTCATAATTCTAACTTGAAAAATGACGAACTTGCATACAAACTTTCATCCCCTATTTAACCCCCTTAGGGGTTGAATTTTCGAAAATCGCTTCTTATTGCTTGTCTACGTCACAAAATATATCTACTATCCAAATTTCATGTCTCTAACTTCAGTAGTTTCGGCTCGGCGTTGATGAGTCAGTCAGTCAGTCAGTCAGTCAGTCAGTCAGTCAGCATTTCCCTCTTTATATATTAAGTATAGATTATTATAGTATAGATATATTTTTAATTATGTGATTTCACAATGGTTCATAACGTCATCGACTGCAATTTTTATGAAGCACGATATGACAAACGATGGGCATCCTTAAAGCTCAAACCGCCGTAATATGCGATGTATGTCGGCGATGCAAAGAAGAATTTATGGTCTCCATCCATATTGGCCTCTAGCGCCCCGCGTCCCCTCATCTAACATTATATGCCAGATTTATTGTGAAATAGAGCTTCAGAGAACCGTTGCCATTTTTCGTCGTGGGAATTGACGGTGCCGTTTCTTTTATTTTGCTTGTTTGTTAATATTCTATGTAGGTTTCATTGGAATAATGAAAGAAATTGCTTTGTGCTTTTCACATTTAGGTTTTCTTGTACTTTTACTAAGAATTTCGGTTATGTTGTTCTAGGTACTTCAATTTTGGTACAATAGTAATAACGATACCTTTTTATTGGAAAGTTCTTTTATTCTTTTTCTCGGGAACTGAACCGTATTACTATTTGAATAGGTTCAATCACATTAACTAAACACATTAAGTTGTACGTTCCCTGAATTATATTGTGTTCGCTTTGATTTATTTTGTTAACGAAGAATTTCAAGATTTCGTATTCGATTAGGTGAATACATACTAATTATGATTCATGTGCCGTTTATCGTTAGAAGGTGGTGTGAAAATTCCATGAATTCACAGTACTAACTATAAGTCTGGCGTAATTTATTTATTTATATACACCGCGTCTCAAAAGTATGAAATACTTGTGGGTTTGAATGAGTATCGGGAATACAATTGCATGGTATAAGAATTTAATTGAAATGCGAACACTTTTTTCATATATTTTATCCCGCCAATTTTATAATATAATACTGTAATATCTCTAAAACTATGCATTTTTTTCAAAGTATTTTTTAAATATTAGTGGCTGCTACTCCTAAATGCAGTTTACACTGGTTTCTACGTTATCACAAATATTCAAGTTATCACAAATATTCAAAAGCTCATAACTCAGAAACTATTATAGTTACGTATAGTCGGTTTTCACTAAATATCTACATACCAGCTACTGTATAAGTGGTTTAATTATTATTTCATACTTTTGAGACACATGGTATAGGTACATAATTATGTCCTTACGTATAACTGGCAATCAAAAAGCGGATGGTAAAACGCAGCTAACAAACTCCAAACTATCCAGAGACGTTGTATAACAATTAGCAAACTTCTACAAACTGTTGTACTCTTTGGTAACCTAACGAAACGTTATCTTTGTCGACGCTCAATCGTAAACAAAGTGTTGCAGACAAACTGAGAGTTTTAATAAATTCGTCGCCGAACTTGAGAGCCGAAAGCCTTAATTAAGATAACGTTCTTCGCGGTAGGGCCCAGCACCCTGAACTTAAAGTTTAGCAGTTTCGTGTTTGTCTTAGACAACTTGGACGGCGAAGTAACTAGTCAAACAAACTGCTCTGCCAGCGAGGGCGCCCATTTTAGACGGGCATACTGTCCGAATTAAATGCTCTTGCACGTACCATTCTGCGGCCAGTAGATTATTTTAAGCTTCCTTAATCGCTAATGGATGAAACGCTTTTTAAATAGCTTGGACAATTGGCTAACAGTGCAGTTGCATAGTGCAATTAAGTCATGGCTCTCGGCCCTCAGTGTAGAAACTACAATTGACGAACTGAAGGGGTGTGAAACAGGTCGAGGGTTGTGGGGAAGGGGTTGGGCTTCCGGCTCTCTCACTCATCGTACGAAACGCAGCTGTAATTGCTACTTTACGCCAATCTTCTGTGAGAGGGTGTTACCTAACCTGGTCGAGTCAGCCTGTATATGAGCTGCAGTCAATTGTCTACAACTTGGCTGTACTACCTAAATCAACATCATATTCAGCTTGTTTGTAATCCATAAAAACCAGTACAAACCAGTAATACAACGTTTTTTTCAAATAGGATTCGTATACATTATTCGTGTTTAAAATACGAAAAACTATTTTCATTTGGTTCAAAGCAAGTGGGGGAGAGTTGTTCTAGCAGTGGTTAACACAATGATGCGCCAAACTAACTCTTTACAGGGATTTTTTTCAGTACGAAACGCTACCATTTGTACTGAATTTACAGAAAAGTTTTGTTACTGTTCCATGTACAATGGGATGTGTTTGTATTTACCTCTGAAACTTTCAGTGCTTATCTATGTTGAACTAAATTATAGAACTTAATATTATTATTTATAAATACATTTTTATGGCGTTTGTGAAGTTGGAACTTCGCAAATACCACCCGTATTACGGGGCGCGGCGTGAGCGTTGAAATGGATAAAAAACTTTGACGATTTGTAGAGACGAGAAAAATATGAGTTTTACAGTTTATTGCTTATTAGTAAGCGGACACATAAATAATGGTTACTGAGAAATTGTTGTGTGCTAACCAACAAATCAATCGCTCAACTGTCGTTCAACTTTTTATTTTCTTTGCCTTATAACTAATGAAACATCGCCTGACAAATTTATAGGGGGTTATGTGACCGAATGCTCGCGTGGAAACTTGGTAAGTTCCTACATACATAAGTGGGTGCGTAGTGTAGCGATCTAAGTTATACAGGTCTCACCGGAGAGTTTCGTATGAACTGTGAAACTTAAACATCAAAGCGACGCCCTAACTTGCTCCCAGACCGTCCCTGCACACACTATCAATAACTGGAAACGGTCTCTAGAAATATAAATGTGTCCCTCGTTAGTTATCTTTATTAATCGCGAGTTGTAAATTAGCGAAGTAAATACAAATTGATACTTATTTTGTGGGACTAGACCCGCCACACACTCCCACCACTATGTATGAGTTGCAATCAATTGTCTACAGCTTGGCTCTACTACCATATGGGTTATGTAATAGGTACTCTGTTCATAGTAGAAAGATGGATAGTAGGTTATCTTCATAGAAACGCACCGCGCGCGGCTTGTATGTGTGCGCCATGCGTATCTATGCGTCGCGCACGCACACTCAAACCAAAACTAAACCCGGTTATCAATGCGAAACAATGCATGTGACGTTTGAGTGTGCGTGCGCGACGCATAGATACGCATGGCGCACACATACAAGCCGCGCGCGGTGCGTTTCTATGAAGATAACTTACTACCCATTTTTCTACTATGCTCTGGTGCAGTCTTTCTACGACAAGTTAGTGTTTAATTTCGACATATCTACCTACTTCTTGTGGGTTCGCATGTAGATAGATCACATATGGAAATATATATTGTGTGCAAATAATTCCATACAGGGATATCAATTATGCCAGCGAGGCCTACTTATTTCGCTCAAAGAGTAATAAGTATTTAATGAAAGCTTAACAACCTTGATGTTCCAACTCGTTCATTAATTTCGGAGTGGTCTAATCGTTTAAGCCGTGCCTAAATTCAAATGAAAACGAAATTAAAATTCATTTATGTTTACTTTGGATATGGTTTATTTTACAAGAGGCAGGCGTAGATGTGTAATTTAATTTACAGTATAGATCGATGTCAGTTGAAATATTTTGTTCGTAGTGTAGCCCTTCATTTCGTACCTAAAATCCTTCCCTGCGTTCAGATGCCTCGCATGCCTCGCCCGAGCACTCACATTTTGACATTATGTCTATGCGTTCCGACGTTATAAGGGGGGGTCCATAAATTACGTGAGGTGATTTTTGAGATTTTTCGACCCCCCCTCCCCCCTTGGTGAGATTTCGTGAGATTTTGCTCGACCCCCTCCCTCCCCCTCTAATCTCACGTGAGATTTTTCAAAAGCTATATTCTAGAGGAGAAACATGTTTTACTTAATTTAACAAAATAATACTTCAAGTAAAAGTTAAAGTTAGTTAGATAGTTAAAAAAAAAAAACTTAATACAACCCAGTTTTCTAGCAAATTTACACTGTTTCTTGCGGTAAAAAAAATACGTGAGATTTGCCGAAACCTCCCCTCTCCCCCACGTGAGTTTTGGTGAGATTTTGCTCGACCCCCTCCCCCCATAAATGCCTCACGTAATTTATGGACGCACCCTAACATGAGTACTTGGGCCAGGGATGCGAGGAATCTGGACGCACCGATTTAGTGTTGATTTAAACAAAACTAGTGATTACAAAGAACCACGTGCTTACACAGGGACAAAACACTAATTCACCAACATTTTGCCTATTATATTTTGGCCCCAATATAATAGGGGATTCCATTATGCCTAATAATCGAGTAAGAATACACAATAGAGTGATTACTTAAGTTACTTAAATGTTAATAAAGGGTAACACGAAACCAGTATTAAAATATTCGCCCGGCATTTGAACGGTTATGATCATTATAACAATGATGGAGTTGCCAAAGTTTCGAGATCCTCAACCCTCAACAACAGACCTTTGAATTGTGTTATAATAAATTAGTTTTCTAGGAAACTGTAAACAAACCGCAAATTTTGAATATGAAGCGAGTTTGAGGCCCCACCGTAATATAACTACGGTAATATAGCTACCATAGCTACGGTAAACTATACAACAGATTATAGTGGATACACAATGTTTATTTTATCGAGAGTTTTGTGTTATGGTCCAAATAAAATAAAAATCACTTAGAACAGAAACATGCTTTTGGAAATGATTACTGTTTTAAATCGATCCATATGTAGTACTTGGATTTATATTCTGGTTAGGCATAACATCCGTTTGTATAGTACGTTTTTGATACTTGTCCTATTTGGTAAGCAAAGATGGCGTCCAGCGGGGCGATTGCGTAACTTTTTGTCAATGTTTCAATTGGTTTCGTATATAATTGACACAGGATGAACGAAACGAAACATTGACAAAAAGTTACGTAATCGCCCCGCTGGACGCCATCTTTGCTTACCAAATAGGACAAGTATAAAAACGTACTATAGATTTATAGCTAGTAACTACTAATACCTGCACATAGTAGCTTAGGTCATTTGTGGCTATGGTAGCTACATTATCATCATGCTTTACCTTTTTCCCTTATCTTGGGTTGGCGCAGTATATCTTATTCTTCCATTCTTCCATTCATCCACTCCAACCTCATTCATATCACTCTTTATATATTCCATCCATCTTGTCTTGGGTCTTCCTCTCGCTTTGTATCCTTCCCAGCACTCTTTTAGTCTATGGTAAAAAAATGTAATGTAACGTCACGACTTTTATCCCCGTTCGGGGGTAGTCAGAGGCTTGAGTGGCCATACACCAACACATTGTGGAGGTATTAACCAACTCAAAGCCCACGTTTCACTAGATAGTCAGAACCCAACGTGACAGTCTATGGTACATACATAGCATGTCAAAATTGCGCTTAGCAGACTAAAATCGGGTCATGCGTAAGCAGTTAATAAGCATGGTAATTACTGCAATGCAGTACGTTACTGTTCCACTACGTCATAAAATTGAGTTTGTCGCTGGGCACGTCGTAATACGTGTGTCCTGAAATTCAGAGTTTAAGGTTGGCACTCATGTATCAACTCGGCACACGACCAGCACCGCCTCTTCGGTTGGCAGCCAGAAACTGAACCGGAAATAAGTGGACCACGCGGCGTTCACTCGTTGACCACGCGCGGTCCACTGGTTGATCACGTGACTTTTATGGTATAAAAGCAGCGTCCGCCTGCGGACCACCTGTCGACAACGAGTGGACGCCGAGCGGCGAGGCGGTGCTGATCGGGTGCGGGGTTGATAGATGAGTGGCGACCTTTATACTGCTAATGTTAATGATTGTTATTATGCGATGGAATATTCATCACAGCGATTAATGTCCGATGTGGTTGGAATGCGCTGACGCGGGGTAATTTATCTATTGCCACTCTTCATTGTGTCGTCCGCTAAATTTGATATTAGGAGTATTTTACAGTAGATAGTGTCGAATCATATTCTGTTCATGTCGCACCATTCGCAAAATTATTGACGGTAAAAAGAGTCTTCTTGTTATCTGTTGCGTGAATTGTAAGCTTTAAGACTATATAGGCACCTAACGAGGCATGTTTGGAGGCTATCTCCTCTTAGACGAGTGGAGTAAAAATTTTGAAAAAAATATCACCGTATATATTGAACCCTCATCTTTAAAAAATAAGCAGGAAAAAGTGCTACATGCTTTTTTACTATGTGAAAAAAAAAATTAAAGTGAAGCTGTTTTCGTCTTAAAATTTATATCTCCTAAACGGCTTGGAATTTTTAATTATTTTTTTCACC
The DNA here is from genome assembly GCA_947859195.1 of Drymonia ruficornis. Classification (NCBI taxonomy): domain Eukaryota; kingdom Metazoa; phylum Arthropoda; class Insecta; order Lepidoptera; family Notodontidae; genus Drymonia; species Drymonia ruficornis. The sequence goes on along the minus strand of OX401913.1, from coordinate 5,271,804 downwards.
AAAAGATGGAGAAATTAATACCTAAAAAAAAATAAGTTCGATTTTGGTGATGCAATAGTTTTTCACGTCACAATTAATGATTATCGATATTTTCGCAACAAAAGTGGGCGGGGTTTGTGCGCTCTCGACCAATCCAGACGGCCAAAACGCTCGGCGGGGAAGCGGGGCCTTAAGTTGTAGGTGTACTTGACAAACATAATTTTAATATCACAATTCATTACTGATAGTATTTTATAAAATAAGCTACATACAACTCTACAACCTGCTTACAAAACTCCCGAAGCAAACACACAGAAACTAAAAACTCTCTTCATCGCCGTACTCTAAAGCATATTTCCGCACTTCCGAGAAAACTTCACTACCGAAAGACTCACTATTGATAGATATTCGATTTCTTCGCTTTGTCAGCAATATTCAAATGGGGTTCCTCGGAAATATCGCCTCGTAGCCTATATGCAAATTTTATTGAAATTCGAAAGTTTCCACAAGAGCGTGGAGCCTTCAATCGGGGAGGCAAACAGTTTCTATAAGATTAGTCGCGAGATGCTCCTTCACAAGTCAATATTGACTCAGGCGGCCGCAGACGGAGACCCGCTTTTAGATGTAAAAATACTTCCACCAGTGTAATGTTGCTTGGCTTTTACATTTATGAAGCTCTTGTTACGAACTCCTGTGCCTACAATCTACCGAATATGACAGGATACTCTTACGTTTTTGTCCATTCTGTTAAATTTTGCATTGCAATTGCAAAATTATTTTTCGTGACTAATAAATACCTAACAACTCTAATTTGTAAGATAATTCAGTTATTAATGTAGGTAAGTATCTTGGAAACAAGATTCCGTTTGAGCAAAGTGCGGTCTAACTGCAGTCTTTTAATCAATTCGTCACCGAACTTCTATTGAAAGTCTCAATCAAGATAAGCTGAGCAAAACTTGGGATTTAGCAGTTTAGTGTTTGTCTTGAGAACTTGGACAGCGAAGTAACTGGCAAACAAACCGGCCGAGCTCTGCTGTGGACGGCCATCGATTTGAAGTAAGCTTAGGAACCAAACTATATTATATGATGACTAACCGTGTGCCCGAAGGGATTTTCCATACAACCATTAACATACCTAGAACTTTAGGTGATCAATTTCCATTAAAATGGTCCAAACAAACTCCATATAAATTTTCATTCCTTATTTAGGGGAAGAATTTTCAAAAATCCTTTTTATCACTCATACGCGGAAAGTAGGTCGAAAGATGCCTGAAGAGCCGACAGAAGGATACTTTTTAGGTCGGGCAAATTCGTTGACAGAACAGGCACAATCGTATATCCAGATATACGATTGTGCCCGCTCCGTCAACAATTCTGTCAAATTAAAAAAAATACGAGTTCTATTTTCACATTTCTATTGAACCATGCTCCAACCAAAGAGAATGTAATAGTTCCAACCTTCTTACAACCACTAAAAAAAAAACAAAATGACGGGTAAGCGGCAATCCGATGTTCATTTATTATTTCGAGTTGTAGTTCACTCATATTTTCTTTAGCTACTTAATTTATGTTTTTATTTTTACTTTCCTTGTATTCGTGATGAAAAGCACAGTGTTTACCTCGGGTTAAAGTAACTTATTATTGGTCCCTCGAACTATTAGCGCCCGAGCGTAAGTTACTTTGCCCTTCGGATAACAATGTACTATTATTTTCTTAGCTACTTCACATAAGGAACTCCTGTGAAAAATATGTTACTTCAAGACCAACCGGTGGTATGTGTGCTATCCGATATTCGTCAGTCAGTCAATGCCTGGTCTGGGTGTCACTGGGATCACCAACAGTCCATTGTAAAGTACCTATAGCACAAGCGTTGCTTAGTTTGGGACCATACAAATAGTGTATTAGTTTGGGCATCCCCCAAGGTTTTCCACAACGACCGGTCTTGCGCTGCTTGCATCCAGCGATTTCCCGCGACCTTGACTAGGTCGTCAGTCCACCTAGTGAGGGCCTACCCATGCTATATCTTCCGGTATGTGTATATGTGTATGTGTGTATCTTCTGGTATGTGTTCCGGTATGTGTATATGTATGCATTAAAGAGACTGAGTCTACAAGATTTCTAGGTTTACTTATTAATAATAATAATAATATCCTGGGACATTTTTACACACGGCTACCTGATCCCAAACTAAGCAGAGCTTGTACTATGGAAACCAGATAACTGATATTACTACATATACTACTTTTTTATTTGTAAATACATACTTAATATACATATACACCCAGACTCCGGACATACAGACATGTTGACATGTTGACATATTGACGATAAACTCACATGGAAACAACATATAAAGTACGTATGTAAGAAGTTAAGTCAGTGCTCTTATGCCCTGTATAATCTTAAGAATGTAGTAGATACCTCAGCAACACTTACAGCATACCGCGGCTACGTATCATCTACTCTAAGATATGGCGTGATATTCTGGGGCAATTCCACAAATGTTGATCTTGTATTTAAAGCCCAAAAGAGATGCATCAGAGCAATTTGTCGTTTAGATCAAACTGACTCCTGCAAGCCGTATTTTGTCAAGTTAAGACTTTTAACACTACCGTCTATCTACATATATGAGACTGCAGTATTCATTAAAATCAATATTGAGCTTTTCCAAAATCGCACTAGGAAACGCCATGAAGACAAACTACAACAAACAAGACAAACTATGCTTCCTACCTTCCAAAACGGCTCTTTTACATAAAAGTATTTTTTGTATGGGTCAAACAATATACAATAAAATTCCCACGCAACTACGAAAAGAAAATATATTAAAAGTTTTAAAAAATAATCTTAGACATTTACTCATAGAAAAGACCTATTATTCTGTAAAGGAATTTATGGAAGATTCGAGTCTGAAATAACAGTGATCCGATTGCAAGAGTAATGTACCTAATGACTAGTAGTGTAACTGACCAATGTAGGCATCAGCATGTTATTTCCATATTATTTCTACATTTTAAATTATATAAATCTTGATTTTCAATATTAATTATTTTATCAGTGACGCGGCGCTCGACTAATATATAATCTAAGTATTTTATATTATTGACATTATCAGCTATCTTTTGACATTTACGTTTCAATGTGACATTTCTAGTTTATTATCACATTTACTATCATTATTATTATTTGATTAGGTAGGCAGGCAAAAATTGTACGCCGTATAGGCAGTTCATAGAGAGCATAATTTTTTAAGTAACCATATTCACCTCTGTACTTACCTATGATACACAATAAATTAAATTGAATTGAATGTGGCCGCCACTTAAGAACCTTTGTAAGTGATGACTACTTAGCTAGAATAGGTAACATAGGTATTAAACTTAAATTATTACAAGCCATCCTACGCTGCTTTATTCTGTTGGTATTAGGTAATGACACATCACATCAACTTCAGTTACATAGTAGGCGGGGGTGTCTGAAAGTCAAACACTTGGAGCGTACCGAAGTTTGTAAATATGTAAGTGGGTGCGTCGATCTAAGTTGTACGGTGCCGGTGACGAGCTCGTATTAACTGTGAAACTTAAACATCAAAGCAACACACCGCCTCGCTCAGACGTACCTGTTGTCAATTTAACTAAGTTTGTCGTACAGTGTCGGTGTAATATTTACTGCGAGGAGTATCATTTTGTTGGTTGCCGCCTTATTTTAGGTAGTATTTTTTAATATGTATCTTATATTACTCATTAATGTGGTATTACTAAAATATTTTAAAGATCCTACGACTTAAATGGACTTAAAGCTTCCAGTCTAGGAACAAAGTTAGCTTAAGACGAGGGTTCGAAATTTGGTTGATTTTCTATTCTACTTTCTCTTTAAGTAAGTATGTGGACTAGGAATTTTATATTTAGATGTATGATTTTTGACTATATTATCTTGAGTATCTTTAAATCCAAATCACGATTTGATGAAATTTTCTCGATAAAAAAAAATTATGAAATGAGCTCTAATTATTTACAATTTTCCTTGCTACCACGATGTTTTTACGATTTAGATCACGAAATTATTTCTAAAACATAGCAAATAATGATATCTAAACTACCCTTCAACCATATATTAATTCATGAAGTAGTTTTTTTTTAATTCAAGAAAATGTGGTTTGGCGCTTACGTTGTTTATTTTCGAGCGCGCGCACAATATCGCCATCTCACATTTTAAGTACTTGAACTAACCATGTCTCTCTCTAACTTTGTATTGTCAGTGTCCAGTCGGACTTGTTCGACGTCGGACCTGTGAAGGATTTTTTTAAAAATATTACGAAAAAATATTACGGTCGTGCCACATTACAGGTACAGTACAGTATTTACAGTCCGCCGACGCCTATGATAAATAAATAAATATCCTTGGAAATTCTTTTACACATGACTACCTGATCCCAAACTAAGCAGAGCTTGTACTATGGAAACCAGATAACTGATATTACTACATATACTACTTTTTGTTTGTAAATACAAACTAAATATACACTTAATTACACCTAGACTCGGGACATGCGGACATGTTCATGCACACAAATGCATGTCCTGGGCAGGAATCGAACCTACGACCTGCACTGCAGCGTGATTTTCGTTTGCTTTTCCTTGTCTTGTGTAATTTCTTTTCATCTCTTGTCATTTTGTGTCATCTCTTGTCATTTTGTGTCATCTCTTGTCATTTCATAGTTATTCGTGTCATTTCTGTAAAAACTCCCTATTTCGCTTACTGTTATATACTTGCAGCATGGTCTTGGGCCGACAGTGGGAATACATTGCTTGTCAAAACAATGGAGTCGCTTTATTGCGTTTGTTGTAGGTACGGATGGGCAAGTAATAAATATATCATACATCAATAAATTATCGTAAAAAATAACATTACAGATATGGATAGGAAAATGTTTGTCCGTCCTATTCAATCTATTATATTATAAACGAAAGTAACTCTGTCTGTTACCTTTTCACGGCTAAACCGCTGAACCAATGTTGATGAATTTTGGTATGGAGATAGACTGGGTCTTGGCGGAGAACATAGCCTACTTTTTAGGGTTCCAAAGGGTGCTAACGGGACCCTATTACTAGGCCTACGCTGTCCGTCGGTCTGTCTGTCCGTCTGTCAGCGCGGGCTGTATCTCACGAACCGTAACAGGTAGAGAGTTGAAATTTTCACTGAATGTGTATTTCTGTTGCCGGTGCAGAACAAATACTAAAAATATAATAACATTTAAAAATAAATATCAAGTCTCAAACTTGATATTTTTGATGTGTTTATTCTACGGTGGTACGGAACCCTTTATGTGCGAGTCCGACGCCTTCAGATCTTATGAATGTTTTCTTGAAATAAATATAGTGTATTTTAAGTAATTAACTGGCCAACCCTCAGGTCCTACCTACCATGTTAGGATCTTTTTCGTTCTAGCGGGTGTAAACCGTGATTTAACGAGTTAATGTGATAATTTTTGTATTTAAATTATTCAATTCAATGTATTTGTTTCAGACATAGTCCAATATTGATTATTAAAATTATTATAATTTCACAATAAATATAAAACAATAAATAAAAGTAAAATTAAATTTAAAAAAAAAAAAAAAAAATTATTTTTCATGTTTTATCATTAAAATACAATATAATATAACATAAATTAAAATAAAATACAATAAAACAAAAACCTACCCCTAATTAAACAAATACCGTCCGCGTGGGATACTGGCTGCATGTCCTCCCCGTATTCAAGCTGTTCCTGTTGTCAAGCGAATTTTTTGAGCAAGGAAAGAGCCAGCCCTCTTGTCACCTGTGGCGGTAACCAGTCTAAGGGTGATTTTGATAGATAAAAAAATAAAGATAAAAAGATAAACAAAAAATAAATGCATGGTTAAATCAATAAAATTAATAAAAACTGAAAATTAAATTAAAAAATAAATTAAATATGGTAAAAAAAAATATTATGACACCGCTGATGACTTCATGATCGGCATCGAAGTTAAGTACCAAAGTATTCCTTTGCCTACGAAACATGAAAAAGATACTCATATCCGGCAGTCAGTCACTGACACAGAGTATGTACATTTTTACCCGACTACGGTGGGCGGAGGGTTATGATTTTGACCGATATGTATGTATGTTCATCTGCTCCCGTATAACGTCCAAACTATTTTTATATCATAATAATTTGACTAATGAGATATCGTTGGACGCGTCTGGATCGTCCGCTGGTTATAGGCTATTATACGATCGAAATATTGTTATACGTATCTATCAGCATATTGTAGGTATCGTTTGTCTTCTTTTGACTTACTTTGTCTTCAGCAATAAAAACAACATAGAAATTAAATTATTTTTTTCAAATACACTCGACATAAAAATCCCATATAAAACGAAAAAAATATATTTGAATATTTTCATCCATTTCATCTATTTTAAAAGGTGCACTGGGACATATTATTTTAATTGTACGAATTAAACAATATTGTTCCTTCAAAAAATAACTATACTATAGTCTACTCCATAGCTGTTCTGTCCTAGCTAAGCGAGAGGGATATATCCTTCGGCAGCTCACGCGACGCTAGCCACACCCCGAAACTAAAATTCATTTTTTTCTTGTATCGTCTTAAAACTTACCAACCACCTATTTAAAATGTTGTCCGTGTTATTACAAGAAAGTTAAAATCATTTTCAACTTGCGTCTAGTTAAATGGAAATTTCACTAGACACGCGCTCAAAACGAGTTTATTTTTTTTATAATAACACCTTGTCTGTTTAAGAATTTGTTGTTATCGAACAAAACAACAGTTACAATTAATCATAATATTTATAGTACGTTTTTTTATCATTCATCCTGTGTCAATTATATACGAAACCAATTGAACATTGAAACATTGACAAAAAGTTACGCAATCGCTCGCTGGACGCCATCTTTGCTTACCAAATAGGACAAGTATAAAAAAACGTAGTATAGGTTACACAACTTCGTGGATAGGTGCGTAAATATACCTACCTTAAAACAAATTAAGAAAGTGACTGAAGCGTTTTAATCTGAAGGATTAAGGTACAGTAAGTACATAACAAAGAGTGAAATAAGTAATGAACGCTCCCTCAAAGTCTTTGTTGGGAACATGTTCATTAATTTCAAAGCCTCGGGCTGTCTTTAAGCCATTTACTCATTCTGATGGAAAACAAATTAATAAATTGCTAGCGGATCTCTGAAAGATACTAAACACGAGGCAGCTAGGTATAGCACGAATGTATAAATAAATTCGAAACAGTAATACTATTGTTCACGCACCCAATACGAACGGCGCGCCATCTGTGAGCGGGTAGCGGAACCAATCTGAACTACATTGAAACAATGAACGGAAGAATGAACTATGGAGTGAACCATAGCGCGGTCACCGACGACATCACCGTTCTATTCGATACATTCACTCATTCACCTGATTTATATTCGCTATCCATGTCGGAACTGAAGAGCTCTGTTAAATAAATTATTATAAATATACGTTATACGTTTAAATTAAAATATACGAGTCATTAGCCACGTCCAGATGTCTAAAATGCCGCGCGAGGCAAATTGCCTCACGAAGTTTGACTTGCCTCGCGCGAGGCAAATGCGCGTCCTGCCTCACCTGAGCGCTGTCATTTGCCTCGCCTAATTTGGCATAGTCATGAGAGACAGAACGATGTCAAACATGTCAAACTGATTGCTCGGGTATACCCTTCTCTGTCTAGCTAGAGTGTCAGTGGCCTCGCCATTTGCCTCGCGCGGCATGCGACTGAGGCAAACGTCGTGCTTCGCGAGGCATGTGGGTGAGCAGCTTCGCGCGGCATGTGCATGTTGTAGACACGCCTATTGAAGAGTCATGTGAACCCGAGAACCAACACAAACACAAATAAACGCTAGAAACGCCAACAACTATAGTTTTCAACCGATTCTATAGATACAAAAGATCCATACATTTCCCAAGTCCAAAGGTTTCTTGAACATAATAAATTAGCACATCATAGCGTAACTGACTCACTTATATTACTGTTGGCAGAATCATCGACATTGATGGAAGCAAAATAAATTATGAAGTGAGAATGTATGGGGCTGACATGAAGTCGATAAGCCTGTTCATTCCAAAACATGTTGGCGTAACGATTTGTAGAAACGCAGACTGTCTTGTCTGGAGGGGCTGATCCAGTCACGCTATTCTCCAACTTTGCTGTATTAGGCTATTCGTCCACAGCGCTGCAAAAGAAACTGGTCACTAACTTAAATTACTAATTAGATCCTAGACTGTACACTTTCTATGGCGGCTCGTACACGACGCTACCCAAAAGAAACTAGTAAGTAAATTAGTAATTAGAAGCGCGCGATTCGACATGCTTGTCGCGCGCGACTTCTTTCGAGAAACTTTGCTGCGTCATGTACTTGAGTGATTGTAAGTAGGTATTTTGTTCTTTTTATGTTGCTTCGGAAGTTACATTCCTTTTGAGTAGTGCCGGGGACGAGGCACGTGCAGGCGCATGCATCGTCCGAGTACTCAGTTTTGGCGTCACAACGAATACGTACACATAATTTCATAACATGAGTGCTCGCGCGAGGCATGCGAGGTTCCTAGACGCACCGATTAGTAATTTTAATGACTATTCAGTTCCGTTTATTTTGAGTAGCGCTGTGGACGACTGGCCTTAAAGTCAGAAAAGACCAACAACCTCGTTTCGTGAATCTAGCATTATTTATTCAAGACGTATAACACGACCTCGCTGTCAACAAATAAATTCAGTGGTTACACGTTCCTAAGTGGCACAATCGTCTAGACGTCACGCGGTGATCCCAACGGGCGTCTCCGAAACCGAATTAAGCATTCATAGTTCTGTGTGAACCCTGAAAGTTATACCAAAGTCAGCTCCTCGTGATGGATATCGTAAAAAAGTCAGATCGTAATCTACACATGCTCCCAAATAAGATTTCTCCCACGCTTAATAAAACTTTACAGTCAACCGGACTTTGTTATTGGCCCTGCCCTTTGTAAGGAGGTTCAAATAACGCTATATCGCCGCCCCCGGGGTATAAAATGATAACCGCTATTACCATAGTTTTAGTGTTATCCCATATTTGAAGTCTACGGTGCCTAATACCTACATCTACCCAATTTTTTTCGTGAATTTCCAGCCATTATTCAAAAAGTTATAGAATAATGCAATAATATTCGCCATTTCAAGGTTTCTTGAAAAATAATATAATATAAGGTTAGTGAAACAGTTTCTTCATTAAAGATATGACGACAACTTTTGCAATGATATTCTCGGAAAACAAATCGGCGAAATAATTTGTAAACGCTATTTGTCATTTTGTTCTCGTAAAAATCCGCTTAAGCTCGGCGACTAATATGTCCTTATTTCTTCTTCTTTGTCGTATCGTCATGACTGGGTGACGTGACTTTGGTGTGCAGCCTGTGCCACCATCTGGCTCTAGATCTCTCTGTCTTGCGCGATTAGAATAGAATGGCAAGTGATATTGTAAAACAGTAATGCAATACTCACTATCTCTTGAAAGTAACGAGAATAAAATGCTAAGTTTTATTAGTTAATTAAACCAACAACAGAATTTTAGTAACTTTAAATTCTAAATATCTTCAGTTCGGATAACCTTAGAATAACATATTTTAAAACAATATAAAAGTTAAAAAAATAGCTATCATTGAATTCTTGTTTTATCTCTCTACGTTTATTGCTTACCAAGTTAAAGACAAAAAGCGGTTTTTTATTTTTCCTGAAAAATCACGTTTTTGATATTACCATTTTATTCCCCGGGGACGGCGATATGAACTTACAGTGAAATTTGGCGATAAACTTTTGTGATATGTCTGGTCCTAATTTAATATTTGAAAGGTACCCAGTAAGTTTATTGGTTTGTAATTTAATTTTATGAATTTCATCGAATTTTTAAAGTTAAACAAACTCAACAAACAGTTAATAACTTGGGATGAGGGTTCGTGGTGTAATTAAAATTTTATATGAAACTTTCAAATAAAGCAAACCACAATATTGTGTAACACGAGCTAGTATTCGTACACTTTATTATTATAAACCTGTTATTTTCTACTGCTTCATTAAATCTCCCCTCCCCTTCCCTTCCTCCACTCCCCTTTAATCTGGGCTATAATGGGCCACTCTTTTTGATATGAGTCCAGTTCATAAAGTAAGTGAATACTTACATACTAATAATCCTTCGAGTAATTTCTTTGAAAGATTTCCCTGAAAGTATTGCTACTGACTGAAGTTACGTAATTAATTATACAATTAAAGGGTCCCTAGACTCAAAGTCGCGCAGTTTGATCAAAGAATTTTCTTCAAACCTCATTGAAGCCTCAAGGGACCGGCGGGCTCAGAGGTTTTTCTGCTGGCGAATTAACTTGGTCATTTAAAGAGGAAATACTTCTAAACGCGGTGGTTATATAAACGTTTTTTATTCGACCTTTTTCGCAGAAAGTAAGGTATTGCGAATATAAATAAATATCGCCAGATAAACACACCAAGTGTATGGTCTCAAACTAAGCAAAGCTTGTACTATGGGTACCGCAAAATCGACTGGGGGCGATCCCAGTGACACCCAGACGTGGAAAAATTACGAAAATACCGTTTCGAAATGTACCTCTAGCGGGAATCAAACCCACAACCATCCTATGCTATGAGCCGAGCGACCTTCTTTCGAACTACTGCGCCAAGCGGTCGTCAAATAGAACTATCCTTTATATTAGTGATGTTAATAGATTGTAGAAAAACTTACGGCCGAATACTCAAAGGCTACTTAAACATTTAAGTCCCACTTAGCAGTTTGAGACGTCGTTAACTTTCATTTTTTGTATGGCGCGTCAATGTTGAGCAGCTCTTAATTTAAGTTGCGTACGAGTATTCGGCCGTTAGCATTATAAACAAAAGTTCAACGCACAGCAATTGTTTTACACAATGCATTCCATTTCAATGATACTTTTTGTACGCAGCGCAATACGTTCTTGTATAGACATTATTAGCACAGCAATGAGTTCTTGCATCAGTCAGTTACCTAATGCAAGAAGCGATGTTTTCTGGCATCTAACTAGTGCAGCACTCACTATTTATAATAACAAGTGTACAATTAGCATCATGCTTCTGCCGCGGTCGGATAACGAAGCGCGACGCCACACTTCACTTGCAACTTGACTTGCATCCTTTATTGCAACTCCACTCTTATACCATAAGCTGAGCCAAAGAGATTAGCACCTTACCGTCCAATTTTTACAGTTAAGTTTACGTTGGTGGTTATAGTTATTTAGAGATTAGTTTTCAATATAGTTTAGTAGATGCACTTGTCTACCTCACGAAAGTGAATGTAGTTGATGACTCTTCACTTTGGAGAAGGTATACATACTGAAACTTTCAAGCTGCAACAAGAGTTTCAATTTTGTAACAATAGCTCTACATTGTAAATTTAATGTTTGTATTATTAATTGAATGGCTGTGTCTATATCAGGGGCATGCTGCGCGAGGCCGTGCGCTCGCATGCCACGCGCGGCACTCGCGGCAGCTTCAGTCACATGCTCGGATGAGCCAAAGGACGAGCCAATATACTCTCTAGATAGAGAAGGGTATAGCCGAGTAATCTGTTACATAGTTACATTATCATTCTGTGACATGACTAGGCCAAACTAGGCGAGGCAAATGACAGCGCTCAGGTGAGGCAGGGCGAGCATTTGTTTCGGGCGCGCCCTGTCACACTAAGCGAGACAAAGTTGCCTCGCGCGGTATGTGAGGCATTTGGACGCGGCTATTAAATTTATGTTATTAACTAATGACTAAGTACAGTAGTCATAATAGATTCTGAATGCATATTATGTTATGTGGGTAACTTATTGATTATAATATTATACTCTTGTGTTTACTCTTATCAATATCTACATAATAGATACAAATATGTACAGATTGGTAGATAGAGTGCGTCTAGATGCTTCGCATGTCTCGCCCGAGCACATTATGTCTGTGCGTTCTGACGTCAAAATTGAGTGCTCCGGCGGCGCGGTGGCATACCTACATGGACCAATTACTAAGGGGACTGGCCCTAAGCAAGTCGGCCGAGTGGTCCTCCTAGTACTAACATCGACATAAAACGAAGCGAGTAGTTCACCTTTTTACCGGTAGATAGAACAATGAAAATGAAAAAACTGTTGTTTTTTAAAACTCTATGGAACCTGTCAATGATCTTCACTTTGTTTTTTCACTACATGACCGATGTCTCGTTTTCTATTTTAATAATATATTTTAACTCTCTATCGCACTATGTCTTTTTACTTATCCGCCCATAGCCCATCTGGTTATGGGCCCAGTATGTAAATACGCGGGTCAGAAAGATTTCATAGTTATCCCCAGTTTATTTTCGTAAAATTAATATTTTTTCACAGAATAGCAATTTTGTTTTTTCCGTCATGGCCGATCAAAATTTTTCTCGGGTCATGATTGATAAACTCCGTGGAGCTGAAGACTACAGCACATGGAAATTTTTGGTAAAAATGTTATTGATACACGAAGACCTGTGGGATGCGGTGGAGACCAAAGAAGCGGCAGATAACAAGGTTCAACGTAAAGCTTTGGCACGGATTTGTCTTTTAGTGCAGCCGGGAGTGTTACCGCATATAAGAGATGCGAAAACTGCTCACGAGGCGTGGGAAAATTTGGAGAAGGTGTACGAAGGAAAGGGCCTAAGCAGGCGCTTAGGTTTGCTACGCACACTTTTTAGCCTCAAAGTGACAGGATTTCCGGACATGCAGTCTTATTTATGTAAAATAACAGAAATAGGACAGCAGCTGCAGGCTATAGGTGCCGGAGTGGAAGATGATTTTCTAGCCGTAGTCATGCTTAGTGGTTTATCCGCAGACTACGACCCACTCATCATGACCTTAAAACAATGACCACGTTTTTTTTTCATACATATATCTAATAAGGGCACCTCTTTCTTTAGTCTTTACTCTGAGCATACCTACACCTGATGTAGACGCAGCCCTTTATTTGCTGCCTCTATTTCTAGACCACATTAAGCATACTTTATAGAACACGAAACTTAAGCGAAATAGAGGAGTAATAAAAAGTAAGCTGCCGAGACGCTGGCTATACAATACAAAGTTGCGAAAACTGGTGGGTGGTGAAATACATTACAAAATATAGGAGTGATATAAACTTTTTAATATTAGTGCTTTACCGGAGCACTATGTTGATCGTTCTGTATAATATCCGAAATTATAAAAAGGAAGGTAACACCATATTTGAGCTAGGGATAATACCACAGGGAAAATTACGAAGGAAGAGATGTTCTTATTGGATTTCCCTATGAAACGACTGTAACGGAACGGACTTGTCGTGGTTCCGTCACTTGCACAAATATAAATATATATATGTCTATTTATATAGGCTTTAATTCCATTAAATTAAATTAAAATAATTCATCAAAATATCTAAAGCAAATTGTCTATAATACATTCCATATTTCATATTAAATCCGGCTGATGACGTAGTAGTTGACAGTGTAATGTGGCTCTTAGGAATATTGAGAGTAACATCTTTTCAAATTTCGAATCGTATAGAAATACGTCCGCGGTTATAGGTTTGGAGCAGGTCGAGACTTGTTCGGTGCCTAGGTATGCGTCACTGTCTGGAAGCCGCATTCCAGGAATCGAATATTTTAGGTAGAGGGTAGTTAGGGAAACATGAAACAGACTAGAGGTGAGGTGAATCCGCAAATTCCTGATTTCGATATTTAGGTTTTCGATCAACGTTCGAACATTTATACTATATTAGGGAAAGTATATAATTACATGGATTATTACAAGGATACGTTGGGTTCAGTTAATAAACGTATTTGTTCTAGTGTAGAATTTAAAAGTAGTCAACATATTTTCATACATATTTCTGATTGTTGTTCGTGAAATTAGATCTTAATTTTATGTCTAGAATATTAGTAAATCAACATTCTTTTGGTTCCAATAGCGTTAAGACTGATGCTGGACTATTTGGTTTCATAATGTAAAGTTTGATCGAATTTAGGTCGGAGTTGGGAGATCGAATGTGTAGAAGTTTGAACTTTGCGCAACTCTAGTTGATAAAAGATGGAAGGTAGAAGGATGCATTGATGGCGGCGGAGCCCTATAAAAGGCCTGGCACGGCTATAATCGTGGCTCTTCGCTTCGGGCTTTTTCCGGCGGACTTCACTTCAGGACAACTAGGACATCACTCTTCTGTTGAACAAGTTACAAGGATAAGTCGTTACTATGCTGGTTAAATACTGTGAGTTCGTTCCAATTAACTTTATTTATTGTGTATTTCAAATGTTCTCTTTGTTTATGTTATTTTGTGCAATTTGCATTTTGAATATCCTTGTGTTTTGTCCATTACAGGAAGTAGATGTGGTTAGGCTAAATAGATAGCTATAGCAAGTTTATTTAGGTAGATAGGTCGGATGTAGGACGGATCTTACGATCGTAGAGCAGGACGTTTTCACGGTTTAAGAGCTCTTTAGGTAGGAAGGTTGTAATGGAGTATTTATCATAAGGTTATGTTAGACGTTGATAGATTATAAGGAATTTAGATATAAGTGCGAAGGTAACTTACATCATGGAGATAGGTAGGAATACCAACTATGTAGTTTATAAAAGAATAAGTACGTAGGTAACATTCATCATGTAGGTAGGAAGGAATAAACTGAGGCGTTTCAGGAAGGTAGTAGGTAGTATAGGCAGGGACCCTTTTGCTTAACCATAGGGTTTCTTGCCCTTCTTCCCTATTGGTTTAGGTTTGTGAACGGGCGGTAACTTTTGATTATTCCAGATTTTAAATAATCTTTTAATGTACTTACTTTATTCATTTAACTTAGTCACCATGGTGATTCTTATACTTGCTTGATTTTAAAAGCTAATTTATTGTCTATTGACAACCTAAAGAATCTGAGTAGTATATTCAGACCATTCGGCTCAGTATTGAGAGTCTAGAAAGATTGAATCTGACGGATAAGTCAATTTACTCATCATGCATTATTCTGGCTGTACTACCTAAGATTTGGTAGATCTGGTTACACTTTGGGGCGTATGACCCTGTTGGAAATCACTAAACAGTAGATGATAGAGTTTCCAACGTAAGTCACTGTCCAGACTTATCAGATTGCTTCGTCCACGCGATTATGATGTTTTGGTTGTGTCTAGGGCTATCGTCCCTGTAGTATTCTCCTCACTATCGATGAACGAGATGCTATTCTTCGCTGACATTGACCAAACTCATACTGTTTACACCTATACACAAGACTTTGAAGCAGAGATATCTTGCGAGTCTCTTTACTGTCCAAATGGTTGGATTTATACTATTCCTGTAAATGGAATTTAATAGAATTATTCTGTCAGTAGAACAGATATTCTACTATTATACTCTGTCAATAGTACAGACTTACCAACTCATCATGTTTGTTATTACTTAATGATAAACATCTTATCAATATATTCATTCAAAATAGTTTTTATAAAGACATGCAAAAGGAGGCAACACAGATACGAGTAGGTTGTCACTGTCTAAGAGCGGGGAGGGGCTCTAGACCTTGTCTTTAACTAATATTTGTCATATTATAATCAACTACATTGTTTCTTTAAGTTAGGTATTGTAGGTTCACTTTATAGATGGAATAACATAGAAGCGTAGAACGTACAACGTAGAAATACCAATCTTTCACTAAAAGAACTTAGGTTACTATAAGCGGTTCACTATGTTAGGTCCTACAACCACTAGACGATACGGATCACTTGGCCAATTATATAATTTCAGATCACAACCAAACAAAATAGTTAGCAACGTCGTTTTACATCAGCTACATCGGTATGTATGTATGTTAGGTTTATTTAGAGGTAGGTAAGTATTTAATTTGGTGTATATCATTTAGGGTATTATATATTTATATTAATTATATTTATATCTATTTATATATTTATTGGGGTTGGGGGGGGTTTTACAATTTGGTGCCGTGAATGACCAGGATGTGTACCTGGACTACTACGGTATTCCAATTCAGTTAAGTCAGTCAGTCAGTCGTCAGTCAGTCAGTCAGTCAGTCAGCTGGTGTGTTGGTCTGGTAATATCTGATCTGAATAGGATATGTTCCTGAAAATCTTTGTTTGGTTGATCTAAATAAGTGACTATTAAGTCACAATTTGTTGTTCGTGAAATGGAAAGTGATTAAGATTGGTATTTATTAGTTTAGATAAGTTTAGAAATACACTGCAAGATAGGGAATCGTTGATAGTTGGTATTTTTTTCACTGAAGCTACAATACACAACAAAAAGCACACTGGTTCTTGAGTTCTCGCTATATTTATCACTGAAAATATCATAAAACATTAAATATGCAGAGGCTAGAAGTTGTCGTTTCAGGTTGTAAATAAAACTATTTAAAACTTCACTGACATTAGGGAGGGGTACTCGTTATTTTAATAAAACACTATTACCAGAGTATTGATTAAAAATAATATTAGAAATCATCAAACTTTTGTAATAGATAAACTCTATTTATTGCAACTTATTTGTTCGCATCACATAAATTATCATAACAGCTTAATTAGGTATCTAATAATTATTTATAATAAACTAGGGAAAAACTGGTAATTTATTAGGTTAGCGATTATTAAATAAAATCGAATCAATGATTAATAATATCCATTGCGGTATTGATTTTTGAACGAAATCTCTAGCTGTCATTTCATAGAAATCGATGTCATAGAGCGATTATTTGATAGATTAGGCAAGGTGTAGTCATAGAATTAGGTAGACATAGACTTGTCATAATGCCATAATAGACTTAAATAATTTTACTCAAATGCTTAAATATCGCCGTATCGTATCGCCGTGTCGTATCGTGTCGCCGTGTCGTATCGTGTCGCCGTGTCGTATCGTATCGCCGTGTCGTATCGTATCGCCGTGTCGTATCGTATCGCCGTGTCGTATCGTATCGCCGTGTCGTATCGTATCGCCGTGTCGTATCGTATCGTCGTGTCGTATCGTATCGTCGTGTCGTATTGTATCGCCGTGTCGTGTCGTGTCGTGTCGGATCGTGACGTGTCGTGTCGTGTCGGATCGTGACGTGTCGTATCGTATCGTGTCGTGTCGGATCGTGTTGGGTCGTGTCGTGTCGTGTCGGATCGTGACGTGCCGTGCCGTGTCGTGTCGTGCCGTGACGTGTCGGATCGTGTCGTGTCGTGTCGTGTCGGATCGTGCCGTGTCGGATCGAGTCGTGTAGGATCGTGTCGTGTAGGATCGTGTCGTGTCGGATCGTGTCGTGTCGTGTCGGATCGTGTCGTGTCGGATCGTGTCGGATCGTATCGTGTTGGATCGTCACGAGTCGGATCGTGTTGGGTCGTGTCGTGTCGGATCGTGACGTGTCGTGTCGTGTCGGATCGTGTCGTGTCGGATCGTGTCGTGTCGGATCGTGTCGTGTCGGATCGTGTCGTGTCGGATCGTGTCGTGTCGGATCGTGTCGTGTCGGATCGTGTCGTGTCGGATCGTGTCGTGTCGGATCGTGTCGTGTCGGATCATGTCGTGTCGTGTCGTGTCGTGTCGGATCGTGTCGTGTCGAATCGTGTCGTGTCGGATCGTGACGTGTCGTGTGATACGAGACAGGAGTCATTTAAAGGTTGTTCCGAAGAAGTTATAGGTACCTACCTCCTCGGCTTAAATCTGAATGATGTTAGTGTTCGTGTAGGTAAATGTTTTAAAGTTTGGGGGTTGTTCAGGGAAAAATTAGGTAATGGTCTAAAGTCGGGGGTTGTCAGGAATAACATTATGAATAAGATATTAAATTTTAAGAGTAGGTACCTACTTTTAGATACGAAATCAACTTTAGTTCTATTATTGAGAAGTCTTGTAATTGGGTACGGTTTAGTCATTATAGTTCTATTTACTCAAGTAGATAGGTACAACTTTCATTTATTTAGGCAGACATATTGTAATAGCTAGACGCTGTATCACTAGAGTACCTATAGGATAGCGCTTGGGAACTTATTGAAGTCAACAGTTATGATCAAACCTAGGTAGAATTGTACAGGGAAATCATAGGATAGTTAGGTATGTACATATTAGTTAGACTTGACTGAGAGGAGCGATTGATTAATACTCAGTAGACCTGACGGTTGGTTTGAAGTAGTTTACGTGTAAGACTGGAAAGATAGTACTCGACTTTGACTTGTCTAATTTGCAAAAAGGTTCTCCTGTCCAATTTGGATTAGGAGGCTTTGTAAATTGATAAGCATGTAGGAAACTACAAAAAAAGGATTGAAAACATTAAACTAGGAACTGTATCTATGAGGTACCTACCTAGTAGGAATTTTATAAGTAGGCGAATTGGGGTTAGTAAAGGAAAGCCGTATAGCAGAAGTAGGTTAGTACATATCGAATACTCCTAGGGTACTAATAGCGTGAAGTTTTACAATCTGTATTTGTATGTAGTAGATATCTGAGAATAGGAAAATGTTCGGTTTAACTTTTGTTAAGTAGGTAAGTAACTGATAGTAGATAGGTAACACCAATGCCAGGCAAGCCTACTATTGCGTTAGATATGTAGGATGATAACAATGATGATGATGGATGACAACTACGATGATGATGATGACGGTGATCGTGATGACGGTGATCGTGATGACGGTGATCGTGATGACGGTGATCGTGGTGACGGTGATCGTGATGACGATGATATGATTAGGTATCCTAAAATTAAGTAATTAATAGATATTTATAAAGTTAGTTACTATGTTGTAATCAGGTTATTAGGCAAGTTGCTTCAAATTTCTGAAAGTAGGCAGGTTAGGTACCTACTTTTAATACTGTGTGATTTCGTTTGGCCGTGTTGCATCATTCATACACCCGTGTGTATATCAAACAATAGGTCGCTAGTTTTGTTAAAAAAATAATAAAAATCAAACTATGGTTTCAATTTCCGAATATACGTTTGTCGATGCATTTTCATTAGGGCTTCTGTTTAGGTACTTACCTACAGATTTTTCATATTTTTAGCTATTTGCATAGTTTGGTATTTGACAATTTATTTTACTGCTATTTTGCGTACTTACATGTATTTGTTGCATTCTGCGTAACTGTAAAATTGGCAGCATATTGCGTAACTATAAAATTGGCGTAAGTAATTTATCTGCGTAATATGCGTAACTATGCGCATCTACTTATCTGCGTAATATGCGTAACTATGCGTATCTACTAATCTGCGTAATTATTATTTTGTGTAACTTTTACTCTGTGTAGCTATTATTTTGCGTAATCATAGGTTGCATATTATGTGACTGAATGCGTGCAGTGCGTTTTGTTACATCCAATCTGGGGGTTGTATAGGGAAGGTATAATTAGATTTGCTAAAATATACTAATAAGTAATATTAATAATCAATTCAAATGTGCAAAAATTATTCGTGTTTCTTGCCAAAGTGTGTTGTAGATTTATTTAGGTGGTGTGATTCGCTATGACTGCAGGAGCTATGTATCGTCATTGTGTGATGTATGATTTTAAGGGGCCTAAATAATTCGACAGTGTCTTGGTACGGAACGGTTTGTCATTGTTTGAAGTTCAGAAATCGCGCTTTATTTTTAGTGGTTTTTTTTATTACACTTACAACGGGCTTTTTATGTTGAAGTTTGGTGTTAGGTTAGGTCAGTAGACATGCATCGGGTTTAACTGATTACGTAAGAAGCTCGTACTCTACTCGGGCTATGATATCGTCGTTTGGTACACTCCACATGCTCCGAATTGTGAGTAAGTTGTTATTATGTGCTTGGATCTTTGTGGGATGTTACAATCATGGGTAATTATCGCTTTTAGCCTTAAGGGAGGTCTAGACTTTGATAGAATGGTGTAGTTGGTTCACACCATACGTAATGTTGGTTTGCTGTGAAAGGGCTACGCTATATCACTAGGATATGGCCGACTCACAACCGGTTATTCTTGCTGAGTTTAGACTGTCCTCGCGAAGAGGTTATTCTTGGTCATGGATGTTACATTAAAAAACTCTGACATTGGGTTCATATGACAATTATTTTCAATTCGGTTGAAATACACTCTACTAATTATAGGTACACACGCATTATACATTCATGCATTCAACTATTTCTGAATCAAATATTGATAAATCAGAAGTTGCACTAGCTATTTAGAGTTTGGGTATTTTTATGATATTTGTGCAGTTATTTGTTCGTGAAAAATTTACTTCGGTTAAATAATTTATTCACCTGCATAAATTTTGGGGGTTGACTGTAACGGAACGGACTTGTCGTGGTTCCGTCACTTGCACAAATATAAATATATATATGTCTATTTATATAGGCTTTAATTCCATTAAATTAAATTAAAATAATTCATCAAAATATCTAAAGCAAATTGTCTAAAATACATTCCATATTTCATATTAAATCCGGCTGATGACGTAGTAGTTGACAGTGTAATGTGGCTCTTAGGAATATTGAGAGTAACATCTTTTCAAATTTCGAATCGTATAGAAATACGTCCGCGGTTATAGGTTTGGAGCAGGTCGAGACTTGTTCGGTGCCTAGGTATGCGTCACTGTCTGGAAGCCGCATTCCAGGAATCGAATATTTTAGGTAGAGGGTAGTTAGGGAAACATGAAACAGACTAGAGGTGAGGTGAATCCGCAAATTCCTGATTTCGATATTTAGGTTTTCGATCAACGTTCGAACATTTATACTATATTAGGGAAAGTATATAATTACATGGATTATTACAAGGATACGTTGGGTTCAGTTAATAAACGTATTTGTTCTAGTGTAGAATTTAAAAGTAGTCAACATATTTTCATACATATTTCTGATTGTTGTTCGTGAAATTAGATCTTAATTTTATGTCTAGAATATTAGTAAATCAACATTCTTTTGGTTCCAATAGCGTTAAGACTGATGCTGGACTATTTGGTTTCATAATGTAAAGTTTGATCGAATTTAGGTCGGAGTTGGGAGATCGAATGTGTAGAAGTTTGAACTTTGCGCAACTCTAGTTGATAAAAGATGGAAGGTAGAAGGATGCATTGATGGCGGCGGAGCCCTATAAAAGGCCTGGCACGGCTATAATCGTGGCTCTTCGCTTCGGGCTTTTTCCGGCGGACTTCACTTCAGGACAACTAGGACATCACTCTTCTGTTGAACAAGTTACAAGGATAAGTCGTTACTATGCTGGTTAAATACTGTGAGTTCGTTCCAATTAACTTTATTTATTGTGTATTTCAAATGTTCTCTTTGTTTATGTTATTTTGTGCAATTTGCATTTTGAATATCCTTGTGTTTTGTCCATTACAGGAAGTAGATGTGGTTAGGCTAAATAGATAGCTATAGCAAGTTTATTTAGGTAGATAGGTCGGATGTAGGACGGATCTTACGATCGTAGAGCAGGACGTTTTCACGGTTTAAGAGCTCTTTAGGTAGGAAGGTTGTAATGGAGTATTTATCATAAGGTTATGTTAGACGTTGATAGATTATAAGGAATTTAGATATAAGTGCGAAGGTAACTTACATCATGGAGATAGGTAGGAATACCAACTATGTAGTTTATAAAAGAATAAGTACGTAGGTAACATTCATCATGTAGGTAGGAAGGAATAAACTGAGGCGTTTCAGGAAGGTAGTAGGTAGTATAGGCAGGGACCCTTTTGCTTAACCATAGGGTTTCTTGCCCTTCTTCCCTATTGGTTTAGGTTTGTGAACGGGCGGTAACTTTTGATTATTCCAGATTTTAAATAATCTTTTAATGTACTTACTTTATTCATTTAACTTAGTCACCATGGTGATTCTTATACTTGCTTGATTTTAAAAGCTAATTTATTGTCTATTGACAACCTAAAGAATCTGAGTAGTATATTCAGACCATTCGGCTCAGTATTGAGAGTCTAGAAAGATTGAATCTGACGGATAAGTCAATTTACTCATCATGCATTATTCTGGCTGTACTACCTAAGATTTGGTAGATCTGGTTACACTTTGGGGCGTATGACCCTGTTGGAAATCACTAAACAGTAGATGATAGAGTTTCCAACGTAAGTCACTGTCCAGACTTATCAGATTGCTTCGTCCACGCGATTATGATGTTTTGGTTGTGTCTAGGGCTATCGTCCCTGTAGTATTCTCCTCACTATCGATGAACGAGATGCTATTCTTCGCTGACATTGACCAAACTCATACTGTTTACACCTATACACAAGACTTTGAAGCAGAGATATCTTGCGAGTCTCTTTACTGTCCAAATGGTTGGATTTATACTATTCCTGTAAATGGAATTTAATAGAATTATTCTGTCAGTAGAACAGATATTCTACTATTATACTCTGTCAATAGTACAGACTTACCAACTCATCATGTTTGTTATTACTTAATGATAAACATCTTATCAATATATTCATTCAAAATAGTTTTTATAAAGACATGCAAAAGGAGGCAACACAGATACGAGTAGGTTGTCACTGTCTAAGAGCGGGGAGGGGCTCTAGACCTTGTCTTTAACTAATATTTGTCATATTATAATCAACTACATTGTTTCTTTAAGTTAGGTATTGTAGGTTCACTTTATAGATGGAATAACATAGAAGCGTAGAACGTACAACGTAGAAATACCAATCTTTCACTAAAAGAACTTAGGTTACTATAAGCGGTTCACTATGTTAGGTCCTACAACCACTAGACGATACGGATCACTTGGCCAATTATATAATTTCAGATCACAACCAAACAAAATAGTTAGCAACGTCGTTTTACATCAGCTACATCGGTATGTATGTATGTTAGGTTTATTTAGAGGTAGGTAAGTATTTAATTTGGTGTATATCATTTAGGGTATTATATATTTATATTAATTATATTTATATCTATTTATATATTTATTGGGGTTGGGGGGGTTTTTACACGACGCTTGACAATTTGCGCGGGTGAAGGGGTGAAGGGTTGCCATTCCAATCTACTGGTCAATAGCAAAACTACTCGCTTCATTCTATGTCAATATTAGTACGTAGTTTATCTTTTTTACACTAGACGTCACTAAGTGTAGGATAATAAAAATGTCGTACAAAGGGACGCCATCTAGTATCGAATAGAATTATATTTGGGATGCAAACGTTGGCAAGACGTCTGCACAGAACGAACGCCGACAGCACACTGACTTAAGCCACGCCTACTGTGATGATGTCAACGGCCTAGTTGAACCACCACAATGCCACTGCGGCCGAGTTGCTTAGACCCAGTCCTTCTTAGTATTAGGTTCATGGATAATACAGTCAATACCAAATGTAGCTTGGTATATTAAATGTGATAACATAGTATGACAGCAGAAGGTTTAAGAAGTACACCATCCCAGTACGAAATACTTTGTCATCGTGTAATTAGATGTGTCCATATGGCGCGCATGCCTCACCCGAGCACTCATATTATGACATTACGTCTATGCGTTCCGACGTCAAAAGTGAGTGCTCGCACGAGGCATGCGCCTGATGAAGACGCCGCCATTAAGATACTTTCTAGCGTCATACTTCATCTTCTTCTTTTCGTGTCAACAGTTTTACTATTTGTCCAGAGTTTTAGATCTAATATTTACAAGGTATTTAGCCACATTAATAGCATTCGATGAAGCCGCGTTCAAGTCCTGTCATACTATTATTACGTCTATAACAATGTGAATCTTATGGACATTTGATAGGTACCACGCTACTTTTGATGTTGCTTGTACCTATTCATTCTCATCAAAAAACATTATTATTTTAACTCTACTGTACATAGGTTTATCTTCTCTCTCATCTAATGCATCCTTCTTTACATACATATACGGATATTCCGACCAGATTAAAAGTTATAATACCGAACAACTCATGGACGTTTGTTTCTCATTACGACGGCTATCGCAGCCATTCGTGTCTACCTCGATATTAACAGGGTAAATATTTTCAGTGAAGTTTCACCGTTCCGCTTCTATTTTGTTTGTTTAAAGTTGTTCAGCAGCGTAGAGGAATAATTTTAATTATAATGGGGAATACATTTTAAATATTGAGACGTGCTTCTGATTGGATTCTTTATCGGTATAGAGTTTATCATCTTATAAGCTAGCTGTACACGCGACATCGTACGTACACGTTTTTGAAAAAGATTACCCGGTCCTACGTCCGCATGGAATTTACAGGGTTTTAATAGTTTTTTTTAACCGACTTCAAAAAAGGAGGAGGTTCTATGTTCGGCTGTATGTATGTTTTTTTTTTTTTTTTTTTTTTTATGTATGTTCACCGATTTCTCCGGCATTTATGAACCGATTTGAAAAATTCCTTTGCTGTTCGATAGATCGTAGCTCCAAGTTGGTCCCATAAAAAAATAATTCCTAGAATCAACCCCTAAGGGGGTAATTTTGGGGGGTGAAGGTCGTCCGAAAAAAAAATTTTTGTCCGATTGTCTTGAAACTTAATATGTATATTTTGCATAAGAAATAATGAAACTCATGTTTCAGGATTTTGGAAGAATCACCCCCCAAAGGGGTAAAACGAGGTGTTGAAGTTTGTATGGAGAGTTACCGTTTATCTCTAACGTTTATGAACCAATTTTTCTTTTTAAACTGTTATTTGGTAGGTGACTAAGTCGTTTTGGTCCCGTAAAAAAATCATTTCGGAAATCTACCCCCAAAGGGGGAAACTAGGGGTAGAAGTACGGTAGAAAAATATATTTGTGTCCGATTGACTTGAAACTTAGTATGTATACTCCATATAATAAATTAAGAAACTTTTGTTTTGGAATCTTGGAAAAGTCACCCCCCGAAGGGTAATTTGGGATGATAAAGGTTGTATGGCGCCACTAAAAACCATGAAATAAAATTATTTTTATAAAAAAATAAAAACCGACTTCAAAAAAACCTGGAGCACTAAAAAGCCTGAAATAATAAATCAGGCGTGATGATGTGTTATCGAGTATTTGGAGTCGGTGCCAATCTTGGTATGCCGAGTCTACCTACTATAAAAGTAAGAAGATAAGATTGGCACCGACCCCAAATACTCGATAACACATCATCACGCCTGATTTATTATTTCAGGCTTTTTAGTGCTCCAGGTTTTTTTGAAGTCGGTTTTTATTTTTTTGCGCGTATAAAACATAGCGTTTTGAAAGGGTATCCTTACTTCCACTGGATCCAAATCTTGTTTTTTTTTTCTTATAATAGCGCACGTTAACAGAGTAGGTACAGCGGAATACAAATAAACTTAAGGCCGAGAAGTTCGTTACTGGAACTCGTAATTTACTCTATCTCTGCTTCCAAGTTGTTTCCTTGTTAAATTTTACTCCATTCTGTTTTGATAAACGTAATAAAAGGCGTTTACTTCAATATGTAGATTGTGTTAAATTATTTTGCATGAAACTGAACATTGGGTCTTTATTTTTCTATATACTATAAGGAATTAAGTTCTTATGAAAGGGCCGTCCTTGATATTGTAATTAGGTATGTGTAATGTATCTCATAGGTATAATGAGTTGGGTTTGCACGTTTCGATACTTGTTTATTCAATTTTGTATTCATAACTAAAACAAATAGGTTCGAACATTGATCGAATATCATACATTTTTGGCCCATATTTATGTAACATAATATCAAACACATATCAAACATAAAACCTGCTAGAGCACAAAATATTTCCAACTAGTTTCTGGTGAGTTCATCCTAATAGGTTTCGTTATAATTCCGCGACTACCAACTTCATATTAGCACAACCAACTTTTCTAATCAAACTCGGAGTCGGATCATAATAAAAAAATATGGAGGCCACACAGGAGAAAATGCCTCTTTTATTTGGTTTATTGAATAGGCGATAAACACACAATGGCTAGGCATAAATATTGCTTAAGTTATCGCCTAAAAGATCTATGGAGGTTGGCGGGGGCGTATCGCTCTCCCGACAGTTATTGCCTTTTTTATGCGTGAACTTCGGGAGAAATTCTATTTACTGACAACATTGTTGACAGCAACATAAGACACAGTAAATGAAAACAACAAGTATTTTTTACGCAGTGCTATGTGGGTGTGAAATTATTCGAAGTTACTAAAGGTATATACTATATAGATACTTCGAAGATATTATAACTTTATAATGAACATGTTTTGTGATGTTGTCTATGTGATGTGATAGGGTTCACAATGTCAAGCTTTTTATCTAAAGCCAGAGCCGCTCTGGTAAGGTAACCTCCTGAATTTACTTATATTCACCAAACGAGATAATATTTCCGGTCGAAATGCGCCCGAATTATTACATTAGAGTCAGAAATTAATTACTGATAAGGGCCTCCGCAGACTTGTTACTTTTAGCATCGGCGACCGGCGATTTTGTGTCTTATCGATGCTGCGTCGCGTTTCTTCGAGTGCGAACGAGCGAGACGCAGCATCAAAATCGCCGATCGCCGATGCTAAAATTTGCAAGTCTGCGGTGGCCCTAAATGCCAAGCATGATACTCTGAAAATGTATTAGATATTCAAATTACATTTAACATTGCCTTTATTTAAATGTGTTTTCATTTCACTCAGTGGTATTTTGTTAGTGTTTAAGACGATACAAGAAAAAAATGAATTTTAGTTTCGGGGTGTGGCTAGCGTCGCGTGAGCTGCCGAAGGATATATCCCTCTCGCTTAGCTAGGACAGAACAGCTATGGAGTAGACTATAGTATAGT
Organism: Drymonia ruficornis; assembly: GCA_947859195.1. NCBI lineage: Eukaryota > Metazoa > Arthropoda > Insecta > Lepidoptera > Notodontidae > Drymonia > Drymonia ruficornis. The sequence goes on along the minus strand of OX401913.1, from coordinate 5,245,071 downwards.
TATTTTTTGAAGGAACAATATTGTTTAATTCGTACAATTAAAATAATATGTCCCAGTGCACCTTTTAAAATAGATGAAATGGATGAAAATATTCAAATATATTTTTTTCGTTTTATATGGGATTTTTATGTCGAGTGTATTTGAAAAAAATAATTTAATTTCTATGTTGTTTTTATTGCTGAAGACAAAGTAAGTCAAAAGAAGACAAACGATACCTACAATATGCTGATAGATACGTATAACAATATTTCGATCGTATAATAGCCTATAACCAGCGGACGATCCAGACGCGTCCAACGATATCTCATTAGTCAAATTATTATGATAAAAATAGTTTGGACGTTATACGGGAGCAGATGAACATACATACATATCGGTCAAAATCATAACCCTCCGCCCACCGTAGTCGGGTAAAAATGTACATACTCTGTGTCAGTGACTGACTGCCGGATATGAGTATCTTTTTCATGTTTCGTAGGCAAAGGAATACTTTGGTACTTAACTTCGATGCCGATCATGAAGTCATCAGCGGTGTCATAATATTTATTTTTACCATATTTAATTTATTTTTTAATTTAATTTTCAGTTTTTATTAATTTTATTGATTTAACCATGCATTTATTTATTGTTTATCTTTTTATCTTTATTTTTTTATCTATCAAAATCACCCTTAGACTGGTTACCGCCACAGGTGACAAGAGGGCTGGCTCTTTCCTTGCTCAAAAAATTCGCTTGACAACAGGAACAGCTTGAATACAGGGAGGACATGCAGCCAGTATCCCACGCGGACGGTATTTGTTTAATTAGGGGTAGGTTTTTATTTTATTGTATTTTATTTTAATTTATGTTATATTATATTGTATTTTAATGATAAAACATGAAAAATAAAAAATTTATTTATTTATTTATTTTTTTTAATTTAATTTTACTTTTATTTATTGTTTTATATTTATTGTGAAATTATAATAATTTTAATAATCAATATTGGACTATGTCTGAAACAAATACATTGAATTGAATAATTTAAATACAAAAATTATCACATTAAGTCGTTAAGACGATACAAGAAAAAAATGAATTTTAGTTTCGGGGTGTGGCTAGCGTCGCGTGAGCTGCCGAAGGATATATCCCTCTCGCTTAGCTAGGACAGAACAGCTATGGAGTAGACTATAGTATAGTTATTTTTTGAAGGAACAATATTGTTTAATTCGTACAATTAAAATAATATGTCCCAGTGCACCTTTTAAAATAGATGAAATGGATGAAAATATTCAAATATATTTTTTTCGTTTTATATGGGATTTTTATGTCGAGTGTATTTGAAAAAAATAATTTAATTTCTATGTTGTTTTTATTGCTGAAGACAAAGTAAGTCAAAAGAAGACAAACGATACCTACAATATGCTGATAGATACGTATAACAATATTTCGATCGTATAATAGCCTATAACCAGCGGACGATCCAGACGCGTCCAACGATATCTCATTAGTCAAATTATTATGATAAAAATAGTTTGGACGTTATACGGGAGCAGATGAACATACATACATATCGGTCAAAATCATAACCCTCCGCCCACCGTAGTCGGGTAAAAATGTACATACTCTGTGTCAGTGACTGACTGCCGGATATGAGTATCTTTTTCATGTTTCGTAGGCAAAGGAATACTTTGGTACTTAACTTCGATGCCGATCATGAAGTCATCAGCGGTGTCATAATAATTTTTTTTACCATATTTAATTTATTTTTTAATTTAATTTTCAGTTTTTATTAATTTTATTGATTTAACCATGCATTTATTTTTTGTTTATATTTTTATCTTTATTTTTTTATCTATCAAAATCACCCTTAGACTGGTTACCGCCACAGGTGACAAGAGGGCTGGCTCTTTCCTTGCTCAAAAAATTCGCTTGACAACAGGAACAGCTTGAATACAGGGAGGACATGCAGCCAGTATCCCACGCGGACGGTATTTGTTTAATTAGGGGTAGGTTTTTATTTTATTGTATTTTATTTTAATTTATGTTATATTATATTGTATTTTAATGATAAAACATGAAAAATAAAAAATATTTTTTTATTTTTTTTTATTTAATTTTACTTTTATTTATTGTTTTATATTTATTGTGAAATTATAATAATTTTAATAATCAATATTGGACTATGTCTGAAACAAATACATTGAATTGAATAATTTAAATACAAAAATTATCACATTAACTCGTTAAATCACGGTTTACACCCGCTAGAACGAAAAAGATCCTAACATGGTAGGTAGGACCTGAGGGTTGGCCAGTTAATTACTTAAAATACACTATATTTATTTCAAGAAAACATTCATAAGATCTGAAGGCGTCGGACTCGCACATAAAGGGTTCCGTACCACCGTAGAATAAACACATCAAAAATATCAAGTTTGAGACTTGATATTTATTTTTAAATGTTATTATATTTTTAGTATTTGTTCTGCACCGGCAACAGAAATACACATTCAGTGAAAATTTCAACTCTCTACCTGTTACGGTTCGTGAGATACAGCCCGCGCTGACAGACGGACAGACAGACAGACGGACAGCGTAGGCCTAGTAATAGGGTCCCGTTAGCACCCTTTGGAACCCTAAAAAGTAGCCTATGTTCTCCGCCAAGACCCAGTCTATCTCCATACCAAAATTCATCAACATTGGTTCAGCGGTTTAGCCGTGAAAAGGTAACAGACAGAGTTACTTTCGTTTATAATATAATAGATTGAATAGGACGGACAAACATTTTCCTATGCATATCTGTAATGTTATTTTTTACGATAATTTATTGATGTATGATATATTTATTACTTGCCCATCCATACCTACAACAAACGCAATAAAGCGACTCCATTGTTTTGACAAGCAATGTATTCCCACTGTCGGCCCAAGACCATGCTGCAAGTATATAACAGTAAGCGAAATAGGGAGTTTTTACAGAAATGACACGAATAACTATGAAATGACAAGAGATGACACAAAATGACAAGAGATGACACAAAATGACAAGAGATGAAAAGAAATTACACAAGACAAGGAAAAGCAAACGAAAATCACGCTGCAGTGCAGGTCGTAGGTTCGATTCCTGCCCAGGACATGCATTTGTGTGCATGAACATGTCCGCATGTCCCGAGTCTAGGTGTAATTAAGTGTATATTTAGTTTGTATTTACAAACAAAAAGTAGTATATGTAGTAATATCAGTTATCTGGTTTCCATAGTACAAGCTCTGCTTAGTTTGGGATCAGGTAGTCATGTGTAAAAGAATTTCCAAGGATATTTATTTATTTATCATAGGCGTCGGCGGACTGTAAATACTGTACTGTACCTGTAATGTGGCACGACCGTAATATTTTTTCGTAATATTTTTTAAAAAATCCTTCACAGGTCCGACGTCGAACAAGTCCGAGCGGACACTGACAATACAAAGTTAGAGAGAGACATGGTTAGTTCAAGTACTTAAAATGTGAGATGGCGATATTGTGCGCGCGCTCGGAAATAAACAACGTAAGCGCCAAACCACATTTACTTGAATTAAAAAAAAAACTACTTCATGAATTAAAATATGGTTGAAGGGTAGTTTAGATATCATTATTTGCTATGTTTTAGAAATAATTTCGTGATCTAAATCGTAAAAACATCGTGGTAGCAAGGAAAATTGTAAATAATTAGAGCTCATTTCATAAAATTTTTTTATCGAGAAAATTTCATCAAATCGTGATTTGGATTTAAAGATACTCAAGATAATATAGTCAAAAATCATACATCTAAATATAAGATTCCTAGTCCACATACTTACTTAAAGAAAAAGTAGAATAGAAAATCAACCAAATTTCGAACCCTCCTCTTAAATCACGGTTTACACCCGCTAGAACGAAAAAGATCCTAACATGGTAGGTAGGACCTGAGGGTTGGCCAGTTAATTACTTAAAATACACTATATTTATTTCAAGAAAACATTCATAAGATCTGAAGGCGTCGGACTCGCACATAAAGGGTTCCGTACCACCGTAGAATAAACACATCAAAAATATCAAGTTTGAGACTTGATATTTATTTTTAAATGTTATTATATTTTTAGTATTTGTTCTGCACCGGCAACAGAAATACACATTCAGTGAAAATTTCAACTCTCTACCTGTTACGGTTCGTGAGATACAGCCCGCGCTGACAGACGGACAGACAGACAGACGGACAGCGTAGGCCTAGTAATAGGGTCCCGTTAGCACCCTTTGGAACCCTAAAAAGTAGCCTATGTTCTCCGCCAAGACCCAGTCTATCTCCATACCAAAATTCATCAACATTGGTTCAGCGGTTTAGCCGTGAAAAGGTAACAGACAGAGTTACTTTCGTTTATAATATAATAGATTGAATAGGACGGACAAACATTTTCCTATCCATATCTGTAATGTTATTTTTTACGATAATTTATTGATGTATGATATATTTATTACTTGCCCATCCATACCTACAACAAACGCAATAAAGCGACTCCATTGTTTTGACAAGCAATGTATTCCCACTGTCGGCCCAAGACCATGCTGCAAGTATATAACAGTAAGCGAAATAGGGAGTTTTTACAGAAATGACACGAATAACTATGAAATGACAAGAGATGACACAAAATGACAAGAGATGACACAAAATGACAAGAGATGATACAAAATGACAAGAGATGAAAAGAAATTACACAAGACAAGGAAAAGCAAACGAAAATCACGCTGCAGTGCAGGTCGTAGGTTCGATTCCTGCCCAGGACATGCATTTGTGTGCATGAACATGTCCGCATGTCCCGAGTCTAGGTGTAATTAAGTGTATATTTAGTTTGTATTTACAAACAAAAAGTAGTATATGTAGTAATATCAGTTATCTGGTTTCCATAGTACAAGCTCTGCTTAGTTTGGGATCAGGTAGTCATGTGTAAAAGAATTTCCAAGGATATTTATTTATTTATCATAGGCGTCGGCGGACTGTAAATACTGTACTGTACCTGTAATGTGGCACGACCGTAATATTTTTTCGTAATATTTTTAAAAAAATCCTTCACAGGTCCGTTGTCGAACAAGTCCGAGCGGACACTGACAATACAAAGTTAGAGAGAGACATGGTTAGTTCAAGTACTTAAAATGTGAGATGGCGATATTGTGCGCGCGCTCGGAAATAAACAACGTAAGCGCCAAACCACATTTGCTTGAATTAAAAAAAAACTACTTCATGAATTAAAATATGGTTGAAGGGTAGTTTAGATATCATTATTTGCTATGTTTTAGAAATAATTTCGTGATCTAAATCGTAAAAACATCGTGGTAACAAGGAAAATTGTAAATAATTAGAGCTCATTTCATAATTTTTTTTTATCGAGAAAATTTCATCAAATCGTGATTTGGATTTAAAGATACTCAAGATAATATAGTCAAAAATCATACATCTAAATATAAGATTCCTAGTCCACATACTTACTTAAAGAAAAAGTAGAATAGAAAATCAACCAAATTTCGAACTCTCCTCTTAATGTGCCGTACATGTAGCGGAGCCATTACAAGAACACTAATCATAAATAACCCATCACAATAACACATTTGTAACACAAAACACTCTTGTAACATTACTTATAGCCATTTCAATCGCCTAATGGCTATTTCATAGTTATTCGCATCGCGTACTCTAAGATTAAAATGAATAATAGAATTACACGTCCTTTAGATGGCGCAACACAATTGATGGCAATAATATAACATAATAATAAAAACTGCATGGCCCCGCAAAGCTTTCACTATATATGGCTACCATACAATGGACCATGGACCAGTTACTACTGGCCCTAAGCAAGTCGGCCGAGTGGTCGGCCTAGTACTAACATCGACATAAAACGAAGCGAGTAGTTCAACTATTTACCGGTACTATTTTGTTTCATACAAATATCTAATAAGGGCACCTCTTTCTTTAGTCTTTACTCTGTGCAATGGACTGTGAGCGATCACAGTGACACCCGGACCAGAGCAAATCCGAAGAGGCCGTTTCCGCCGAGCCCGGCCACGACTTCGCGCGACGGCGACGAGCGACAGCGTTTTTTGCTAAAATGTTGCATCGCGCGCGTTGACTCCACGAGACATTTTAGCAAAAAACGCTGTCGCCCGTCGCCGTCGCGCTAAATCGTGGCGATCGTCAAATAATATTTAGGTATTATAATATTAGACGATAAAAGTTACCTTATATTCCAGCTTAACTTGACAAATCTATCTGTGATTGCCGTCATTATTAATTATTAACTGCATTGAGGTTATTACAGAACCTACTGTACTGCATAAAGAATTAAGGTAGGTTTTTTAAAAGGTAAGTAAGTATAATTTAAGTATCCAAATGTTATCGCTAGTTAAAACACCGTTTAACTTTCGACATCAATATCGACATAAACTTTGGCCGTTAGACGATCAGTGTTAATTTCACGTGTCCGGTTAACTAATATTCATATTAGTGACGTCATCGGATTAGGCTCAGCCGCGCTCAATTTCAGTTGATCACCAACTACGGAGGGTTATTGGATATGATGGGTTTTCTACTCCTATGTATTGTGTATGTATACTGTATATAATGTCTATGGATACAAATGAAAATAATATGAGAAAGGTAAATTAATCTTCTCAGTTGAGGTCGCGTTTCCGATCCGGCGGTAGAATTTAAGGAAAAAAATAAAAACACGACTGCCCAGCCAAAAAACGAACTAAAAAGTATAAAACAAGTGCAGTGTCATTGCAGTCGGGGGACCTTTTTGCGCAACATATTTAATCTGAGAGGGCCCCCGACTGCAATGACACTGCACTTGTTTTATACTTTTTAGTTATGGTGGAATAAAGAATCTCACATACTACATACAAACATACATGAACCTTAAAAACATATAAACTCCTTTTTTTGGGCAGTCGCGTAAAAAAAATTAAAATGACAATTGTGCCCCCGTAGGCCTCAAAAGAATAAACGCTTTGACTTTAACTTGACTTTGACTAACACCTGGACGCCCGAGGACGGTCGCTGACGTCGCGGCCGACCGAGGCGAAGATGGTGCGACGATTTTAAACACTTTTGCGGGTAAACCGTGGTTACAAGCCCAAGACAGGGACGCTTGGAGGAAAAAAGGGTAAATTACGTTGGATTAAGAAACTTTGCGTCAATGCAAAAATAAGTTTATAAAAAAAAATATAAAGTCACGACTTTTATCCCCATTCGGGGGTAGTCAGAGGCTTGAGTGGCTCCACCACATTGTGGAGGTATTAAGTCAACTCAAAGCCCACGTTTCACCAGATAGTCAGTACCCAACGTGACAGGTGGTGAACCATGTCACCGTGTATACAGGAACTGACTATTACCTAATCCCGAGGGATAGGTAGGTTTCCTCACGATGTTTTCCCTCACCGTAAGCGAACTGTAAATTATGCACATAGATGAAAATTCACCCATTGGTGCATGCCCCACCGGGGATAATAAGTTTATATTCAAGTATTTCCAAAGGTGTTACTTAGATAGAGGTAAACATTTGACTGTCCAAATAGTATGTCCTATTAAACGGAGTCCATGGACACAGTACTCAGTCGTTCGCGGAAAATAATGTCGAAAACATGTCGATATTACCAATGCCGTATTGGCAATACCGAAATGTTTTGAACATAATTTTCCACGATATAATACAAAATACAGTAAAGTCTTTTGAGTCAGGCATGTAGACGTCTGAAAGCATTATCTCAAACAGCACAAACTAGATACAGAGTCTCGTCAAATTCAATTTACTTTTCATATTCCTCAGCGCTTTATTCAAATGGCATCACCAATATCTCAGCTGCAAAAATTTATACAGAGATATGAATAAATGCTGTTTATAGAATTCAGCTAAGCGGATTACAGTTCGTCAGTGATTTAAGACACACACAGATTTTTTTTAAATTTCGTTTGAAGATTTTTAAGACATGATTCTTTTTTTACATAAAAAGTTTATGAATCTTTCGAGACCTAATGATAATAAATAGGTACCTAAAGGCGTAGGTATTTTTTACCGATGACGACTGCTTTTTGATCCGTTCGTTAAGTTTATTTGCAAAATACGCATTAATCAGCAAGCGTTCATAGTTCAAGTATGAAATTGATTATTGGTTTTGGTTTAATAATTATAACTACTAAATCTAGATGATATATCTATGTTGTGCTCCCATACCAAAATCTGTGAACAAATTAAGAAATCTGATAAAATACAAAGCTCGAAATTAAATTGAGAATTATTGTATCATTAAATACGTCAGAAAACAGAAATATTTACCTCTTGGAACTCCAGCTTCATTTTAATTACAATTTAAAGTAGCACACGGTACAACGCTTCCTTTTCTTCAGAGCGAGAGCGAGGGGAAGGAGTTGAGCCTTTGTAACTGGCTATGCAAAGCTACTTTGCGAAGCAATAGTGTAATGTCACGTGACGACGCGCGACGCCGAGTAGCGTGAGTTTATTACGTCACTTCTAAATAGAAGACGTGATATTACACTATTGTTTGGCAAAGTAGCTGTGATAATAGATAGTTTCTAGGAACATAGTTTCTAGATTTGATATAGTTTCTTGAAACTGTTGCAATAAGGTAAATAAAACCAGCCAAGTGCGAAATACAATACCTGAAGTAGAGTCGACATTAGGTTATTAGGTCACTCCCAAAGCACCGCATGCGAAGCAAGTTAACAATCCTTAGCATTAGCACCGAAATCTAACGTAATCCCATCTTTGTATCCGTCCTTATTATTTAACATTTCTATGATGTGAGCGAGACGCAACTCGCTTATGTCAATTGGAATACATATCCAGCCCATCAGTATATGGTTCAGTCGCAGCCCAGCTTTCCTGAGGATGTCTCGTTTAGAGACGAAACACGTGGTGAATTTATTTTGGATTCGCTTTGTCTGCGGAGAATTGCTAATTGTTAGGGTCCATGACTCATGACAGACATACTCTCGACTGACAGGGAGTTAGGTCTGGTTGGCCTCTTCTATTATCGATCAATTCATTTGGTTTATAATTTTGGAGGTTGACAATTCCGAGGGTGAGTGGTGGGTCCCTTTCTATAATTGTTTGACAATGGATTTCCGTTACGCCTGATTCCATCAATTATTTGAAATACATATTTTCTTATCTCCAAAATGCAATTTCTTATCTCTGATAGTTTCGGAGTTCCCCATACTGACCTTGTCGATGTGTCACCCTGTATACCCAGTATGGTCTATAACTATTGTTGAAATTAAATCCAGCCATTGTAAAGCCCTACTAGGAGTGTACGTACAACACGTGCGGTGCGAGTCATGAAACCCGCCAGTGCCGGCGGTGCTCCGGCCGCCGGCGACGCCGCCGCCGCCGCGCTGATTAAACTCATAAATTGCCACGCCAGATGGCGCGCGCCGCGCTGTAAATCTGCAACCAATACGACATTTGTCTCTATTCCCGCTGGCTCGATTACCTCTCGTTATATGTACCAGTTAATTCGATTAAAACCTGTAATTTCGCAAAAACATTCGCTGTCTATGAGCGGTATATACAGCATGTATTTACCGCTCATAAATGGTTCTTTATATTCTCTCTAACGATAATATTAAAGGTAACTATGGAACTGATTGCTCGGCTATATCCTTCTCTATCTAGAGTGTAGGTTGGCACACCCTTTGGCTCACCCGAGCATGTGTGCGCGCAGCCTCGCGTGGCATGCGCCTGATATAGACGCAGTTATTGGCTTGTTTTGAAGCGCACGAACACAGTTACATCGTGAACATGGGATGACGCGAAAATAAGTGATTGCTATTGGTTGTTCATTAAGAACTGCAGTTTTTGCCAACGCTCGTATTGAGATGCAGATACCTAGCTAGGCAAGACAAACTTTTCTTTTCAAACAATAAACTAACGCAACGGACATATACCTAACACGTTTTACCTATTAGTTTACCTTCTTTATGTGCTAACTTTGTACATTCATTTTACTTTACATCTGAACTTGAAGAAAACAAACTGTTTTTGTTTCTCTACCTTTCTTTCAGACTCCGGTGTACCTAAGTTATTTTTATTGACCTTTTTGCTAGAACCGTTATTATAGTAAGGCAGGACTGCCACATAATCATTGATGTATTATTTTAGAAGAAATAGTAAATGGTAACTACCTCCTTACATTGCAATCACTAGACGCACCACTACGTGCAGTGAAATTTACACATCTGTTATCGAACTCGTAATTCGACAATCGACATAAAGACGTTTTGATATAGCATAAGCATTTAGATTTGGTTCTTATGACTCAATGTAAAAACTAATTATACCAAATGTATTACTAGGCAACATCTCCATTAAATAAATAACAGGTATTAAATATCACTAGAAAAACAAAGTCAAGTCACATTCAACAATTCAGTGTGAGTACGAAGTATCCTTGGGGACTGGAAGTGATGACAATGGAGGGCATTTCAATGAGATTTGCATTAGAATGCGTGGGGAGTGCACCCGGCGCCTTTGTGACGGCACTCGACCGCCCCTAGAGAACGAATTTTGTAAAAGAACGTAAAAAAATCAACATCCTCTATGTAGGGCAAATATAAATGAAATAATTATTTAAAATGTATTACCATGTCATGAGTAGAGTCGGCGTGAGTAGACAAAAGTACAAAATACATTTTCTATTACATTTTTTAGCATTGAGCTACTATGTACTAGAGGCGCTTCGTCAAACAAACGCCATGCGCCACGCATAGGTAGGAAGACCGCGGGTGGGTGAAAAAGAATAATTGGAATGACTGAGTGAAGTGCGCAGATAGCGCTGCAATGTGATGTACAATGTCTGCTCTAGTACGCACGTTAGTAGCTCAATGTTATAGGCAATGGCTACGTCTACTAGAGGCGTGCAGCATGCCCGAGCAGTCGGTATTACGTCTGAACGCGTACAGCTTTGATTATACCTTTGACAATAGAATAACTTTGATCAATGGCGTAGACATAATGTCATAACTGATGGTGCGGGCGCGGCGCTCGGGGCTTGTGCACGCACCCAATAATGTATACTGACAATATAGTTATACCGGAAAACAATTCGCATTTATGATTGCCTATAAAGTTACAAATTACTTTGTATTTTTATATAATACCACGGTGTAATAACATTTCCCGTATTATAAAATAATACGTCCAAAATGTACAAAAGGATGTGCGGAAAATATGAAAATTCCGTTGGAAATTATTTACCTCGTTAATATCGAGGTAGGGGCTGCGATAGCCGACGTAATGAGAAACAAATGTTAGCTCATACGGTTTGGTTCGTAAATATTGTATTATCTGTCTGAATAATGTTATACCGACGGCTGAACGTCTATTTACGTTGTGACGTTTGTATTCAGTTATTTGGACGTACCTACATATTACGAGTGACGTTTTGTTTTGATCTGCCTTGACGTGGAATTTGGCTGTCGTATTCCGAGAACAGGGGGCTTACCACAAGCTCTTATTGCGATTCAATTATAGGAACGTTTTAACGACGTTTTAATGACGTTTCTTATTGTCATGACAATAAGGTACGTCATTGCACAAAAAGACGCTGAATCGTTAAAACGTTCCTGTAATTGAATCGCAATAAGAGTTCGTGGTAACCCCCCAGGGGCTAAATACGCTACATAACAATGATTCAAAAGCAATTCATTTTCTGATTTTCTAGCAGAATCCTCAGTAATTCCGCAAATTTCACACAAAGATAAAAATCAGTCTTCAACGCCGCTCTTTTAAATTTTTATTTCGAATTAGTAAAATAATGGCGCCGAATGAGCGGCAAATTGAAATGGAAATATCTCGCGGCCATTTTCGTTCGCAGCGTAGAGTCGAGCGGCGGATAACCGACTGTTCCACCCGTCGAGCGGGCCGACAGATAACCGACAGTTTCACCACCCACCCCTTTGCAGCTGAAAAAGTTTGCGATATCAATTTCAACCCACCATTCTGTATGCACTCTTTAATTTTTCCTCCCAGTCTTCTATTATTAAAGCAAGATGCTCGTTACCTCCATTTAGCTCGCTGAAAAGAAAAGCCAACGGGAGCGTTGTTTCAGTTGGAATGAAAATAATAAATCAGTCGGTAGTTCTGAGACGATGCTCGTTTCATGCTTTCTGCATATATAATGGGTCCTAGACTAAAGAGACTAAAGATTTATGGTAGTGATGAACGTGTAAAATGGAATTAAATTCCAATTTAATTAATACGCCGACTATTTCCAACCAACGGTTATAAAAAGACTAAGATTTTTCTGCATGGTTTAACTTTTATTGGAATTTAAATTGTGACTTAAATTATTTAACAACTTTAACGTTATAGTTAGTAGGTACTACCTACTAACTTTAACGTTAAAGTTGTTTCGTACGATCGTTCATCGCATATTTTGTTCATTGGCCTAACATTAAGCAATCACGCGGTAGATATTGATTTCAATTTATACAAAATGTACAAGTGTATAAAAATGCAAAGTCCCAAAATCTTGTTTCATTTATCACCTCAGTTTTGTACTGAAATTGTATAATTACGAAACTTTATTTGAATTTAGACCGTATCCAAAATTCCATAACATAACCAAAACAAAAGAAGATTTGCGCATTACTGAAGATTCCTCCATCATATTTTACTGATTGAGATTGACGTATGTAACTCCTAACCGGTTTTACCGAAAATTTTGGCTTATTGGGTGCTCAAATTTGACGTGGAAAAGACAGAGGCCTTTCCCCTGTCAGATTGTACCACTAAATTTCAGGTCGGCTAACTGAGTCAGCACATAATATTGCGGTGAACATAAACCGAGTACAAAAAGGCGCTTTGTTCAGTTTCAATTACGACGTGAAAGAAATCTTGGAACAATGAGCATTGGCTTTCTTTTCAAACCTATTAATCACAGCGGGTATATATATTTCTTAATCTTTTTTTTAAATAAGTCTACGATGTTTTTTTTATATTAGGAACATATCTCTTTATTCTAATATAAAAATACTTATTGCTTTAACAATTTGAAATTAAGTAAGCATCTATAGCTATTTTTTTATTGGTATAGTCACTGTAAAAGGTCCTCCTGAAGTATTTATTTTGTACTACAACATGTGGTTCATTGGAGGGATGTTTACAGGTCCCTTAAAGGTCGACACCAAATCTGCTCCCTTTAAGTGGCAGATGTTCTAGGCGGCGCGGCGGTTTCATTTACCATCAGGTGGACCATCTGTCCGGTGCCTTCTTAGGAAATAAAAAAGTTTGTCTATAAATAAATGATCTTAGATAAAAACACATAATAATGTCATCGACACGGTATTAGTTGGAGGAACCACCGCAATACGTCATAATAGTGGCGGCACTGTGGCGGTTAATGAGCCACCGCCACGGCACAAGCCGCGAATGGTAACACACTACGCCATGATTTATAGCCGCACTCCGCCATTGTTGGCTTAATGAGAGCACTGTCAGGCTAGCAGATACTAGGTATAGACTGATGGCCCGTATAATGACTTTGTTTACCATGTTACACCCCAGGCGTGAAATATTGGTAAATAATAGTACATTACTGCTGCGGTCTCTAATGAGTGGCTTGTTGACCGCGTTGTTGAACACTTGATGGACAAGCTAAAATAAAGGCCGAGACCAAAGGTCGAGGCCTTTAGAGCGCGGCCAGCAAGGGTTGCTAATGATGACCAAGCTTGGAGGCCGTGAGCGTAGCGAAGCTTAGCTTGAGGCCAGTATAGCGTGGTCAGCAGTACACTCATTAGAGACCAAGGCTTGTATAGTGCTTTACTCAAAAATGCGACTATTAGTTTAAACAAAACTAGCTAAGTGGGTATAACAATTAATACAATTATATTTATATTATTACGAACTATATCTATAGTTGTGTATTTTCTCTGTTTACGTTTCCATGGCAACGGCACGACCAACTCGTTTTTAACCTTCAATCAGTTTTTTTACGAACCATAAACATACCTGTTTGTTACGTTTCCATGGCAACGGTCAAATAACAAATATAATGACGATAATACCGGGTAATAATACATTTTATGTCTAGTAGCTCTTGCAGTATTTTGCTCGAAGAAGTTTTGTGAAATAATGACAACATTATAAACTTTTTTGAGTAAATAAGATTTATTATGATAATGATTGGCAAAGCCACAGTAATTTAAATGTAATACAAATTCAATAATAATTAACCTGAAGGTGAAATAACTATGGGGGTAATATAACTGTAAAGAGTTGCCATCACAGTACAAGCCGTGCATAGTTACACACTACGCCATATTTTTGAGCCGCTCTCCGCCTTAAATCGCTTGTTGAAAGAAACTCATAGTGTAGTAATATTTCCTATTCTGTGACATGGTAAGTACTATGAAAGTTTTTGTATATTTTCCTTACAAAACTCATCTTATGTACTGTACATATATTTTTACCGTTACAGAGAAACGCTCTGTAAGTAAGTCGGGCTGTTTCAATTTCGTCACGTACCGTTTGCTTTCATTTCATGTTTAACGGGGTCATAAAAATGAAACTCGAAAAGAAAATTGACATCGCGTTAAAACAAGGCGAAACATTTTTATGTATACTTAAATGTTTTATTCAAATTGTTACCTGTTTAACTTTGTAATAATTTGTCTATATTACTATTCAAGATTCACAACAAGTTGGTTTCCTAACAAGTTTAAAAATAGAGTTAAATCGAAATCCACTTTGTATATAATAATAATAATAATATCCTGGGCCCTTTTTTTACACACGGCTATCTGATCCCAAACTAAGCAGAGCTTGTACTATGGAAACCAGATACTGATATTACTACATATACTACTTTTTATTTGTAAATACATACTCTGTTGTAAATACATTTGTAAATATATAATCTGGGTGTATATGTATACATATACACCCAGACTCGGGAAGGTAGAAGATTAAAGGTAGAGTCAGCTCCTTGGAAGCACATTGTTGTACAGCTGTTATCAAAGTTCTTTCTAAGATATATGAGTGGTTGTTCCGCCCTCTGGCTGTGCAATGAACTTTAAATCCCCTTTACACCTGGTCCCGCCCCCAGAATACAGTTGTTGTGGAAATAAATGCGATAAAATCGGACTTTATACGACATGCAAAGCTGAACTTAGTTTGCTCGGGTGTAAATTATTGTTTGAGCTTTGCGAGTATAGCGCCCTTCGTACACCTAGCTAATTTATTTATCACTAACAACTCGCCCCGGGTTTGCCGAGGATTTGTGGAATAAAACATAGTCCTTGATTAAGAGGAGGGTTCGAAATTTGGTTGATTTTCTATTCTACTTTTTCTTTAAGTAAGTATGTGGACTAGGAATCTTATATTTAGATGTATGATTTTTGACTATATTATCTTGAGTATCTTTAAATCCAAATCACGATTTGATGAAATTTTCTCGATAAAAAAAAATTATGAAATGAGGTCTAATTATTTACAATTTTCCTTGCTACCACGATGTTTTTACGATTTAGATCACGAAATTATTTCTAAAACATAGCAAATAATGATATCTAAACTACCCTTCAACCATATTTTAATTCATGAAGTAGTTTTTTTTTAATTCAAGTAAATGTGGTTTGGCGCTTACGTTGTTTATTTCCGAGCGCGCGCACAATATCGCCATCTCACATTTTAAGTACTTGAACTAACCATGTCTCTCTCTAACTTTGTATTGTCAGTGTCCGCTCGGACTTGTTCGACGTCGGACCTGTGAAGGATTTTTTAAAAAATATTACGAAAAAATATTACGGTCGTGCCACATTACAGGTACAGTACAGTATTTACAGTCCGCCGACGCCTATGATAAATAAATAAATATCCTTGGAAATTATTTTACACATGACTACCTGATCCCAAACTAAGCAGAGCTTGTACTATGGAAACCAGATAACTGATATTACTACATATACTACTTTTTGTTTGTAAATACAAACTAAATATACACTTAATTACACCTAGACTCGGGACATGCGGACATGTTCATGCACACAAATGCATGTCCTGGGCAGGAATCGAACCTACTACCTGCACTGCAGCGTGATTTTCGTTTGCTTTTCCTTGTCTTGTGTAATTTCTTTTCATCTCTTGTCATTTTGTGTCATCTCTTGTCATTTTGTGTCATCTCTTGTCATTTCATAGTTATTCGTGTCATTTCTGTAAAAACTCCCTATTTCGCTTACTGTTATATACTTGCAGCATGGTCTTGGGCCGACAGTGGGAATACATTGCTTGTCAAAACAATGGAGTCGCTTTATTGCGTTTGTTGTAGGTATGGATGGGCAAGTAATAAATATATCATACATCAATAAATTATCGTAAAAAATAACATTACAGATATGGATAGGAAAATGTTTGTCCGTCCTATTCAATCTATTATATTATAAACGAAAGTAACTCTGTCTGTTACCTTTTCACGGCTAAACCGCTGAACCAATGTTGATGAATTTTGGTATGGAGATAGACTGGGTCTTGGCGGAGAACATAGGCTACTTTTTAGGGTTCCAAAGGGTG
Organism: Drymonia ruficornis; assembly: GCA_947859195.1. Taxonomy (NCBI): domain Eukaryota; kingdom Metazoa; phylum Arthropoda; class Insecta; order Lepidoptera; family Notodontidae; genus Drymonia; species Drymonia ruficornis. Next base: position 5,228,493 of record OX401913.1, on the reverse strand, counting down.
CTAACGGGACCCTATTACGAGGCCTACGCTGTCCGTCTGTCTGTCTGTCCGTCTGTCAGCGCGGGCTGTATCTCACGAACCGTAACAGGTAGAGAGTTGAAATTTTCACTGAATGTGTATTTCTGTTGCCGGTGCAGAACAAATACTAAAAATATAATAACATTTAAAAATAAATATTAAGTCTCAAACTTGATATTTTTGATGTGTTTATTCTACGGTGGTACGGAACCCTTTATGTGCGAGTCCGACGCCTTCAGATCTTATGAATGTTTTCTTGAAATAAATATAGTGTATTTTAAGTAATTAACTGGCCAACCCTCAGGTCCTACCTACCATGTTAGGATCTTTTTCGTTCTAGCGGGTGTAAACCGTGATTTAACGAGTTAATGTGATAATTTTTGTATTTAAATTATTCAATTCAATGTATTTGTTTCAGACATAGTCCAATATTGATTATTAAAATTATTATAATTTCACAATAAATATAAAACAATAAATAAAAGTAAAATTAAATTTAAAAAAATAAAAAATATTTTTTATTTTTCATGTTTTATCATTAAAATACAATATAATATAACATAAATTAAAATACCGTCCGCGTGGGATACTGGCTGCATGTCCTCCCTGTATTCAAGCTGTTCCTGTTGTCAAGCGATTTTTTTGAGCAAGGAAAGAGCCAGCCCTCTTGTCACCTGTGGCGGTAACCAGTCTAAGGGTGATTTTGATAGATAAAAAATAAAGATAAAAAGATAAACAATAAATAAATGCATGGTTAAATCAATAAAATTAAAAAAACTGAAAATTAAATTAAAAAATAAATTAAATATGGTAAAAATAAATATTATGACACCGCTGATGACTTCATGATCGGCATCGAAGTTAAGTACCAAAGTATTCCTTTGCCTACGAAACATGAAAAAGATACTCATATCCGGCAGTCAGTCACTGACACAGAGTATGTACATTTTTACCCGACTACGGTGGGCGGAGGGTTATGATTTTGACCGATATGTATGTATGTTCATCTGCTCCCGTATAACGTCCAAACTATTTTTATATCATAATAATTTGACTAATGAGATATCGTTGGACGCGTCTGGATCGTCCGCTGGTTATAGGCTATTATACGATCGAAATACTGTTATACGTATCTATCAGCATATTGTAGGTATCGTTTGTCTTCTTTTGACTTACTTTGTCTTCAGCAATAAAAACAACATAGAAATTAAATTATTTTTTTCAAATACACTCGACATAAAAATCCCATATAAAACGAAAAAAATATATTTGAATATTTTCATCCATTTCATCTATTTTAAAAGGTGCACTGGGACATATTATTTTAATTGTACGAATTAAACAATATTGTTCCTTCAAAAAATAACTATACTATAGTCTACTCCATAGCTGTTCTGTCCTAGCTAAGCGAGAGGGATATATCCTTCGGCAGCTCACGCGACGCTAGCCACACCCCGAAACTAAAATTCATTTTTTTCTTGTATCGTCTTAAAGTAAGTTACCCGGGCATAACATTATCCTAAGAGAAATTTTTGAGTTCATGCTGATGGCTCTGATGTTATTTTAATTCACTGTCAACAAATAACAATACATTTTCTGAGTTATTCAGAACCGATTAGCGTATGCCAGGAATATCAGGCCATAATATACCACCCAAGCTAGCGTGGGCCTTCACGGGTTTCTCAAAAGTGTTTAGATTTTTACAAATATATAAATATTAAATAAATAAATATCCTGGGCCATTTTTACACACGGCTACCTGATCCCAAACTAAGCACAGCTTGTACTATGGAAACCAGATAACTGATATTACTACATAATATACTACTTTTTTACACCCAGACCATACACCCAGACTCAGGACATACAGACATGTTCATGCACACAAAAGCATGTCCCGGGTAGGAATCGAATCTACGACCTGCAGCGTGAAAGGCGCCATCACGCCAACCACGCCAACGGGTCCGTCGAACTATGAGCTATATGTAGACTGTCACGTTATTAACAAACTAAAAAACAAAACTATTAAGACCAAAATTAAGACATAAGAAATGGGGCAAGCCGAAAACAAATAAAAAAGTCTATGGCCGGAAACGGATCATACCCTCATAATTCCAGGGTGTTCAACCTACTTGGCTATCGCTCTTTCTTACAGATTTTTGTTGGCAAAAGTACTGCAACTGACTGTGTCAAGTGGTGCATTCGCTGAAGTTTTTTCGCTAGCTAAACAATAAAAAGTTCTTGACAGCCTGTAGTGGTAAGGAAACGGTTATTTGTTACTTAACCCAGTTAAGCTATGGTGTAATATACAGAGTGGAGCGATTTGTAGCAAAATTCGCGTCCGAAATCATTCCTTACAAGTAAATACGTTATCTTAAATGTTGTACATTTCTTAGAAAATAGAGAAAACATTCTGTATAAAAATAGTAAGATTTAAGAACCGTAGGTTGGTAAAACTTTCTTTTTGAAATGAAAGTTGCATGGTTTTCCACTTAATACACTTTACAATAAGGATTTTTTAATATGGAGTATCTTCTAATCGTAAAATATAAAATAAGAGAAAACATTATCTTTAAAAATTATCTCGTCACTTATCATTCAAGTTAGAATAAGGAATAGACAGAATAGTCAAGCTCTTTCCGTTTCGTTAAAAATAATTAGATGCATTTATAGATAAGGTAATTGCCCGCTAATCGCGTGCACTCAGGCCGTTTCCTCGACTAGGAAACGTATTAGCATTCCCGTCGGCCAGTGTCGGGCACCGACTGTGTACCCAAACACGGTCTACAGTACGCGACACTTCCTTTACATTGAAATGCCGGAACAACGGTTTCCGTTACACAAATCACCCCGTCACTTGTTTTATTTTGTTAAGAAGTAGGTTAGTCAGACAATATTACGGTTAGAGTAGGTACTTCGGGCTGCAGGAAGGAATAATCGGCTAGCTTCGGCTCTAGTGTGACATTGTAGCAACATCTTTGAGTGACGGAGACGGTTCTCTATGAAAACAATTATTTATTTCAAGAGCCCGCATGTTAGAACCACAAGTGTATAGTTTAATCATAGATTTATGATAGCTTCACGCTCGCTCGGAACTCTCTTGCGGAGACCAGTCATTAATCTAAGGAATTGATGCCGGAAAACATCTGTAAAACTAGATATTTTTTTTAATATTTGTAGTCAGTTTGGTTCCTGTCTGTAAACGAATCTTGTATAGAAGACATGATGAAATATAGACAGAGGTCTATGAACCGACCGACGCGACTGTGAGTAAAGAAAACAATTATTAGCACGCATGAATCTCTACAATTAAAGAAAATAAAAAGAGCTAAATTTTTTAAATAAATTACATCCTCAAATAAATTCCTTCTTAATTCTCTAGAAACACACCGTCCAGACTTTAAAAGTAATCAAATTACAAATACTAATTAAACACTACCGACGCGACTAGTCGTTGTCGGAAAATTATACATAATAAGTTCTTTTTAAATACAAAAAGCTTAGCGGGCGCAGCGGAGCAGAGTTTCCACGTGAAACTACATTAACATTTCTTGAACAAGGCTAGGAACAGATGTTAAAGCCACAAGTCAAATAGACGCTGGAGTGAAACAAAGGCGATAGCTCGTACAGAAACTTGGAGGATCTGCAAGATTGAATATTATGTGGATAATAGCTTAGTTCTGCTATTCATGAGATTTTAGAGTCGAAATCGGAATAAGGTTAGTGTAGTTAGTATCTTACAATTCATAAATTAAAAATGTGCTGAGAAGTTTATTGAAGTGAAATGATGAATTGCCTTACCGAAATCAGATAGAGGTTTTGATTCTCTTTTTAAAAGTTGTCGGTTTAAATTACCTTTTGACTATGATAAAATTCAAGAAAATCTGCTTCTAATAGTGCTGAGCGGTCCAGCGTATACGTAAGGCGAAGGCTAGACGTAAAGTATATACTGTGGTCCGTCAGTATGGTATATAATGATGGATTTCATTACATCGACGCAGGCTACACGTTCAGTATTTATTCCGTCAGTATTGTGACGTAGTTCGTACAGTGCAGACGTCAAATGAAACACGAAAGCTTGGTATAGATATTACCTTAGCGCTTGGTTGTAACCGCAATCTCAGAAGACATATCCACTCTATTGCTTTCGCGACGCGGAATGCCAAACTGTCATTCTGGAATTCGAATTCGTGGTAAATACTGTCATCCATCAGTATACTAACTTTGCCTACACGATCAGTTTGGACCACGGTTTTTGGTAAATAATGACGGACCACAGTATTTACTTTACGTCTAGCCTACACCTAACGTCGTAACTGATTACTCGGGCGAAGCAGCTCAGAACTTCTATACGCACTACTACAAAACCAAGCCAACTAGGAACTTAGATGGAATGCGGCTTCCCCGCCCACACACCCGCCACCGTCTGCGGTTTGGCGTCCGCCACGCCTCCCTCACACCGCCACAGCCTTTTTGTGCGTGTGACGTCACATTTTACAGGCGCCTAGTTGGCTTGGTGGAGTAGTACCGAACAGATACTCGAACAGCTCTTAACGCTACACTTTCATACAGATAACGACGTCTCAAAGTAGCGCTTGTGTTCGGGCGTATGTCTATCCAGTTTTAATACTGACTATGCCCTATTTCACGCCCCAAAAATCTTGTTCCTAAAACCTTTGTTCACGCATCCAACGTGAACACGCAAACCTTTTCTTAGTGTTTGATTTACTCCGCATTGTCACAAAGGTGTCTCATAAATAATACCCTAACAGCATTGATGTATTAATTTAGCAGATATGGTACCTCCTAACATTGCAATCACTAGACTTATGCTTAACGCACCACTGTATGTAGCGAAATTTACACATCTGTTCTCGCACTCGGCATTCAACAGTCATCTTCAAAGCATTTTGATGCGTATTATTCGCCAGAAGAGGAGCCATATTGACAATACCGACATGTTTTCAAAATTATTTTCCGCGAACGATACTGGGGGGTTACTTTGAAAAACGAAACGAAAGCTTCGGCTGACCGGATCGTCCGAAGTACGGATTCGATGATTGTGATTTGACGTTTCTTCTTTCGTGGATCCTGCTCTGAAAGTTATTTGACATTTACGATTTCCGCGTTTGACATGGTTTTGATCGTAAATCGAATCCGTACTTCAGATCCGTAACACTTTCGGAGTAGGAAATCGCCCGATCCGTCAGCCGAAGCTTTCGAACCGTTTTTCAAAGTAACCACCCTGTGTCTATTTCTACACTTTTGGACAGTCACGTCTCCCTCTTTCTTGGTAATGTCTTTGCCTAACAATTACATGGTACAGAATAATCTTATGTTATATGCTAGGCTCAGGGAAGCCGGGCAGAGCTCATGTGCGAGTGAACAAGGGAATTTATGCCTCTCGGTTAATTATAACGCGTTTGGTACGATATTGTATGTCACCGTTATCTCTGGGGTACGAGACAAGGGCCATTAGCAGGGATGCCTGGGCAACGATGTTCAGGAATTATGGAATCGGTTTTTTTATTAAGATATAGGAATAATAATCCTTATACAAACATTATTAACTTGTTTATTAACAGGAATAATAATTAAAACTTATTGATTTTCATATATTTTATTCTTAACTTTTTTGGGGGGATTACTAGTATTATTTATTTATGTATTTAGAAATGCATCAAACGAACTTTTTAATATTTCTCTAAAAATAATAAAAATATTATACAATTGGACAGAATAGATCTTAATCATAGACTCGCACCGCCCATAATAATAACAGGGTATGAAAAACCGGCCAAGTGCGAGTCGGACTCGCGCACGAAGGGTTCCGTACCATTCTATAAAAACGGCAATCATGTCTGTTGTATGGGAACCCCACTTAAATATTTTTTTATTCTGTTTTAGTATTTGTTGTTACAGCGGCAACAGAAATACAAATTTTATTCTGACTTTTCGGATAGTTTTGATAAAATCTATTGCTCAATTCGAAATTGTATCCATAAAGGGCTATGGTAACTAAAGAGTGCACAGTATGTGCCAGCATTCAAGTCAATATTGATAAACACATTATCTATTTGAGTATAACCCGTTGTGGTAACAACACGAGGAAGTTTTGAATTTAAACCAATATGGTCAAAATATTTTTTTAAAGGTGCATTCTCATTAGATTCCAGTAAGTCTACATTAAAATCCCCGCACACTATAGTCGGAGGCAACTGGAGTATTCTGCCATCAAATATGACACTATGAAAGCAATACAACAATTTCCAATCGATCGAAACCTAGAGATAACGCAAAACTTGTCAATAGCAGGCGAATTTTGGTCGTGACTATATTGCGATCTGAAAAATGAAACCATAGCGCGATCTAGGAGCTCATCTAGCGTCATCTAGTGGTGCGTAGCGGTACTATTATTTTATATATTATGAGGTTCTTATTTTATATTATCTTTGTTATAGCAACAATTATTTACTCTTTGCCACCTCACTCCCATAAAAAAAAACTGCTCAACATCAGGCGGGCTGTACGCTTTTTTGCCACCTCAGTCCCATAATTGTTAGTACACACCTGCAATAATAGGTACATAAAGTACACAAATAAATAAATACACATTCTGTGAAAAACTATTACAACGCCATCTATAGTTCTAATACTCTGTGCTTGAAACTCCGAATGCATTTGAAACTTGATTTACAAATATGTTTACGTACGTAAACAATGTATTTGCACAAATCAGTTTAGTGTTAACATTATTTTAATTTAAGCTGTGGGCGACAAAAAAAATGCTAATTACTCAAAAAAAAGACAACTCATAGTAAGATTCGAACCTAATATCCACATACACGTGGACTAACGCCTTAACCATACGGCTAAGATGATCTCTAGTATTGTACTCGAATTATTATACTAGTTATGACACTGTAATGCCAATGATATCATAACAATGTTAGATGGCGCTACTTTGACTGGTACTATTAATTTAAAACTTATTTATGGGTCAAAAATGTAGTTTTACATTTCTTTTTTTTGTCAACAATTTATCTAAAATATGTCATAATGATCACTCATGGTTAAAATGTTAGTTTTCTCTTTATATATTGTTTAATTTATGAGTTATCAATAAAAACGCCAAAAATATCGAGTTTATTGTATGGGGACCCCCTTTATTTTTAAGTTTTATTTTATTTTTAGTATTTGTTGTTGTAGCGGCAACAGAAATACACATTCTGTGAAAATTTCATGTCTCTAGCTATTACCGTTTGTTAGATACAGCCCGCTGACAGACAGACGGACAGACAGACAGACAGACGGACAGCGTAGGCTTAGTAATAGGGTCCCGTTGGCACCCTTTGGGTACGGAACCCTAAAAAAGAAAGACCTTCGCCTAGCAGTGAGATGACATATACATGTAAGCATAACCCTATCATCATCATCATCATCATTTCAGCCAAAAGACGTCCACTGGACATAGGCTTCCCCCAAGGTTGTCCACAACAACTGGTCCTGAGCCACTTGCATCCAGCGGTTTAACCCTATATAAGTAAGTAAATATGTACAAAAGACATCAATAAATAATGGATACATTTTCCATCACAAAACAAAACAAATTCCAAGACTGTCCTCAAGCAAATCGTCGCCACACAGATCATTCCTTAGATAAACCAATCCTAATTCGTGTACTGTACCAAGCATGTGCGAGTAATCTAGGACCAGGAATCCGGAGGCCCCCCGAGCCCTCCGTAATAAAGCTTGGCCCGGTTCGATTAAGCCAGTAAATCAGGCTGTCGTCTCCCATAGATATAGAGGGTTAACTTCTGATTTCACGTGTCCCTGACTCCTATCTGAACCGTCGGAAATTGCTAAGAAAAGATGGCGGGCCTGTTGGCTCTTATTTATTTTTATTTCTTCGGGCCCGCTGGTCGCAGCGGTTGGTAAATAAATTGTAGTTTTAGGACATTTTATTTAGCTGGAGGATGTATGGGGCTGTAAATCAATTTGCGGAGTTCTAGCCTATAGATATACCTCCAAAATTATAGGGATTTTCGCCAGTTAACAATGACTTTACAATGTCTTTCTAGGAACAAAAGTGGTTTGTAATGCCAGCGTAAGTCCATGATCGGAGATAATTTTCAACCTATGGGAATCGATTCCAGGCACAGAGTAAAGACTAAAGAAAGAGGTGCCCTTATTAGATATTTGTATGAAACAAAACGTGGTCATTGTTTTTTCATTTTCATTTTACTATTTACCGGTAAATAGTTGAACTACTCGCTTCGTTTTATGTCGATGTTAGTACTAGGCCGACCACTCGGCCGACTTGCTTAGGGCCAGTCCCCTTAGTAACTGGTCCATGATTCCAGATTATTTTTTTCTAACTTAACCACTGTAAGAGGTCCTTTGGTCGGTCGATGACGATCGACTTCATAGATATTGTTGCTGAATCTTTTATTAATGCATTAAACTTAAATACACTTATGTATTTCCGTTGTTCCCATGTTAGTAGCGGGACCTCTTAGCTGTCTTGTACATGTTTAAAAGTGACAAAGGTCTCAGAGTCAAATCCTACCTGGTGTTTTCTTATACCTAAACAGAAGATCGGCGTAAAGCAGCTATTACAGCTGCGTTTCGTACGATGAGTGAGAGAAATGGAAGACCAACACGCCCCTTCTCCTTCATCCTTCCCTCTCCCCTTTAGGTCGGCAAAGTGCGAGCAATACCTTTGGTATTGCAAGCATCTATAGGCTACGGAAACTGCTTAACATTAGGCGCGCCGTACGCTTGTTTGCCACCTCAGTCCTAACAAAAAAACCTAAGTAACTACATTATGTTTAGTTATCATTTAGATTATAAAATCATTTTGAATAAAAAAAATGTTTAAAAAAGTACAAAATAGCAATTTTGAGGCCCTAATTAAGACAATGTTTTGCAAATGGTAAGAATTCATATCAGTTTTCAAATATTCAGCAATGAACATCCACTATTTCGTTTGCATTTCAACATGGGTAGTACAAAATCTCGACATGGTAGTATGTACAAAACACAAAATCACCGCGTCGCGTCGTCGGTAACTACGTTCCCTACCGAATTAACACGAAAAGGCTCGATTGCCGCGTTTAACGTTACGTTAATTACACGTTACACTGGCATCGCGTCGATACTGGAACTTTATGTATGAGCGTGGATATCGTTAACGGCTAGCTACATGAATTTTCAGTTATGTAATAAATACAATTTTGTAATATTGACACAAAGATGACAATGTGTGTTTTAAATAACGTAATCATGCATAATATCGGCGTCATCGTTTGTGTAAATTCCTATTTGCATGAAATAATATTAAAAGAAAAATAAATAAAGCCCAGAGTGGAAGCCAAAAATATAATTTGGATGTGAATATTAATTATGTTATGTTTCTTTTATTATGTGTCATTCAGCCATTTTATTAGTTTCAAACCATAACCTAAACTGAACTCTCTTAATTACCTACGTTTCAGTAATAAAGAGCTTATGTTGGAAATATTACCATATAAGCGTGCAGGCGACTACGATAAACAAACCAGGGTAGCTTTCAAACTGCTCCATTCAAAACTTCACCATTAAAATTCGCACAATAAATATCAACAGAAACGAGATATCTCTACCGGGCTGGTAACAATAGGAGAAAAATATCCAATACCAACTGAGCTTACAGTCCATCTGTCCATCGTTATCGCGGTATCGCATTTAGTTCCAGTCGCTAACAAAGCGGATCCTTCCGCTGTCTCGATGATCGCGGCGGTATAATGCGATAGGATTAGACCACCCGTACACGGGTCTAACCACAACCACAACGTGGTTAGCGAAAGGATGAACCGATCTGGTGCAAAAGAGTAAGCGAGTGGTTTGCGCTATTTGTACCAGCCTGTATAATTTATTTATGACAGCGCTAGTTTTCTTCTCTGTTTTCGTCTGCTTCCTTGACAACGTTTTAGAGACCGCTCGACTTTGCTATTAATTACTTGAGATTATCATCATCATAGCTTATTGCTTCATCAGCTGCACTGACAAGAGTCCGATATTTATTAGAAGAAAAGAGAGCATCGTCAAGCAAAAAATTTAATAGGTATTATGTTTCTTTGTGAACTTGAGTAGTACACTGACCACTGAACGTTTGCAATCGGAAGCGATTGGTTGCATTACTTCCACAGTAAATATGAATCTTGTGGTTGTGGTATATGTCCGTGTACAGCAGCCTTTACACCTGACGCGCCTCCATTTTTATCCCGTAATGGATTTATGCAGATTTATGTTTCAGTTGAGGTGACTGATATTTAATTTCACGGTTTAATATACGCTTCCTTCTTTCCATTTTTGATATTTGGCGGGGGATATTAATCCGCATTGGAATAATGCCGAGGATGAAGCCTTGTTACAGTATCTACTTACACCTTACTACCTTATACCAGAGTTGCAAAAAAACAGGAAATTTAAAATGAAACCTGTTTAAAACGTGTTTAAATCATTATTTAAAACATTGATTTAAAACAGAACGAATACATCACCGTGTTTAAAACATGTTTTAAATGTTTAAAACATGTTTTAAACACGGTGTTTAAAACAAGGTGATTTTTTCGTAACAACCCTGCCTTATACAGTCGTTAATAAAAATAGCCTGTATAACTGAACAAGATTTTTTTCTGTTTACTAAGAATATGTTAGAACAGTTTGCAATTCTAATTGTAAAATTGTAATTGCAAAATTGTAATTGTTAAATTGATATTTTTACTACAATGTTAGGCCGTATATCACACAAACTGTATCGAACACCTTACACCATATTTTGTTCATACTTATGAAAACGAAGAGGTCAAAAACATTTCCGAATTTGTAACCATTGATAAATCTATACAGAGTCACTGGATAGTGTTAGGCAAAATTTTATTGCAATTAATTAATTACTAATTGCATGTGGAGTCACAGTTAACAATTAATTTTGATTTATTTGTCAATCGCGAACAAATCACAATTAATTGTTAATTGTGAGATTTCCTGCAATTTGCAATTAATTAATCGCAATTAAATTATGCCCAACTCTGGTCACTGAATAGTCACTGGCTAATAATCCAGTGACCCCAACAACGAATAAGCAATGAAAAGTTTTCAGTTCTATTGTGCCCGTTTCAGTTTTACAACTTTTACCATATCACAAAGGCGGTACCAGAATAATCGTATCATTTTGTTGGACTATACAAAGAAAACTACTAAAACTAAGTCACAACCAAAGGAAAACTATAGAGCAGTTACAATAAAATATTATCAAAATGTGCTTACTCTTCAAATTGGATATTAATATTTTGTCACGCCCTTTTATTTTAGTAGTAGCTAAATTTTACACAACACTACCATGATTTTATGTTTTCTAGAAGTCAATAGTCGCTAGCGCTAGCAGTATGGAAAATTAATTCCTTTTATGACTAAAACATATGATATGGTAGAGTAACAGAATTGGCCACAATAGCTCACGTTTCAAAACAAGTGGGCATCTGAAACTAACTGGTTTAGTGCGGGTACGTGCTGGTGAATTGTTAAGTCGAGTTCAGTTCGGCAGCATTAAAAATGTACACGTGCGTGCAGTATCGCTTCGATATAATCCGTTGAGTTCATCGCGAAATGTTAGCTATATAAATAGTAGGAAAGATATTATTCCAGAATATATTGGCTGAGTCACTACTAAATCTAAGAGAACTTATGGGCCCTATCACGAAACAGGACATTTCTTTCGTTTGTTCGTACATTTATTTACAAAATTTATAATTCTAAACCAGAATAAAACGGATTATTGCCCTCGTACCGCGTTGGTAAAAGCAGCCAGGCCTATGCCAGCACAATAAATAAGACTACGAAGGTCGGCATATTTTACATCTTCTGTAAAATATTATCAGGCCATCAGTTGGACAGGTTATCCGTGTGCCTTCAAAGGCGATAATAAAAATTTTCACATAAAACCTGGCCTCGTATTATCTATTCTGTAGTCTACCAAATATAGCTCCGACCTGCAAGACGCTCTATTGCACAGTTACAACGGTTTCCTTGAGTTAATGCACTAATGCGCTTCCCATGTCCGACTGAACGCGTCCATGTAACTATATTTTATTAATACGTCGCTCGAGAATTATTATCCAACGGTATGAATGGTTTCCCAACATCAGTGGATTTGGCTGTGCACGTCTTGACAGGTGGACAGACGGCCGGTTAGACGGAAAACAAAGTCCCTACTCCCATAATATCTCTTTTGAGATACGGAATCCTAAATATAAAATGTAATAATGTGAAAGTGCGAAGCGCGAAGTCCACGGAAGAAATGCATTGTTGCTACAAAGCAACCCCCAATTATAAAAAGTTATGAAAGCCTTACACGGGCATTACAAATCATGTCTCTAGAAATGGTTTTTAATACCATTGTAAACTGGCTAAAATCTATATAAGTCTATACATGATCACATCTGCATTTTACTGCTACAAAGCACATCTATTGATGATGTACAATACATCTGCATTTTTTCTTCCGATCGTGTTGATGCAATGGACATGCAAATATCGTCCATCAATATTCATGGACGGCGGTCGCGTTAATTGAGCCTTACTTGACGTGACGCCTTTGATTTTCATGTTCGTTCGTTCGTATCGGTATTTGATCACCATGAAAGTGTATTTGTTATGATATATTATGACGGTTTCTTTGATAGCTTTGGATCAGAATAAATATTCTAGGAATATGAGAATTGATATTGCACCATTTTTGTTTATTACACTATCGATCGATAAAGGCGATCGATGCTTGGTGCAGTGGTTCGAGAATAAGCCGCTCGGCTCACTCCATCGCGTGGTTGCGGGTTTGATACCCGCCAGAAACAAATTTCGGAAATGGCTTTTTCGTAATTTGCTCTGGTCTGGGTGTCACTGGTATCGCCCTCAGTCTATTGTATGCTAGCCATAGTACAAGCATTGCTAGTTTGGGATCATACAGTTGGTGTGATAGTCTGACGATATTTATTCATTTCCACCATCATCAACCATTTATTTTAACCTTCTTCCTATCATCAAAAGAAGCATTTATTAGGTTATTTCTCAAGAAATGAATGCAGTTCGAGAACAGCTTAGGTATGATTTATATTCAGATTATTCCAGGTCTTTTACGAAAGTTACAAACTATCACAGTATCACACTCAACTCGTATCGTCGAATGCTGGAAACGTTAACGTTACGTTAATTACGTATAAGCCGCAACAGGAGCTTACTGTATGGATGCGATAACTTTAATGGTTTGCCAGTGCAAAATCCCCCTTTGTATTCCAATAGTTCAGTATAGCGGATAGTAATAAAGTGTCAAAGCAAACATTTCGATGTTTAGGTACAAAATCGTTAGAAGTAATATTTCCGCACGTGTAGTGGGGAGGGTACTTACCGGGGATAATCTAATATTATCAAACCGTTATCGAATTATCCGCGCTTCGTTAATATCACACGTGCGTAGTATGTTAACGAAGACTCATTATTGTTTATTAATATTATTAGCAGAATATTAGTAAATCTCGGCCTATTTAGAAGATAAATATAATCTAACATCAATAATAATGGGTGCGTCTACATCAGGCGCATGCCGAGCCCGAGCACTCAGTTTTAACTTCGGAACGCATAAACATTATGTCATGATATGAGTGCTTGGGCGAGGCATGCGAGGGATCTGGACGCGCCGAATGGCAAAGCGTAGTGTGTGCGCCTGTTTGCGCCTAACTTACTAAGACCGAATATTTTGTTTCCTTTTTTATTATTCGAACATTATATTAACTAAAGTACATTTAAGCTCAACGGTTAATTATTTATTATTGGTACATTTTTAGGTTCTTTCTATTCTAATTTTGTAAACCTTAAGGCGGAAACCCACCGCGGCGCACGGAGAGGCCACGCTTCGCTTTGCAAGAAAATGTATGTAAGACGTCATTTCGTGCGTAGCCTCTCCGTGCGCCGCGGTGGACACGGTTACATAAATTTTCTTGCAAAGCGAAGCTTGACCCACGTGCGTGGCCTCTCCGTACGCCGCGGTGGGTTTCCGCCTTGACGCTTTTGTTGTTTCATCTAAAATAATATAATTTAAAAACGCCGTAGATGAAAGAAAGCTACTGAATCAATATGATTCATTTTCACTGTTTTTGTTTGAGCGGGTGAGGGTCTCAGAACTCGAGACCCTTAGCCCTTGAGATGTAATAATAAAAGCAATGGAAGCTCAAACTCTCAGGAAGGCCGTTTATGTGTGCTGTACACGAATTTAATATTTTATATCGTTCGGGCCTAACCGACGACTTGGGGAAAGGTCGTTTCACTGATTAAATGTGTATTGTAACATGTTATATATCCCAGTTCTTGTTACAAATTTCTCTTAATCTTCAAAGTTGTGTAATAAAACTTGGAGTTACGTTTAATGTTATAAACATTTCTGTTTTGTTTTATGGGCCATTCGGGAAATTATGACGAATGATACATACTGAGGCAAAGCTGATCGTAAAATGTAACTTACAATACTTATTCCGATTTTGGTGTATGGTTATGAACAGAGATCGGAGTAGGTAGATTGATTTTTCGTACTTGCGCCATGAGGTCATAACATGGACATGCCATTTTTCCGGAATTACCGGAAATGGAACAGGGATGTCAAAACATTTTGTAAAAAATATATTAAAATGAAAAACGTTTAAGTGAGCAAATTACATCATTTATTGTTGTTTATTTTTAATCTTCATCGGTTACAATTTTTACATCCTGATTATGCTTCTCTATATAATTAAAATAAATGACCATAAGCATTTCAATGTTTTTTTTTAATTTCAATATATTCCTTTTGACGTCTAAAATCCATTTATAAGTAGAAAATGATCGTTCAACCTCTGTAGAAGTCTGAGTCTGATCCATATTAACATATACGTTTGACGTCAACCTTAAATCAATCTAAATACTCCGATCTCTGGTTATGAAACACTCTTCCTCTCACCTTCCTCTCTTCCTTCACTCTTCCTTTATTACTCTGTAAATTTTAATTTAAGAGCTTATTTTTAATTTGAATATAACATCGGTTTGTAACATTAAATTGCTGGCTATTGAAGCCTGCAATACATAATTTGCATAATAAACAAATCTATTTATGCAACAGAAGCCTTGAGACTAAACCATGGCTGTCTCATTTTATTTTACGGCAATTTTATACTACCCCCTTGAACCGATATTAAATTTCTAAATGTTATTGGACTTCGTGGACAAGAATTTCAGTTGTTGATATTAAAAATTCCACGAGTGTTACGCGTTGTATAAAGATATTAAAGGTCTATACTGTAAACTTTTAAGCTACAGTGATAATTATACCAACGGTTAATAGATCTTAGGTACGCACAAAAAAATATTTCTTAATTGAATTTAAGTAGGTAATTTTGTTATTCATGATAATTTACTATTTAAAGAGAGGCGCTAACCCAAAACAAAAATGTGAGGCGTAGATAATATAATGTTGCCGTAAATAATATGCTCTAGCATATTCCCTAAGTCATTTAAGTTTAAAGTTCAATCAGCTAAGACATTTAGAAAGCAATTACTCCGTAAAGAGGCAACTATAAATGACTATACGTCCTACATTAAGAGATAGCTGAAAGTGTAGCTGCTTCGTAGCACCGTAGCAAATCGTAGCATGATTCACTTGCGTAGAACATACTACTACGTCGTAGCGTACTGTAGTTGCAAGATTATTGAATTGTTTCATCTGATTTTACCACTAGATCCACAATAAAGTTTTATAATATGGTGAATATACTTTACAAAAGAAAATTATATTAGTGTGCACTCACCTAAGAAATCCTACTCACCTTCCACAAAGGATAATAGAAACTGTATTTCCCTTTGAGTGATTATTATCGGAGAAGCTTGTCAAAGGATGTGAACCGACGAAACGCTGGACTTGGTCTATTGTTGCCACTATTATCTATCGTCGTCGCTAACGAAAGATAATACACAAACACATAGTCACATAGCCTCTATAGTCTGAATAGTTTGGATCAAGGTCCAGATGGAGCAAAGCTCTACCATTCTTTCAAATTCGTTCATAATACAGAGAACACAGAGATTCAGCTTTCTAAAGGCATAGGGCACCTACTGATCAGACCAAGTGTGTATCAGCACGCATCACAATAGCAAAGCATAAAGATCCCTTATAGGATCAAATGTTTTACTTTATATGGGACTGAGGTGGTAAACAAGCGTACGGACTGCCTGATGTTAAGCAGTTACCGTAGCCTATAGATGCTTACAATACCAAAGGCATTTCTCGCACGTTGCCGACCGGAAGGGGAGTGGAATGAAGGAAGGGGAAGAAGAGGGGGAAGGCGGGTGTTGGACTTCCAGCTCTCTCACTCATCATACGAAACGCAGCTGTAATAGCTACTTTACGCCGATCTTCTGTGAGAGGGTGATACAACCCCGGTTGAGCCAGCTTGGCTCTACCACCAATAAATAACAAAAAACTCAAGAATGTTCCCACTTACTAATCACAAGGATGACTGTAACCAGTATGAATTATATCCAAAGATATTTTCCACGAAGTGATAACAAAGGTGAGTATAAAGTGTATCGTCAAAGGGCTTGAGCGACGAGCGACCGATACCTGTCCCTCATTGTGCCAGAACAGAGTACACAGTAAACATAATGAACAGATGAATATCACATGCGGGTTTGTAAATAGTGCTGCAGGTTGCTCTCCAAATCTGTTTGAGTTTATATCTTGTTTGTGTGGACTTAACCTGTGATTGGTGGGAAACATTTAATATTCAATTATACAGGCTGGTGACGACATAGTGACAATAAATTAAAACACGATCCCTGCTAGTCAATCACAACACATTGAAATTATAAAATTAGGTTTACATCGAAGTCCAAAAATTCAAATATTCAAACAAATTAAATGCGGAGATAATCTAAGCGAAACACAACACCCTTTATAAACGTCTACCGACCTCATTGACTGACCAGTATGTACAAGCGTGGCAACATCGCTTCGGTGTCGGTGTTTTTAGCGATATCCCGTGGCAATACCTTTGAATATAATTTAATAATATTTTATGTGCGAACTACTAATGTGATACCCAGTATGTGGTTTCAATTATTGTCATGATGTAGTCACCACCCTGTATAAGTAGATGTACTATTGTGCTGAGTTTCAAGGTATTTTAGTACTAGGGCTGGAATATCAAAAACTTTCCTTTCCAATCCTGCACATTCGAATATTGGACTCGTGTTAATTCAAATTTGCCCACAAAAAGTAAAAAAATAAAAATAGACTAACTAACTGGAAGCGAAAAACTGGATATCCAAGTTGGAACATGAGAGAACAGTCCTGTAGCTATAGGGATGTTGTTTTTCCTTCCACATCGGTCCAGTGATGCGGTGGGTATGCAAATATTTCCATCAATATTCATGGCTAGCGGCGTCATCGATAATTGAGTCTTGACAACGGAGCCTTTGATTTTCATATTTGGCATCTCGCGATCCGGTTTTTAATTAAATAACTTTCAAGCAAGTAGGTACTTAAGAGTATAGGGTATTGGCACCTATTAATCTTATGGTGATGTAATAAAAATATAAGATACAATCTTTATAAAGTATGGGACTTAGTGGTTACATACTTTGTAAGGATCTAAAGCAATTAAGCGAAATGTCCGTAAAATAATCATACATTTTTCGTGACCAACGGAAATTTATCGGAATGGCTAAGGAATCTGTTAGAAAATCATAAAATGAATTTTCAGAATTGCTAAGGGCTTTTGCGCCCTCCAGGATATTTACTCATTTAACCTATAGCTAATTTTAACATAAGTGCATACATTCATATACTTTATAATGGGTGACTACCATTGGCGGCGTCTTCATCAGGCGCATGCCTCGCCCGAGCAATCAGTTTTGACGTTGGAACGTATAGACACAATGTCATAATATGAGTGCTCGGGTGAGGCATGCGCGCCATATGGACGCATCTAAATAAACTCTTAGCTCAGGAGAGTAGAATTAAGGAGCAAAATAGTTACACTCTTGGTTCACGGAAAGTCTGCGCTCCGCGCCAGACGCATTTTCCTCGTAATGAATTTTTATCAGGAATGCTACGCAAATAGCTGCTGCTTACTGAGAGGCAGACAAAATAGAATAATGCCAACGCAATCTAGATTGTACGACTATCTTTTCTTCAAATCTTCATTAAAATTCCTCAGGGGGGTGTTACAAAGAAAGTTCTTTATGTACCTATGGTTATCGAATTAAAAAAAAAACGTATTGGCTACGTCTACATCAGGCACCATGCCATCATGCCGCATGCAGCATCATGCCGCTGCACTCAGGTTTGACGTCGGAAGACATAAACATTATGTCATTACACGAATGCTCGCGCGGGGCTTGTAGGGCCACTGTTTAAGGTGTTGCTTAAAAGTTAACTAACTTTTATGAATGAATATCATCATCTACTCGTAAACGACTTACCTACACATATTTTTTATCCTAAGTATATGCATAAACAATAACAACAAAAGGCAACACATTACTTAGTCTCATCCTTTTACACTGCGGTAAAAGTTGCGAAGAAATAATTCATTTCCCGCGATGATCCACTGTAATGGCTGCAAACTAAATTCCGTTTCCCACCGTTTACTGGGGCCCTACCACCACCTCTTATAGCAGTTTTGTTTTAACGTTTCAGCGACTTTTTGTGCAATGACGTTTCTTATTGTTATGGCAATAAGGTACGTCATTGCATAAAAAGTCGCTGAAACGTTAAAACGTTCCTATAATTGAATCGCGATAAGAGGTCGTGGTAAGCCCCCTGTACTGCACAAAACATCGCGTTTTTTCCGCTCGGCCACGTACAACGCTGACACAAGTTTATGGGACCGCAATCTTCATAAATCTCGACCAAGACGACCTTTGTCCTTGTTCCGTCCTCTTAGGGTTTAGGCAAATTCTGATCCTCCGCAAATAGCTCCCTAGAATCCCAGTGTGCATGTAACGTCTTTGTTTGAGGGACCATCCTCCTGCAGGTAAATAAAAGTCAGGAAAAACTTGGCAACTTATGTAAATCGGGTTATATGTGACTTGAATAAGTAACTGTATTCGGTACACAATATGGATGTAGTTTTTCTTTTGTGTCGTAAGGAAAAGCCTTCCTTAAAGTACTTTACGAATACATATATGTATTCAAAAGAATATCAAAGAAAACTCTTGAATGTAATAATTTGGGTGCTTTACGGAATAACTTTTATGGACAATCAAAGGAAATATGGTACTTGTGGGCCGTTCACATTATAACGGGTTAAGTCAAAGACATTAACAAGAAAGAGGGAGACGTGTGACTTTCCAAAATAGTATGTCCTACTAAATGGAGTCCATGGACACGGTATGACTCAGTAGATTTCGGAAAATAATGTTAATAATTTGTCGTACATGTATTGCCAATACGGCTCATTTTCTGGTAAATAGCACGCTTTAAAGTGCCTTTGACGGATTGCGAGTGTGATTACAGGATGTGTGAATTTCGCTGCATGTAGTGGTGCGCTGCGCTAGTGATTGTAAAGAGGTACCATATCTGCTACAATAATACATCAATGGCTTAAGTACTAAACGTAGTTGTATCCGCAGTCTTATTAATTATGGATGTTTCCCCGAATCGACCATAAAAGAGTTCTCTGAATATCGCCGTTACATTAAATTGTTATCAGCTACGAGGCCCTCGGCGCACGGTTTTTTAATTAAAACAGGCAATTTGGCGCTGACTTAGCCCAAGTTTTACAATTATGTTTTTGTCATCGCGGTTACGAACTTTGTAAAGGAAATTTATTTTTGAAGAAAAGTTTTTGAGGGCTTTAGATAACGGATTTGATAATGGATGTAATGGTGCCAGAATTATTTTTCACAGATTATTAGTAGTGAATTGTGAACGTGCAGTGCTAGCGGATTGCGAACTTAAGGACCAGGGTACAAACCCCGGCTCGCACCTCTGGATTTTTCGTGATCTATGTGCGGATCATATGTATATTTAATATGGTTACTACTTGGTAACAGTGAAGAAAAATATCGTGAGGAAACGTGCATGTCTTAGAAAATCTAACAAATTTGTGAAATATTCCAACCCACTCGGGGCTATCGTGGTGGATTATGGCCTGAATCCCCCTCGTATTGAGGAGAGGCCAGTGCCCAGGAGTGTAACGTTAAAAGGACTAACATTTTTTTATATTATTGTGAACGTGAACTCGTATATAGTACGCGACTTTCGATCGCAATGCTGACCGGAAGATTTATTGAATCGCGCGTGTTGCTGGCGTGCGCTTCTCCCTAGCAAATGGAAAAGTTGCCTTCAAGTAACCCCGGGCTATCGGGACCCGTGTGTTACAACAAATTTTATACCAGCGCCGGCAAAGTTTCCGCGCACTGCTCAGCAATAAATAATAATGCCTGAATATTGGACGGGATCGATACATAATATTTAAAAGTTCCTGTTCGCAGTTGAAGTGGACTTGAAAGTTCCCGCACTGTATTTTCACCGAACGTTGTGAGGCTTAATAAACATAATATGCTGGAGAATGAGCAGCAAAGTAAGGGAGGAATATTCATGAACGAAACTCGGTTGAAAGTTTTTGATAAGAAATTATGGTAATGATTTTAAATTGACCTAATCCATATTGCGGGCCCGAAAATTTGGCAACAAAACTTGTTACGGCGGGGTGATGCCTCAACTCGAACACAATTTTCTAATTAATTTATACCCTCTCGCAAAAGTTTGAACAGATTGTAAAGATTTTATTGTGATGTCGCAAGATTTGGTGGAGATTTTGAATGTATTATTGGAACCTATCAAGCAAATTCAAATCAAATGTATTTTTCTGTTTTGACTCTACCGTTTATCAGCGTGAAACCTAAAAAGTATACCTATAGATAAATATTCGCTGTTTTTATCACCGCTTTTTCATTTACATTACTTAAAATAACCACATAAAACGTAGATATTCGATTCGATATTTCGATTTTATGTGCCACGTTGCCGTTAAAAGCTTTCATGGTATCAAAATGACACGTTTCACGTCTCTACAAAAAAACAGTGCTGGGAAACGAGTGGATGACGTCATACACCGTACGTTTGAGTACGTACGGTCTACGAAACATAAAAAAATATATATTTATGTAGACCTAAAAAGCTGTTATGAATCGAAAGAATATAGCACCGGTTCGGAAAGCTGCTTCCATTAAAAAAACTGGCAAGAAACTCATAGCATCGTAAAAGACGGATGGATGCGAGTGGCGGAGGACCGAGATGTAAGCCTACTGTATTCAGCAGTACTGTTCTGCCCCAAAAACGTTATTATTCACCCATATTTATGTAACTTCCAATTGATGTATTGATATTATTGGCGTTTCAGCCTGAACTGCACGGCACTGCGCGACAAAATATTATTTATACTGGTTTATATGGCCTTCCGGTACTACAGGGGCGTGGCGCGGCGCGACACTTTTGCATCCAAAGGCGCCGCGCCGTGCCGAACCGCCAGAGCGGTATAGCTCGCGGCAGCGGCACGACACGACACTCCAAACAATTCGATCACGGCGTGGCGTTGCTATGTGGAGAAAGTGTCGCGCCGCGCCGCGCCGCGCCGCTAAAGTGTGTTAAGCTTTTTAGCTGGGTCTTTTATGGCGTAAAGACAAGGGCAAAAACTAGATAAAGGGGTTATTTCACTTGGCTAAATTTATTCGTCTTATTTCAGTCGTTACTGAATTTTGTAAAGTATAATCGCATTCAGCAAGCTATTCAGAACCAAGGATGGTTTAAACATTTAGATGCCTCTAAATTTAGACGACTAAATTCAGCCAAGTATAATAAGGCCTTAAGTAGTTTACCTTTGTGCGTTGTAAACACCTCCCCTTATTAGAATATCTATGTCCGTGTCACACACCCCTCTAAGTCCATTCTTTCTTCTATTGTCTTTCCCTAATAAAACAAGACTCAATGTTTACAGCTTACTTGTTGCTCAAGTGCCTCTTAGTATTTATGTTTACGATTAGTACCGCCGTTAGGAGCTGTTATTTTGGGTACATACAAATTCAGACAATTGGAATTGTAGTTTCGGATAACGATTGGATTAGGGTTTGAATTGCCGCTGTAACAGTAACAGTATTGTAGATGGAAATTACTACGGCCCTTGTGATGTTCGCGTTTGTTGTCGGATATTATTTTAATTGGCTTTACTACCAAATAAATTATGTTGGGAATTGACTTCCTTTTATTAATACGTGTTACTGAAATGAAATGAAAAATGTAACGTTACGACGTTTATCCCCATTCGGGGGTAGTCAGAGGCTTGAGTGGCCATACACCACCACATTGTGGGGGTATTAACCAACTCAAAGCCCACGTTTCGCCAGATAGTCTGAACCCAACGTGACAGGTGGTGAACCTTGTCGCCGTGTATACAGGAACTGACTATTGCCTAATCCCGAGGGATAGGTAGGTTTCCTCACGATGTTTTCCCTCACCGTCAGCGAACTGTAAATTATGCACATAGATGAAATTTCATCCATTGGTGCATGCCCCACCGGGGATCGAACCTGGGACCTTCGGATTGTTAGCCCAACCTGTTCACGTGCTATTGTAGCTTAATAATTCCGAACTCATAATG
Source organism: Drymonia ruficornis (assembly GCA_947859195.1). Classification (NCBI taxonomy): domain Eukaryota; kingdom Metazoa; phylum Arthropoda; class Insecta; order Lepidoptera; family Notodontidae; genus Drymonia; species Drymonia ruficornis. The sequence continues at coordinate 5,205,748 of OX401913.1, read as the reverse complement.
AAACTACACATATAATCCAGAACTTAAACAGGTATCAAAAAATTGATCTCAACTCATTCCGAAATTAAGTGCGTTCTTGATGTCTTTTTGTACCGGGCACCTATTACGAACCCGGTAAGAAAGCAATAATCCGTTTCGTTCGGGCTTCGAATTTTGCATGTTGACACACTTCCATAGTAAATCAGTGTCAAAATCCCGAAAGAACTAAACATAATAGTCCGAGTTTGTAACAGGCCTACAAATGTAATCACACCTGTCGCTGGAAACCGGTGGATGCGAGTGGCGGAGGATCGCAATAGGTATGTGGATTTCAATGTCTATGTTTAGCTGTGGATTTCATCCAGTTGATGGATGTGATTACCCATGACTTATTTTACCCCAACATTTTGATAGCTCAACCACTCTCGAACTTAGTTCTATCAGCCTGATAGACTGTGATAATAAATTACGTTAGATTCCTCACCAGATATGTTAGATGCCAAACAAGATTTCGTTCGAACGTAGAATCCAACGTGCATTCATGACGTGGAAATACGGGAGTCATTCGCGTGAAGTTTAATCTGTTGAATTGATATCCGAATGCGGCGGCGTGACGGAGGCGGCCCCGCCACGCGCCCTGACACGCCAATGTTTCACGCCGTGATGGGTGTTGCCAACTTGTTCAATATTTACCCCACTGAACTCTTAAACATAAAAGCTGTTGCCTGGTAGGTGTCTGCACGCGAATGCCTGTCAGAATACTAGCATAGATGCAATTTGTACATCTATATTATAAAATGTCGATTCTATTGAATTTGATGGAAAGTGAACCCGTTGCCACTTTATAAAATAATAATGCCGCTATATTTCTTCTCGAATCTTCTCTGATTTGAGATGTAGAAGTCAATTTGTGGCCCTATCGGCCTCTACAAAATAATTATAGGTTTTCCGTAATTTTAATTTAATTCTTATTTTAATGTAGGTTTTTTATCGCCGGACTGACACACCAACTGTTTGGTCCCAAACACAGCAGCGCTTGTTCTATGGCTATCCTACAATGGGGTGCGATCCCATTTACACCCAGACCAGGGAAAATAAATCAAAGGTAACCAGGGTAACATAGGTATCCTGTCCTATCGTCGTAAATTGATGACAAGAGTTCTGGAATCACAGAGTAAAGACAAAAGAAAGAGGTGCCCTTATTAGATATTTGTAGGAAACAAAGCGTGGTCATTGTTTTTTCATTTTCATTTTACTATTTACCGGTAAATAGTTGAACTACTCGCTTCGTTTTATGTCGATGTTAGTACTAGGCCGACCACTCGGTCGACTTGCTTAGGACCAGTCCCCTTAGTAACTGGTCCATGTCTGGAATTGAACACCGTCATGATTGATAGACTGGATTTACGGCCAGTAGACCAATGAGATAGGTATGCCCTCTACCAATGAAATGGCAGAAATCACAATTCGAAATAGCAACACTGAAACTGAATGTGACTTCATCCATTCTTTTATTCGCACATGAACCTTTTGTTCTACAAACCTTAAGTTTTGATATTGGATTCGCACCACGTAGCTTTCTTTTCAAGATTTATTGGATTACGGGGCCCGCTAGTTCGTGTTAGAGCTATGGGTTTGAGTTTATTATTATGTGGTAGTAACACGGTCTTAAGTGGAATCGATTTTGGTAGCGAGTTGACCTAGAGGTATAGACTTTTTTCTTTGGTACTAGATCTGCCACAAATTCCCACCACTGTTCATCCTGTAAGCCAGGATCGACATTGGTGTCCAACGGTGACATTTGACCCTCGATGAGTCCTGCGGGGCGATTGCGTAACTTTTTCGTCAATGTTTCAATTGGTTTCGTTCATCCTGTGTTGCTTTATCAATTGAAATTTATTGAAATCGGGAAGAGCTAACTCCAGACTCATCCGGATTTCAATTAATTTCAACTGAAAATGCAATACGGGATGAACGAAACCAATTGAAACATTGACGAAAAAGTTACGCAATCGCTCCGCTGGGGAAAAGCTGAGTTGTCTTGAAACCCGTACGAATTAAATGAAAAATGATTGAAGGAGTTGGAAGCAGATTATCTATGCAGTAACTGATGGAAACAACCAACTAGTCAACTAGTCAACCACCAACTAGTTTTGATCTTACGAGTTTAGGTACAAATGCGTACACTCCTTTTTTGGGCTATCATGTAAAAATAAGCCAAGTAATGGTACAGCTGCAAAAATTTAAGAGATCTAGTAGACCCAAGAGAATACCTGTAAATAGATATTTGTGGCATTTAGAAATGTGTATTTATCAAGATCAATCAATCAGAGTTAGAACACGCCCAGCTTCCAAATAACTAAAGTTTATATTGAAGCCATTATTCAGATTGTCTAGACGTTAGTTACGTCACGTAGTCACGTTCGCTAGTAGGACAGTTGTTTCGGGTCCATTTACAATCGTAGTTTATGACAACCCTAATCTAAACCTACCGGGTTGCGATACGTTTATTGACGTAGACAAATGGAGTAAAGGCACTGATGTATTATTTAGAAGATATGGTACCTCGTAACATTACAATCAAACTTGTGCTCATCAGCCCCTCTAGACAAGTGGCTGACGTCTACAAGCGTTCCTTCAAATCGCTACGCTTCATGTATGGATACGACATAAGTCACGTGATTTACATAGCGACTTGTAATGTCATTTCTATACATTGTGAAGTGTATTCTATTATATTCGATTAGCGTTCATGCCACTTGTCTAGGGGGGCTGTTATCGGACTTGCAATTCGACAATCAACTTAAAGGTATTTTGATGCGTATTATTCACCAGAATATGAATGGTATGGGCAATACTGACATGTTTTCAATATAAATTTCTGCACCGCTCGCTTTTTGTAGGTGTAGCGTTTACGGGAGCGGAACGGTGCGCCTGAGCAATCAGTTTTGACGTGTAACTTTCTAGATGCGTCTACACCAGGCGCATGCCGCACGCGGCAGTCTCAGTCATATTCTCGGGCGAGCCAAAGGGCGAGCTAAACTACACTCTAGAGTCTAGACAGAGCCGACATAGCCAACATTACCTACATTATCGTTCTGTCACATGACTAGGCCAAACTAGGCGAGGCAAATGACAGCGCTTGGTTGAGGCAGGTTGAGCTATTGGCGGCGTCTTCATCAGGCGCATGCCTCGCGCGAGCACTCACTTTTGACGTCGGAACGCATAGACGTAATGTCATAATATGAGTGCTCGGGTGAGGCATGCGCGCCATATGGACACATCTATTGGCTCGTGTGCGCCCTGTCAAACTAAACGAGGCAAACTGGGACTGAGACAACTGGACGTGGCTATTGTTCGGTCGCGGCTGCTCAGGGCTTGTAGATATGCCTATTATTTGCTGCGTCCAGGCCCTAGCCTCCGCTAATACTTAACCATTGCGAAACCACTGATGTTTAATATTATCGTCGTGAATTCTTCATTGTAAATCGTAAATCCTTGGTGGTCGGCATACTGTCGGCTAGAGGACATTAATAATGAAGACTTCACAAAGATAATATTAGAGACCGGTTATTTTCCACTGGTTAAACGCTCCCAGACTCGGCGCCCTGATGCATCGCATGCCTCGCCCGAGCTCTCATGTATGTGTATGCGTTCCGATTTCTAAACTGAGTTCTTGATCGCGGCGTGAGGTAGGCACACATTTAAGGTGGGGATATCATCTGGAAAATTTGGCTGAATGGGCGGAGCTAACGCATCGCCGGGGTGTGCCCCCCGCGACCCCGCGCCAGCGGCTGGCTCCCGGCAAGAGCTTCTGACAGCCCGCGTTTATTGCGTCGCTTGTTTTTAGGGTTCCGTACCCAAAGGGTGCCAACGGGACCCTATTACTAAGCCTACGCTGTCCGTCTGTCTGTCTGTCTGTCTGTCTGTCTGTCTGTCTGTCTGTCTGTCTGTCCGTCTGTCTGTCAGCGGGCTGTATCTAACAAACGGTAATAGCTAGAGACATGAAATTTTCACAGAATGTGTATTTCTGTTGCCGCTACAACAACAAATACTAAAAATAAAATAAAACTTAAAAATAAAGGGGGTCCCCATACAATAAACTCGATATTTTTGGCGTTTTTATTGATAACTCATAAATTAAACAATATATAAAGAGAAAACTAACATTTTAACCATGAGTGATCATTATGACATATTTTAGATAAATTGTTGACAAAAAAAAGAAATGTAAAACTACATTTTTGACCCATAAATAAGTTTTAAATTAATAGTACCAGTCAAAGTAGCGCCATCTAGCATTGTTATGATATCATTGGCATTACAGTGTCATAAGTAGTATAATAATTCGAGTGCAATATTAGAGATCATCTTAGCCGTATGGTTAAGGCGTTAGTCCACGTGTATGTGGGTTTTAGGTTCGAATCTTACTATGAGTTGGTTTTTTTTTTTGAGTAATTCGCATTTTTAGGGTTCCGTACCCAAAGGGTGCCAACGGGACCCTATTACTAAGCCTACGCTGTCCGTCTGTCTGTCTGTCTGTCTGTCTGTCTGTCTGTCTGTCTGTCTGTCTGTCTGTCTGTCTGTCTGTCCGTCTGTCTGTCAGCGGGCTGTATCTAACAAACGGTAATAGCTAGAGACATGAAATTTTCACAGAATGTGTATTTCTGTTGCCGCTACAACAACAAATACTAAAAATAAAATAAAACTTAAAAATAAAGGGGGTCCCCATACAATAAACTCGATATTTTTGGCGTTTTTATTGATAACTCATAAATTAAACAATATATAAAGAGAAAACTAACATTTTAACCATGAGTGATCATTATGACATATTTTAGATAAATTGTTGACAAAAAAAAGAAATGTAAAACTACATTTTTGACCCATAAATAAGTTTTAAATTAATAGTACCAGTCAAAGTAGCGCCATCTAGCATTGTTATGATATCATTGGCATTACAGTGTCATAAGTAGTATAATAATTCGAGTGCAATATTAGAGATCATCTTAGCCGTATGGTTAAGGCGTTAGTCCACGTGTATGTGGGTTTTAGGTTCGAATCTTACTATGAGTTGTTTTTTTTTTTGAGTAATTCGCATTTTTTTTTGTCGCCCACAGCTTAAATTAAAATAATGTTAACACTAAACTGATTTATGCAAATACATTGTTTACGTACGTAAACATATTTGTAAATCAAGTTTCAAATGCATTCGGAGTTTCAAGCACAGAGTATTAGAACTATAGATGGCGTTGTAATAGTTTTTCACAGAATGTGTATTTATTTATTTGTGTACTTTATGTACCTATTATTGCAGGTGTGTACTGTGTACTAACAATTATGGGACTGAGGTGGCAAAAAAGCGTACAGCCCGCCTGATGTTGAGCAGTTTTTTTTTATGGGAGTGAGGTGGCAAAGAGTAAATAATTGTTGCTATAACAAAGATAATATAAAATAAGAACCTCATAATATATAAAATAATAGTACCGCTACGCACCACTAGATGACGCTAGATGAGCTCCTAGATCGCGCTATGGTTTCGTTTTTCAGATCGCAATATAGTCACGACCAAAATTCGCCTGCTATTGACAAGTTTTGCGTTATCTCTAGGTTTCGATCGATTGGAAATTGTTGTATTGCTTTCATAGTGTCATATTTGATGGCAGAATACTCCCGTTGCCTCCGACTATAGTGTGCGGGGATTTTAATGTAGACTTACTGGAATCTAATGAGAATGCACCTTTAAAAAAATATTTTGACCATATTGGTTTAAATTCAAAACTTCCTCGTGTTGTTACCACAACGGGTTATACTCAAATAGATAATGTGTTTATCAATATTGACTTGAATGCTGGCACATACTGTGCACTCTTTAGTTACCATAGCCCTTTATGGATACAATTTCGAATTGAGCAATAGATTTTATCAAAACTATCCGAAAAGTCAGAATAAAATTTGTATTTCTGTTGCCGCTGTAACAACAAATACTAAAACGGAATAAAAAAATATTTAAGTGGGGTTCCCATACAACAGACATGATTGCCGTTTTTATAGAATGGTACGGAACCCTTCGTGCGTGAGTCCGACTCGCACTTGGCCGGTTTTTTTATATTTACGCAAGCCGAGCCGCAAATTATCACAACGTACCTAGTAGGACTACAAATAAGTTGATAATTTCGTCCTATAAAGCAAAGCGTAAATAGCTCAGTGGAAGAGTCTAGGATATAATATTCTGAATGACGATGACATAGGTTCGAACCCGTAGTGTTTTTTTCTGAATATTTTCTTATTATTGTAGGCATGATCGTTTTTTTTAAATTTATTTTTATTAAATCAAATCATTTATTCGTTTATTCATAAACTAAAGTCTAAAATCGATCATATAGGTCGAATAACGCAGGAAAGAAAACTGACGGAGCTATCTACGATAAGATACGAGTGCGTGCGAATCCCACAGCATATGCAGAGTGGTGACGACATTACGACAGTAAATTTAAATACGGTCCCTACTTTAATCATAATTTGTGTTGCAAAAGACTCGAGTCTTTTAGGCTTATTATTAGGGCTTGAGTCTCGGATAAAGCCTTTATTTTTCTTTCTAAAGAGGCTTGGAGCCCTTTTTGATTTTAACCCTTTGTGACCATTCTTGACTATACTTCAATATGCACGACTATTGGCAAAAATTGTTGACCAGTATTGACCATTCTAGACTATTTTGACTATTGTTGACTGTTTTTGGCCATTGTTGACTATTCTCTACTATTATTGACTACTATTGATCATTTTTGACTATTTTGACCATTATTGACTATTTTTGACCATAGCTGAGTGTTTTTGACCATGGTTGACTTTTTTTTGCCATTGTTGACTATTTTTGACTAATTTTGACCATTTTTTACCATTCTAGACTATTTTGACTATTGTTGACTGTTTTTGGCCATTGTTGACTATTCTCTACTATTATTGACTACTATTGATCATTTTTGACTATTTTGACCATTATTGACTATTTTTGACCATTGTTGACTATTTTTTGGCATTGTTGACTAGTTTTGACTAATTTTGACAATTTTTTACCTTTCTAGACTATTTTGACTATTGTTGACAATTGTTGACCGCTATTCACCATCCTTGACTATTTTGACCATTATTTATTATTTTGACCATTATTGACTATTTTGACCATTATTGACTAAGGTAAACGCACCAGTAATGGTCAGCGTTCCACTAATGGTCATTTGAAAACAAAAACCTTCCAAATAAGAACCACGAATGTTTTAGGGAAAGCGGCAATACTCAACCATAAAACATAGACACTCAGCTTTATAAAAATGAATTTTGAAGTCTTAATGTCGTTTATTTTCAAAATGGCGACCGTGTAAAGTAGTCGCCGTCGTAAACTTATCAATTCCTTAAGAATTTCGTTAAGGAAGTGGTATATTTAAACAGATTTTTTAGTATGAAAAATAGTAGTGGTTTTGCACCTAATTTATTATATGCTTGCTGAGATGATTGGGAGACAACATTACTACGTAATTGCACTAATTTACTTCGTAGTTTTTTTTAAACTGGGGTGTCCATTACTGGAAATCGCAAAACGATTGGTTGCCAATTATGGTCAGTAATGAACACTGGTGTGACCATAACTAGCACATCATCTGTTAATCAAAAATATTGCTTAGTAATTATTGTTTATTTGCAGTTTTTTATTTTTTTTTTAAATTAAGTCGTGTAAATAAATTATATGCGACTTAGTACATGAGCCTCGCCATAAAAGTAGTAAAAAAGTTTTAAGTAGCTGTTCATCAGTACCCCAGAATGCTATAGTAGGTACTGGACATTTTAAATATAATTTTTCAAATTTTCTGTGGTTGCTAAGAATTGTAATTTAAAATTAATTTTATTTTATAAAAATGGAAGTCTATTTTCAATTTGCTGAAAGAGAAATTTGTTCTTTTTTGAATTATTTTTCAATTTTTCTTATTATATACGTAAAACAATATTATCATAGTATTTTATTTTGTTCTAGAAAAGCATATCTGGATGAAATTTGATTAAATTTCTATTAACATTACGTAATTATCCTAATAATTGGCTTGACCATAATTGGCTGTTCATAACTGGTGTTGACCATAAATGGAGTGACAATCATTAGGTTGTTGCCTGACCATTACTAAGGCAATTTTTTTTAATTTTTCTAAAATATTTTTAAATTGTTCTACTATAGATAAATGAGTTATTGAATCTTCCACAACTAAAAGATACCATCCTTCACTAATATCGCAATGAAACAGTAAAATTTAACAATAACTACCCAGATGGCTAAAAATTACATATTTTTTTCTTATATTGACCATGATTGGGTCGTTTACCTTATTTATGACCATTCTTGACTATTGTTGACTGTATTGACCATTGTTGACTGTTTTTAACCATTGTTGACTATTTTAACCATTGTTGACCATTGTTGACCATTTTTGACTATTTTTACCATTGATGACCATTGTTAACCATATTGACTTTTTTTTACAATTGTCGACTATTTTTAGCCATTGTTGAATATTTTGATCATTGTTGACTATTTTTGACTATTTTGACCATTGTTGACTTTTTTGACCATTGTGGACCAATTTTGACCACTGTTGACTTTTTTGACAATTGTTGACTATTTCTGACCATTGTAGACTTTTTTTGACCATTGTGGACCAATTTTGACCATTGTTGACTTTTTTGACAATTGTTGTTTATTTCTGAGCATTGTTGACTTTTTTGGCCATTGTTGACTATTTGGACAATTTTTTGGTATTGTTGACCATAATTGACGATTTTTGTCCATTGTTGACTTTTTTGGCCATTGTAGACTATTTTTGGCCATCGTTGACTATTTTCGAATAATTGTTGACCATTTTTGACACATCTTGACTAATTCGACCATTATTGACTATCTTTAGTCATTGTTGACCATTGTTGACCAATTTTAAATATGAACAAATAAAGTACAGTGACGCATAAGCTCAAAGTTGCTAGTGTATCAAATAAAGAATAATAATTTTCAAAAATTGTCATCAATGGTCAAAAAGGGTCAACAATGACCAAAGATGGTCAACAATAGTCAAAATTGTCAACAATATTCAAAAATAGTCAAGAATGGTCAAAAATAGGTAACAATGGGCAAAAATAGTCAACAATGGACAAAAATCGTCAATTATGGTCAACAATGTCAGAAATGGCCAAAAATCGTCCAAATAGTCAACAATGGGCAAAAAAGTCAACAATGGTCAGAAATAGTCAACATTTGTCAAAAATGGTCAACAATGGTCGAAATAGTCAACAATGGCTAAAACTAGTCGAAAATGGTAAAACATAGACAACAATGGCTAAAAATAGTCGACAATGGTCAAAAAAAGTCAACAATGGTTAAAAACAGTCAATATTGGTAAAAAAATACAACAATGGTTAAAAAACGGTCAATATTGGTCAACAATGGTCAAAATAGGGTCAATGTGTATCCTTAGGGGCGCTATTAGGTTTAGGTTTATGTTTATGTCTAGGTTTAGGTTTGAGTGTGAGGGTGGGGAAAAGACCAAGAGTCGACTTTGACCTCAAGTAACCTTTGACAACGAATGTCATTTGACCTCGAATGAACTTGACATTTGACCTTGAATGACCTTTGATCCCAAGGTCATGGACCAAGACCATGAGGTTTTTCAAAATAACTGTAATGGGTACTATTTGGCTCTGGCGCTTCGCCGGCCGCTGCCGCGGCACGCTCGCTTCGCTCGCTCGGCTCGCGCGTTGTGGTCACAGTTCTAACCTAACCTAACCGAACGTGTCCAAGCATTTAGCAAGGTAAGAAGGTCAAAGTCAAAGTCAAGGTCAACGTCAAAGTCAAATATCAAGTTCATTCGAGATCCAATGACATTCGATATCAAAGGTTACTTGAGGTCAAAAGATATTCTGGGTTAAAGGTCAAAGGTCATTCAAGGTCAAAGTCAACCCGTGTCCTTTTCCCCACCCTTATACTCAAACCTAAACCTAGACCTAAACCTAAACCTAACTGCGCCCCTAAGGCTACACTCCAACCCAAAATAGTCTAAAATGGTAAAGAAGGGTCAAAATTAGTAAAAAATAGTCAACAATCGCAAAAAATTGTCAACAATGGTCAAAAACACTCAGCAATGGTCACAAATAGTCAAAAATGATCAATAGTGGTCAATAATTGTAGAGAGTCAAAATAATCAAGAATGGTAAAAAATGGTCAAAATTAGTAAAAAATAGTCAACAATGGCAAAAAATAGTCAACAATGGACAAAAATCGTCAATTATGGTCAACAATGTCTAAAATGGCAAAAAATCGTCCAAATAGTCAACAATGGCCAAAAAAGTCAACAATGGTCAACATTTGTCAAAAATGGTCAACAATGGTCGAAATAGTCAACAATGGCTAAAACTAGTCGAAAATGGTAAAACATAGACAACAATGGCTAAAAATAGTCGACAATGGTCAAAAAAAGTCAACAATGGTTAAAAACAGTCAATTTTGGTAAAAAAAGACAACAATGGTTAAAAAACGGTAAATATTGGTCAACAATGGTCAAAATAGTCTAAAATGGTAAAGAAGGGTCAAAATTAGTAAAAAATAGTCAACAATCGCAAAAAATAGTCAACAATGGTCAAAAACACTCAGCAATGGTCACAAATAGTCTAGAAAGGTAAAAAATGGTCAAAATTAGTCAAAACCAGTCAACAATGGCAAAAAATAGTCAACAATGGTAAAAAATAGTTAACAATGGTCAAAAACACTCAACAATGGTCAAAAATAGTCAATAATGGTCAACATGATCAATAGTGGTCAATAATAGTAGAGAATAGTCAACAATCGCCAAAAACAGTCAACAATAGTCAAAATAGTCTAGAAAGGTAAAAAATGGTCAAAATTAGTCAAAACCAGTCAACAATAGCAAAAAATAGTCAACAATGGCAAAAAAATAGTCAACAATGGTCAAAAACACTCAACAATGGTCAAAAATAGTCAATAATGGTCAAAATGATCAATAGTGGTCAATAATTGTAGAGAATAGTCAACAATGGCCAAAAACAGTCAAATATAGTCAAAATAGTCTAGAATGGTAAAAAATGGTCAAAATTAGTAAAAAATAGTCAACAATGGCAAAAACACTCAACAATGGTCAAAAATAGTCAATAATGGTCAAAATAGTCAAAAATGATCAATAGTAGTCAATAATAGTAGAGAATAGTCAACAATGGCCAAAAACAGTCAACAATAGTCAAAATAGTCTAGAATGGTCAATACTGGTCAACAATTTTTTACAATAGTCGTGCATATTCAAGTATAGTCAAGAATGGTCACAAAGGGCTAAAATAAAAATAGGGCTCCAAGCCTCTTTAGAAAGAGCTTCAAAATAAAGGCTTTATTTCCGAGAGCCTCCTCATCGCCGCGAAGGCTCGAGCCCTAATAATAAGCCTAAAAGACTCGAGTCTTTTGCAACACAACCTCTGACCACCTGGGTGATCAAAGTGGAATAATGCCATTTTTTTATGTTTTCGAATATGATATTTTTAACCAACTTCAAAAAAGGAGGACGTTTCAATTTGACTGTATTTTTATATTTGTTGCCTCAGAACTTGCGACTGGGTGAACCGATTTCAAAGATACTTTTTTTATTTTGAAGTTAGACATCTTGATAAAACAGAAAGAATTACATACGACGTGGGTTCAAATCCAACCATCTTTAGTTATTGAAATATATTGGTATTTATTTTAATTGTATTTTTGAATGGTACAGATTTTATTATCAGAATATTTACACACAACAATTATTTTATAAAAGCATATAATTTATGTATTTATTCCACATAGAACTATAGCGCAAAATGTATATCATAGGGGTAGTGAATAATTTCATTCCATTTCCCAATGTCTCATTAGCGTAGTGGTGAAGCATTAGCGAATATTCCGTGAGTTCGTACCTCACCTTCGGCATTTCTGTGTAAAGTTTTTTTGTAATAATATTGTTTTTATTTGTATTTTTTTTCTATTTATTACATGTTTTATTACATTTTAATCATTTTATAAATTATTTGGATTGACAAACCAATACGTCAACTGAATGGTCCCAAACTAAGCAATGCTTGTACTATGGGTACCGTAATGGCCTGGAGACGATCCCCGTAATACCAGGATCAGGAAAAATTACGCATAAATCAGTTTCAAAAATTTCCATTTGGCGGGAATCGAACCCGCAACCACGCAAGTAGTGAGCCGAACAGCCTACGTCAAACCACTTTATGAAGCAGGCGTCAATAATTTGTCAATGGATGACGAAGTATATAGTTCATAATTTCGCCGTTCCAATTAACATGTAAATAGCTCAGTGAGTCAATGAGTACGCGCGACAGTATGTAGGATCGAGTCCTAGTTTTATATATTCGAATTAATTTTTTTTTCATGTTATTCTATTTTTTTATTATTTTAGGCAATTGTATTTGTAGCCAATTGTATTTTTTTATATAATAACAAAGAATTGTAATTTATGTTCTAAATTACAACTCTTTATCACAACTACTTAGGTACAAAGGCGTATAAATGCGCACAAATATAAAATCTAACAAATGCTAGCTATCTACAAAATATTCTAAACCACTGCAATATTTTTACGTATTTATTTATAAAAAAGAGATACACGATAATTGAAGCGACTGGAGCGTAGAAAAGTGACACAACCTCCCCGTCCAACAGTCATCGCGGTACTGCCGCCCGTTGCCCCTCGCACCGGATCCGCCCACTTTGTTGGCGAATATTTGGAAAATCATGAATTGTGACGTGAAAAACGATTGCATCGCAAAATCAAGCTTACATTTTTTAGGTATTATCTTTCTCCATCTTTTGGTGGAAAAACTATTTAAAAATTCCCAGCCGTTTGGAAGAAGATAGAAATTTAAATTTGAAAATTTCTACATTTTGGTAATTTTTTTCTCATAGTAAAAGAGCATTTTTCACATTTTTCAAACTTGTTTTTTAAAGAAGAGGGTATAATAAATACGGTGATATTTTTTTCAAAATTTTTACTCCACTCGTCTAAGAGGAGATAGCCTCCAAAAATGCCTCGTTAGCTACCTGCCCAGTCTTAATATGAGATATCTCATCCAGAGTATTGTATACACATCTTAGAGCCTCCAGCCGTTACATATTACTCTGTAAATCACATTGTGGCAGGGCCAACAACGTTTGGCTAATTAAACGTCATAGCAAACATATCGCCATCACCTGTATACCTGTCGTAAATCTAATATTGTCATTGGCTCCACTCCCCCTGGCACCGGGCTACGCATATTGGCCATACATACCAATACCAATATGTCCGGCCCAATTATCGATAATTAATCATACACGAACAAACAATAACCGTATATTAGCTTTTGAACGTCGTACGTTTATGGTTATTGATTGCGTAAATACTGAAATAATATAGTTAGGTAGTAATAATATAGTTCTACGGACTGCCTCGACCAGGGTAGTACCGCCATCTCACAGATATCGGCGTAAGGTAGCGGTTTTAGCTGCGTTTCGTACGATGAGTGAGAGAACTAGAAGTCTACCCCCTCTCCCTCCCCCCCTCGGTTCCACTTCCCTTGGTCGGCAACGTGCGAATGATACCTCTGGTATAGAAAAAATCTATAGGCGACGGTAACTGCTTAAGATTAGACAGGCTATACGCTTGTTTGCCACTTTAGTTATACTTGGTATACCACAGGTAAGTACTTTTAGCCAGTTACCAATGGTTTTACAAAACATTTAGAGGAACAAAAGTGATTCGTTTAGCCACTGTAAGTTCATCGTAGCTTTCAATAAATTTGTGATTATAATATCTTTAGTTGATAAAATATATTGTAACCCAAATTTCGTTGAAAGATTAAACGGATTAAACCAGCTAAAATAAGCATCTGTTTTGAATTTCATTAAGTGAGCAGCCGTGTTGATTTCCATAAAAACGTTGTTTCCGTTCTAATGGACCCAGAGAAAGATTCCCGCAAATGAAGACCATCTTTTATACCCCTAATTTGTGAAATGAATAACGTTCATTTGCAGGTTCTGGACCGTTGTTTTTGCTCAAGGATCTCACCCGGAACCGAAACCCTCTTGTCAACTAAGAAATGAATTACGAGCATTGATGTATCATTTTAGTAGATCTGCTACATCCTAACATTACCATCACTAGGGCCTTGAGTCCCTTATCAATTGTCCATTGCGAATCTACTGGTCTGTAATATTATCTTCGTGAATTCTTCATTGTAAAGCGCAAATTCCTGGCGTTTGGCATGTTGTTGCCCAGAGGACTGCTAACAGATGACAGAAAAATGTCAACCGGCAAGAATTTACGATTTATAATGAAGAATAATTCACGAAAATAATATCAGGGATCAGTAGTTTCGCGACAGACAGTAAAATTGTTAGGGTAGGAGTTCGTTGCAAGCGGCAGTTAGCAGACGTCAGTCGGTCTCATAGAAATTGAATGCCGTCTGCCGCCGCGGCACATGTCATCGCCACAATTTGTATGAGACCGACTGACGTCTGCTGTCTGCCGCTTGCAACGAACTCCTACCTTTAAGGGACTCAAGGCCCTGATGCAAATTCACACATCTGTTAACGCACTCGAAATTCGACAGACAACTTAAGGCATCTTGCTGTATGCCATTAACGAAAAGATGTACCGTACCTACTGGCAATACGGACGTGTTTTTTCAACATTATACAACAACTGAGTCATACTATGTCCACGGACTCAGTTTAGTAGGACATACTTACTATTTTGGACAGTCACATCTCTCCCTCTTGGTAATGTCTTTGGTTGTGCCCGGTATTTACCGGAAGATGACATTTCTTGAATCGGCCCATTAATTCTTAATGGAGCGTCGGCAGGCCACATTTCATCTGTTTGGCTGCATACCAGGGTTCCGCCGCAGTGGTATTTTCGTTAGCGTATCCGAAAATTTATAACTACGAGTTAGTTCTAAATCGTTGGATAGCGGGAAAGTAAGTGGAATTGATGGCATGACATTTCACGGTCTATTTGTTTGTGGTACCCTTTTTCTTGAGGGCCTTTGCCAATTTCGCTGTTGGCTCAAGATTTTTCTGCTCCATAGGTTAGATTAATCGGGCTTTATACGCAGTTGTGTGTGGTTAGGTACAAAGTTACGTACACACAATATACGTAACCTATCTAACGTAACGCACTTAACTATGTCAACGTCATAACGTTCATAAAATGTATACTAGACATAGATACTAGTATTATTATTAGTAGTAGTATTTATTTATGTATTTATTTTGCCTATTCCCATGCTATGACGTGCTTTACGTGCTGTTATATTTATTTAGCCATTATGTAGTAGTAAGTATATCAGTGTATGTAATATTTTCTTGTTTATGTAATGTAATTTATGTGTATGTATAAGTGTTCATTTATTAAGTACACCCCCGTATTATTTTTCTTTAGATCCTCTCCATCCAAAGGTTGCCTGGTATAGATCACTATTAGTTATACGGCCGCCCATTTTCCACTTTCTGTGTAAATTATGTAATTATTTATAAATATTTTTTTCTAGTGGTGGGTTAGTAAAGAGTTATCTATCTACTAGTGTATACTAGTGTACACTATTTTATACTTGTGTATTCTAGTATATACTAGTTTATACCAGTGTATTCATTTATATGAACATCAAAGTTAGGTACATGATTTTATTACGAAAACAAACATTAGCATAATTTGATGATGCTCGTATAATA
This sequence comes from Drymonia ruficornis, assembly GCA_947859195.1. Taxonomy (NCBI): domain Eukaryota; kingdom Metazoa; phylum Arthropoda; class Insecta; order Lepidoptera; family Notodontidae; genus Drymonia; species Drymonia ruficornis. Next base: position 5,189,961 of record OX401913.1, on the reverse strand, counting down.
TGCTGATGTTACGGATGGCGTTCAATTTAAAGTTTCCCTTCCACACGCCTCATTCCCTTGGGGTATAACATTTTGGACTAGTGTTGTTATGTAGTACGATAAATTCAATATCTACTCTAATCTGCCAGATCCTATAAAAAGAGCGTCGCGATATGGTATCTTCTAATATCGCAATCACTAAATTATTGTGCACCACTACTACAATTCACACATCTATTATCGCACTAGCAATTGGATAATTAACTTATTAAATACATGAGAGGGCATTATTCCGACATGTTTTTAACATTATTTTCCGCGAGCGACTGAATCGTACTGTATCCATAGACTACGTTTAGAAGGACAAACTATTTTCGTCAGTCACCTGTCTCCCTATTTCTTGGTAATGTCTTTGGCATTGCGTAATTCCTAATCATTGACAATAAAAACTTAATTAAAATAACTGGTATATTATAGACTACGACTAAGTATTTCTTACTAAAATTACTAGGTGATAGTGATAACTCATGATATTGCACATTTTATATAAGTTAAGAGTTCATTATTTTAACTATTGTCAGTATAGTGTCTACTATAAACTCGAATGCAGGCAACACTATTGTAAAACTCAATTCGAATTCGAAAACTAGGTGTCAAAACTACTTTTGTTTTTAGTTTCGTCGAAACTGAGTTTAATATAGCTCAGATAATGAACAAAGTTTAATACTTCATAATGTAACGGCTGTTGGAATCAGAAGTTTTCCGCGATCGATTGTTAAATTGTTATTGCAAAAACGTGATTTACTGTTGTAGTTTTAGTTTACTGAGCTACGAGTGCAACTTTTTTATTGTCAAAGAAGCACAGTGATAGACAGCCCACGATGATAAGTGGAAACCGCCGCCCAGGACATCTGCAACTTATAGGAAGCAGACGCGACGCCGACCATAGGGACCTGTATTACATGTCAATTGAAGAACCTAGTGCAAAGGAAAGATTTCAGGACAACAGCTATGTTACTTATGAAGTAAGTAATAAGAAGTAATTTATAGCAAGCAAAGAAATACCACAACACGTAAATATGTTAACCTCAGTACGTTTTGAAAAAAAAAAAAAAAACTACCAGTTGCTTTACCTACAGATAATAATTGTTGTGGTAATGAGAAATTGCCATGACTATTTATTGTCAACTATTTTGTCTCAAATAGCAGATTCATATCGGATGCATTTCCGAAAACACTTTGCTGGATCGAGTTCGCAAACGCGACTGACTGATTAAAAGGCTATGTTTAGTGAATGAAGCTGGATAGTTCGGGCAGAGAGCAGCCGTCTGTCTGGCACCACCTTTATATTTCAACTTCACCTTGGCGAACCGCAGTGCGCGGTTCGACCCAGACTTCTGATGTCGATTACTTATTGTACAACATATATTTACACTTTGCAGATGTGTTTGACTAATTTCTGTTTTTTTTTTTTTCTTACAGACTTTTTTTTGTTCCCCAAGGGTGTATTAACCATTGGAAATCCACTAGTACCTTATATTATCTTCGTGTATTTTTCAATGTAAATCGTAAATTCTTCGCGAAATGTTCTACTTATAATGAAGAATTTACGAAGATATTGTTTGGTAATATTGATTTTCCAATGGTTAATTAAACATTAGCAGACGGGACCCAGTTGTCCTTGTTAATGTTTTATGACGCGCTTACATAATATCAAAACCAAAATCTTCTGAACTTCTTTATTTCCTTTAACTGCACCTCAAAATTCTGTAACCATTTCAAGTCATTTTCAATGTGCTGCAATTCAAACAGTAACTTTATTTCACCGCGGCAAGTCGAGGATTTTATTAAATCAAAACATTTACCTCAAAATTTCAGCATTACTTAGAGTGAATTTCATGAAAATGAAGTTCTTTATCATAAGTTCATTAAAGCGGCGCCCGACGACGTCCCCGCTCAACAAGATACTGAACTTTCAAACTTTACAACGTTGCCTATGTTTTGTGTTTCAACGTTTCTTCAGCATGATAGAAAAAAATAAAAAAAAACATGTGCATTTCTAACATTAACCGCCAATCGCCATAGGATGTTATGATCGACTTACATTGGAATAAAAAATCACTTTTATTCCTAGAACTGTTTCGTAAGACCATCGTAAACTGGGCAAAAATTACAATAAATTTAGTGGTGGTCGTCTTTAGGTTTCAGAAGAAATCATTGAGCTAATAATTATTGTAACTCATAGTTACCTGAAAAGGATGAAGGATCCAAACACCAACCCCAGAGTTAAACTTTAAAAGAATCTGAGTAAACTTACTCTATCACAATCTGGTGAGGAATTACCGTGATTAATGTCATTCAGAAAGTTCCACAAACATCTCTTAAGTAAGCGGGAAACTTTGGAAAATTTTCTGCAAGGTGCAATGAATCTAAAAGCAAAGCGTTATTAGAAAGTTCCAAGCAGGATTATTCTTGGTCTGTCTGGGTATTCTCGCCAAGAATATTATGGTTTCATAACGGGAAAGTTGTATACTGGTTGTGTTTATTGCGCGCTCCCCAGACGCCTTCACTTTATAGGGAGATAAAAATATTTCGATTAAACTTTTTGGTACAAACTTGTACAGTACATACAGTTTCTGCAACATTATCTTTAGGCACGAGCAACTTTATTTGCAATTTTATAGCACGTATGAAAAAAGTTTTTATTACTGCTAACTGTATTACATTGACGTGTCGGTATGGCAGCAAAGGACCTCTTTTCATTGTGCAACAAGCAACGGATTTTACGCATTTGCTATGCTCGAAACAATGTTATTACATACGACGCCCCTATACAGATCAAAACGAACTGACATGGCAGTGTGTATTTATTATAATTGTACTTATTATTTTGAGATGTTCCTTAAAATTTAATTATATTTAAGTGTAACAAATGTGTAATGGATTAATGTCGCGCTGAAATTTTCATCTAAATGTATTATTTTGAATGCAATCTTGCAAGATAAAGATAATATCCAGGCAATATATCATACTGAGTAATGGATGTGAAAATTGCAAACGCTACAAAGGCAAAGTCAAGAGAAATAGTTTCAATTTTCGAATTTGGTGAATATAAGCGATATTTGAAAACAAAGGCTTCCAGAATCAGCGCTAATACGAAAAGTTAAACGACTGTTGTTTTACTGTTGTCAAAAAGTAAATTTTATTCAAACTCCCGTTGTCCCCCTCGATCCTTACGTTCGAGTTTGTGCCCCAGAGATAAATTATTATCGTATGAAAACTTTACAACGAAATGACAATCATTTATTCTCATTATTTCACGAAACAAAGGAAATAAAAAGTCCTGTGAATATTCCGTAATTTGTTAAAAGACATTTATTACAATTTTCCCTTTTTCTTTTGGGCTCTTTCGTAACCCCAATATGTTAGGAGTCGTGAATCTGAGTACATGAAGTTACGCCACCTTTTTTTCTAAAGGCTGAGTGATTTAAACACTCGCTTTTCCAATTTAGGGCAATGCTAAAGAGTAAGAAACCGAATTTATATCCTTAAGCCACCGAATTGATTTTTCTGCTGAACCAGTATCACATTTTCATTTTTTCTTGGAACACGAAGAATAATTTACCCATTAGTATTTTTCATTCTTGGAAAATATATTAACACGAAAAGGGAATTTTCCATTTTTAAAAACCGTGCTGATTGGAAAACCATTTCGAGGAATCGAATTGTTATTCATGTTTATCTAATTAAAATTGAAAAACACTCCAGTTTTTTATGTTTAGTAAGCAAAGGAATGTATGCCTAAATCTTCTTCTATAAGAACGATAAACGTTTTTTTTTTAATTTTGAACCATGCTAATTGCGTACGATATGTTTATATTGTCAATTGCATTTAAAAAGTTAACAATCCATTCAAGGTAAGCAAATCGAGTTGGTCGTACCTAAAAAAGGATTTTTTTTTTCGGCCGACCCTTTTTCAATTCAGGATACCTATCGAAGTATCGTACATTTTCTGTGACATGAGAACGTTAATTGACTTAAAGCAGGTTACAATCCAATTTAACGCTTAAATCGATACCAGCCTGGACGTAAAATTGTATTATTTTCCGCTACAAATTGGATCTCGTCATCAGACGAGACGTGACCGGATGCGACACGTTGCCGTTTTTGAGTTCGCAAAGTAAATACCGCATCTAAATGCTCTCATGTTGACTTTCAGAGAGCAAATAAAACGCAGCGGGCGTTTCGATGAGAAAGGATTTTGGTTTGATTGAAATGCTGCATATTTATATTTGATCACAAAATAGTGGGACTGATCATAGTACATGTACATGAACTTGTAGCTACCGAAAGAACTCTCTGGGCCTAATAATAAAATAGGGAATATAGCCCATTCGTAGAAAAGATAATCGGTGAACGAGACTACTAAAGAGAGGCTCTATCATCTGTTAGCAACATATACCAAACTTAGGTACTAATGATGATTAATTACATTTCAAAATGAAATTGAACAAATGAAAATCAAGAACATAAAAACAATAACTTTGAAGATAACTTAAAACACGCGGAGAAATTAATGTTAGATTAGCGGCCAGTCCATCACGTTTTTATTTCGGTAACGTATAATAAATTCCCCAAACAGATTACAGAACTAATAAAGAAAGTTTGTTTGTTTTTCTAAAGAATTTCACTCATTAATCTGCCATCATGTAGTCGGAGGGAGATTTATTGCACAGATAACTGGTAACTTCTGTAATAGGAATTCTCTACTGTTAATAAATTTTCCGTTTTCATTAAAACCCTACATAATATAGCTGCTAATTAACAAGATGTTTCTTTAGAAAATTAAGCAGAAATATCAAGGAATGTTAATTAGGGAAATGACGAAAAAACGTTACCAAAGGAATGAGGAAACGAAGGAAATAAGATATTTATTACTTTTTTCACTTGAATCTTAATTTAGGGAAATGAGGATAAGAATTATTTTTAATTAATTAAAATAATAAATATTTTGATCGGATACATGTTTTAGCTGAACTTTGAAAGCCAGAAAAAATTAGGACAGAAGACGTAAGTTTGAACATTGAATATCAACCTGGAGAATAGAAATGGCTCCTAACATAGAGCCATAACAGAGTTAGTAGAAGATAGTTATTGAAATAGAAGATAGTTATAGAATTATTGCTCCTGCGTGCTCAACTTAAAATTCTGATAAAAACAAGGTGAAGATGCCCATACTTTCTTTTTCATAATAATTGTATACTTATGTAAATATTTTCAAAATAATTATTGTGACAATATGCAGAGTTACGTAATCTAATTGGAACTTAGACTGACCATTTTCAGATACCCTGATATAGAAACAAAGATTTAAATGATTAAAATAAGTTCGTAACAAAGCTATTAAGAAAACGACCTGAGGAAACTCGGAGTTCGTCGAGATCTAATTACAGAGATGCTTCAGAGACGTTTCGCCAAGACGTTCACGGTTCTAAGAAAATTATTACTGCAATTTTTCACGCAAAACTTTCATGAGTGTAACTTTCGAGAGAACACGAGAACTGAAACTCGAAGAAGATTTATTCTGGAATAAATAGAATTATTTACAATGCTGTCACATTAATTTGCACTTAAGTTAGTTTAATATAGTTATTAGGGATTAAATCTTGTCTAAAAGCGACTGTAGCCTAGGGGTGAACAGGTTGGGCTAACAATCAGAAGGTCCCAGGTTCGATCCCCGGTGGGGCATGCACCAATGGATGAATTTTCATCTATGTGCATAATTTACAGTTCGCTGACGGTGAGGGAAAACATCGTGAGGAAACCTACCTATAATAGTCAGTTCCTGTATACACGGCGACACGGTTCACCACCTGTCACGTTGGGTTCTGACTATCTAGTGAAACGTGGGCTTTGAGTTGGTTAATATCTCCACAATGTGGTGGTGTATGGCCACTCAAGCCTCTGACTACCCCCGAACGGGGATAAAAGTCGTGACGTTACATTACATTAAATTACATTACAAATCTTGTCTAGGGTAATTCTTAGTAGAATAGAATTATTCAATAATCTATCTGATTAGATACGATTATGAATTTTGTTATTGAAAGATGCAGATGTTAACAATAGTTTAGTGGATATTTTTACAGTGTTGGAACATAGAAAATGCAACTCTCTCAAATTAAAAATCTTACGCCAGTTGTTCACAGCAAACACATTAATGCAGTTTACGGTTCTTTTTATTGTTACAACCCTATAAAGCAAGAGCCCTGTATATTTAATTATTTTTTGTAAAAGGTAATAAAAACGTTCATAAAACAAGTAGAGTTTGTTTAATATTTTGCTAATTCGATCCGTAGATGGTAGTATTATAACATTAATTTTATTTAATAATAATAATATGCTGGGACATTCTTTACGCACGGCTACCTGATCCCAAACTAAGCAGAGTTTGTACTATGGAAACCAGATAACTGATATTACTACATATACTACTTTTTTATTTGTAAATACATGTTTAATATACATATACACCCAGACTCCGGACATACAGACATGTTCATGCACACAAATGCATGTCCCGAGTAGGAATCGAACCTACGACCTGTAGCGTGAAAGCCGCCTCCGCGCCAACCACGCTAACGGGCCCGTCAGCGTCATTTAATAGTAGTATTTGGAAGCTCTAGTGAAATTGTTTAGAATAGTTACAAGTTTACTCATCACTAGTTTAAACATTTAGTCTGAAACGATAGTATTATAGTTTCAGTCTAAATCGTTCAAAAGTTAGCAATAAATACCTCCTCTTCACATCTTTCTGGCAATTCCAAGCTTGTTTGTAATGTGATTTCAAGTAGGTAAAACAAACATTAAATAAAGTACTAAACATAGGTACTTATACCTATAAATTTACGAGGGGTACGTACACAATATTAAATTACATGATGAAAATATTGTACAAATATGCTCAACACTCGAGTGCCGCGCATCAAGCCGGCTCAATATCGTTAAATTTAATTACATTGCCATCAAATATAGCGTAGAGATAATTATTAATAAAGCATTAATTAATCTTTAAATAATTTATGTTGAAGAATGTTTAAATTGAAAAGTGGAAAATTGTTCAACTCAACAAAGAGACCAGAAAATTAGGAATGAACGCCGGCCTGACAAACTAGTCAATACTCAGACTAGCTCAAATTAAGATGAGTCTCTCTAGAGTCTACAGGAGAGAGAGAGTCCTAAAGTTACTTGGGCACACAGTCAGATAAGACACAGACAGTCTGGAGAGGCTGATCATCACTAGCTGTGTCGAAGGAAAGAGAGGCTGGGGACGCTCACCGACGCGATGGACACAGACGTCACTCGGCAACTGAAGGGCCAGACAAGTGGCTGACGTCTACAAGCGTTCGTTCAAATAGCTACGCTTCATGTATGGAAATGATATAAGTCACGTGATCTACATGGCAACTTGTTGTTGATCTACATAGCGACGTTTGACATTTCCATACATTGTGAAGTTTATTCTAATCTATTCGATTAGCGTTCATGCCACTTGTCTAGGGGACCAGGGTGACCTTGCCCAACAATACAAATGGCCCAAGATAGAAAAAGATGATGATCTGAAGATCTGGATCTGATCTGGAGAGAGACGACGGTGGCAACACACCATAATGACGTCCCTTAATCATGAGGATATGACAAAGAAGAAGACGTAATAAAAGGTTCGTTGCAGGGAATAACGGGACTACTACCTACATAAAATGTTATAACCTTATATTTCCTGTATATGCGATAAAAATATGCGTTATTTATTTCTGTTAAAAATCTGTTAAATCTCAACATACCTACATCAATAATTAATTTCTCCTCGTCAAATCGCCGTAGCAAAAATCCCTCTTCTGTATATTTCATAGCGGACTGGTCAATATTTTGAAGCCTTGGGGCGCAATTAATCAACTGAGGTTTTAATTAAATCCATATAAGCTTCGTTACGATACTGTGCCGTTTTTTATCGTTAATAAAATATATTTTATACGGAACACATCGGCCGTTCGTCGCTTGATTGACGTGGTAATTGAGAAATATTAAATTGGAAAGGAGTTTTTTTTAAATTGGCACATATTGCGATTGCCATACACGGGGTTCAGTAGTCAAATGAAATCAAGTACTATGTAATTTTTTTGAAATTCTGATTTTTGTGAACTGCTTTATAAAATTTAAGATACCAACACAAAAGTTGCAACAAATATTTGAAGTTCCAGATGTCAATAGAGAAATCATGTACACATCCTGTAGTACCACCTGCTTTGCTACCACAGTACTTTTCTCTTTATATCTCTACGATGTAGAATCTACATTTGATGTTAAACGATAGTTTCACAAAAACAACAAACAAATGGTAATATAAAACACTACGCTTTATACAAGTTTATTTACTTTCAAAAGAATGAAAACTAGAATAATTGAAGACGTACTGAAACTAACGAGGGCATCCAAAAAGTGCATTAGAATCCGCAAACAAGGCGCAAAAGTAGACACTTGAAGTGTTTATTAAAGTCTCTCGTATCACAAAGCAGTAAGGTGCAATTTGGTTTACGGCTAATGCACTTGTTTACGTTTACAAAGACGAAAAAGTTTCCGACGCTTCGTTAAACTAGACGCTTGGGATTACGTGCCTCAGACATTCATTTGGGCTGTGTGGCGAACTGAAATTTTTGAGCTTACTCTGTGAAAATATTTTACACGCTGTATTTCAGTGATTAAAGCTACGGAAATATGTTGTTTCATGCATGGAGGCTGAATTGTTTTCTTCAGTTTTCATTTAAAGAAAGAGATATGCTAAGAACTTCGCTTTTATGAGGATTCTGTACCAGAAAACTTTTAAAACTATTTCTGTCGATCTGTAACCTGTTGTTCCTTACTTTCTGTTGAATGAGCTATCTTTAGGTTGTCAAATTTAAATAAAGTTTCATGATTACTAGGTTAGGTAGAGTTACCACAGGTTAGGGACACCGCAGACATGCTACTTTTTGCATGGTTCGATTCTTAGCGATTTAGTCGCTTTTAGCTTCGGAGCAGTCGCTGCGTCCGACCGCAGAGAGTCGCCAAAACGCGATGCAGTCGCAAAATCGCCGATCGCCGATACAAAAAGTAGCATGACTGCGGTGGCCATCAGAGGTTTATTATTGAGCTCATTTGATAACCGCTAGGCTCAGTGGTTCGAGCGTGGGCTACTCGGCTCACTGCATCGGGTGGTTGTGGGTTCGCTTATCGCCAGAAGCAAATTTCGGAAACGGCCTTTTCATAATTTTCCCTGGGTGGTTACTTTGGAAAACGAAACGAAAGCTTCGGCTGACGGATCGTCCGAAGGACGGATTCGATGATCGTGATGTGACGTTTCTTCTTTCGTGGATCCTACTATGAAAGTTATTTGACATTTACGATTTCAGCGTTTGACATGGTTTTGATCGTTAATCGAATCCGTACTTCAGATCTGTAACATTTTCGGAGTAGGAAATCGCCCGATCCGTCAGCCGAAGCTTTCGTTTCGTTTTTCAAAGTAACTACCCTGGTCTGGGTGTCACTGGAATCACCCCCAGTCCATGTTAACCATAGTACAAGCGTTGCTTAGTTTGGGACCAAACATTTGTATAAGTCTGGCGATATGTATTTATTTTATAACCGTATGTCTCCACGTTATACAGACTAGCCATTGAATTTTAATTTCCCCCGCATTTGATGAAAACTCAACGTTGCATAAAATGGCGCCCGCTAAACTCCCCACTGCGCGGTTACCGCTGGACTAATCTCACCACTGTATAAATAAATATTTATACACACCACTCGGTAAGCCACTGGGGGATAAACATAACATAATTTAGCTTTTGCGTGCGCAGAAACCGTTAAGTTTAAAAATATTCCAATCTAGATATGGTACTAAATTCATGTAAGTGGGAGTCAATGAGTTTCTAAAGGCGAAGCCCTTAAGATAGCGAGAAAGAAAAATATAATATGAACTAATAATAATAATGATATATCGAAACTACTTCTGGGTGCGCTCTCTCCACCTTCGGCCTCATCTTTGCCCCTGCGGCAAGATTGACGTCAAGAGCAAGCCCATTCTTAGTAAAAAAATATTACGTATAACTTGGAGCTATTTGGTACGATGATTGACCAAGATCTAAACATTGAGCTTAAGGAACATTATAAAATAAACAGAATTGAATACGTATCTCCATTTTAATGACGGAAGTTTTGCAAAGCATGACATAGCTATTATGTGGGAATCTAAAGTTATTTGTGGACTTTCTCGGTCACTACCTAAAACTTTAGAAAGCTTGCGTGTGGGTACATATCCAACAAGTGGACGCCCTTGATTTTATGTAAGGAACCTTATATTTCAGATTATTATTTTCATTCAAAGTTACTCAGTATTATAAAGTGGTCACAAACTTTTTGGGCTGTCATTTCATAGCCCCACTGTAAAAGGTTAGTCAAGATGAGTTGAAAATTTGCATTTAGCGTACCTGGGTCAGCAAAGAGAGGATTAAGGTTCAGTGGGTAATATCGCACATAAAAGAGCTTCGTATGGTAACACCACTGTACTTTACGGCGCCCTAGACTTTACAAAGAAGATAAGTTAGGCATTCTCTCGTGACAGTTGTCATACAAACTTTTATATTTGACTATTTTTGTTACTAACACGCAATAATTATAACAAAAAATAAATAAAAATATTGAAAATAGGTACCAGCGGATGGTTGGTTTAGACAGGTAAAGCGTCCAGATCCTACGTTCCGACGTCAAAACTGAATGCTCGGGCGCGGCATGCGCCTGGTGTAGATACACCCATTCGGTTTTGGATTCGATAACTCAGAAGTTGAAATATTTCAGAGAACACTATGGTAACTTTAACGACAGCTATTGTTCCATCCATCCATCAGTCCGAAGACACTTCACGGCCGTCCGGCAGTCGCTTTCACTAGGTTCTTGCGACGCCTGTGTGATGTCATCGGTCTACCTTGGCCGCGATTCATAACCTTTCTGCCCCAACGGCCATTGGTTCTGCGAGCGATTCTGCCCCGCTCACTGCCACTTCAACTTTGTAGTCAGTTATTGCACTTTGGCTGTTGTCCAATGTAAGCTATCGCCTAACGATCGTGAGTCCGTGAGTCTTTTGTAGATCCACCTTAAGGCCGGGGCCGCATTGGTGAGGAGACCGCGATGTGACAGTGACGCGACCCCGACGCGACCGCGTCGTGACAGTGATTAAATCTCTATTAGCGGTGTCAACATTATATAAGTGAAACTTTGCCTATTCATTCTTATGGTCTGATAATTAATTTAATTCTAATAAAGTCATTGTTACACTTTATACCGAATCAAATATTAAATTAATCAGCTCTCGAACATTCTCGATTACAAAAGGCAAATTCTGTAGGACGCAAATAAGACGGTAACTTTATCAACGCTCCATAGACAAGTATCAAACTTTTGTTCGAGTTGAGTTTTCATTGTGTCTTCGTTGGATTAATACGTGAACTTCTCAAAGGGTTATCTAAGTTTTGGGGACCACGTTTCTATTAATTACCCAAGTTTGAGCGCGATCGATATTAATTAATTAAGACGTTGAGTTTGTCTCGAGTATCGTTGAAGTTTCTCTCAGTCTCGAAAACCCTTTTTTGTTTCGATTACCTAAGTAACATACTAGACGTTGACTTAGCGTTGAGTGATGTTTGGTACATGTATGAAAGTTATTTCGCTAAGGCAAGTCAACTTGTTAAGTTGGAAGACAAATAATGGGTCTGATTCAGTTGCTACACGCACTAAGCTTGAATAAACTAACTCTACTGCCATCCTTCTCATAGTTTTGACGAATGAGTAAGACAGAATGAATTTCAACAGTATCGTCTTCAATATCTAAGACATTACCAAGAAAGAGAATGTGACTGTACAAAATAGGTTGTCCAAACGGAGTCCATGGACACAGTACGACTCAGTCGCTCGCGGAACATACAATAATAATAATAATTTAGCCCTTTTAGCGTCCCACTGCTGGGCACGGGCTTCCCCTCAATGCGAGGGGGATTCAGGTCATAATCCACCACGCTGGCCCAGTGCGGGTTGGTGGATTTCACATGTCTAAAGACATGCAGGTTTCCTCACGATGTTGAAAATATGTCGGTATTGCCAATACTGCTCATCTTCTAGTACATAATACCTTCTTATGTATTTAATAAGTTATTTATCAAATTGCGAGTGCGACAAAAAAGGGGTGAATTTCGCTGCACGTAGTGGTGCACCGACAGTACAAGTTTAGTGCTTGTGATGTTGGTAAGTACCATATCTGCTAAAATAATACATTAATGGTCAATCATCATTAGCCTTATTATTTTGAAACAAACAAAACCCGTTTGTAATACACGTTATAATACAGGTTATATTTCTTTATCATGTGTGTAAATATTTTCTAAACTTTTCGTGCTGAAAACTGATAAGTTTAGTTTAGTTGGAAAAAGTCACGCCACTATAGCTAAAGGTATTTTGCATGGCACATTACTATTATCGCGATCTGGATACATAAATAATAATTATAAGTATAATAAAAACGATAAGTAGAAAGCCAGTTTTACCCAGCTTGATTCGAGTTATTTTACCTTTCTAGCAAAGAAAAATCCAATTATTCGCTACGTGTTTCTCATAATACACTTTACATTCCATTAGTCACGATCACTCAATTTTATGAAACCTATGATATGTTAAGAAAGGAAATAGATAGGTTACCTAGACGGCAAAAGTGTTTACAAATGGCACGAATACCGCGCGCATACTCACACAGCAGCAGCGGACTGAAGTACATTTCTTGCTTTCATATAATATAATATTAACCACGAGCTAAAATCAACAATGTACATTATAATATGCAAAAAGAACACTTTCAACGCGTTTCAGTGACGCAAGACTGAATTCAGGTTTGCCAATCAAAGCTTGATGTGACACTAACGGAGCGCGTATAACCTATTTACATTTTTATTTAGTACTTTGTCAGAAACACGTAAAGTAACTTAACAGTTCGCACGTACACTGTCATTACGTATAACCATACGATACACGTAACACTAAGTACACGAACGGCATTACTAATTCTTTGAAAAAGCTAGGGGTTATTTATGTGGTACATGGTAAAGAGCACGCAAGAAAGCGTTCGGTTCGCGCCACAACCCCGCCCAGGAAAATTGACTGAGTCAACCTAACTTCCCAATTAAGCCATTACGTAAATGACGGGTGACGTAACCTACGTATAAATATTGCCTTGCGACTTGTTTTGCGAACGGTAATGACTGGCCTACCATGCGATTTGACGGGGACATATTGAGCTTACACGGTGTTATTGTGAGCTAAATTACTGTAATCACGGCACATTAGTGCATTTTGAAAATATATGTTTAACATTGTCAGCTTATGTTAGCAACCGGCATTTAATTTGATGAAATATTTTATTTCTCATCAGTTCATTGGGATATAACCCGGGTTTTTAGCTATCTAATGGGTGCGTCTAAAAGAGGCGAGCGCCGCGCCCGAGCAATCAGTTTTGAGGTCTGACCACGTAGACATAATTATCAGAAAATTATTGCTCGGCGCGCTGCTTGCCACATTTAGACGCACCCATTGGTATACACGCCACACTCAAGATATGAAGGTTTATCTCAGCCTTAGTAATATTTATGAACGACATCGATTGGGTTATATTGTCAAGCGTGGTAATCGAGTCACTTCGTAAGGCTTCGTCGAAAATCTACGCTGAATAGACGAAAAAGTGCACATTAATGTAAGCTCAGTCTGCTTTCAAATTGTAAACTTGAACGCTGAATTCATGAGCATGCAACGGACTACCGTAGCCAAGATATCGCCGTCCTTGAAAGTCTGGCTTGCCATGTTGGCGCACTTTATTGACATATCACTACGCTATTAATGGAGAAGGAGGGTCATAAAGTACGTTTTATATCTTCCGCACTATTTTTATATGGTTTGAATACGTAACGGAGGCTAAATATAAATCTTTTATGGGGCATAACTTGTGAGGGCTGTTTTGCAATTTCCTGTAATTGGTGTGTTTAGGCTGCACCTACGCCTATTAGACTTATAACAGGTACCTACTTAGGTATTGGTTTCGAAACCTAAAAAACACTTAAGTACATTACTAAAATGCCACTTAAATGTAAGAGTTTTGATGCGCCATACAAGAATGATAGCCACGACGTCTCTAAAACTTAAGTGGGACTTGGGTTGGTTTAAATACATTGATCTTAAGTTCTCGAGTACCTTCGCTTTGACATTTTAATTTTGTACTAGTATTTCCAAGATCGCTCTCAGATTTGACATAACGGGACCCGGTTCGTTCGTTAATTTCGTGATTTTGACACTAATTTTTCAAGGAAATGTGTCAAATTCAAATTTCGAAGCCCAAATGAAACGAATTATTGCTTTCATACCGGGTTAGATATAGCTGGCCAGTATTTGAACGCGTATCTCATTAGGCCCCATTGTGAATTCAAAACGGATAAATTAAATATTTAAAAAAATAACACTATGTTTCCCATATTATGTTTCCACATCGGCAGCTGACGTCGCAAGTTCAATAAAGAACGCGTCACACGTCAGTCGGTCTGTCGGTCTGTCGGTTGGCGAGCGGACACGTAGCCAATAACATCGAGTCGATTTAACAACATTACAAACTACCCTCATCCTACTAACAGTGACCTCTATTACTTTTATACTAAGGTCGGACGTAAGTGTAAATAAAAAAATGTACTAACGTACCTGCGTTATGAGTTAGACACTTTGACGGGCAACGCAACTTTAAGTAGGCAACTGGAGTAGTGATATGGGTCTCCTGTACTTGTGTTTGTTAATGCCACTGGTCGCATTGAGGTCACGTAAGTGGGTTATATTTCTCTTATTACTTTCTCTGCTGATCTAGGGCGGATAGAAAATGAAATCTATCGTCAGTTTATTTGACATTTGTGGGTCATGAGATAAGTTTTTATTGCTAAGCACTGGTACAAATAGGTGCAGAATAAAGCGGGCTTTGATTCTACGTCCTAGCTAAAACTCTGTTTGCACAACAAATGGTTTCTATTTCAAGCTGTCCTAGATCACTCCATTAGTCAGAGCGTTGAACTAAAAACAAATAAATACGAGTGCACTAAGTGGCGACCTCAATGGGTGACAAAAGCGAAATTGAAATATTTCAAAAAATAAACTAAATTACCACGTACCTCGCACGCTCGCGTTGACGCTTTAAAAATCGTCCTTTTGTTTACGACGCAATGAATTTGGAATTTCAGACACCTGCCCGAGGAGGTGGGCGTTGCTTTGTTCCCTGTGAATAATTCCCGCCGTAGTGCCGACGCTTCCATCGTAATTCGTTCAAAATGAAACAGGTTAGATGAAATTGATAAACGCTGTCAAGCAACCGACCGCTAACGAAATGGAAAAGAACTGAGATGAAAAGTGAGAAAAAAATCTTGAGAATTGGCCACACTCCCACCACTGTTACTCTTGTTAAGCCTGGATCGATAATGGTGTCCAACGATGACACCAGGTTTGACCCTCGACGAGTCCCGAGGGAAAGCTGGAACCTGCACGAATTTAATAATTGTGAGACATTTAATTCCTTCATGTTGATATACCACCACACCAATTTGGATGCCCGGTATCCCACTACTGTAGGTGTACTATGTCCGCGCACATGCAAGCTGTGGAATGATATCCCTTCTAAAGTCTTTTGCACTACACCATGAGATTCTTTAAAGGGCATGCTTACAGGTCCTTAAAAGGTCAGCACCGCGTCAGCTCCCTTTTAGTTACAGATGTCCTGCAGGGCTTTTACATATCTCAGTTGACAACTGGCTTCGGTTGTATACCGAACTTTGATGGTAAATTAGAGTGATATAAAATTGGTTTTACGTTTTTCTTGCAGGGCTAACCTAACCTAAACTCACTGTACCTTGATATCCATTCACCGAAATACAAACTGAGATATGTAATAGCCCTGCTGGTTGGCGGTTTCCACTTACCATCAGGTGGACCGTCCGTCAGTTCGTGTGCATTCCTAGGCAATAAAAAAGTAACAGTTCAATTTACTTTAACAATCAAATCAAATAAAGAAGTGCTATATTTAAATGTTCTTCAAATGCAAAACAGTGCCCCAAAATAACGGAAATGTACAAATTCTCTTTTTAAAATGTTAATGACATCGTTACAGCCTCGGGACGGTATCTAGTTTAGTCGTTTGCTCGATAATCGAACGCGTAAATCACAATACACCTCACAGCAGGACGCAGCTATTGCTTCTAATTTATGAGAGCCGAGTATTCAGAGTTATAAAACAATGAATGTCCTTCGTTCCACTGCTTAGTTTCATACGATTTTTGTGCTAGGATTTTCTTTTAGTGGTGAAATAAATTATAATTTATGATAAACGACCGCCTTTCGTCACAGACAAAAAACTGTGTTTTAATCGTTTTTATCTGGAGCTAAATTTTGAAAAACCTTTTAGCTTTCGACCAAGGTCTTTTAGGTGGTAACCTTTTAGGTAATGCGCAAGAACGAAACACCATTGTTGTTATGTTTTTTTTTTTTTTCTGAAATGGTCTAAAATAAAAAATAAAAATCTTAGGATGAAATTATATTTTCTTCTACCACTGTTATTCATTACTTAAAGCGCCCAGACTCGTCCTAAACATGTTCTTAATTCTTTTCAATTTGCACTTAAGCCTCCTTTCACAAACAGGGACACGGTTTGTTTGTTCGAAGCTTCTTTTTGTTTTTAGGTCATTGTTCATAATTTCTGTCCAGCATTGGCCTAACATTATTCTGGCCTTAGCCTTAGTGACTGTCATCTGTTTTTATTTGTTACGAGGCCGTCGCTCCGTCGCAGACAGCCTAATTCTGATGAAATAGGATTACATTTTGTTCGAGTGAAAATATATTAAGCTTCAGTGAATTCAATTATTGCTACGTGAATACGGCTTTTACACCAAAATAATGGTCGAACGTCAAGATTTACATCATTATGAACGAAAGTTTACAACAAATCCTTGTAACGACTGCCAGATTGTCACATTTTTGCAGTAAATAAATGACCTCAGGAAATGATATAGGTAAATTAACAAAAATAATAATCATGAAATCTGTTACTTTATTTGGCTTTGGTTAGGTATATACAGTCCACAAAAAGGTACGATATTTATGTAGATGACTCAATTATCTTTTTTTTTTCATTTTGAACATGATATTTTATATGGCACTGAAAAGGTTTTTGAAGAATGCAGGTCACTTGAATAATAGCTGCTGAAGTTTCATCCCGAGATTCTTATTACTTTTTTCCTACTTACTAAAAGAATCATACTCTTTTGCATTTCTTCAGATTTCAGCATCCCGTCGGCACTGTCGTGGACAAAGAAATTTACTCTATTTCGTTAAAATGTTATAAATGTCTTCTTCTTACAAGGCAAGTGAATGGAAGTCCTGTGAAAGATTTTACTATTCAAACCCCCGTGCGTGTTATTTTAATTAACAAATATACAATTAAAAAAGCGGCTGTAGCCTAGGGGCGAACACGTTGGGCTAGCTATCAGAAGGTCCCAGGTTCGATCCCCGGTGGGGCATGCACCAATTGATGAATTTTCATATATGTGCATAATTTACAGTTCGCTTACGGTGAGGGAAAACATCGTGAGGAAACCTACCTATCCCTCGGGATTAGGTAATAGTCAGTTCCTGTATACACGGCGACAAGGTTCACCACCTGTCACGTTGGGTTCTGGCTATCTGGTGAAACGTGGGCTTTGAGTTGGTTAATACCTCCACAATGTGGTGGTGTATGGCCACTCAAGCCTCTGACTACCCCCGAATGGGGATAAAAGTCGTGACGTTATATATACAATAGCCAACGAGAAGAGATATGAAAATGACGAGGTTATTTGATTAAATTAGTTGTCATTCTGCTTCTTTTATTTCGAATTAGGTAGGTAACATTACTCTCTCCGTCACATGATAAACGGCGAATTTATAAAATGGCCGCCCGAACGATGGCAAGCCTGTCGGTGAAGGACTTGAATTCGAACGTTATGTATTACCGGACTAATATTCGTCACAAATAAAATTTTCAAATCTTGTGAATGTTTATTTCATACCCCGAGGGGTGTTTCGCGAAATTACATGTCACAACGAATTCCGTACATCTTTAGTTGAGGAATTTATTATGAATTCAAAGTTTAAATTGCCGCCTCAAGCTACATCTCATCAGCGTTAAAAAGTTTTTGAGAATAGCTCCACGTTTTGTGGCATACGTCTGCCAACGCTTTCGTTTAATTAGTACAGTCGGCCTGATTTTCTCAAGTGTACGTTTGATGATCTTAATGAAAAACTTTGGAGAGTTTGAACATACCTCATTATTTGTCCGGAGAGTATAGACTCCAGATTTTCCCACTTTTGTTCATTAAGTCGTTTGAATTACGTATTTTGGCAATGGTGAAGATGACAATTTTTCTAACTTAAAATTACACTTCAAAATAACTATTTTTTTAAGTGTAATTTACTGTTATTAACATACATATCTACATGAACCCCGAAAACATAATTATACACTCGTTTTTGGGCAGTCAAGTAATAACAATTTTTTTAACCAATTGCACACAAATACAGATGTCTGAAGTTCGGAAAACATAAGTAATAATCTACTAATTTCTGATGTCTTTGAGTTTTTAAAGTTCTTTAAGTTTTTAAAGTTTTAAGTATCTTGGTTTTATATTATTGTTTCATCTTAGTTTCGTATTCATAATTTAAAAAAATCTGTCACAATTATATAAAAAATAAGAAATTATACAAAATTCAATGATAGTCTTCCTCACAATTGCTAAAACCAATTGTCACATCAGAAAAACCGTCTCCACAGTTCAAACAAAGCTTCGAGTGCTTAAACACGAAGGAGTACTTACATGGAAATAGCATGCTTACAAGCAGTTTTGTATAAATAACTGTTATTTATTTGGAACCCAATTAGGTACATAATGACTGAACACTATTTACAAAAAGCTATTACGAAACGAAACGGCTCGCTGATTTTCGTCGAGACTCTCAGTGAAAACTTACTGGAGTGTTGCTATAAGAGGATTAAAATTTAATTCCACTTAGGTACCTATATATATACCTATGTATACTGTCTACTTATAAGTGCTGTTTTTATTTCTCACCGAACTTTGCTTTTCTGGTTCTAGTAAAAGTCCAACATCCTTTTAGATTCAGAATTTTTGAAAAATTTTAGAACATGATTTGAAAATTATTTGCTACTAAAGATATTCCTCATAAAGTACTTAGGTATATAAAGTTTTTAGGGTCGCTCTGAGGCCGACCTTGAATACCGTTTTGAGATGTTATTTCGTAAGTACTAGAATAAGAACTTCCATAAAAGTTAACTCTAAAGTTGAGACTTTAATCATTATTTATTAACACTACATAAGTACCTATTGTCACGCTAAATACAGGATAGGTATAAACAATGACTTTTCTTTGATTCACCAGTTCATCGCACCATATATTACTCCATAAATAATTCATAGCATGATTGGTTCATGTACTAGTTATTAAGGCATCTCGGTTATTGGCGCCGCTACCCCTGCACCGCCGTCTGCATTCACTTAATAGCTCTATTACCTTAATGAGCGCATGCATGCGAATCAAGCGGTTTAATAATGCTATATTGCGTAATTAAAAGTTTATTAATACAGTTAATGGTCGGGCTGTTACAATTAAAAGGTTGGACGAACGCGGAATTATATTCCATTGTATTTCTTTTCACTAAATTACTGGTACCTACAATTCTTGCTAAAAAAGTAGGTATTAATTATATCTACTGTATCTTTAACAATTTTACTTTTGTAGCATTCAATATTACGTTGATACAAACAATGATCAATCATCTTATTACTAGAAAATTAATGGCAAATAAAAAAAAATATACAAGAAGATGCCATTCAATCTCTTATCCCTGCGTTAACTTTAAAATATTTGCCAAAAAATATACAAAAAGGCCGACAATTTTTTTTTGCCAATTTCTTTCGGAACCTATTCGTCTATTTGACAGGCCTTGTATAGCTTAGGGATGCTACACCTGCTGGGCAATTATCTATCTTGAGTTGCAATCATTTTTTGACTGACACGTAAAATTCGGCGATTTTGCGATTGCCTATGCACCCTTTGACAACTGAAATGTATAACTACATGAGTTGCAACTGAAACCGTGTTTGATATTTAAAATATCTATCGATTCATTTATTTTCTATGAATAAGCGATGACGTAACTCGTTTTCCGTGAAGTTACGCAATCACAATTTGTCGATAGAGATGGATTTCAGTTTCAAACAGTGAATGATTAATACTGAGTTTCAACAGAGTTACGCAATCGACCTGCTGAAAGCGCGCCATGTCCTTACACGGGCCACTAAGATCAAAGTGCAAAAGTATCCATTACCTACCTGTCAGTGACACCTCCGGGGATTCTGTGCACAAAGCATCCAAGGCTGGCGCTCCGGACCCAGATAATTTCAGTTTCTTTACGACACTAGTCAAAGGTACAAGTTGAGAGGCATGCAAATTTATTCTTTGAGAATCATATCTGCATTTTGAATGTATGTTTCAAAATATTCTAGCTCAGGTAGCGATTTTCAGGATTAAAAAAAATATTGTCGATTTTGGTCCGTCAAATGGAGAGTTTATATAGGTATTACGTTGCTTATTATATTATTACAAAAATAGAAATTTATACCCATATCGTTTCCATGGCCTGAATAAATCATTATCCTTTAACCGAACCCACATTATATGGGTATATCGATAAAGTTATACGACATTATATCAAACCTTTCCATTACCTATGTATAAGGAACGTATATCTTCAACACCATACAAAGAAATATGAATCCTTACGTGACGCAGGTACATGATTGATTTACTTGAAAATGTAGTATCAAGTTTTCTTTCGCACGAAATTGTTCGTGTTTCAAACCTCTTCGGAGATCTATATCACTTTACAAGAAATTGAACGCATTGAAAGGACTTTGAACATCGACGTGTTTCGAAGTGTTTTTGAGCATTTGTGGAACCGTGAAGCGTACTTTAAATGAACGTCTCGTTCGGAGACGTTTTAAAGTCGGGTTTAAACGAAAATTGTATTTCAAGTTCTTACTTGTAATATTACGTGGGCGGCACAAATTGCTTTTAAAATACGTTTGTATTTTTAGAAATATTATAAATTACTTTGAAATGTTCAAAGTGAAATCGTATAGATAAATTATGGAAAGCAATGTTATTCAGCGTGTATAACACTAAACATTATTTTCTAGCAATAATGGTGCTGCTTGCTCACATTGCGTTGCTGTTATAAAAATGAACACGATTTAATTTTTTCTACTGAAAAAGCTTTGAGTTTTTTTGCCGGCTCTTCTCAATGGAGGCAGCATTCAAAACCGGTGTTATCACTAAAATATTTATGTTGATTATAGGTACACAAGTAGGTACTTTCTTTAAATTACATGAATAAAAATAATTTGTTTTCTTTTACTTTTTGTATAGTACCTACTAACTTTACAATTACTAAACATTTTACGGTTAATTTATTAAACTATCGGCCGAATACTCAAAGGCTACTTAAATATTTAAGTCCCACTTAGCAGTTTGAGACGTCGTTAACTGTAATTTTTTGTATGGCGCGTCAAAGTTAAGCAGCTCTCAAATTTAAGTTGCGTACGAGTATATCGCCTAAAAACAAATAAAATTCCCGTTTCTGGAATTATCAGCGGAATCCTCTAATTCTTATCATTACCATATTTAAATAATCAAGTACAAATGTAAATTAGCACAGAATTACAAGTATTCTGACAGGACTCATAAAAAGTTTGCGCTATGTGAACTTTCCCTTTGCATATTCATGACGCAAATTCACTCGGAAGTTCTTGGTGAAAAATTATGATAATAATTTTATGGTAACTTCATCCGTCTTGGAGCTTTCATAAATTAGGGAGCTGTATCCATAGATATTACCAAAAAAGACGGAGACATGTGATTGTCCAAAATAGTTTGTCCTACTAAATTGAGTCCATGGACGTAATGCAACTCAGTCGCTCTCGGAAAATAATGTTGATGAAAATTAAAATGACATATTTTTAGTCGGAGAGGACAAACGGGTAGGACCGATTCCGTCAGGCTAAAGCGTAGGGCCCATTGTATTTCCCACCTAAATATTATAAATTTAACAACTAACTAGTTCGCTCCATATTCATGCTTCAGTAGTTACCGTTAATCGTCGATGTTCTAAACTCCAAGCTCTATCGCAACACTCTACCGAACAGTAGAGCTGACGCGTATCTTCTTCCGTTAATATGTACTTACCACCTCGCTTGTACGCTAAAGAGATTCCGGGGAATTTCAGGAACAACGCTAAACAATAAACTAAAGAGTGTATTCATTATATTCTATCGCACGATGCATCCATATATTACAATGGGGTACAGTCAGAGTCAAATATCCTGCATGAATACTAGAATTTTATGTGTACCGTTTTTTTCTTCATTATAATATTCGTAATGAAATACATATACTGTAGCCTGTATACTGTGAGCGACTGTAGCCTAGGGGTGAACAGGTTGGGCTAGCAATCAGAAGGTCCCAGGTTCGATCCCCGGTGGGGCATGCACCAATGGATGAATTTTCATCTATGTGCATAATTTACAGTTCGCTGACGGTGAGGGAAAACATCGTGAGGAAACCTACCTATCCCTCGGGATTAGGTAATAGTCAGTTCCTGTATACACGGCGACAAGGTTCACCACCTGTCACGTTGGGTTCTGACTATCTGGTGAAACGTGCTCGAAGAAACGCGACGCAGCATCGATACGTCACAAAATCGCCGGTCGCCGATGCTAAAAGTAGCAAGTCTGCGGAGGCCTTACAGACATTATAATCCATAATGTTATTATGTACCTACATCATTTCTGATAACGTAAAAGTGTTAGCACTTGTGAGAATTTAATATATTTTTTTGTAGTTTATATTAGGTATATCGGACATAACTACGTCTATCGTCTGTCGTCTGTCGTCTATCGGACGTAGTTATTATGAAACTTACATGCACTTTATTTCTAACGTTACGTTATGTTAACGTTATTATTTATAAATAATTAAGAAATTAAACATTATTATGTAATTTGCTGCTAACTGTACAATTCCGTCCAATTCTATAAAGGCGAATTCGAATTTACCTAAGCCTCGCTGGGTATTCAGGGCTGGCTAAACAAAAGACGGCATATAGGAAGATTTATGAACAATTCACGACGCAATGATATGGGGTATCTATTCAAATCCTCTGAATTCGGGGGCAGGTACTCGCAAGATGATGTATGCCTGCGATACAGCACAATGGGCCCGAACATTAGTTCGCCCGCTTTGAGTGAATTGAATTTTTATGGTCCGTATTTATTGTTGGATCGTGTATTTACTTTTGTTTTTATTTTGGTAACATTTTACATGTGATATAATGAAAATATACTTCTAACATTTTTTTCACATTTCTTTATTTTTTAGATAGCCTGCTAACTGTCCCACTGCTGGACAAAGGCCTCCCCTTCTCTCTTCTACAACTCCCAACTATTTAAAAAAATAATAAGCACCTAACTTAAAATATCTAAGCTCAACAGAACTTTTTTGTAAAAATAATTACAAGGAGATTTCGGGATTGATTATGTTTTAGGTCCCAGAATTTCCAAGGCGCGGAGCAATTTGTATACAACCTTGGCTGAAACTTCAAAGGTCTCAAGTAATGAACAGACAATTTGTTTTGCTGTACACTATTAATAATACCAGCCGGTAATGTTTATTACACCGAGCACGCGATACAGTGATTCCACTAAAAGCATCTCGACATAGGTAGGCCTCTTACAAAACTCTCAGAGGAATGAAACACGCATTTTCTATACAGAAAATTTCTATTCACTCAGCGTAGTTCCTTGAATAGTGTTTCGGATGGCTGAAAGAAATATTTTTCGGGAAAAGGTAGTCGGTGCAAAGCATTAAATATTCACAGCAATATGCCGCGCTCGCGTTCCTCAATAACTTATGCAAATAAACATAAGTTTCAATGTTTTAAGAGGTGTTTGCTGTTAAATAAGTCAAACGGATGTGCGAAAAAGTGTAAGTGCGTCATTTCGTGAGGACTCAGGTGTTTGTTTGCGTAGTAGAGAGGTAATGTAATGAATGCCTGTACGTTGTTCTCGCCTCGCTCACAAGCCCTATTTATATCGGAGAGGGTGTTGCCTTTACGTTTAATATTTACGGGATGATTCGCAAGCTTGGACAGTTGAGCATTGGTTTGAAACTTAACGTAAGTATTTATTTCTGTTAGGGGACATAATATGACGGAGGGGTTTTTGAACTTGAACCGACGCATGCTGTAGCAGTCCAATATTACTATTAGTAAATACGGGAACAGATTTATTTGTAGACATTTATGTGTAAAGCACTACGACCGCTTGGCGTAGTGGTTGGACCGTTGGCCACTCGGCTAACTGCATCGGGAGGTTGCGGGTTCGATTCCCGCCAGAGGCAAATTTCATATACGACCTTTTCGTATTTTGTCCAGGGATCGCGCCCAGTCCATTATATGGTAGCCTTAGTACAAACGTTGCTTAGTTTGGGACCATACAGTTGGTGTATGTAACGGGCGAAATACTCGTACGCAACTTAAATTTGAAAGCTGCTTAACTGTAATTTTTTGTGTGACACAAAATGACAGTTAACGACGTCTCAAACTGCTAAGTGGGACTTAAATATTTAAGTAGCCTTTGAGTATTCGGCCGTAGTCTGAAAATATATACAATCTTCATTTTGCATAACCCAGAGCGACTGACGCATGTGTAATGCCGTGTGTCCACTGGCAAGTAACTTCCGCAATTTCTTGCAGAAGTCACTTGCCGACGTGTTTCCACTGACCGCAATTTTACATAACCGTGTACATGTGGGACTTGCAGCAAGTCGTAGAAGTCCACTTGCGTGAGTGTTTACACTTTGAAAGTCGCTTGCGCAAGTAAACTTGTGCAAGTTTTCTTGCCAGTGGACACACGGCATTAGATGGATTCCGTCAGTTATTTCAACGCTGGGCTGCGACTATCGCTTTGCGTATTGGAGATAAAAATGTCGCAGTCTATCACGCTACGACAGTCTATTTGACGCAGCGTGGATCGCATCAAAGAAAATTCTGCTTAAAATACGAGTTGTCTCAAGAAACACGAGACGGTTGGTAACTCTAGGTAAAAGGTTACTCGGTAAAAGAATATTGGGTTCTCTCATGCTATTCAAGTGTCACTGAAAGGTCCTTTTTCAACCTAAGTACATTAGCGGGACCCTTTTAACTTGGCGTTTGTTTGTCTAGTCACGTTCTCTCTGAATATAAATAACAAACATAATGTAGGCCCGAATTGTAAAACCTGTGTAATTAATGGAATTGCTATAAATCTAATTACGTGGAGACCTTTTGAGTTGAGTCTTTTACCCTTGTAACGTGTGTAAATTGAGTTAGATGTATGAGATATCAATTTGAAAGGTTTAGCTGTATATTAATTAAGATTAGAATGGATAATGCGGTTATGCTTATACAAAGATATGCAAAGATTATGAAAGATGCAAAATGTTGCGTAATAAATTGCTAACGGCTCATAGACTTCTCAAATGTTAGCAGTTTGAGACGTCGTTATCTGACATTTTTTATAGTTCTTCAAAGTTAAACAGATCTCAAATTTGAGTTGTGTACTAGTGCTAGAGGCCCGGGCAACCCACTGAAACTTCTTCGTGCTGAGGATTTCAGTTTGCAATTATCCCCCATAAACTAGGAACAGTAATTACTCGTTTATGCAAGTAAGCGCGAGTCATAACCTCGCATTAATACGTCCCTGCCATTTGTACACATATTCTGATTAACTAAGGGCCACCGCAGACTTGCTACTTTTAGCATCGGCGATCGGCGATTTTGATGCTGCGTCTCGCTCGTTCGCGCTCGAAGAAACGCGACGCAGCATCGATACGACACAAAATCGCCGGTCACCGATGCTAAAAGTAGTAACTATAGGTTATTAAAGGTTATTTATAGTCACCATTTGTCGACAAAATAATCAGAAAAGAATCAAGCCGCTCGTATTTGCGTCGCTAATAATGAGCACCAATTTATTATCATCTATTCAATTTGTATCGCCGCGAAAATTCGCCGAACAAATAAGTCGTCGTAGATTCATTGTCCTAAATCTCTTCTATCACATAAATCTCAGTGAATTTGTACACGTGAACCGAATTAAACAGTTCTCAGTGGATAAATTGTAAGTTATATATTGTTTCGCAGCAATAAATCACAATATTCGAAGGAGGATCGCGTCTGAATCCTAGATCGAAACAAGATAAACCGCGGCGTCGCGAATATCCATATAAAACCGCAAAACATACGAAAATGATTTATAGTGGCCCGGTCTGGGAGGATTCGCGGGCAAAAACAGATTATCTGAATCCCAGTTATATCCGACAATCGGTTTGGTGTGTTGATGTGCGAATAGTAGGGTGAGAACCAAGAAGGTTTATTGTATTCAGCGGACAATTCATCGCTATTAATTTATAAAAAGTCTGAGAGCTAAAGAGGTACGACTTGCTGCGTTTATTTGGGCAACATGCATGGAAGGTAACTACCGGACATTACCCAGCACAGCAACACCCAGCGCCTAGGCTGCACGGCTACACGCGCGCACAATGATCATGTTGCTAATAACGCTATAATATGCTCGTATATTCATCTCTTTCTAACAACAGGTCTAGAGTATGATGTGTGGTATTAAATACCAAAAATATAAATTTTCGAGAAGAACACTGATTCTTCGTACCTAGTAAAAAGCATCCAAGTGATAGTGAAGTTATCCAAACCGACTACTATTCCTTCACCGATTGTTATTGCTAACTAAAAATAATTTCTGTAGTATAAATACAACATACATTGCAACCCCCGCAACGGTGGTACATGATAATTAATAATATCTGTCTAGTTAGGGCGAACCGGCGGGGCGTTACTGCTATTTCGTGAGATCTAGACGATGTATCTCTTGTTCAACATGTTGGATTGTTATTTGATTTCGTTGCTAGCTAGCGGCACTTGCTTTGTTTCGGAGTTAATTTAGATGTAACTAGCTGTACCCCCGACTTCGTGCGCGTGGGAATTTAACAAAACCGGCCAAGTGCGAGTCGGACTCGCGCACGAAGGGTTCCGTACCATTCTTTAAAAACGGCAATCATGTCTGTTGTATGGGAACCCCACTTAAATATTTTTTTTATTCTGTTTTAGTATTTGTTGTTACAGCGGCAACAGAAATACAAATTTTATTCTGACTTTTCGGATAGTTTTGATAAAATCTATTGCTCAATTCGAAATTGTATCCATAAAGGGCTATGGTAACTACAGAGTGCACAGTATGTGCCAGCATTCAAGTCAATATTGATAAACACATTATCTATTTGAGTATAACCCGTTGTGGTAACAACACGAGGAAGTTTTGAATTTAAACCAATATGGTCAAAATATTTTTTTAAAGGTGCATTCTCATTAGATTCCAGTAAGTCTACATTAAAATCCCCGCACACTATAATCGGAGGCAACGGGAGTGTTCTGCCATCAAATATGACACTATGAAAGCAAATTGCTTTAAGCTTTTGCTTTAAGCAATACAACAATTTCCAATCGATCGAAACCTAGAGATAACGCAAAACTTGTCAATAGCAGGCGAATTTTGGTCGTGACTATATTGCGATCTGAAAAACGAAACCATAGCGCGATCTAGGAGCTCATCTAGCGTCATCTAGTGGTGCGTAGCGGTACTATTATTTTATATATTATGAGGTTCTCATTTTATATTATCTTTGTTATAGCAACAATTATTTACTCTTTGCCACCTCACTCCCATAAAAAAAAACTGCTCAACATCAGGCGGGCTGTACGCTTTTTTGCCACCTCAGTCCCATAATTGTTAGTACACACCTGCAATAATAGGTACATAAAGTACACAAATAAATAAATACACATTCTGTGAAAAAATATTACAACGCCATCTATAGTTCTAATACTCTGTGCTTGAAACTCCGAATGCATTTGAAACTTGATTTACAAATATGTTTACGTACGTAAACAATGTATTTGCACAAATCAGTTTAGTGTTAACATTATTTTAATTTAAGCTGTGAGCGACAAAAAAAAATGCGAATTACTCAAAAAAAAATAACTCATAGTAAGATTCGAACCTAATACCCGCATACACATGGACTAACGCCTTAACCATACGGCTAAGATGATCTGTAGTATCGCATTCGAATTATTATACTACTTATGACACTGTAATGCCAATCAATGTATCATAACAATGTTAGATGGCGCTACTTTGACTGGTACTATTAATTTAAAACTTATTTATGGGTCAAAAATGTAGTTTTACATTTCTTTTTTTTGTCAACAGTTTATCTAAAATATGTCATAATGATCACTCATGGTTAAAATGTTAGTTTTCTCTTTATATATTGTTTAATTTATGAGTTATCAATAAAAACGCCAAAAATATCGAGTTTATTGTATGGGGACCCCCTTTATTTTTAAGTTTTATTTTATTTTTAGTATTTGTTGTTGTAGCGGCAACAGAAATACACATTCTGTGAAAATTTCATGTCTCTAGCTATTACCGTTTGTTAGATACAGCCCGCTGACAGACAGACGGACAGACAGACAGACAGACTGACAGAAAGACAGAAAGACAGACAGACAGACAGACAGACAGACGGACAGCGTAGGCTTAGTAATAGGGTCCCGTTGGCACCCTTTGGGTACGGAACCCTAAAAACGAGTTAATATTTGCTAAAATTAATGTAGCTTAAGTTACTCCTAATAACATCAGCTATCTGTTAGTGAAAGACGCACACGCTACGCACGTGGGTCAAGCTTCGCTTTGCACGAAAATGTATGTCGTGTCCATCGCGGTGCACTAAGAGGCTACGCACGAAATGACGTCATCCATACATTTTCTTGCAAAACGTAGCCGTGGCCGTATGCGTGGCCTCTCCGTGCACCGCGGTGGGTTTCCGCTTTTATGGTATAAGATTTGATGCTCATAACAATGGTTCGTCCCAATCTGGGTATCTAAAACATATAACGACGTATTTAGTTTCGATTTTATCGCCCCGTGATCGTGTCCTGTTTGCGGGTTTTCTTAAAATGAAATAGACAACGTATTGTGAGAATATTTAAAACAGTTTTTCACAGTGTAAAATTATTGGTATTTTCATCTCTATGCTATGGTAGCATCGGAAGAAGCAACAAACCGATATTGATTTTAATCAAACAATGTAAAAGCCACCACAAACTTAGTAAAATGTCAGCTTTCTGTGAATTTGGACCATGACTTGAACTTAATTTGTTAAATTGATTGAGCGTGACATTATCGTCTGTTCAGAAATCAGGCTTTAGTTATTTTTTTAACTCAGACCTGCTGGCCTACTCCGAAATACGAACCTAACGTTTCGGCTGACGGATTGTCGTGATTTGACATTTCTTCTTTCGTTTTTCTCTACGATTTGACATTGTTTTGATCGTAAATCGAATCCGTACTTCGGACGATCCGTCAGCGACGTTTTTCGGAGTAATCCCTCTGTTTCTAGATGTCAACAACAAACTTCGACCTTTCGTTATTCGTTATAACAAATAGAAATTAAAAACAAAACCTTATTGAAATAGTACCTCCTGTAAATCATTTCCAACCAAGTGGAGACTTCGCTAGGTTATTAATTTACTTTAAAATATAGATACTGAGTTTAATAATATCATTCAATCCTTTGTTATTTTTATGAAGTTTGAAGAATGCTTTGCATTATTAAAATATTTTGTTTTTTACAAAATATACACCTACACAATTTGCACCAAAACCAGAGCCAATTTCATAAAGTCCATTCAAAAATTGGCCCTCTGCCGGAATCGAACTCGCAACCTTGGGCTCAAAAACAGCATTAAAAGTACTGAGTCATCCAATCACGCAGCAAATTTTATGCCACATCAGTCTCAGCCTATAAACACAAGCCTTTGGTATATTTTACAATATGTTTTGTGACTAATTAACACCTTTATAAAGCTGTGACTTAAATCAGACCAGTCTGATACCTCCCCTTAAATAACTTTGTACTTCGGGTGTTTCCGCCATTCGGCGAGAAACCCCGAAGGTCTCTATTTGCAGTCGTTCGCAACCGTAGCAGTCGGCGGCGGCGTAGCACGGCAGTCGCGTCGTAGCCCTCGTAGCGTCGTTAGGTCTACGTCTCCATTCGTTATCGGCGTAGCAGATAATTCGTAGTTATTAATCGAAGATTTTATTAATACGTTCTATCAGTAATATTAGTTGTATTGGTGTTAATATTACTCATTACCTACTTGATAAGTGTTTCGGATAAGCCATTCTTGTACCAGGTAAGTAATTTTAATGTTAATTTTATTTACTAATAATATTAGATTGTAATTGAATGGGAGATTTTGATAGTAAATAATAAACTGATAATTAAGGGTTACGGTAGAATACAGTGAATTATCCCGCGGCTTTAGTGAAAATAATAAAAATGTTAATTCAGTAGGCACACTTTTCCCCCGTCTTCGGAGCCACAATCTAATATTATGTTAATGAAATCTGACGGTGCGGTACATAATAACATTTACATAAACAAAGGCCGCGTTCCTGCCTACGTCTCGCGATCCTTTGTACGTAATATTTCATCTCGCGATAGGAGCTTAGCGCGCCGGTAACAATAACCGCACAAAACACTCACAATTGTTCTAGTTTGAAACTTCAACACGGTGCGAGAAACAATACGTTTGCCGGGAGGAAAAGGCCTCGAATAATTGCGAGAAAAAATAAAGCGTTGAGGATTTCTGTAATAAATGCTGGTTTTTCAATTGCAGTTGCTATTCGTCGACCTAAATACGGGATTACTTCGGTTTTCCCGTTGGATGGTACCATTTGTTGTGATAACGATCTTTCGTGATCTTTTTCTGTTGCTTTAATTTGTGCTTAGACTTATTTATTACCCCTAACGGGCGAATACTCAAAGACTACTCTGGTTAAGTCCCACTTAGCAGTTTGAGAATTCGTTATCCATAATTTTTGTACGGTGCGCCAAAGTTAAGCAGCTCTCAAATTTGAGTAGCCTTTGAGTATTCGGCCGTTATTTATAGTCGTGTCGTAACAGTAAATAACATATTTATTTAATTGCAGTGGTCTTAATGTTGCTTATTGTCATTTGACCGGTTATGGAGTCATACATTTTACTAACAAATTTAAATTTACTTTTACCTCAATCATATTACCATTTGATAAAAGATGAAGTATCAAATAATATGATCTCCGTCACATCAAAACATAATATCAATCGCAAAACACCCCGATGGTCTCCAAGGAAACACTTGGAAAATAAGCTCATATTACCCTCCTTTCGCTATTCAAGTGTATATTTGGCGCTTACCCTCGCTCACACCCCAGGGTCATATTCTATAGCATTACCGTACCTCCAGTTAATTAATTAGGCCTTTTGATGCCATCAGTTCCCTCACGAGATGTTCCGCAAACAATACCGTGTTTTTTTTGTACTCGCATCGTACCTTTTTTTATGTTCTCAATGTATTTGAACAGACGTAATGAAGTATGCTCTCCGGTTTTGTTATATTTAGTGTGTTTTCTCCACGAGGAAAGACGGAAATAGAATGTAGCTTTTCATTTTAAATAAGGGGACGTGTTATTCGAAATAATAATGAGTGTTCGTGTTTTGTGATTATTCTTAGGCGGGTCGTTTTGAAAAGAAATGGACGGTGGTTCCGAATTCAAGATGAAGACTTTTAAAATTTGTCGTATTGAACAAACCTTTGTGTTTCCTTTTCGAATAGCTTTCTTTATTCTTTTAATTATTTTAGGAAGAGGGTAATGATGACCATGTACGATACATAACACATAATGTAATTTATTGATGCCCAAATATGATATTGCAATATCAACGGCCGGCGGTCTGTAGACTATAGACAAAAAACTTGGTTGTTGGTTGCGAAAGTTTTCAGATATCGATACCGGACTAAAACAGATTTCTCGTATCTCTAAACAATCGAGCTTTTCTCATTAAGACTGTTTATTTGCTCCGACAAATTGGTTGTATTTCCTCCCGGAGATTCATTAATCCCGCGCTCCAACGATAAAAGCATTAGACAGATTGTTTTGAAACTGTGCCTACATTGTGTAGAAATTTGAACCTACTGATCTTACGAGATTAGATTGATTTGGATTTTGTTTAATTTTATATAGGTAGCGTATTTTTTATCGTCTAATTCATTTTTATTTAATTCAAAGGGTATATTCACAAGGTCCTAAAAGGTAGGCTTCGCGTCTGGTCACCTTAAGGGCCATAAAAAACCGGGTGGCCATGGCGACGTCGCCAGCCACCGTAGCCAATGAAGTGTATGACTGGCGACGGACTGGCGACGTTGCCAGGCCGTCGCCAGGTGTGTTACCTGCCATACATTTCAATACGATTAGTTGGCTATGGTGGCTGGCGACGTCGCCATGGAAACTCGGTATGTTATGACCCTAAGTTTCAGAAGCTTTGGGCAGCGGTTTACACGTATCATCATGAAAACAAAGAAGTGTGTATTGGGTTTTTACCTTTTACATGTCTGTCTTTTTTTGTTTTTATTTTTTGTGTGTACCTTATGAAAATTCTAGTAGGTATTCTTAAACCAAAATAAACAGCAACCGCAATTTGGCCGACAGCACTTTTGTCACTCAAGCGGCCAAAATGACAAATTAATTAAACGAAAGACCCCGGAACAATAAAAGCCCGAGTCCCAACCCTAAACTTGCTGAGTGGTCCTTTGTTACCCCATTGTAATTTCGCCCCCATGATCAACAAACAGAAGAACAACAGGTTCTATTGTCATGAAAACAAAAATATAATGAAGGTTTTTTTCTAATGAAGGTTTTGCTGCTAATTGATTCACACAATAAATATTTTAATCGATTATGATCAGACATACGACTGAGGGGAGCTAGCTTACTTAACAATTTCTTTACCAAATACCAGAACTACTTTAGTTCATTCAGAAATCGAACTCAGCAGCTCACAATCGAGAATCAAATTCAAAGTATATTTTATTCATGCACTTTAGAGGAGGCACTTATATATCGTTAACATCAATATTTTAGCGTTACTATCGGTTCGTAACGGAATATTGTTTTCATTAAGAAAAGCCGGCAAGAAACTCAATGAAATGGTTACTCTCTTAAAAATAAAAATTGAAAACATTTTCAAACAACAACGTTATGTGAGCAGGCAGGCATTGAGAGGTTGCTTCTTCGACTGTCATCTAAACGATGCAGCGTTTTTCTGACGTCATAATACTATAGAGCGTTATAACGCCTGTAAGTAAAGCTTTATTACAGCTTAGAATGACCGCTCCGCGTTTATTCGCGTTATCCTTGTTTTATGGCGACGCCCCGGCATCTAGGACTTAAAATGGATAACAGTAATAGGATTGTTAAATGTCGCAAGAAATGTAACGTAAAATAAAATGGCGTAGTAATTAATTGATACTCAATTAATTAAAACTTTTAGTGTCCCTGAAAAATTGGTAAAAATGTTTGATATTGTTAATTTAAAATAAAATTTCTGTCTCGGTATAAGTTTATTGCTAAAAATAAGACTGTTGGGACTATACAATTCGTCGCGAATTAACAAAACTAGTTGGTAGACACTAAACAAATTACATTTTTGGTTTAATTATGTGAACCATTGATGTATTATAGAAGATGGTACCTCTTAGCATTGCAATCGCTAGACTTGTGCTCAGCTCATCACTACATGCAGCGAAATTCACACATATCTGTTATCGCACTCGCAATTCGACAATCAAGATCAAGGCACTTTGATGCGTGTTATTCTCCACAAGATGAGCCGTATTGGTAACACCGACATGTGTTCAATTTATTTCTCCGTAAACGACTGAGTCGTACTGTGTCCATGGACTTGGTTTAGGACATACTATTTTGGACAGCTACATGTCTTTGGCGTAAACATTAATTTTAATAAGGGTTGTAATAGCAAACGATTACTTACTTGTCATCTATTACTATTATAGTAGGTATTCTTTCCTCTCTCTCCGCTATATCTCGAAAATAATTCCCCTCTCAAATTATGCTAAACAAAAATAATGTTGTTCTCAATTTACGAGTATTAATAAAATCGGCGTCAGTGGCAGATGCTGATGACAGGTACTAAGAAAGGCAAAATAACACCTGCAAAACTGCTGGGGTGCTTTTGAAATATGATTGTCTTATTGCCTTCCCCGGGTCGCAAGCGTGGAAAGATAGTGAGATTCTAGACATTGAGGGATAATCCTATTTTTATGTCGTACAATTATATGAAGTATTACGAATCGTACTATTACGATTGCTGACAAAGAAATAATTTCCAAATTGGAAAATATGCAGACGTCGAAAAATTAACTAACTACACACGTACTATGCGTTAGGTATAAGTGGGTAGCCTTAGCAAATATTAATAGCGAATATCTTCATTCTATCTATTCTATCATTTTTTTTTTTTAATATTTCACAATATGTATGTCAAAAAATAATTCGTAGGTACTTGAGAGTTATAATAAAAAATACACAAAAGTATTCTAGATAGGTATGAGGATTATCCCATATTGTAGTTTTTCAGGCTCTTCTTTTTTTTAAAGTATGATTCTTTTATTTTTTAGAGTTCAATAGTCTCTGACAATAAGGTCGTCCGTGCGCACTTCGGACGTTTTTTTTTGCTGTTGATTTTTGTAGTGTATGACATTTAAGTTTTATTAATGAATGGCCGACCGGCCTTTATGGTTAATCTGGTAAGTTTTGACAGTCTGCCTTTTCTGTGAGAGTGAAGGATTTGGAAGAGGATTTTTTTTGTGATTTTATCTACTCTGATACGTCTCCCACAGAAGATATATTTTAATTTATAAACACAGTAAACGATTCCTTAGACAAGCCTGTCCAAATAATTTTATTTAGAAGACAAGACAAAAATAAGCTCCATTATGAACCAAATAACTCCTTTGTGACGCATAAACAACATCAATATCTCCGAACCCTAATTGTGAGAGTGCTTCGCGGCCGTAACACCTGAAATGCGAAGCGTTAAATCCTAGGAGCTTACGACCTTACCACACCTGATGCCGTTTATACACACTAAGCAGTGCTTAGTGTTTGAAAATAAACTTTATTATGCCGTGATAAAATTCAATGTGAATGGGGGAAATGGAAACTCGTTTGAGCGTTTGACTTGCCTCGCGCGAGGCAAATGCGCGTCCTTCCTCCCTGAGCGATGTCATTTGCCTCGCCTAGTTTGGCATAGTCATCAGACAGAACGATGTCAAACTGATTGCTCGGTTATACCTTTCTCTGTCTAGAGTGTCAGTTGCCTCGCCATTTGCCTCGCGCGGCATGCGACTGAGGCAAACGTCATGCTTCGCGAGGCATGTGGGTGAGCAGCCTCGCGCGGCATGTGTACCTATGTTGTAGACACGTCTGATGACTATGTTATTTACTATAGGTAACATTTTAGACATCTAATGTTATGGCTCGCATGGTTTAAAACAACCTACGTCACTCTGAGACAGTATAACTTTTTATTAATAAAAGCATCTTCAGAATTGGTGGTAGAGCTAGGCTATTGCCAATTGACTGGAGTTCATGTATAGGCTGGCTCGACTAGGGTAGTACCACCCTCTCACAGAAGTTCGGCGTAAAATAGTTATTACAGCTGCGTTTCATACGATGAGTGAGAGAACTGAAAGACCAACTTTACCATTTGTCATTTCAAACTATGTGTAGAAAAATCATTGCTATGCTTCTCTACATTATTTATCACACAAAAAACTTTCTACTTAACATTATCTACTTAAAATATGTGGGCATCTGCCCTCCCCCACCCCCTCCTACATTTAGGGAGTACATACTTAAGAACCTATTAGTGAAAACAACACATACTATACCACCCATGCAAAAACTCTTCTTCTCTACTTTGTCATTTAGTAAGTTACTTTTAGTTAGTTTTAATAAAAAAGTTCGGGTTATGCAGTGATCATTTATCTTAACTGCCAGCCGCATATGCCGCACTGTCTGCCAGCCTTGTGTGAAAGGGCAGCTCTGTTCTCTCCTCCCCTGGACCTGGAATTCCATCCCTAACTCATATTTAAGACCTAATTAACTAGTAAACTAGTAAACCTACAGGTAATGAATGAAATATAGTCGGTTTCAAAGTATGCCATACTGCTGATATATCTGTAATTTATGTAAAACGGGGTCTCAGCTGAAGAACATAATACATACTTACATTAGTTACTGTAAGAATAGTATGTCTCTCCCAGATTATATTATCAAGTTTGATAATTATCTTTACATAACTTTCTCGTATGTGTATGTACAATATCTGGAACCGGCAGATTACTTCGTGTTTCATGTATTTATTTCATGTTATCTCAGTTATCCTGGCTTAGTTTAGGATCATTTTAACTAACAACAACGATTTAACCTTAGGCAGGAAATGTGTATAAAAGCTGTTACTATACAAGGCATACTAATACTAAATACAAAAAAAAAACTATTTATTTTAATGATTAAAACATGACAAAATAAATATTCTCCTCCTTCAGCATAAGAAATTTACTTTACCTCCAAATATCATGAAACTGATTCAGCATCTGCGTGTTTCAGAACCATCCAATTTAGTGGGTATTATTGGTAAGGGCCTCAAAAGCATGCAAAACAAGTGATCAACATTCTATGAGGGTCTGGTTGTTTATGCAAAATACATTTTCACCTCTTCCATGTTCAAAACCCCGAGAGACCGGTCAAAGAAGCCCCTAAATTAAACGACGCCGACGCTCTGGTAAATTTGATTTACCTTTTTCTATTATTGTTTACCTCAAATAAACATAAGAATTCGGGCTATTCGCAATTTTTATTCGTGGATGGAAATATTCAGGTATTTGAAATATTTTCCTTGTTTTGTTTACGTGAGTATTTTCCACAAACCGGTAACAAAATAGATTTCTGATTGAATTAACAACATAGTAACGCTGATGTGGTGGATAGTGGAAGCTAAATTATTTGGCCAAGTGAGATGTTAGCACGTAGAGTGGATTCTACAGAATTTCGATCATAGGCACGTCATGAATAGGTATTTATTATAAAGTACACAGCCTACTATTTGCATAATACATACCAAGCTGAAGTCAAATGAATACTATGTCTGAGTAAGATCCTAATTATATTGGCTACGAATTAGGAATTAAATAATGTTGTCAATAAAACTATGGCTCTTTTGCGCATACACTACAATCTCTGGGAAAGATATACTTAGGTAGTTAAAGTTGTCAATTTTAGTCGATGCGCCAATATAATGAGCACCGTTGTCTTAAAATAATCAGTACCTAATTTACTAATTATTTCAATAAATATTTAAGGAAGTCCTTTATGTAGTTACCTTTTTGCAATAAATTTAATCTACCCAGATTTAAAGATGTATCACATATCGATATTCTTTTCCCGAGATAAAAGTATCAACCCGCAAAATCGAAATCGATTTCTAACTTATCGCTACGGCATCTCGCATCGTGACATAAGACACAATATATCCTCAATCCAATTTCGATTGTCTTCGGAGCTGCTCGGAACGCAAGATATTTCCCTACTCGATAAATTCCCGGGAGAGGACTGGACGGTCGACCTTATCCGCCTTTCCGCCTGACAACTTAAATTATTACGCAACAATTTATAATTTAGTTTAGTTTAAATTACTTTGGAAGATATTTGAATATTATGATTTAGGTTTTGAGTTTTGATAACCAACGGACTAAAAAATGCGTTTCCAATTAGTATGATTAACACAAAAACATAATTATATGAGTAGACATGATATATAATATTGATGTTACTCTTGTTCATACTTACAGAGCAACTAACTTAACTGGGTCGGTGTCCAGAACAGGAACAAAAATTTTCATTAGAGAAATGCAATATTTTGACAGTATTGTACTTACAACAAGCTCTCAAGCAACGGTCAGCGGGCCAGATAAGATTGTGGGACAACAGTTTAATTGACTTGTGGCGAATCGCATTCGTGAAATTACATTGTTAAATTTAAAAAAATCGAATGAATACCAACATACTTACAAAGTGAATCTAAATCAAGCTGTTTCAAAATATTCAGTAATAGAATATGACCACCGAGAGACCACCAAAAGTATCTTAGATATAACCGTTTGCTGAAATATATGCACACAGGCACCTCACAAACATTTTTTAGGACTATCACCAACAAAACAAGTTGACATACAATTTTACACATAACGGGTTTGAAATGCTATTCGTACAAAACTGGAAACAAATACACCAACGAATTCTTAACAAAAAGTGTCTGACCAAAAATGTACGGTTAAATAAACTTAATCCTGTTGCGGAAATTGTGATAACAGTCTCTGGGGTGTTAGTCGGTGGCGTGGTGTCGTGTTGGACGTTCCGAGAGCGGTCAGAATGGTCTCGTGAACTTGTTAAATCGGATTTAAAATTATGGAGTTCATAAAATTGTTTATAATAATGTGGAGTCTTTTTTACTAGCTAATGGGGCTGTCCCACTCCTGGGCAAAGTCCTCCCCTTCTTCCACACCACTCTTTCCAAGACAATTTTCGGCCAGGTTTTTCCATAAAAGTGTCCAGTTCATCTCGCCACCTCCTGTCACCAGTCTATATTGATCAAAAATTATAATTGGTAACCCTTTTAATGTCCCACTTCTAGGTACGAGCTTCCTCTCAATGTGAGGGAGATTTAAGGCATAATCCACCACGCTAGCCCACATAATAATGGATGGATTCATATTTAGCTCTAAACGGTTCAACATTGACTGTTTTCGTTTAAAGTCCATGAGTATAACGACCGCATTACTACCTATTAAAGGTACTCGTTACTACTTTTCATAGTGTTTTATTTTAATTATAAAGCTGCAATTTAATTATGCATCGATGGAATTTCGAATAATCGGAAATATACGAGTGCCCTGTACCGAGATAACAGGCTATCGCACAGACAGTTCCATTACATGTATTTGCTTCGCGGCAATTTATCTGCCAGCGCTTTTTGTTGGCGCGGCTTGTAAACTATGAATAGCGGAATCAATTTCAGCGTTCGCAATCGAAACCGAATGAATTCGAATATACACCACATTATATGTAGAATCAATCGGGTTGAGTTTTCTATAATTGTTCGCAGATCTGATGAAATTGATGGGAGTAAAAGGCGGAATATATAAGATGATGAAGATGGCCACAATCATGATAAAACAGCGAACAATGTAGGTACTGTTGAAGACAGCAATGTTGAAGATGTATCGTAAACTTGTATGTGCGGTTATCGCCGCGCTGGCACTACAGATAATTGGAGCGACGCGGGTGACGTGTCCGAGTGACCCTAACTGCATTTGCGGCGGCACCCTCGCTATCGAACTCAGTTGCAACATCGATGGTGAGTGCACTTAAATCTTCATGTTCACATCTATTTCCTTTACTAGTCAAAATTATACCCAATGTGGAACAGTATGTATGCCATTAAATTATTGAAATTATTATCTAGAAAATTTGCTTTTTCAGGTCGCACAGTGAAAATAAATTTGTTACCAAACATTTACATAAACATAAAATGTGAAAATGCAACAAGCCTAGACTACAGTAAATTGCCAAAATGTGCAGACAATATGAGTTCATTCAGATCAGTCAGTTTCAAGGACTGTCCGTTACCATCGTCGTCGTTCAAAGATGTATTGGCGAATATGGGAATCGCTAAAACTATGGCACTGATATTCCAGAATGCTAAGAATTTGTCAGGATATTTTGATAGAAAACACTTTGCAGGTCTACAGGACTTAACCAAATTACTATTGTCCATCAATGGAATAACTCATTTACCAGATAACCTGTTTACGGATATCAACAGGCTGACATGGTTGAATATACGATCGAATACTATAAATCTTTCAGAAGAATTATTCAAGCCATTAGAAAGGTTGGAAACTTTAGAAATTAGTCACAATCATATGACCAATATATCTTCAAATTTATTTTCGCATTTATCCTTCTTGAGAAAACTTTCCCTGTGGCAAAGTAATGTCACTTGGTTTTCCAAAGATCTTTTTAACGGAGTCGACGTACTTGAAGAATTAGATCTCAGTTCCAACGGGCTTAACGAACTTCCTACCTCGATATTTAAGCCTTTAAGAAAACTAAAGAAACTTACATTATTCTCTAACAAGTTCTCGGCCCTACCACAGAATTTATTCAAAAATAACGAGGAGCTCGAAACTGTAGTGATACTAAACAATGACGTCAAACTGAAGGAACTGCCTAAATACCTTTTTGGGAGCTTGCCAAACTTGAAGCAAATATATATTCAGAGAAGTGGGCTTGAAAATATACCGTACGATGTTTTTGCCAGTTCACCGCTAATTACGAACATATCATTAGCATATAATGACATTAAAACGTTGTCTGAGTCCATTTTCAATGATCAAATAAATTTGCTGGAATTAGACTTGAGCTATAATAAATTGGAGGAGCTTAAACCTAAACTATTTTCGTCCTTGGTTAGATTGGAAAAGCTGAATTTGTGTCACAACTCATTGGTGGAAATATCAGGGTGAGTAGATTTTTATTCATGCTTGCTCAATATCGTTCGATTGCGATATATCAAATAATTTATTTTTATTGCAGCCAGACATTTTCGTCTCTATTAAGCCTGATATACTTGGATATGGAGCACAATAAATTGAAAACGATTTCATCATATTTATTCAGCAACAATAAACAAAGAATGTCAATAACCCTGGCTCACAATAGGCTAGACTTTGAGGACAAAGAGTTGTCAAACAATTCTTGGGTGGTGAAAAGGACGTCGCCGTTCGTCCACACTTATAATTTGAAGCTATTGAATTTGAGCCACAATGAATTTAAACTGGCTTTTGAAGACTGGATGATGAATGGACACGAAAATTTGGATATCAGTCACAATTATATACAATACTTTTGGGTGCGTACTTCATAACAATTTTAAATACTGATACAAAGGGACTGCGAAATATTTAATCATTTAATTTTTAAAATCTATTACAGATTGACGATAGACCTTCAAGGAGCTATCAAAATTTAATGAAGAAACCGATGAAACAGATATGGATTACTGAAAATCCGATAATTTGTGAATGTCGGAACTATCTCTTTCTTGACTTTATCCAGGAAAATGAAAAAATCAAGGTAAATGATGATATCATACAAATAACTTATTAATCTTGAGAATTTAAACGTGTACCTAATTTACTAAAATCATTGTTTCAGATTGCTGATATAGAGCACCTACAGTGTCCATTGTGGTCAAAGGAAGCATGTTATATGAGATTTACAATATTTATGTCACTCGTAACCATTGTAATCTCACTATACATAATTATAATCATAGTATTTATAATATATAGGAAACATATTAACCTTATATTGAAGAAAAGATTCTGTACATTATCACAACAAAGCAGTAAGAAAGATGACACTCAGAACATTATCATCAGATATTCCGATAAAGATGAAGAATTCGTCTTAAAGGATGTAGTGCCAGTACTAAGGTGTTACAAGAGTTTTAAAATTCACACGAACCCTATTAAGAATTCTAATCAGAAGGAGAATTTTATTAGCCACTTCACTAGTTGCGTCAAAGATGTATACAAGTATACAACCCTCGTTAT
Source organism: Drymonia ruficornis (assembly GCA_947859195.1). Lineage (NCBI taxonomy): Eukaryota > Metazoa > Arthropoda > Insecta > Lepidoptera > Notodontidae > Drymonia > Drymonia ruficornis. The sequence continues at coordinate 5,148,011 of OX401913.1, read as the reverse complement.
CTTCTCTTCAAATTACTTGACTTCCACCTACAGTCACGTGGACATTAAGAAAATTCACAGCGAAATGCTAAAAGCCGAGAACACAATTTATATTTTCGTCGATATCGGCCCGGAGAATTCAATATACGCATTTCTGGAAGAGCAACGCGATGTTAGGACGACCGTACTGTGGAAGGAGGCAAATTTTTGGGAAAAATTCATGGCAGTATTATCTGAAGGTCACGACAAGGCGAAATATATCGAGAATTACGGTCCGATAAAATCGAATAAAATGTTGAACGCTAAAACGAAATTGCCGCCGAACATTTCCTTTTCCAAACTGCCTGACTGGCCGAATTTGTACGAAATGAACACACTAACACATAGTCAAGTTTAGGTTCACACTGGTACTTTTAGTGAGGTAAAGACTGACTTCTCCGCTACAATCACATCTAATCTCACTCATAGTTTCTACTCTTTCTTTATTACTTGTGTTACATTGAGTAGTATGTAACGCAGCTTGTATAAATTTTTACCGATCTATTTATCATGTAAAAATTAGGGTAATAACTTATTGTTTGTAAACTGTGAATAGTAAGTAAGGTGATTATTCGTTGTTCTGCGGTTAAACCATTCGATGACTCCTTCAAAGAAGTGTGTGTCGTCTCAGACGCAAATGTAATCGAAATGTAAGCGTTTCTTTTAAGTGTAAATAAATTTAATGAAACCATTGATATAAACAGGAACATTCAAGTTTCGTGGAAACTCCATGTTGTTAAGAGTTGTAAACTGCAGCTTATAATAAAACGTATACTTTAACAACGGTGTTTATCATTTAATTATCCCTGAGAACATGAAATTGGTCCAAGAGTACACACCTACATCATGCGTTAAGACGATACAAGAAAAAAATGAAATTTAGTTTCGGGGTGTGGCTAGCGTCGCGTGAGCTGCCGAAGGATATATCCCTCTCGCTTAGCTAGGACAGAACAGCTATGGAGTAGACTATAGTATAGTTATTTTTTGAAGGAACAATATTGTTTAATTCGTACAATTAAAATAATATGTCCCAGTGCACCTTTTAAAATAGATGAAATGGATGAAAATATTCAAATATATTTTTTTCGTTTTATATGGGATTTTTATGTCGAGTGTATTTGAAAAAAATAATTTAATTTCTATGTTGTTTTTATTGCTGAAGACAAAGTAAGTCAAAAGAAGACAAACGATACCTACAATATGCTGATAGATACGTATAACAATATTTCGATCGTATAATAGCCTATAACCAGCGGACGATCCAGACGCGTCCAACGATATCTCATTAGTCAAATTATTATGATAAAAATAGTTTGGACGTTATACGGGAGCAGATGAACATACATACATATCGGTCAAAATCATAACCTTCCGCCCACCGTAGTCGGGTAAAAATGTACATACTCTGTGTCAGTGACTGACTGCCGGATATGAGTATCTTTTTCATGTTTCGTAGGCAAAGGAATACTTTGGTACTTAACTTCGATGCCGATCATGAAGTCATCAGCGGTGTCATAATATTTTTTTTTACCATATTTTATTTATTTTTTAATTTAATTTTCAGTTTTTATTAATTTTATTGATTTATCCATGCATTTATTTTTTGTTTATCTTTTTATCTTTATTTTTTATCTATCAAAATCACCCTTAGACTGGTTACTGCCACAGGTGACAAGAGGGCTGGCTCTTTCCTTGCTCAAAAAATTAGCTTGACAACGGGAACAGCTTGAATACAGGGAGGACATGCGGCCAGTATCCCACGCGGACGGTATTTGTTTAATTAGGGGTAGGTTTTTTTTTTATTGTATTTTATTTTAATTTATGTTATATTATATTGTATTTTAATGATAAAACATGAAAAATAAAAAAAAAATATTTTTTTTTTAAATTTAATTTTACTTTTATTTATTGTTTTATATTTATTGTGAAATTATAATAATTTTAATAATCAATATTGGACTATGTCTGAAACAAATACATTGAATTGAATAATTTAAATACAAAAATTATCACATTAACTCGTTAAATCACGGTTTACACCCGCTAGAACGAAAAAGATCCTAACATGGTAGGTAGGACCTGAGGGTTGGCCAGTTAATTACTTAAAATACACTATATTTATTTCAAGAAAACATTCATAAGATCTGAAGGCGTCGGACTCGCACATAAAGGGTTCCGTACCACCGTAGAATAAACACATCAAAAATATCAAGTCGGAGACTTGATATTTATTTTTAAATGTTATTATATTTTTAGTATTTGTTCTGCACCGGCAACAGAAATACACATTCAGTGAAAATTTCAACTCTCTACCTGTTACGGTTCGTGAGATACAGCCCGCGCTGACAGACGGACAGACAGACAGACGGACAGCGTAGGCCTAGTAATAGGGTCCCGTTAGCACCCTTTGGAACCATAAAAAGTAGGCTATGTTCTCCGCCAAGACCCAGTCTATCTCCATACCAAAATTCATCAACATTGGTTCAGCGGTTTAGCCGTGAAAAGGTAACAGACAGAGTTACTTTCGTTTATAATATAATAGATTGAATAGGACGGACAAACATTTTCCTATCCATATCTGTAATGTTATTTTTTACGATAATTTATTGATGTATGATATATTTATTACTTGCCCATCCATACCTACAACAAACGCAATAAAGCGACTCCATTGTTTTGACAAGCAATGTATTCCCACTGTCGGCCCAAGACCATGCTGCAAGTATATAACAGTAAGCGAAATGGGGAGTTTTTACAGAAATGACACGAATAACTATGAAATGACAAGAGATGACACAAAATGACAAGAGATGACACAAAATGACAAGAGATGAAAAGAAATTACACAAGTCAAGGAAAAGCAAACGAAAATCACGCTGCAGTGCAGGTCGTAGGTTCGATTCCTGCCCAGGACATGCATTTGTGTGCATGAACATGTCCGTATGTCCCGAGTCTAGGTGTAATTAAGTGTATATTTAGTTTGTATTTACAAACAAAAAGTAGTATATGTAGTAATATCAGTTAACTGGTTTCCATAGTACAAGCTCTGCTTAGTTTGGGATCAGGTAGTCATGTGTAAAAGAATTTCCAAGGATATTTATTTATTTATCATAGGCGTCGGCGGACTGTAAATACTGTACTGTACCTGTAATGTGGCACGACCGTAATATTTTTTCGTAATATTTTTTAAAAAATCCTTCACAGGTCCGACGTCGAACAAGTCTGAGTGGACACTGACAATACAAAGTTAGAGAGAGACATGGTTAGTTCAAGTACTTAAAATGTGAGATGGCGATATTGTGCGCGCGCTCGGAAATAAACAACGTAAGCGACAAACCACATTTTCTTGAATTAAAAAAAAACTACTTCATGAATTAAAAATATGGTTGAAGGGTAGTTTAGATATCATTATTTGCTATGTTTTAGTAATAATTTCGTGATCTAAATCGTAAAAACATCGTGGTAGCAAGGAAAATTGTAAATAATTAGAGCTCATTTCATAATTTTTTTTTATCGAGAAAATTTCATCAAATCGTGATTTGGATTTAAAGATACTCAAGATAATATAGTCAAAAATCATACATCTAAATATAAGATTCCTAGTCCACATACTTACTTAAAGAAAAAGTAGAATAGAAAATCAACCAAATTTCGAACCCTCGTCTTAAGTAATTATAGGTAGACTATTGAAGGATAATGAAAAACGATACGATACTACTCGGAAGCCTTACGATAACTGATACCTTTGCCTGTTTTAATCCTATAGGTACAATGTTTTGCCTGTCTACCTAATATGAGTTCTTTGAACCATGTTTCATTATGAAATGTTATTTTTATAATACTTTTCTAATATAAGGAAAGTTATTACTGCAGAAACATACGTAAATAATTGAAAAAAAAAAACAAAACTAAATGTATAACTATTATATTTCCGATGCTCAGTCGCACTTTAGAAACATCCTGTATACATTATTTTATGAACACCACTAAAAATGTTTTAATCAGGATATCAAACAGCAATAGCCAATAACAAGCAGAACATCAATATCACGTGGGAATAAATGGTGTATAGCAGTTGGCGAAGCAAAGGGGACCTCCGTCAACGCTAAGCCATGGCAATGAGGGACAAGTGAGGGGAGCCGAGAGTAAACCAGGGGGCCATGCGCTCCGTGACTACGAACATTGCGCTTTCGGCAAGTTTGCAAGTGTATGAATGAATATGGGCCGTGAAATATTGGTGGCTATTTAGGATAGGGACCGCTTTTCCATGGCAACGGGGCAAAACCGACTTATAGAAGTTTTGAATCATTGTATCGAGGGGCAGTTAAATGTAGAGTAGTATAGATAGGTAAGTAACACTTCAAAATAGAAACCTGGAAGTACAAGAATAACCAAGTTATTTAGTCCTACTTTTGAGATAGCCTGGATATCAATTAGTCAGCGCTTTGGCAAAAAAATTTAAGTACGGTCAGCAACGAATGTCGCTGAACATTCCCAGTTTTTCAAATAGCTTGCACACTTTTGTTTTACACCAAATCCATAATTTTTCTTTATCGAAACATAATGTAGACATGTTGCTAATGTTTGGTTTTATAAAGGTTTACCAACGTTTGTAGAATAAAGAGTATAACCGATTTGAAAAATTCTGAATGTTCAGCGACTTTCGTTGCTGACTGTACCTCTGCCCACAGATATCAGAAAAATACAGATGGAGTGCGTAGAACACGAAAGTGAAGCCACCAAAGCAAATACAAAACGTGAAAGCGAATACAATCTCGCCCTATAGCTACACAACTTTACACGCACACAAATGTATATTTCCTTAGTGCCGCTCCTAGTTGTCACGCACACATAAAATGCTACCCGGCTTCACTTCGTTTGTTGCCAAGACTCCATCTGTCTACTTCTATAATCTGTGCCTCTGCCCATCAGTTTTGGATTCTGTAAGTACATTTATTTAGTTCTTATCATAACTGTATGTTACCTTCTTCAACAACGTGACAAAGAAACCTCAGTGCAAAGGACATGAACAATGCTCTACCGTCTACGATTATCATCATCATCTTCGAAGACAACTTGGCGCAGTGGTTTGAATGATGGCCGCCTGGCTCACAGCATCGGGAGGTTGCGGGCACCAGACGCAAATTCGGAAATGGCCTTTTCGCAATTTGCCCTGGTCTGTCACTGGGATTGCCCTCAGTCTATTGTATGGTAGCCATATTACAAGCGTTGCTTAGTACAGAACCATACAGTTTGTGTGTAAGTTTGCCAATATCTTTGTTGCTCGGTTACTCGGGAAAAAACGCTTTACTCGCAGAATTATTTTCGTGCCTCGACACGAGGCAGCATTGGATAGCATAACGGCAGTTATACATCAGCAATAAATTGTCGGTTATGAAAACCTATGTATGTACAATGTGTTGGTAATGGTACCTACGGTATTAATATGGGAATACTTTTTATTGTGGGTTGCTTTTCGCTCTACTTTGTATTGCGACAATATTTTAAATTGCTAATGAAATGGGGAGCAGTGCCTTATAAAGGAGAACAATGTAGATGATGTGGACACATTTCCATATTTATCTGGTGGATAACAGTTATCTGACAATTCTGAAATAGGTCCATAAGAAACTTTTAGAAGCAGCAAGTGGATAAACCCCCAAATTCATAGAGATTTTAGCCAGTTTACAATGGTTTTGATAAGCATTTTTAGGAGCAAATGTGATTTGTAATTCACTGCAAGTCGATCATAACTTTTTATGAATTTGGGGGTAAATGTTCAGTACCGTAACAAACCTGGAACTAGTTTTGACCGTCACTACAAAAAATATACATAGTATTTTTCAAAAAGAACGGTAGATAGCACAGATGGTAGGTACAATAAAAAAAAACATAGTTGATGGTTTAAAAAAAAAAATAATTGCATGTAAGCTAGTTTGTACCCACTATGTGTCCCACCCATTAAATACATGCACAGAGATGGCAGTCGCGTACTCGTATTTTATATTTCAACCCCACCGGTCGTAAATAGCACCACTAGTGGGCAAAGCACATGCGCCCATAAATATAATTTAATATCATTAACACGAGGACGGGCTTATTTACGCTGCGGCTGTACACAATGACGCAGTATTATCTACTGATAATTTTATAATAGTGTTTGGTTATCTCAGTAGTACCGCCTATGTCCAGTGGGGTTTGATGCAATGAATGATATTGATGCAACCATAGACAGCGGTATATGTTTATACCCAAGAATCTACCTTTTTCGACCTACACATATCCCGCGGACAGGTACAATCTTCCAGTCATGACGAAGGGAATGCCACTTTCACCGTGCAACGTTAGCGGGTCAGGAAATTTACATAGTCTTTTGATTTTTTGGGTACCGTACTAAAAATAGAATAAAGTAAATTTGGTAAGCGGTGTGTTTCAACCTAGACATGTTTTTAGAGCACTAGTGTCTATTATATAAAACTTAATTGAAAATTACAACGACCAACTGAAATGGAGATGGTTAGGTCATCTGATACGAGGCAACCTAGACAAATGTATAAAGTCAAGAATGGTACCCAAGGGACTCGAAAAGAAGCAGAGGTTGACAGTCATGCAGATGGGACAATAATTTGAAGCTCACTGCCGGCCTGAACTAGAGAATAGTTACGCGAGACCGAGAGCATTGGAAAGAGCTAGAAGAGGCTTATGTCACGAGGAATATTGAGCTAAAAGAGTTTTTTCTGTAATATTCTGCCTTAAGTTTTACGCTAAGTATTTTTCTCCGTATTATTTTATTTATATAACGTCATTGGATACATAATATAATACAGAGCTATCCCAAAATAACAGTGTCATTATTGCAATGTTTTGAGGCTGGCCTCGCGGTATTCGCAGCACGTCCCGCCTCGGGCGATCCTCTCGGGACGGCCTCGGAATGAGATTCGTCCCGTAACCCGCAGATGTATGGCCTCCCTAGCGCCCACAGTCGCCATTGATTAGTTTTGAGTTATAATGGGAATATGAAATACAACGGGGAATTTTGTTTGGATGATAGAATGTTGGGATTAATTATAGAAATAGGTCTACTAAGAACAGCTGAATTAGCAATTTTTTATCTGGTTGCGTCTCCACTGAAATCATGTCAAACAATAAGGCGCTACAGTATCCTTTTTTCAAAGCGTTTCAGCTGATTTGAACCCGCAACTTCGATAAGAGAATCTGTTTTTCACAAAGCAAGATCAGAGAGATTGTTCTTAATGGTTTGTTAAAATTACACCAATCTAATGATATGAAAAATTTATCAGAGAAGATGACTGGAGATTTAAGTATTAAAACATGTATAATAGCACCGAAAATTGATATATCAAAACACCTTTTGTGAGCTCTTCTGCATAGCTTGCACCAAAAATAACTTCGGGTCTATGACGTAAGTTCCAGAATATTCCTGAAATATATCAAGGAAGTATGTATCAGATTCAATAGATGGTCCATATTAAGTAACAATGTAACGAATAGAAGCCTGCCACCGGATAATAGGATTTCCGGCAAAAAATATTTCTCTCATAGAACAAGAAATGAGTACCTTAGCGAGGCTAATAAGTTTCGGCAAGGATCCCATTTCTCGTTGTATTTTCTTCTATAAGGTATAACGCGCTTGGTTTCTTCATACAAACCATGATTATAATAATACTGTTATAGGTCTACGCGAATTATAATTCAGTTAATTGTGTCATTTAATAAAAAAGTTTGAAAAGTTGAATAGCCTATGACTAAGGTGTCTACTCACTGTGGTTGCGGGTTTCCCGCGAGAGTCAAATTTTGGAAACTACCTTTTAGTAATTTGCCCTGCTCTGGGTATTACTGGGATCGCCCCTAGTCTACACGGAAGCCATAGTACGAGCGTCGCTTAGTTAGGGACAAAAAGGTTGGTGTGTAAGGCGAAGGCTAGACGTAAAGTATATACTGTGGTCCGTCAGTATGGTAAATAATGATGGATGTCATTCCATCGACACAGGCTACACGTTCAGTATTTCTTCCGTCATTATCGTGACGTAGTTCGTCCAGTGCAGACGTCAAATGAAACACGAAAGCTTTGTATGGATATTACCTTAGCGCTTGGTTTAATCCGCAATCTCAGAAGACATGTCCACTCTCTTGCTTTCGCGGCGTATTTACCATAAACTGTCATTTTGGAATTGAAATTTGTGGTAAATACTGTCATCCATCAGTACACTAGCCTACACAATCAGTTTGGACCACGGTTTTTGGTAAATAATGACGGACCACAGTATTTACTTTACGTCTAGCCTTCGCCTAAGTCTGGCAATATTTAAAAAAAGAAAAACGTGACACGGGAATCAAATCTAAGTAGGTACCCGTTATAATGCGCTTAACGGTCTACACACCTCGGACGCGATCATCGAAATTACGAGTTATGACAATAGGTTTCAAATTACGAGGCCAATGTTATGCAACTTGTGCCAAGATTGAGCAGTACAAGTTTGTCACCAGTCTGCCAGCAATCAGAGCTTGCCTCATGCAATATTCATAGGCACGGATGCGGCCCAATGTTGCCACCGCGATATATTTACCGTTGATACGTCAGCGGAAATAATTTCTAGTCTTGCGGCTATTATGGGTTTTTGATGGGTCCGATGTTGGGGTTGGGGTGATGTTATATACTTATTGTTCTATTGTTAGGGAAATGTTACTATCGGCTATTATAGGTTAGTAATAGTACCTATAAAAATAAAATTATTATTTAGTTTTTTTTATTTAATGAAAGCTGCATTTCACTAAATTTGTGTGGGTGTGAGGTAAGTTTTTTTGGAACTAAGGTGGCAAATAAGCGTACAGTCCGCCTGATTTTAAGACGATACAAGAAAAAAATGAATTTTAGTTTCGGGGTGTGGCTAGCGTCGCGTGAGCTGCCGAAGGATATATCCCTCTCGCTTAGCTAGGACAGAACAGCTATGGAGTAGACTATAGTATAGTTATTTTTTGAAGGAACAATATTGTTTAATTCGTACAATTAAAATAATATGTCCCAGTGCACCTTTTAAAATAGATGAAATGGATGAAAATATTCAAATATATTTTTTTCGTTTTATATGGGATTTTTATGTCGAGTGTATTTGAAAAAAATAATTTAATTTCTATGTTGTTTTTATTGCTGAAGACAAAGTAAGTCAAAAGAAGACAAACGATACCTACAATATGCTGATAGATACGTATAACAATATTTCGATCGTATAATAGCCTATAACCAGCGGACGATCCAGACGCGTCCAACGATATCTCATTAGTCAAATTATTATGATAAAAATAGTTTGGACGTTATACGGGAGCAGATGAACATACATACATATCGGTCAAAATCATAACCCTCCGCCCACCGTAGTCAGGTAAAAATGTACATACTCTGTGTCAGTGACTGACTGCCGGATATGAGTATCTTTTTCATGTTTCGTAGGCAAAGGAATACTTTGGTACTTAACTTCGATGCCGATCATGAAGTCATCAGCGGTGTCATAATATTTTTTTTTACCATATTTAATTTATTTTTTAATTAAATTTTCAGTTTTTATTAATTTTATTGATTTAACCATGCATTTATTTTTTGTTTATCTTTTTATCTTTATTTTTTTATCTATCAAAATCACCCTTAGACTGGTTACCGCCACAGGTGACAAGAGGGCTGGCTCTTTCCTTGCTCAAAAAATTAGCTTGACAACAGGAACAGCTTGAATACAGGGAGGACATGCAGCCAGTATCCCACGCGGGCGGTATTTGTTTAATTAGGGGTAGGTTTTTATTTTATTGTATTTTATTTTAATTTATGTTATATTATATTGTATTTTAATGATAAAACATGAAAAATAAAAATAAATATATATATTTTTTTAATTTAATTTTACTTTTATTTATTGTTTTATATTTATTGTGAAATTATAATAATTTTAATAATCAATATTGGACTATGTCTGAAACAAATACATTGAATTGAATAATTTAAATACAAAAATTATCACATTAACTCGTTAAATCACGGTTTACACCCGCTAGAACGAAAAAGATCCTAACATGGTAGGTAGGACCTGAGGGTTGGCCAGTTAATTACTTAAAATACACTATATTTATTTCAAGAAAACATTCATAAGATCTGAAGGCGTCGGACTCGCACATAAAGGGTTCCGTACCACCGTAGAATAAACACATCAAAAATATCAAGTTTGAGACTTGATATTTATTTTTAAATGTTATTATATTTTTAGTATTTGTTCTGCACCGGCAACAGAAATACACATTCAGTGAAAATTTCAACTCTCTACCTGTTACGGTTCGTGAGATACAGCCCGCGCTGACAGACGGACAGACAGACAGACGGACAGCGTAGGCCTAGTAATAGGGTCCCGTTAGCACCCTTTGGAACCCTAAAAAGTAGCCTATGTTCTCCGCCAAGACCCAGTCTATCTCCATACCAAAATTCATCAACATTGGTTCAGCGGTTTAGCCGTGAAAAGGTAACAGACAGAGTTACTTTCGTTTATAATATAATAGATTGAATAGGACGGACAAACATTTTCCTATCCATATCTGTAATGTTATTTTTTACGATAATTTATTGATGTATGATATATTTATTACTTGCCCATCCATACCTACAACAAACGCAATAAAGCGACTCCATTGTTTTGACAAGCAATGTATTCCCACTGTCGGCCCAAGACCATGCTGCAAGTATATAACAGTAAGCGAAATAGGGAGTTTTTACAGAAATGACACGAATAACTATGAAATGACAAGAGATGACACAAAATGACAAGAGATGAAAAGAAATTACACAAGACAAGGAAAAGCAAACGAAAATCACGCTGCAGTGCAGGTCGTAGGTTCGATTCCTGCCCAGGACATGCATTTGTGTGCATGAACATGTCCGCATGTCCCGAGTCTAGGTGTAATTAAGTGTATATTTAGTTTGTATTTACAAACAAAAAGTAGTATATGTAGTAATATCAGTTATCTGGTTTCCATAGTACAAGCTCTGCTTAGTTTGGGATCAGGTAGTCATGTGTAAAATAATTTCCAAGGATATTTATTTATTTATCATAGGCGTCGGCGGACTGTAAATACTGTACTGTACCTGTAATGTGGCACGACCGTAATATTTTTTCGTAATATTTTTTAAAAAATCCTTCACAGGTCCGACGTCGAACAAGTCCGACTGGACACTGACAATACAAAGTTAGAGAGAGACATGGTTAGTTCAAGTACTTAAAATGTGAGATGGCGATATTGTGCGCGCGCTCGGAAATAAACAACGTAAGCGCCAAACCACATTTTCTTGAATTAAAAAAAAACTACTTCATGAATTAAAATATGGTTGAAGGGTAGTTTAGATATCATTATTTGCTATGTTTTAGAAATAATTTCGTGATCTAAATCGTAAAAACATCGTGGTAGCAAGGAAAATTGTAAATAATTAGAGCTCATTTCATTTTTTTTTTTTATCGAGAAAATTTCATCAAATCGTGATTTGGATTTAAAGATACTCATGATAATATAGTCAAAAATCATACATCTAAATATAAGATTCCTAGTCCACATACTTACTTAAAGAAAAAGTAGAATAGAAAATCAACCAAATTTCGAACCCTCATCTTAAGCAGTTACCGTAGCCTATAGATGCCCGCAACGCGCAAGACATGGCACGTTGCCGACCTGAAGGGGATTGGGATAGAGGGAGAGAAGGAACAACGGGGGCAGGTTCGGCTTCCGGCGCTCTCACTCATCGTACGAAACGCAGTTAAATTAGCTACTTTACGCCGTTTTTTGTGAGAGAGAGGTAATACCCCGGCCCAGCCAGACCGTAGGTATATGAGCTGACATCAATTGGCTACAGCTTCGCTCTACCACCGTAAGTCTTAAAGTTGCCGTAAGTAATCATTGATCTTTATACAGGCTGACTGGTTAAACACTTTACATATTGAAGGACATGATAATTTATGGTAACATGAAACGTAAAAAAATAATAATTAAATAAATACCATTGAACTACAGAGAAAACCGTAATTAAATTAATGTGCTAAAACTCGGAAATTGTGGACACCGCAGTGCCTCGCGTAGAACGCTAGTGCTAATGACACTTGATAGGTACGTCAAATCAAGGAGGTACGATCCTGACCACGCTTATTGTTTTGAGTGGATAGTTAAAGATAAATTAGGCACTCTATATCAATATGTAAAGTGTTCAAACAGTCAGCCTGTATACTTGATGGACTTATCTTCATAATATCCATGTGCTATCCTTTCGGAAACATTTACTAATACACGCTTTCCCAAACAATGGAATGAACCAAGATGTGACAAGAGCAAGATTGAGCGGTGCAGGAATTAAATACAAAGTATGCCGTCCACCACGGCGATCAGGGCGCTCGCCTCATGCAATATTCATGTATACGGACACGGCAGAATGTTACCACCGCAATATATTTGGGCGGCCATGTCATACTGACGATGCACGTTAGTATTAGCTCAGGTAAAGGTAAGAAATGAAAGCTTTTATTTCTGAGTTATATTAGGATTTATACGCACTCGGTGTCCGGTTATTGGGTGCGTCTTAAAAGGGCGAGTAGTGCGCCCGAGCAATCAGTTTTGTCATGTGATACGTCATAAAATGATTGCTTACTAAGGGCCTCTGCAGACTAGCTACTTTTAGCATCGGCGATCGGCGATTTTGATGCTGCGTCTCGCTCGTTCGCGCTCGAAGAAACGCGACGCAGCATCTATACGTCACAAAATCGCTGGTCGCCGATGCTAAAAGTAGCTAGTCTGCGGAGGCCCTAAGGGCCGCCACATACATACGGAATTCCGTTTCGGAATATGACAAGGATTCCGAACGCAGTAAATCCATTCAAATGTATGGACGTATCACATACGTACGGTATTTTTCCGTTCGAAATTCTTCCGTTTCGGAATTCCGAATGGTAGCCTGTGCGCCCGGAATTATTCCAAACGGAAATAAACGTATGTGTGTGATAAGCTTATCCCGATTCGATATTCCGAAACGGATTTTCACATTTGTTTACAGATGGCATTGAAATGGCAGTCGTTAGGGGACTTAAGGGCCTGGCCTATTTATTGTGACTTGGATACAGATTAACAAAAGTTATGACTCGAATGTTCCACCGGTCCATTGTCTGAATGGAGATTAGGCAGGTCCTCCGAGGATTTGCCTAGTGCCTAGACAGACTGTTAGTTTACGGACTTTAAGCTGGATATTCACGAAACTGTAACGTTGGTCCGTAAGTTTCATAATTCTATTATAGTTCCAGGCCTTAGATAAGCCGGAAAATGCTAATATTGCAGATTTGGTACGCGCACGGAGTAAAGACTAAAGAAAGAGGTGCCCTTATTAGATATAGGTACATATGTATGAAAAAAAACGTGGTCATTGTTTTTTCATTTTCATTGTTCTATCTACCGGTAAATAGTTGAACTACTCGCTTCGTTTTATGTCGATATTAGTACTAGGCCGACCACTCGGCCGAGTTGCTTAGGGCCAGTCCCCTTAGTAATTGGTCCATGGGTACGCGTATTTAATACCCGCTACGCCCACTTAAAAGCTTTCAATTTAAATACAAGGTCTCATAAACAAAAAATGTTTTCTCTTTGACGACCTGTGTTATCCCACTGCTGGGCAAAGGTCTCCCCTTCCTTCCTCCACTCGTTCCTGTTTATGACAATAGTGGGCCCATCCTTCACGTAGAAGTCAAACTCATCCCGCCATCTCCTTCTGGGCCTGCCGTGATACCGTTTGGCAATTATTATTTTTTTAAATTGGGACTAAGTCCGCCACACATTCCCACCACTGTTACTCCTGCCAGGAGGGGCCAGGATGAGCCGGGATCGACAATGGTGTCGACCGTTTGGCTAGTCACGGGATCCAATCATTTTAGCCCAATGGGTGTTTGGCATGCGGCAGAAATGGCCAGCCCAGTTCCATTTGAGCGTACATACGCCACTAAAATACTAATGTTAATATAATGTTGGCACTGGTGTTACTTTCTATTATACCAAAAAATACATAACTTATTTACCTACATTTCTTTCAATACCTTTCCAAAGGTCGATTCGAGCATTATGGAAATGGGTCGTCTAGAACCCGGTCTAGACATTTATTATCGTCAGACTGCGACCTAAAAACTAAGGGAAATAGATTTTTGAAGATAAGTAGCGACAATTCATTTATCATTCCGTCGGCTGTATTCAATTGTCAACCATTAATTACTTAGCTAGACGCGTACTGATGACAAGTCAATTAAAAACTCATCATCTATAGTACAAAACTATCGGTAGTGATGTTTCTTTTTCATTAATGTCGGATAATGACAATATTGCCTTTATGTAAAAGTTTATACCTTTGTATTTAATAAAAGGGCCGATCAAGGCCTACGCTTCTGTAATGGGACTATACACAAGGTCAGAGCCGCCGCGCCTAATTCATCAGTTATAACATTATACAGCGATCAGATCAAAACTGGCCATGTCTGGCTGTATTCGTGGTACGTCGTCAAAACGAATTGCTTGAATCCGCCGTTCATATAGAAGCATCTGACTTCTCGAGCACTCCGCTCGCGTCTTGTAGACGCAGCCTGTATAGGTCTTACTCCCACTATGTAAAGGTGCGATTTCGTGGTACACGGCAGACGGCAGACGACAACGACAGACGGCGAAGGGATGTGCCGCAATGATAGACGGCATTACTGTGCAGTATTCATCAGAGGACTAGGAATCGCCGTTATACTGTACTCAAAAGAAATTAAATTATTTTATTTAATCTACGAGCCATCCTAATTAAGCCAAAAAGGTATCACAAAAATAGCCGACTGAAAAAAATACAGTAAGTATTTAATTCTGTTTGAGATTTTTTGCGCCGATGATCAAAAGGTCTTTTTATTTCTAAGATTGTTAATAGAAGATGAGAGATAGCAGGCGTAAAGCTAATTGAAGCAAATTGGCTCAGTCGGGTGGAAAAAAGGCGAATTCTGTGACAAATATAAGACGGTACGAGTGAAAGAATTTCATGCGATCGTTTATAAGGCTCAATAAGTGACGCAAGATTCCTAGAAATTAGTGTATTATGGATTGAATTTAGATTGCCGGTGTTAATACAAAATTGAACGCATGTCTGGTGAAATTTCCCTTGCAAAATTCTACTCAAAACGAGTTTGTAATAACACGATGATTATTTATTTATTGTAATGAGAAATTTAGAAAAAAAATAGAGTCGAGTGATACTGTTCACTACCTATGCACTACCAACGCGTGAACGTAAAAGTTTATCCACAATTAATAATGTATTTTTGTGGAGTATCATGACTCTATCATACGCCGTGATATTGTGAATACCAATCGTTTCATTCGTATGACCCTTGATGATAAGACCGAATGAAACGGGCCGCGGAGCCGCGCAGAGACCTAATATAACCTGTATACACTCGATTATGACACGTTTTGCCGATACAAAGCCGATACGGGTACAATGATTGAATCGGCACATATTATATTATATTATATTATGTGGACAAGCCTTAACGCGGCCTTTGCGTGACCGATCGCGTAGGTTTACATTACCAACAGGATATGACGCTGTTATGGGTAGCACAAACTAGCGAATTGCATTTTATTTATATGGTTTAATTAACTATTTGAAAAGCGTATCGTTTAATTTCGGTATGAGTTGCCTTAGTAATAAAGTTTTGGTATTACAGGAATAGATAGGTCCTTACTTTAATTTTCTAAGGAATAAGTTTGGCAATAATTTTAGACATTTTATTGCTGAATATTTTCTCATGGTGAAGTACTTCGAGCAGTCTCAAAAAGCGATGACGAAAATAATTTGAGCGAAAGCTCGATGTAGGTAATATAATAATACCAGGTGTAGGTAGTATAATATCTCGTGCCTGGTTATTTAATATTTTCTTCCGAATTGATGTCTGTAGGTGCCATTATTCTCACAAATAAACTCGAGAATAACAAGTCGAACATTGATTGAGGAAAAGCTGTTACCGCTTGGTTGCCTAGCAACTCGTCAACACTTGCCTACTGTAAGGGTGCGTTTCGATTGAAGCGGAGCGGGGCGGAGCGGGGCCGAGCGGACCGTGAATTGGCCAATCACAGTGCTCGAAATCTCCACTCCGCATCAGTGGAAACAGTGTAAGCGGGGCGGAGCGGAGATGAGTGGACTTTCGAATAAAACAAATGAACACGCGGCCCCGAGCCGGACAGAGCGGAGTCGAGCAGGCTGTGGTGCCGAGTAGTGGGCACGAAGCGGAGCGGAGCTGGGCGGAGCGGGGCGGGGCGGGGCTGGGCGGAGCGGAGCGGAGCTGGGCTGGGCGGAGCGGAGATGAGTGGACTTTCGAATAAAACAAATGAACACGCGGCCCCGAGCCGGACAGAGCGGAGTCGAGAAGGCTGTGGTGCCGAGTGGTGGGCACGAAGCGGAGCGGAGCGGAGAGGAGAGGAGCGGAGCGGAGCTGAGCGGAGCAGAGCGGAGCTGAGCGGAGCTGAGCGGAGCAGAGCGGAGCTGAGCGGAGCTGAGCGGAGCTGAGCGGAGCTGAGCGGAGCTGAGCGGGGCTGAGCGGGGCTGAGTGGAGCAGAGCGGAGCTGAGCGGAGCAGAGCGGAGCAGAGCGGAGCTGAGCGGAGCAGAGCGGAGCTGAGCGGAGCAGAGCGGAGCAGAGCGGAGCTGAGCGGAGCAGAGCGGAGCAAAGCGGAGCAGAGCGGAGCTGAGCGGACTTTCGAATACAATATATGAACACGCTGCCCTGCTCCACCCCGCTCCGCTTCGCCGCGTTCCGCCCCGCTCCGCTTCAATGGAAACATTTGCCACTTCTCACTGCTATTCTCCGCTCCACTCCGCCCAGCACCGCTCCGCTCAACCCCGCTCCGCCCCGCTCCACTTCAATGAAAACATTTGCCACTTTTCACTGCTCTTCTCCGCTCCACTCTGCCCAGCTCCGCCCCGCTCCGCCCCGCTCCGCCCCGCTCCGCCCCGCTCCGCTCCGCCCCGCACCGCTTCAATGAAAACATTTGCCACTTTTCACTGCTCTTCTCCGCTCCACTCTGCCCAGCTCCGCCCCGCTCCGCCCCGCTCCGCCCCGCTCCGCTCCGCCCCGCACCGCTTCAATGGAAACAGTTGCCACTTTTCACTGCTCTTCTCCGCCCCGCTCCGCCCCGCTCCGCTT
Organism: Drymonia ruficornis; assembly: GCA_947859195.1. Lineage (NCBI taxonomy): Eukaryota > Metazoa > Arthropoda > Insecta > Lepidoptera > Notodontidae > Drymonia > Drymonia ruficornis. The sequence continues at coordinate 5,130,749 of OX401913.1, read as the reverse complement.
CAATGGAAACGCAGCCTAAGGGTGCGTTTCGATTGAAGCGGAGCGGGGCGGAGCGGGGCCGAGCGGACCGTGAATTGGCCAATCACAGTGCTCGAAATCTCCACTCCGCATCAGTGGAAACAGTGTAAGCGGGGCGGAGCGGAGATGAGTGGACTTTCGAATAAAACAAATGAACACGCGGCCCCGAGCCGGACAGAGCGGAGTCGAGCAGGCTGTGGTGCCGAGTGGTGGGCACGAAGCGGAGCGGAGCTGGGCGGAGCGGGGCGGGGCGGGGCTGGGCGGAGCGGAGCGGAGCTGGGCTGGGCGGAGCGGAGATGAGTGGACTTTCGAATAAAACAAATGAACACGCGGCCCCGAGCCGGACAGAGCGGAGTCGAGCAGGCTGTGGTGCCGAGTAGTGGGCACGAAGCGGAGCGGAGCTGGGCGGAGCGGGGCGGGGCGGGGCGGGGCTGGGCGGAGCGGAGCGGAGCTGGGCTGGGCGGAGCGGAGATGAGTGGACTTTCGAATAAAACAAATGAACACGCGGCCCCGAGCCGGACAGAGCGGAGTCGAGAAGGCTGTGGTGCCGAGTGGTGGGCACGAAGCGGAGCGGAGCGGAGAGGAGAGGAGCGGAGCGGAGCTGAGCGGAGCAGAGCGGAGCTGAGCGGAGCTGAGTGGAGCTGAGCGGAGCAGAGCGGAGCTGAGCGGAGCTGAGCGGATCTGAGCTGAGCGGGGCTGAGCGGAGCTGAGCGGAGATGAGCGGAGCAGAGCGGAGCTGAGCGGAGCAGAGCGGAGCAGAGCGTAGCTGAGCGGAGCTGAGCGGAGCTGAGTGGAGCTGAGCAGAGCGGGGCTGAGCGGAGCTGAGCGGAGCTGAGCGGAGCTGAGCGGAGCTGAGCGGAGCTGAGCGGAGCTGAGCGGAGCAGAGCGGAGCAGAGCGGAGCTGAGCGGAGCAGAGCGGAGCAGAGCGGAGCTGAGCGGAGCAGAGCGGAGCTGAGCGGAGCAGAGCGGAGCTGAGCGGAGCAAAGCGGAGCAGAGCGGAGCAGAGCGGAGCTGAGCGGAGCAGAGCGGAGCAGAGCGGAGCTGAGCGGACTTTCGAATACAATATATGAACACGCGGCCCTGCTCCACCCCGCTCCGCTTCGCCGCGTTCCGCCCCGCTCCGCTTCAATGGAAACATTTGCCACTTCTCACTGCTATTCTCCGCTCCACTCCGCCCAGCACCGCTCCGCTCAACCCCGCTCCGCCCCGCTCCACTTCAATGAAAACATTTGCCACTTTTCACTGCTCTTCTCCGCTCCACTCTGCCCAGCTCCGCCCCGCTCCGCCCCGCTCCGCCCCGCTCCGCTCCGCCCCGCACCGCTTCAATGGAAACAGTTGCCACTTTTCACTGCTCTTCTCCGCCCCGCTCCGCCCCGCTCCGCTTCAATGGAAACGCAGCCTAATCAATGAACCATTACAAATTATAAATAGGTACTTGTGTAATATTTAGAAGCGTTCGCTCGAAATCCATCCTACCATTTTATAACATTCTAGAATTTTAAGAATTTGGTTGAATTCAAAATATGAAGTGAATTCTGCATTGAATATTTTTCACTTTAATATCATTGGGATCGCCTTTCAGTCTACCCTGATTTGGCTGATTACTCAAACTGACCGTCGTCTACTGGCAGCGCTCAAGTTGTAGATTGGCTGGTAGGTAACCACATTTTATCATGTAATTTATCCCACGGGAACCATACATTTAACTGGGATAAAAAGTCTATCTCTATAATCTACCTCTGTCCAAATGTCATCCAGATCCGTTCAGCCGTTCTGGCGTGATTGAGTAACAAACATCCATCCATCCAAACTTTCACATTTATAATATTAGTGGGATTAGATAGGTAAATAGTGAATACTTTAGCAACATCCATTCTCGCCCACATACATTTACATATTCAGTGTTTGAACTAATGGCCTATAATAATACGTCATTTATAGAAAATGAATGAATACACGTCCAATACACCCATAATTATTAACTAGTTCGGTGTACATTAATATCATACACATACACTATTTGTCGTCATCACACATTCAGTACCTAGGTATTAATTATTCTGGGTGCTTTTTACTATATTTAGATATACTTTATCATAAACTATCATAAAGAATATTGACTAAGAAATTTTGGTTTAAAAGAAATGCGTGCAAGTATACACAACATCCAAAGGAAATGCTGATTCTACATGTTTCAAAAGTCATGCGGATTGTGCATTACATGTATTATTATTTTATTGCATACAGCCTATAAGCCTAACAAAATAATAAACGAGCAATAATATTAAAGAAGAGAAAGTAATCACGTGTTTTAAAAATATGTTTAAAAAATGTTCATTAATTACTTTTCACTACTACCAGTCTCAGAATCTACGGCCCAAAAGATTTCCTCAAAAATATCACGTTCATTTAAACGTTCCTCCCTAAATAAGACGAACACCGGTATTAAGCAATAAAAACGTGACCGAAAAATCCAAGGAAACAAGCCTTGAATTACGTTTACCCGCCCATCATCATTACCCGTATCTGAGCAAATTTGAAACGTACCCTTTACGAGCAGACGGTCCGGCCTTCTTTGGCTTTCGCCTTTGTTGTAGTAAAAGGTACCTAAGACCCTTCTAATATTGGATATGCATTGTTATGGTATCTTAATAATCTATGACTATAGAGTATCTAGTACATGGATTTTATGTAGGTACTAGCTATAACCTGGACGCGAATAACTTCATTCTTCTTAAGTTCATAACGGGTTATAACTCAATTGGTGCGTCCAAATGCCTCGCATGCCGCGCCCGAGCACTCATAATATGACATTATGTGAATGCGTTTCGACGTCAAAACTGAGTGCTCGAACGCGGAACGCCTCATGTAGACACAATTGTCTATTCAAACTTTTGAACCTTACCTACAAGGTTACGTATGACTAGTTATTTTTTGTAAGAATTAATAATTAATTAACTTTATCTGCAGTAAATGAGTAACGAGACTCTACCTAGCATATTTTTATGCTCAAATATAACTCCATTTCAAACTCTAACGTTTAGACGTAAAGATAGTATTCACGTACACTGGTGCGGAGTAATTTCATTTGTTTGTAAAATATTCTTCCCCTAACGTCATCTGTTTTCATTACCCGCTCGTCCACCGGGCTCGTAATGACTTCCAATATTGCTGTTTTACCTAAACACTGTTATTTATCATCATAACTGCGCACAATGCCTTTTCTATTCTTTGCATATTACATATTTTCGTATTCATTATGGAAAATTTTCTATACGTTTACCTGCTGCCAAACGGGTATCCTTCGATTACAAAGTAGTTTAGTATTACCTACTTATAATTTTTTACTTAATGTTAATTATTTTACAGAGTGTATATTTTGACGAGAGACGTATTCAATTCCATGATAATTCATTCTTACACGATATGAAAAATATAAATAAAAGCAACACCAATAAATGACAGAGGAAATTTAACAAAAATGTTTTTAAAAGTTTCGCAACATGAGAGACCTTTGCGCTAGCGAGCGACTAGGTATTCGTAATCTGATCGAAGGGAATTTACTCGTGTAATTTATCTTAATCCATTGTCTATTCAAAATCCATTTTATATTATATTTATTTCATTAAGTCGTAGATAATAAGGTCAAAAGTAGGGCAATGTTTTTTACATAATTATTTGGAATGAGAATCGAATACTGAATACATTACTCGTCTTACCTAATACCTTGTTACTGTTTGTAGTAGTATGCTTCTGGTAAGGATCAACGTCCAAACCAAACAAGCAAGAACTCAAAGCAAAAAATAATTCTTGAACATGTTACTAAGGTAAAAAACGTGATCTTTATACTCAACGCAGTCTTCATTTTATAGCCAGTTAATCCCTGCACAACCTGCAAAATGCCTGTAAAAATGTTTTCAGTGAAGTTTTTCAACGCTCCGAGGGCTTTAAATTTTAACATCTCGCTAAGACTTGAGCATCGCGCGCGCCTTGAAATATCTCTACTTCAGAGAGGCATCACGGGGAAGGTCAATTTTTATCTATAGCGTTTACTGCAATAAATCGACAGTGATTTTTCAGCCTGAAATATTAGCGGTTTCAGTCCCCATATCTCTAGGGCCGGGCGCAGCAGAGCCTGTTAATAAACTCCATTTTTCCACGTCTGCAAAAACGCGGAAAAGTCGAAACAGTGCAGAAAAAGCCCTCCTTTTTCCCCAGGACCACTTTTTACACAGTGACATGTAGTGAAGTGACCGAATAATTTGCTCATTTGTCAACGTCTACGTTTGCCTCGAAGAAAAATGATTCACTGAATCTGTCGGGGCGTCACGTCTCTGAATTAATTGAAATAAATTACCAACCACGCGTCAACAATTTAATCTCTGGGGGAGTAATCTGATATCTGTCAAAATTACTCAGTGTGATAATCATGTACACCGGATGCTACAGAATTTATGGGCGAGCTTTAAAATATACTTAAAATAAATATGCCACGTGTTTTGCCTGTATTTCAACCTGTAATCCCTGATGGGGTGGATGTCCCTGATGGGGTGGGGTGTCATATGTCCACATTTCACAGACGATACATTTGAATAAGGTAAACTTATTGTCACTTTTTAATTGACAATACAAAACTGCTTGATCAAAAAATCTTAACCCGAGACAAACGATGATGCTATCATTGTCAGTAAGTACCTAAGTACTTAGTAAAATAGGTCTTTGGGAAATAAATATTACCGTAATTACGGCATCATAAGGACTAGCATGAAATGAAATGGAAAAAGGACTAACAGGGCGGACAAAGAAACATTGGTACAACCCTAATAACGAACGAGACGGTTGGGGAATTTTTCGCAAGAGAAAAATTAACGTATCGACTTTTTGTTCGCTGGCAATGTTGGCACGTGCTCATCGTACTGTAAGTTTGCTTTGCTGTTGCTCAAACAGTTCGGTCAGGGGCCTTTCAACCTCAATAGAATATTCAAAGGTCGGCCTGTGAAAATATGGTTCAATTGGAGCTACGATCCACGCGGGATTTCCACTTTAATATTCAAGCAATGAAAAATATCCCGTCATAAAAACCGGTCCGTATGAGTTTTTAGCGGCAACGTATTTGAATATTGATGTTTATGGAAAGTACGAGGATGCCCCACCTTTAGAAATATAAAAGGCTCTATTATAGTGACGTACGTGGGCCGTAAATTCAACGTAATGGAACTATAGATAACATCCATGCGACATTGCGCTCTGTACTCCGCAATGTTGGGATTTTTTTACTGACTACGGAACACCTTTCATTTATGAAGTATTTTTTAAATGATAAAAATATAGAATACTTAGCACCCATTGTGCCAGATACATTAATGCTATTAAAAGTGTTTTTTTTTTATAAACTTTCAGGTCAAATTCAACCAATTCTTTGACTCAATCAATCAGCTTATGCTAATATTATTTTAATTTCAATTACAATGAGAATTTCGTTATAACAACTTTTATAAACAGCCTTTTTTACAACACAAAACCATTTTGAATTTATAAGTTATAAATTCGAATATTTATTTTTAATAAAATATCGGCCTTATCTTAACTTACATGTAAGTCCCAGAATCTTTCATGCATGTATTATCAGGTAATAAACCAGGATCCACTTACAGATAGGCTTCGCATGAGAAAAAGAGCATTACGGCGTAATTTATCACGGTTTTCACGCCATTAAACATGGAGACTGCAAAAACCGCCTCCTATACGTGATAAGCTCCATGAGAACTGAATTGTCTGCGAACATGAAAAAATGTTACCACAGAATCAGATAATCTGCTTCAGTTCATCGTGCTAGGATAAATTGTTGGAACATTGACGTAGATAGTTTTTTTTAATCTGTGGTGTATTCGTTCATACCCATGAATCTAATAGAGAACATCCTTGTTCATACCATAGGAAGAAAAATCAAAACGTTATCTTGCACTGAAGATGTACAGATGAAGATGTACAGATGTAAAAACGTATCTTATTCCTTTGAAATTACACCCTTCAATATACTCAGCATCTAAATAAAACAAAACATTTAAACGTAGTATGAAAATATTCTTAAAAATACAATTCGTAAATACAGTAGGTAGTAGTAGGTCCCAGGTTCGATCCCCGGTGGGGCATGCACCAATGGATGAATTTTCATCTATGTGCATAATTTACAGTTCGCTGACGGTGAGGGAAAACATCGTGAGGAAACCTACCTATCCCTCGGGATTAGGTAATAGTCAGTTCCTGTATACACGGCGACACTGTTCACCACCTGTCACGTTGGGTTCTGACTATCTAGTGAAACGTGGGCTTTGAGTCGGTTAATACCTCCACAATGTGGTGGTGTATGGCCACTCAAGCCTCTGACTACCCCCGAACGGGGATAAAAGTCGTAACGTTACATATACCTACTCAGCGTCTAAATAAAACAAAACATTTAAATTTCGTATAAAATATTCTTAGAAAATACAATTCGTAAATACAGTAGATTTCACAAACAACCATTTTTATCATAAGTATTGAAATGACGATAGCGAAAAAGAAAGGTCCTTTCAAAAGGTTTGTTTTGATAAATTGGAAGAAATAAAGAAAGGCTTACGTTGAGTGTACGAAACGGTTTTGCCATTTCGATGAAAGGAAAAATTTGAATAATTTAGTACAAGTAGGTAACGTAAAGTATACCTATTCTTTTGAGATTTTTTTACTGAGATTATTATAATGTATTATGTAGGTATCTACTAGATGAATTATTTACAGTTCGCTAACGGTGAGGGAAAACATCGTGAGGAAACCTACCTATCCCTCAGGATTAGGTAATAGTCAGTTCCTGTATACACGGCGACAAGGTTCACCACCTGTCACGTTGGGTTCTGACTATCTGCTGAAACGTGGGCTTTGAGTTGGCTTAATACCTCCACAATGTGGTGGTGTATGGCCACTCAAGCCACTGACTACCCCCCGAATGGGGATAAAAGTCGTGACGTTATATTTTATATTTATTTTCTACTAGATGAATTATTGTTTCTCATAGGTTTAAATTGCCGTCGCATCGTTATGCTAAGGATACACTAGACACTCAGTCTATCTCAGTGTATCGACACCGCCACTACAACTTTAACAAGGTGTCCCGGTGGACACACGTAGACACTTGATGTATACACTCAGTTTGTTAGTGTCTCGTGTCTTCGTGTATCCCTAGCATTAGTCACGTCCTTAGCTTAATCTCTAATTAAACTTATCGTTAACCGGACAAAATCCCGATTCAGAATACCCGAGCATTTTTCCCATTCTCGACCATTAACAGACATGACATGCTTATCTCCTCGCGTTAATTATAAAACAACTCCTGTCACGAGCAAGGAATTAAAAAGGCAAATTAATTACGGATCCGACACCATAAAGAACTGGGTCAGCAACCTAATCACCATTGGTTATGAACTTTGCATAATGGGAGCAGACCAAAGACATTACCAAGAAAGAGGGAGATGTAACTATCCAAAATAGTTTATGCTACTAAACGGAGTCCATGGACAAAGTACGATTCAGTCGCTCGCGGCAAATAATGTTGAAAACATGTTGGTATTGCCAATACGGCTCATCAAGTGAATTCTTCTTATGTATTTAATAAGTAATTTTCGAATTGCGAGTGCGATAACAAATGTGAATTTTGCTGTATGTAGTGCGCTGAGCACAAGTTTAGTAATTGCAATGTAAGAAGGTACCATATCTGCTAAAATAATAGATCAATGGCGCAGACATAAAGTCCGTTCTTCACCCATGGCCATTGTTTCGAAAGGCTAATGGGCTCCGCGCGGACCGTGTATTCAAGTGTCAAGAAGATGAATGTCACGTTATTTATGAGGTCGTGGTGAAAAAAGGCTTATTTTGATACCTGGCTTTCAAATAGGGGTGTATATACGTTATATTATATTGCGCTTTACATTATCCGAGCTTCATTCATCGCGATAAGAGATTTTCTTTTAACATTTTTAGAATTTTCGTACATTTTTATGGATGTTGCCATTGATGTAGTATTTTAGCAGATATGGTACCTCGTAACATTGCGCTCATCAGACTCGTGCTTAGCGCACTACTGCATGTAGTGAATTTCACAAATCTGTTATCTCCCTCGCAATGTGATATCTTAAAGGCATTTTGATTCATATTATTTACCAGAAGATAAGCCGACATGTTTTCAACATTATTTTTTGCGTGCGACTGAGTTATACTGTGTACATGGACTCCGTCTAGTAGGACATAGTAATTTGGGAATTTACATATCTCCCTCTTTCTTGGTAATATCTTTGGATGTTGCTAATGTATTATTGTAATAATAAACATATATCCGGTTCAGAGTCGAATGCGGGTATGCATAATGTATCTGTAGGTACAATTAATGTGCTATCAAGTTTACAGATTTTTACTTTTTAAGGGGTCACAACACAAGTAAATATGATCTTGTGGTACCTATTAAATCTTTAGGAAATAAGGTGCCTCCAAAGTGTCATGACAAAGAACCGAAACAAAAAATACCTCTTCTAAGTAAGTAATAAAATAACGACAATTGGCTACAAACTTTAATTGGAGATCTGCCAATAATAACCCGAAACTAAGAGGCTTTTTCCTTTTCCTTGGTTTTATTTCAGCCCCAAGCCTAACCGACTGTTATCGTAAAATAATAAAAATTACTGAAAACTTTCTAAGGCAGATGTTACAAGGAGTATTAAAAAATAATCTGCGAAGTAAAAAGCGTGGCTAACGTCTGGCCGAGGGTAAAATAGGCTATGCGTCAGTCCGCCCTAAAAAAAGTATACAATGACGTCGATCAATAACACGTCGGGGTTAAACTTAGATACCCCTATATTTAGCACTTACCAGATACGAGTATAGTAGGTAATCATATTGATCATACTATGTCGGTACCCACGATTCGAGGTGACTGCGATGCGACAGCGACGAGACAGCGACGCGACAGTGATCAAACATATAGCAGGGCCGCATCACATAGCGAAGATTTGTATAGAAATCACCATCGCGACGCAATAGCCTTACCGGTGCGTATATTTTTTGCATAAATTCAGACATTCTAAACAGGCACATTCAGTGTTGCATCTTTTAGGCAGCAAAGATGGTACAAATAAAATAAAGATTTTGGGAAAAGGAATAAACTGCTGGAAGCGACTTAAAGCAGATGGTTAAAAAGATCTATTGTGCCATCGGTCTTGATTATACAATCTTGACTCGTCCCCGTTACCATTTCGCCGCCAATCCGCTAAAATACGGCCTCTCCAGTATATCACTATGATTGGTACAGCGCCAAGGAGACACAATATTTTGATACAGCCATCTAACGTATTGGAAACGCAGATCGGGAATAATAATATATGTCACAAAGCTTTTTCGCTTTTCGATCAGTATCGACATGACGCAATTTGTCTTTGTGACTGTACTTTATCGGCAATAAGTATGTGCCTATACGAGATTGTATTAGGTTTTTATGGGGCCGTCAAAATGGGAGCCCTGTTTGAGGAGTTCTTTCATCTTTCAGAAACAGAGATAGATTGCGGCGATATTTTTTGGGCTGTCAGGTCTAGTGTTCTTTATAAATGTCCTGTAGCATGAAGTATGAAATAATGAACAATGTAAAATGATCATAATAAATTATCTTGTTTATCATAATAAAGTTGGCTCAGCTTGCGACTTTCTTGATCGGATTTTCTTAGATGGGGGAGGTAGGGGTGAGTTAACAATAAATCATCTCGTACTAAACTTATATTAGCAGGTAACAATAACAGCATCGAAAGACGAGTTTCCATCTCAATAATTACCTACCGTTAATTTAAGCCAATTATCAAAGCTTCCAATGAGTTTCATAGGAAACATCGTTCAATTTCCATGACAGCCTTCAAAGATCAAATAATTTTGTTCGCCAATTTCCGTCCGCCTTTCTAAGAATCCTGTTTATAACAAAGTTAAATAGAAATTTTGAAGCATCTCGATATTGTTCTCTTTTGATTGACTTATCACATCGCGGACTATAGAAGATTGAATATTTGAAACAGGAAACTGACAAACACAAAATCCGAGTACTTAGTAGTAGAACATGAAACATCCCTATTTACTAAGACGGCCCAATAGTGTAAACAAATCCCAAGATTATATCTTCACGGGCATTGATCGTATCCTGTGAAAGCCGCTCTATGCATATTCAAGGCAGTCAATAAGCCCATCCTAGATAAACAGGACGGTGGCATGCGTTGTCCCTCAGCGTTATGATGAAGTGATCTCAGTACGAACTCATGCAATATTCATGGGCGGAGAATGCGGCAATTTGCCCAAAACACCTCATGTTCAACAAACCAGCAGATGTAGCTCCTTGTACTCTAGGGATAAGAGGTTAGTTATCTTTTGTATCTGTGTATGACGGCGTCTAGCAAGCAACAGTCGCGAGGAAAAATTGTGTACAGAATTGCATATGAGATTTTGCTATCCACCGTATCTTAGAGCAGAACCCACCTAGATATTATTTTCAGCAAAACAGAAACTGCAGAGATTTTATATTTCCTTACTGTCTTTGTTTGCAAGAAAATCCTATCCTACTTCCTACTCATATTATAAATGCGAAAGTAAGTGTGTGTGTGTGTGTGTGTATGAATGTTTGTTACCACGTATCTCCATAACTACTAAACCTATTTTAATAAAATTTTAAACGTAGATAGTACAGGCTCTGGAATAAGACATAGGCTAATCCAATTTCTAAATGGGCGAAGCCGAGGGCCACAGCTGGTATTAACATAAGAAGGCCCCATTTTTTGTATGATTATCGCACCCGATTACTATCTTCCAGCAACCAATCTATCACCACTGGAACATTGTATTAACATAAACATTCACGTAAAATCGGGGCCAAATAGCAGAACCTCGTTGAACACCCAGAATTTCTTCAACTTACCTAATAAAGATTTATTGGTGCGATAAAAAAATTCATAGGAGTAGCTGGCCGTAAATAATTCGTGGCATACCTGCGAATGCTGATTTGACACGGGTCAGGGTGGAATTCACGGCATATATTTCATTTCTCCGGCCTACGAATGCGGCCGTTGGAAATTGAAATTTTCCGACCGTCTCCGCTATCTTGTTATTGGGCCATTGGTTTATGAGGTTTGACCCTTCGAAGTTAAAATTTTATGTGGCGCGTTGAGTTAATTTTTTTAGTCGTCGATTGAATCCGAAAAGAGATTAAGGGATGGGAGAGAGGGACGCCTTTGTCTGTCTATGATGAATCGATATATAGCTTCGTATCATACCCCAAAACTGTCAATTTACATTGTCTTCATCCGCTATTTGAAATGTTCATGTTATGATTATGTTCAGTAATATCCGTCTGTCCCGGATAAACTACTGTTCTAATAATAAAGCAGTGATCTTGGTACCTAAAGCTGGGACACACAGTATTCGCGTATCTCTCATTCCCTGAATAAAAGCCTGGGTTCACGATATTCAAGAGGCAGGATATAAATAACAGAAGGCCGTTTGCGTCGACCCCTCATACTTCACAAGATGAGAACTCATCGTATTCTTTTATTATTGAGAATGAAAATTAATTCGTAAATAAGAGTTATTTTTAGGGTTCCGTACCCAAAGGGTGCCAACGGGACCTGTCTTGGCCGATTTTTTCATGTTCATAAAGTGGAAAACAAGCGTACAGCCCGCCTGATGTTAAGCAATTGCCGTATCCTATAGATGCTTGCAATACCAAAGGCATCGCTCCCACGTTGTCCACCAAAAGTGGAGTGGGATTGAGGTAGGCGGAGGGGAGGGGTTGATCTTTCGGCTCTCTCACTCATCGAACGGAACGCAGCTCTAATAGCTACTTAACGCCGATCTTCTGTGAGAAGGTGGTACTACCCCGGCCGAGCTAGCCAATATACATATATGAGCTGCAATTAGAAATAGCTTGTCTCTACCACCGATGAGTTTAAAAATGTGTTTATTCAAATAATAATTTACTTAATTACATACAGAATTCATAAAACATACTTGTGTTTACTGAAAATACGAGTTAATTACTTTTTCACAAGTGATGTTAGAGACAGCTAAATTAAAGCTGAGGCAATAAACGTGATTTAATGATAATTAAAACTAATAAATTCTATCTCGTTATTTTTTTTTCGAAGCAACATCACACAGAATAAAGATCCTTATTAACGCGTACCACATCCCAAAATCGTGTAGTGTCGAATCTCTATTTGAAAATGGACAAAAACAAAGCGCTCTCATTGGGCTGTTTGTCCGACGCTCATTAATTTGACCGCGCGGCTAACCCCAAAATATCCTGAACTATTAACTACCTAAACTGGGTGCACAATAAATTGAGACTTTTCATATATAAATCAGGGTCAGACGTGTCGCAGAAGGTCCGCAGATAAACCCGATGGTATAAAGAGGAAACTATGTTTACCAGGTTTATTTGGGAGAAAACCGGATAAGAACTACAAACAGAAAAGTCAGGTACAAAAACTCAAAAGTACAGTGATTTGTTCATCAGATGTGTGCATATGGCACGCATGCCTCACCCGAGCACTCATATTATGACATTACGTCTATGCGTTCCGACGTCAAAAGTGAGTGCTCGCGCGAGGCATGCGCCTGATGAAGACGCCGCCATCAGATGTGTCCATATGGCGCGCATGCCTCACCCGAGCACTCATATTATGACATTACGTCTATGCGTTCCGACGTCAAAAGTGAGTGCTCGCGCGAGGCATGCGCCTGATGAAGACGCCGCCATCGATTAATTGTTAGCCTACATTAAACAAACAACAAGGTTGTTAGTGGGAAATTTTGTTTACAGTTACCCGGTACCCAGGTACCCGGGCAAGAAACATTGGAGGTCAGATATCCTTCGAAAATGGACGGTAATTAATATTGGTATAATAAATATCGATTGATCATATACCAATTGTGAGGTCCTAAACTGAACATACATTAGAATATTTATGATTCCAATAGCTTTGGATATTACTAAGATGGGAATTATTAAAAAAAACAGTTTCAATAATTTGCTGTTTTCAGAACCCGTGAGTTCCGGACCCAATGAGGATTGTTCACGTTTAAAATTGGAAAATATTCTAATATTTTTTTCATGTTTATTAAGCAATGGAAATTATGCCTTAATCTTCTTTTTCAATAAGGGTGATGGCGCCATCAGTTTCATAACCAACTTATCCCAAATGTTACACCAGTTTCACCCGAATAAGGCCGTGAAAAACTTAGACTATCCGAATAACATCCGGGCACCTGGCAAGCCCTACGACATAGAGCAGCTGGGCCATCGCGAACTCAGTCACATTACAACCGGTTTTATGTGGGGACCCGGCGAATCTTGCTTTAATACCGTACGTTTCCTAAAGAAACTTGCACAAATTGAAACTCGGGAACCCCGGATAATTGGAATATTTCGTAGCAACTTTAAATTTATTCACTTTAACAACTTTGGGATTGCAAGATAGGAAAACTTGGAGGAAAAATTCAAAGTTAATTTATTCCTCAATTGGTGAAATGGTACGTCTATTATTATTTCAGTACTAGTCTTTTTCTGTCTTTCTCAATTTTGTTATGCCGACAGAGATATACTTTATTTAAATTAGTTATTAATGAATAGATTAAATTTAAATATTTATATTACCTATCCCAACTTATAACTATTATGTATGTGGTCTGCAGACCTAAAAATCTCCTAAGCTTTCAACATTTGTTGAAAGTCGTACAGCAAACAGTGGAACATTAATATTCTTGAACCGGACAACTCAAAATGATAAAAGACTTGACATAAAAAGGGAAAACATAAATGAAAATCTACTTAAAGTGCTTAAAGCTCTCCACATCGCCGGCCATGTTTCCTTGGCTCTTAAATCCGGATATCCGCCTTGTTCTGGAACTCGCTCTTTATTTGTCTTAAGAATAAATTTGGCCATAATGGTGGATAGAAATTTATTATGCAAGAACAAAGTTAAACAGAGTAACCACGTTGAAATATTGGTATCAGATCAGATTATAAATAACGACACCATCTGTCCCTAAATACTGTAAATATGTATTTACCCAGAGTCTTTTAACTAAGTCATGTGACGTGTTATGTCGTAAGGACGCAGAAGCAGAAGAATAAGTGTTTTGTAACTGTTATCAAGTGTCTCCACTCAACAATAAATCAACCAGAATGAAAAACAACCAACAAAAAATAGATCTCGAATGATAATTCATGTAAGTACCTGACACATTACAAATGGTAGGCACAAATATGAATATTCAGTTTTCAGTATCATAAAATATTCAAAAAGCGATATTTTCTATTTCAACTGTATTTTAAATGTCGTTTAAAAATTCCAAATAGTTTTTACCCACGGAATAATTTAACGTTTTGAACGGCACTACGAAAAAATGAAATTTTAACTACCACGCTGGATTTCAAAACTGATACCATTTCGTATTTTAACATAGGCTGAATTGAATTTGAATACATTGTACTGTTTGCCACTTTTTTCTAAAAATCATATTGAGTTTATTTACTAACTACAATATGTAATCTACGAGAAAAATAAGGAATATGCCATATTTATTTTCAGTTTCAGGGATACAATATTTCATTTTCACCCTTCACGGTATGTAATTTTATTACCGGGATCAAATTTACGACATTCGATACTTTTACGGCTGTTGAATCTTAAACGTAAACGGGTTACGGTCCCTATTACTAACCCTCTTTGTCCTTGTGTGGAATTTTGAGAAGCAATTTCGAGTTTTAATAGATTTTACTCGTTTTATTGCTACGCCGATACGGCTTTTAATATAGATGTTGAAATTAAATAATGGCAAATACCTACTCTTTGTATTATATTTAGTGGGAATTGAGAATCTTTTAGTATAAATTTAAACAGTTTTAGTAGCTACTCACATTAAATTTTAGACTAGGATTATACATCCAAATATATATTAACTTTAAACTTCATTTTAAAATTCTTTTACAAAGTCAGGCAACTTTATTTTATTTCACCTGTCTGCCAAGCCTGTGTGCACTTCCCAACGAAACAGGCAAGGTAGATATGTTTTATGCGTCCTGAAAACAGTATTATCCACGTGTAAAGCGGATTCTACCCGCAAAAATGCAATATGAGCTAAACATCTGCTTCAGAGCTTCAGAGCTGGCTGCACTGTAACATCGTGACTGCAGGATTTCATTCAATTTGTATTCTATGACTGTACCTATGCTAAAGAACTTATGTCTGTATTATATCTCGCTGTTCACTATTTCCGCAGATTATTTTCAGCGACAAAATTACTGTCCAAAATATTCCCAAGAAAATTTTATCATTACATTATAAGCTTGTTGTGTGCAAACTGCATCCCTACTTCGATTTCTTGAAGCTCAAAGTAAATTCAGCAAAGTAACGTCAAAAGCATTTTATATCGTGTTCAGAGTAGAGGAATCTTCACTGACACGTCGTTTGATGTTTCAGTGCAGTATATCTCAATTTTGTTCAAAACACGCCAATATACTAGACTTGGGGAATCAAGAGCGTCGTTTTAATACAAGTTGTCAGATTGTGATACAAGTCACGTAGGGGGTGCGGTGGTCGCGGGGGACCGACGAGCCACCCTCCCTAGACCACGTGACTCCGCTGCACTACTGATGCCCTGGTACCGGCGGAACAAAAGCTGTTCTTTTATGCAAGACTGCTAACAATATTGCTTGAAAGTGTGAAGGTTCATTGACTTCTTTACGTTGTTGGATGAAGTATATTGGCTATAATGTTGGGTAATGTAGAAAAGAAAAAAATATTCAACGATATACCAGATACCAAAATATCAGACAAGATACCAGCGTCATATAATTCGGCAGCTACACATCGATAATACAAGCGTGGAAACAAATTCCATCTCAATTTACAATCACAATTTGCCCTTGTAAAACTAATTTATTGTCCTAGATTAAACTTGGAACATCTTGCTCCGAGCTTAACGCTTTCTGCGCCAAATTAAAAAGCTGAGGATGCACAAATAGTTTGGCAAATTTCCCCGAGCGTAGCCGAAGTGCAGGCCGAGACTGCGAGTGTGGAGGCCCGATGCTACATTCCCAGAGGAGAATGCGAATCACGTCCACAGCCAAGAGAATTCCGCCGCTCCGATCTCTCAAATTATCCCGTTGGACAGAACACTGGACGTACTGCCAAGCACTCGAGAAATTGCTTGTCTATATGTGAGAATAATACGCCAATAAAAGAAGGAATGAGGCACGGGATAGCCGCACTCGATTGAATATGTATTTATCGATTGAAATACTGACATAACTTCGTTGAGTAGAGAAGTATAGAAATTAATTTCTGATTCAGTTGGTAGCATTACCGGAAGTTCTATATGTTTGAGTCAGGTTTCAGTGGACGCTAAAACAGTAGTATATGTAACTCATATTTAAATTAGTCCACGTTTGTCTTGATATATGACTGCTTACCAAATAAATACAGACCGATTTTCGTCGTTCATTTTAGTGTTTTATGAATATTAAACACGGTACTGTTTTATTACATTTCAAAAGTATTTAATAGTACTTATTACGATTTAATCAAAATGCAAATGAACATTTATCAATGTGTATATCACGTAGCTATAAACCGTTTAATGGCGCGGAGCTAGCAATTAACTCCAGACTTTTGCTATCGACAGCTTCTGTAATGAACGTAGACTGGCTATATAAATCTACCTACTTACATTTTATATGCTATAACTTTTAGCTTTTTCGAATCAAACTTATAACAGACTAGTTTCTGCCCGCGACTTCGTTCGCGCATAAGTTATCCCACGGGAACCATACATTTTACCGGGATAAAAAGTAGCCTATTTGCTATTCCAGACTATAATCTATCTCTGTTTATCTTCGTTAATAACAGTGTCATGTTTATGTGTGTGTTGTTGAAGTGTAGCGTCTCTTGCCTTGCTTATTTCGGAGGTCAGCACACTGGAGCTATTGTTTACTAAAATACATTGTATTAAAATAAGTAAATAGATGTGTCCATATGGCGTGCATGCCTCACCCGAGCACTCATATTATGACATTACGTCTATGCGTTCCGACGTCAAAAGTGAGTGCTCGCGCGAGGCATGCGCCTGATGAAGACGCCGCCATTGGCGATTTTAAAAACCAAACAATGTAATAAAAGACAAGCCCGCTGAGTTTCTTGCCGGATCTTCTCAGTCGAGATCGCGTTTCCGATCCGGCGGTAGAATTTAAGGAAAAAAATTAAAATGACTACCTATTTGTAAGTGCCTCCGTAAGCCCAAACAAAATAAAAGCTTTGACTTTGACTTTTTGCCAAACTTCATCCAGATCCGTTCAGCTGGTAAATTTCGGAAACTGCCTTTTCCCTGGTCTTTGTGTCACTGGGATCACCCCCAGTCCATTGTACAGTAGCCATAGTACAAGCGTTGCTTAGTTTGGGACATACAATTGGTGTGTAAGTCTGGCGATACTTTAATTATGTTCTTTCACCAGATTAAATGTAAAAAAGTCAATTATCATGAAACTAGCACCCGTAATGACTGCGAGCAAATTAAATCTGAGGTCATTTAGTTTTACCGACATCGATAATTACTACCGCACCGCCTGCCGACCCTTTTAACGCACAACAAACACGTGTATACTTTAATTATATACCTACGCTTACATATAATTAACAGCAGGCTATTGTAGATTGAAAACCTAAATTTTATGACATTAACAGCCGAATAATCAAAGGCTAATTCAATATTTAAGTCCACTTAGCAGTTTGAGACGTCGTTATCGGTCATTTTTTATATGGCGCGTCAAAGTTAAGTAGCTCTCAAATTTAAGTTGCGTACGAGTATTCGGCAGTAAAACAGTCCTATGCATTATTAAAATTGTAACGTCACGACTTTTATCCCCATTCGGGGGTAGTCAGAAGCTTGAGTGGCCATACACCACCACATTGTGGAGCTATTAACCAACTCAAAGCCCACGTTTCACCAGATAGTCAGAGCCCAACGTGACAGGTGGTGAACCTTGTCGCCGTGGATACAGGAACTGACTATTACCTAATCCCGAGGGATAGGTAGGTTTCCTCACGATGTATCCCCTCACCGTCAGCGAACTGTAATTTATGCGCATAGATGAAAATTCATCCATTGGTGTATGCCCCACCGGGGATCGAACCTGGGACATTCTGATTGCTAGCTCAACCTGTTCACCCCTAGGCTTCAGTCGCTTGCTTGCTTGCTTATTAAAATTCATAGTAAAAAAATAACTAACAAATATTTAATTAAGAAAAATTATATGAAAAACTTTTAATCATTGCAATCAACAAGTCGACTATAATCGTCAAAGAGTTATATAGTACGTCTGTATGCCTCATACATTTCTGATGATTACTTATTTGATAGATAGCATCAAGGCCCCCTTTGATAGATAGTTATTGCCCATAAAGGCTCATAAATTTTATATTACACAAAACCGAATTTACCTAATACACGGGGTGGTTGACCTAAAAGGTTAAATGTATAAAAACATACAGCGAATCGGTTGCGCGGTGGATAATGATGCTAATAATACAATGTAAAAGTACCTTTGTGCGGAAAAGGCATGTTTTTTTAAGAATTAGTAATCTTGTATTATTATATCACATGCCTATTAATTCAGAACATTTTTGTATATATTTATTTTATGTGTAAATTGTAAGACATGAGTGAAAATCTATACAGGATGTTAGATTAGATGAGGGACATTTAAGCCCACGATAATTCATGCTTACACGCCACTAAAATATATGAATAAAAAATCACTAATAAATTACTGAGAATACTTAACCACATATCCGCATATCCACATATCCACATATCCGCACACAGCGCTACAAATAATCATTCTTAATGCGCACAGCCAAGGAGTGGAACTCCCTGCCGGCGTCTGTTTTTCCGAGTGCGTACAACCAAATCTCTTTAAAAGTAGGGTGAACAGGCATCATCGGGTGCGCTCGCTCCACCGTCGTCCTCATGTCTGCCCTTACGGCAAGATTGAGGTCAAGAGCAAGCCCATTTTTAATAAAAAAAAAAAAAAACCAAAAATATGGCAAAATGTTTCGTAACGTGGGCTATGCTGTCTTACCATAGGGAATTTACTCGTGTAAATGATCTTACTCCGTTTCACTTTCATACTACATTTCATTAATTCATTATCATTAATTTAATTCGTTTTTTATTGGATAATTCGTTAAAAAATTAAGGCCATGTTTTTTAGATATTTAGAATTACATTCAAATACTGAATACCCTCCTTCATTACGACTCTTTTTTTACCTAACACTCTGTATACATAGGTGTAGTTTGACTAAGAATTAGGCAATAAAGGCTTCTTGGGTAAAATTTCATGACAACATAACTCTATAGTGACATAAAACCTTAAAGCCCACGCATCTGAACCCGCGGGTAAAGCTAGTCATCAATATTATAACAAACATTCACCTAAGTATCTATGTGTATATGTAGCATTCACATCCAGTCCGTTTATCCCCATCGGATATCGTCTACTGTTATCGTACTATGCAAATTCAATTACGCAATGCACTTCGAGTGACGGCTTCGGAGAGTGCAATTGATCGTTACTATGCAACTAGTTACTAACTGATAAACGTATTGTTGCCTGACATATAGCCTCAGCTATAGATATATGGAGTGCAACGGAAAAGGTATATCCAAGAGGGGTCCAAGAGGGATCAAATGTACAGCAGCATAGAGTGTGTATGCATAATTTCAGTCACATGAAATTACTGATAGACTGTAACAAATAAAACTAAAGATAAAATGTCAGCCCCAACTTCGATGTCACATTTAACACTTACATTACACCTCTCTTACCAAGAGTCCAATAAATAAATCTCGAACACAGTTGCCAACACTGAAACACTCATCTGTTTTTACTAAAGTCATGAAATAATTTAGACTGGCAATATCCTGGCTGCGATACCCTTTGGATCGGTGCCAGCACCGCAGGATGGAACGTTATCCCACCCTTGATGCACTCGAAGAAGCATACTGCTAACTTTACCGTTATTTTTAAACGTAACGATAATAGCGCAGAAATGGAACTTCGACGGATTTTTAGATATTATAATAACGATAATGTGAAAAAGTTCTCGCTACGAGTCCTTGCGCTACTTGAATATGCAACCTTTTTCATATTATGCATCCTATTCCATAGTGTGTTTAATACTGCTTTATAATATTATCGTTATGTTATTTTTGAACGTGATGCTAATAGTGCAGAAATGGAACATCGACGTATTTTTATTTTGATATTATAATAACGATAATTTGAAAGTTCTCTCGACGAGCTCGGATGGCTTTACTTGCGCTACTCGGATGAACAACCTTTCCATATTATGCAACCTATTCTATAGTGCGTCCAACACTGCTTTATAAATTTACCGCTATTTTAAAAGGTAGCGATTTTGTAACGATCTTTCACACAAAAAGGATAGTGAGCCATTGTGCCATTCCTGGGTTTTTTTTTTTTATTTTTTTTTATAGGACTGCAGTGGCAAAAAAGCGTACGGCCCGCCTGATGTAAAGCAGTTACCGTAGCCTATAGATGCTTACAATACCAAAGGTATTGCTCGCACATTGCCGACCTGAAGGGGAGTGGGATGGAGGGAGGGGGAGGGGGGGTGGGCTTACGGCTCTCTCACTCATCGTACGAAACGCAGCTGTAATAGCTGCTTTACGCCGATCTTCTGTGAGAGGGTGGTACTACCCCGGTCGAGCCAACCCGTTTATGAGCTGCAGTCAATTGGCTACAGCTTGGCTCTACCACCTTGAAAAAAAAACGTTGAAAAAAAAAAACGTTTGTATATAAAAAATACGCCTACAAAATGGGATAACTTGACTTGCCCTCTCGTTTATTTCAAAGTGTGCCTTATTAATTCGGCAGCTGTTGCATTATATTAAATTAGTCATCACTAGACAGCTTGATATGGGCACAGTTGGCAGGGCACAGATGTGCGACATTGGGCAACTCATGCATCATTCAGACGTTGCCTGCATCCAATCGCTCCCACATTCAGGTTATAGCCTGCCGCTCCCGTGATAAATCGCCTCTCGAGCAAACTTGTAGTATCATCACGAGTCGCCGCCATGTGCTACAGTGCCGAGTTTTATCAGATTTTTCCAGCCAGCTAAGAGGGCTCATGTTTGATGCATGAAGAAACTGTTTCTGTAATTGCTTCCGCGGTTTTGCAGCATCATTTAATATTATAACATGACGTTCACTGTTCAGGTTTGTTATAGTTTACATCAGAAAACTGGCGGTTAGCAGGCGATTAATAAGGAAGGAATAGCTGAGATCAACCTAAGCCTTTTGTGGGAATTGGAGCCATGCAGGCGCCATTAAATGGGTATTTTTACGAGCGAATTGTCTTAACTACCACACAATCTAAATCAAAACGTGACTTGTTGCCCATGTATACCAAAGTAATCTGTACTTTTTGGTCTCCGTACTTGCAGTATATTTTCTTGCTTCTCCAATTCAATAACAGTTAAACGTAAATAATCTACAAAATAAGTCATAACTTCAATAGGTAAACCTACGCGCAATTTCATCTAAGCTGGAGTATAATATCGTTCTAGGTAGACTCTAGCGTCTTGAATATTAACTATCAATAACTGCATCGCACGAACCGGGATTCCATGAGCTCAATATTGCCTGTGATATTGCCATTTCCTATTTAATCGGAGTAATTGGAATTCTTGTCAAGTGTGAAATTGGCGTCTTCATTGGGTGGAGACTGGAGACGAAACGGACGTCTCGGACGAACTCATGCAATATGTATGAACGAATATTTGTTCTGATATTAATTCTGTGTTCACTATTTATTGTCCTTTATGACCAGTGGGCTATTATGTTGATGGCTTGGTGGACGTAAATAGTGAGGGCTAGGGTGGGGAACGGGATTTATATAAGCAATAAACCGATGCCGATTTAGTTGAGCAAAGTGGCATCATAAGATTATGTTATGGAGAAGGCAAATAAAGACCGCATATAGGATGAACTAGGAACTACTGATGAAATGGAGCAAAGAATAATATTTGTCTACATGAACTAGCGTCCAGCAAGATTTAACTCTCAATATAATCATCAGCCTATTGCTGTCCACTACTAAATATAGGCCTCCCCCAATGGATGATACTGAACTCTGTCTTCAGTTCTTTGCATCCAGTTTTTGACAGTCACTTTCCGCAGGTCGTCGCTCCACCTGGCCGAATGGCGCTCTACACTTCATGTATAAGTTAAATAATATTTCCAAACTTACAGCAAAGCCAGAGACTTGAAAGGAATTTCACTATGCTCCATGGGAAAGCCAAATTCACTTCAATTCACTTTTTAGGAAACTATTTACCTACTGCATTAGCAATGAGCGGTTTGCTTACTACTTACCAAAAACTCAAATTTAATTTTGACGCGCCATTTCAATATCAAGCGCCATATCAAGTGGGATAATGTTAGCATAGTATTCGGTAGTATGACTCAAAAAGAGTACAAATATTTTATAAAAATATATACGCTAATTATTTTGCGCGGCGTAAAATACGCTGGTCTAACCGGGTACAACATAAAAATAAAACGCGGTCTTTCCGTTATTAGATTTCCCGTGTATCCTTGTTATTGTTGCGATACCCACTCGTCTTCTTTTAACATTTCTCGGTTGTGTATCAAAACAATATTGTATTGACAGTATTCATTACGTTGATGAGATTTCTCGGAAAATTCATTTAAATATAGCTCCTGTTCAAACGGAAATTATGAAGTTATTTTCTTGTACCTACTGAATATTATATTTCTCAGAAAATTCTTTTCATACTGGGATAAAAAGCATACTTAGAACCTTTGTTCGTTTAGATACTTTAATATTTTATTCAATTATTTTTATCCCATTTTATTCCTAAGTAATGTTAAACAATGAACTTCGCCGCAAGAAATCGCTATAAATAAAACAACGGATAAACGAGTACAAGTTTACGACGTATTATATTTATTTTACTTGGAAACTAACTTGATTGTAGACTGGGAACTAAAACGTCCAAGTCTTTAAATAGGAATTAAGTACAAAGCAGTACAGTCTAGTCCTTTATTATTTCCTTATCCATGATACGCCACTTACCTAACAATATCGTTGGCATAAATTGAATTATAAGGAATTATTACTGAGGTTACATAATTCTCGCAGAAATCATACTTGAAATAATTGATGAATTTAACATCACAATAGTTAATAACTTTAAATTTTTCTAATCTGTTTTTATCAATAAAATAAAACGTATAATAAAAGAATCATCCAGTTCACGACAGGACCAAAATTGCACTCGATGTCTCAATCGATCCGAAAAACTGCAGGACAATTTCGAATACTCGGTAACGAGGGGACGAAACGGAAGGAAGGTTTTTTCAGTAGACTGCTCTGACATAAAGGACTATCCATTATTTGCTAACGGAGAGGTTTAGAGACGACCAGGAAACTGTTCACAGCATTTATTGTAGCATTTACTGTTTTGGTAATAAACCGGTTAAAGGTACGAGAAAATCTTTAAAATAACCGCCATATATTATAGATATATCTGAGTCTGGGTGTGATTATGTATATTAAGTATGTATTTACAAACAAAAAGTAGTATTACTATACCGTACGTACGTACGTAGTATGTAGTAATATCAGTTATCTGGTTTCCGCAATACAATTGGGATGTAGCCGTGTGTAAAAAGAATATCCCAGGATATTTTATTATTTTTTATATGTATTATAGCCAATTTACAATAGTTTTGCAAAGCATTTGCAGGAAAAAATTGGGATTTTTAATGCAATTGTAAGTTTGTAGTAACTTTATTTAAATTTGTGGGTTAATCTTCGCCATATAGATTGAATAAAACTTCTGAAATCATGCCGGTATTCAATTCCAAGTTACAGTAGCTGCACGCCAACCCAAACAGATAGAAATAGCGTAGAGGAAGATTTTCAGCAAATAAAGTCGTTATGCCACGGAAGCGGAAAAACATTCCAGCCAAATGTCATCATCTTATACAGATTCGAATATCGAGGAATCAACAAAACATAACACGAATGCATAACATTATCGGGGAACGAGAGATATTAACCTTTCTATTACGAAGCTCTACAGATAAATTTCCGAGAAATTTTATTGTTGTGATTTTCTCGACCATTTTTGTAGCAATACCATTTTTATGGGACTGAGGTGGCAAACAAGCGTACGGCCCGCCTGATGCTAAGCAGTTAGCGTAGCCTATAGATGCTTGCAAAGGCATTGCTCGCACGTTGCCGATCTGAAAGGGAGTAGAACGAAGGAGGGGAAGAAGGGGGGAAGGAGTTTAGCTTCCGGCTCTCTCACTCATCCTACGAAACGCAGCGGTAATAGCTACTTTACGCCGATCTTCTGTGAGAGGGTGGTACTACCCCATTCGAGCCAGCCCATACCTATATGATACACAACTTGGCTCTACCACCAATAGGTAATATGTATTGATTATTACTCCATCGGCGACACAGTAGGCTGCAAATTATCTCGAAGCTCATGCAACAGTAATTTTCTAACAGAAATGTCGACGGCCGATGGGCGGCTCAGGTGGCGAAAGAAATTGTCCCCATTACGTTCGCTTTGCTGGACCGTTTTATGGCAACTGATGGCAAATTGTTCGGAACGTGAGATGAAGAGAAAGGAATTTTTAGTTAATATTCATGTCTCAGACTCGCCTTATGATCGTACGCGGCTTTTTCTACTGAGATTATTGCAAAGGTTTTCTCGGTGCTTGCTTATTCCCAGCGCGTACGCACTATCTCGCCTAAAATATAAATAATATGAGGATTTCTTTGTGTTAGCCGGTATGAGCACGTGGGTAGTTTTGTTCGTAATGTTTAATATTATGGAACAAATGGTGCCGCCGACGGTTTAATATATTTTGTGTTTCAGCTGTATATTTACTCAGTGTACTACAAAAAATGTATAAGTTAATAATAATATATTCAATGTACATACAAGTTTAATATTTATTTATTTATTATTACAATAATGATTATGGGCCTGTGCCTAACAAATATGATAGTTTTCTTCTTCGTATAATAATATATTCAGGCTCAGTATACTAAACTCAGTATACTAAAACAAAGTCAATTACCAAGAGATAGCGAACCCAATATTCAGATTATGATAAGGACTCCAGGTATTTTTTTTTCTAAACAAAATTTTAGGTAAATGTTTTATTCAAGTAAATTTATTTTTTGTAGTAAATGCTAGGCGCTGAAATTGAATAAGAGCTTTGATACTGCGTCTAGACCCAAGCTTTCAGATGATTTATACTAAGTTATTTCAATCCTCTTTTTCACTCAGGGTTAGCGCGTTTTTAATGCGTGAAACCACTTTCTTTGAGTTATGAAAATAATAATCCCAAATATAAAAATCTGTTGAGTACCTAGGTACGTTTTATATTTAGCTATACGCAAGGTATCAAGCACTATCAAAATAATTTTGTATTTTACTAAATACAAAATTCTTTTATATCTATCTATATTATAAATTATAGTCACTTTAGACTTAATAGATCATTTTAAAAATCTCTGTTCAATGTTATTTAATGATAATGTATTTTATCACAATTTAAATATGAGAGTCTTGCATAGAACTAATGGCGAGCATTAAAATATTTTTAGAAAATATATAGAGTTCTTATAAACATAATAAGTAGGTATAGCTACTTCAGACCTAGTTCAAAAGCTCAAATAATAAACTAACAATGATTAATTACTGTATAAATTATTATATAAATTATTAAGTGGCAGAAAACGTGATATTAAAATTCACAAACGTTTGTCCCTACATTTTAATTTAAGCTCTAATTAAAATACCGAAATTACTTTATAAGTCTTTCAAGCTACCAATTTTCCTAACAGTGACAAATACCAGAGTAAGTAAAATGAGTTTACGACGTAGGTCTCGTATCTGCATAAATGGGTGTGTCTATACATCAGGCGTATGCCGCACCCGAGCACTCAGTTTTGACGTCGGAACGCAGACATACTACTCCACCAAGCCAACTAGGAACCTGACAAATGTGACGTCACCCGCATAAAAAGACGGTGGCGGCATGCGGGAGGTGTGGCGAGCGGGAAACCGCAGACGGTGGCAGGTGTGCGGGCGGGGAGTTCGATCCGAGTTCCAAGTTGGCTTGGTAGAGTAATAATATTTCCATGATGCTTCCTCATATAGACGCATCTGACATACAAGTCGGTGCCTACATCGCTACCTAACAAACGAAACTCAATTTTCTCCACGACAAAAAGCGGAGATCATTATGGCACAACAAAACAAGCCCTCATAGGACTGCACAAAGCGTGTACAGCGGCGCGGGAGTGAGCGGAGTGCTCACTGCGACATAATTGCGACCACCATCGCCGAGCCGAATGAATGCCGCGTGACGAGCTGATGGCTGCAGCGCCCGCGCTTTTGATGAAACCATGATTACGCCATACATACACATACGTGCCGCCTGTTTATACAATCACTGGAAATGACATCAATTTATATGCCAGAAAAAGATTAACCCCAAATTCATAGAAAGTTATGATCGACTTGCACTGGCATTACACGTCACTTTTGTTCCTAGAAATTCTTTGTAAAATTTCTATAAATTTGGCGGTAACATTTTGATATCATCTTTCTCTAACAGGTAGAATAAATGCAACTTTAATTTGTAATTATAACAAAAATAACTGAACATACCGAAACTGAAAATGCCAACAGTAGATTCAATAAAAATTCACATAACAAAGACGTTGTCGTCTTTCCAGACGTCTTTTCTAGACATTTTTGACAGATAGGTAATAACCGTATTGGGGCACCTGTATACCCTAAAATGTATGGAAAAGGTGTTGTCATCTTAGTAACGTGAATGACCAATAACTAGGCCGCTCATTTTGACACTTTCTTTGTAACAATTTCTACTATTTTATTTTTTGTTTGGTGGACTATCTCTTCATTCTATATTCTATTGTAACTATTCTCTGAAGTTTTCTAAGGTAGTCTAATAAAAACTATAGTGTATACTGTACTTAAGCCAGAGTAAGCGCCTCGTATTCCACCAAGGTTGTCGGTTAAGAACTTTAGGTCCCCCGGCACAGACTCGGCACAAAATTGTCCTAACTTTACGACCCACAAGGCTACGTGGAAGCAGTTAGTATCTTTACAACTTAGATCACGAGGAAAGGTATATGAACTCTGAATGTCTTGTTTCAGAGATCTGTGGGTACTAAACGTCTGAAGAAAGTAATCTAAATCTTATATTGTCATGGGTGTAAATATCTAGCTTTCAATTCTTAAGCCTCAAAATATGTTAATTTTTTTTCGTATTGATATTAATAATTACCGTGAGTTTACACCGTTTACAACATTACCATAACTTTTTAGTCTCTGTTTTTATTGTTGTTTTATGGCTGCACATTCACAGTTATAATTGTAATTAAGCAAAGTTTTTGTTTAAAAAAAAATTACGTTAGCTCAAAGTAAAAAAACATGCATATTCCCTATTGTGTTAGGTACTCTGTTAGAAACAAAAGAACGATGAATGTCTTATAATATTTTTGTAAACAATTTTGTATCGTGTCTAGACAAATTCTATATCCGTGGTATTGTACACGGCTAGGTCGTGACGCTTTTGTATTTCGCGTATTCAGCTATGGGTGGGGTAAATAAAAACTGAGCTCCGCGAAATGTGGAAAAAACACATGAGCTCTGCATTTTTTCGGCGACGATTCGCAGAATTCGGGTGAATCTCCGGATATTTGGTAAACAAAATCCTGAAAGGACTTGGTAATTAAGTAAATTAAATGTACTTATATTTGCATTTTTTTAAACATTTGTAAATGTAAATGTAACGTCACAACTTTTATCCCCATTCGGGGGTAGTCAGAGGCTTGAATGGCCATACACCACCACATTGTGGAGGTATTAACCAACTCAAAGCCCACGTTTCACCAGATAGTCAGAACCCAACGTGACAGGTGGTGAACCTTGTCGCCGTGTATACAGGAACTGACTATTACCTAATCCCGAGGGATAGGTAGGTTTCCTCACGATGTTTTCCCTCACCGTCAGCGAACTGTAAATTATGCACATAGATGAAAACATTTGGGAAGATAATATCTAAATGAAAGTAAACAGGTAGATAATTACTACCTATTTTGTATTTGATATCTCACATTAGGATTAAATATTTTACAAAAATTTCAATAGGATTTACAATGACTTAAACAAAGACCACACGAACAGATTTCACGAAGATTTTTTCTGTTCCATATTTTGATAAAGGATCTTTAAGCTTCGGGATCCTTCGCTTTTCTTTTGCGGGATTACTTTTAGTAATCTGTTTCTGTCAGATACCTTTGTTATTCTTTTTCGCTGACATTTTTAATACAAATACGTAACAATATATTTACTCCACATACATTTATTCACAATAGGTGCCTAAGGGTATTTTAATAGTTGCTCCAGTTTACCCAAGTTACCAACTTGGGTAAACATTATTTAGTTCGGCAAGTTATTAATTTCTGCCAGTTTCAAAGGTATGCAATTAGTGTTTTTGCCATGGTTTATTAATTATGGCCGTTAATGAAGTTCAATTAGTAAGTTCGCCCATCAATCTTCCCGCCCAAGAGTCAGAATGATGTATGACCCCGTATTGACGGGCGCACCCAAAATTTTGAGATACATTTGCGTAAGTCATTAACCACAATTAATAATTGAGGGATTGTTGTTAAAATCATATTATCCTATCCCTAGATAATGCAGTATTTGGAATAATAAATATACTGTAGATAAAAAAATAAAGTAAATATTTTCAAAAATGTGTAAAGAACAACAAGCCGATATGAAAACATTAATATAAAATGTATTGCGTGTGTTATCAAATATTTCAACAAAGCACACTCGACGTTCGCATACAAAATAAGTAAACAATACAAAGGACTGTCAATGTGGGTAATCCATGAGAGAACAAGGCAAAATATTTGTTTGTGGAGTCGTCTACTTGTGTACAAAATGGGATATTGGAAACGCGATGAGATAAATTTGATATTTTGGTCCCATTAAATTGAAATAGCGGTTATTGTTTTACAAAAGCCCGAGTCAATTTCATGGACATAAAAATGATACTGTCAAATATACTACAAATCGGACTAATAGTCTCAATTTCTTTTTTGTAGGTTCCATCCAAAGTCATATCCATAACAATGATTGGTAGCGTGGACCAAACATTTTACGTCCAAAAAAATTACACCGCAGAAAATGAGCCGTGAGTTTTTTTCATCTAGCTCCAAAAGAGTTAAGTTTTTTTTATCACACATAAAACGTTAGTGCTCTTCGCATCGCAACTAATGTACTGTGAACAAACATTAGCTTACTCGGTGGGAATGTGAATATGCGATATAAAAGAGAAACGCTCGGAGAGTGGCTTTTAACATTCCAGTGAAAACGCGACAGCTAACGTCGATACTGGTTCTGTGAGTGCATTGCCAAATGTTACGGTCCTAGATTCGTGTCTCCTATTATACACTGAGAAAAAAATGTACGACAACAAAATGGTTATTGTAGTTCCTAGTAGTCTTTTTAGTATGTTTTACTAAACGTTTTGTATTTACAGCAAATGATTTATAAATGTGAGACATCACATAAAACATTTGCTGTAAATACAAAACGTTTAGCAAAAAATATTGAAAACACTACTAGGAATTACAAAAACCATTTTGCTATCGTAAATTTTTTCTCAGTGTAGATTTCGAACTTTCTACTCTGGGAGGAGATGACCATTTTAGTTCATGTTTTATCAAAATCATTAACCAACCGCAGGAGATCGTAGCTCCAAATATTTAGTATCATACGATGCCGTCCTTAGCCTCCATCATAACCTTCATAAAAAACCGTACTTAAATCTCCAACTACTTTTTTTTTATCCTGCGTCACTCCACTGCTGGCAAAGATCTATATTTCCGTCCTCCACTCGCCCCTGTCTAAGTATGGCTTTAGAGGGCCAATCCAATTCATCCCGCCATCTCCTTCTAGGTCTCCCGCGATGCTGTTTGCCTAATTATGGGACCCGAACGGTCATAATTTTAGCCCAATGGGTGTTTGGCATACTTTTGTCATTATGATTAAATTGAGTGAAACAAAAAATACTAGAATCAGTTATAGAAAACCTAGCGCAAATACAAGAAGCAATCATGTTAAGTATTTTACTAAAAAATGCTTATAATGTTGTCATTATTTTGCAAATTTTCTTCTAGCAAAGTCGACGTTGCTGCGCTGCAAAATAAAGGCGCCATCAAATTTGTATGAGATTTCATATCGTATTGAGGAGCTCCTCGCTGGCCAGCCGCCGAGCCCCCGCGCACATGTTTCGGCGCCATCAAAAAAATTGCGGTTGGGATTTTGCCGCCCGCAAATTTTTTGATGGTGCACCAGCGCGGGGGCTTGCACAGCGAGGGGCTCCTCACTCTGCCCCGCGCCCCGGCACAAACAGTCGTGTTTTTAAATTAAGATGAGATGACATCATGATTATGTGATGACATGTAAGGTCATTTTTGAGTAAAGCACTATACAAGCCTTGGTCCGCAATGACTGTACTGCTGGCCACGCTGTTGATGGCCTCAAGCAAAGCTTAGCTACGCTCTCGGCCTTGAAGCTTGGCCATCAACACCGCTGCCAGCAATACACTCATTACAGACCGCGGCAGTAATGTACTATTGTACCGAATGTTAGCTGCCTCTGAAAACTTTATCGCCGTCAGCTAAGCGTCTGCAATTTATTAAATGTTCAAGGCTGTTGTCATCCAAAACCACTCCAGTTATCGAGAGATATTACTTGAAATAATTTAGGAGCCTATAACAAACTATAACAAAGTAATCGGTGAAAGTTTTTCGATAAGCCCGTCCGGTATGGGCTCCAATTTGTTCGTGGCACGATTGCTTCGATGGCTGTTATACAAGACATCACGTGAATATTGGCATCGCCATTTACATGGGTTTTAGTGACTAATATCTTTGACAGTTGTTTTCTCTCGGAGAATAATTATTCCCGCTGGTTCTAGCCATCTATCTATTTATTTATATTTTTTTCTTCAGATTGCATAAATCTTTCTTCTTATAAATATTAGACCCTCGTTGGTACAGATAATGAAGCTGTACCAATCCCCTAATTATCCCTATTAACTTTTTTGAAACATGTAAATATTTATTATTAATTCTCTACAACATTGCTAGCCGATTACGGAATTATTTTATACAGTCTTCCATAACATTGCTTCTAAATCATTGAACATCTCACGAATATCCTTATCAATAATTCTCCTATTCAGAAAATTATTTCATCTGTCCAACTGCTCATTCGCAAGACCGAGGTACAAATCACTCGGCGGAATAATTTCGTCCGTTCTCTCATTGCCCGCCTCCGTAGTCTTCATTGTTTTTGTTATAACCTTTTATTTAACTTCAGTTTGTTACGTACTAATTAGTAAGAAGTACAAAAATAAAATATAGGAGTAACTCTGTCTGTAGCTGAATAATGCACATACATAAATTGCACATACAGTACCCGGCATTTAATATTACACATCGATCTTAAGGCTGGAACAACTGCAACTGACAGCTCGAGGTTGACCGCTTTTTGCTCAAACAATGTCGTAGGACCGCGAGTTGAATTTTTTGAATTTAGAACTTTCGAGACGCCACGATACATCGAAAAGACGACATGATAAATCAAAAACAGAAGTGACTCATATACTAAATTCGTATCTTGCCTACTTTTATTTAGTCGTATAAGGGTAACTTCGTAAAGGAAAATTTTCACTAAATCTTAAGTACTACATTTTTGTTAATAGGTAGGTGGGTAGGTTATTTTTTCTTTGTAATCTTTTTTATTGTTATTTTGTTGATATTGTAAATAAAAGCTCACTAACTGTTAATTTTTAATTGTTCTGAAATTTAATTTTGCCCAACACTGGCTAATAGGTAGTAATACTTAAAAAAAGACTAGTACATAATTTAAATGTTTAATATTATAGGACAAAATAAGTAAAATTAAAACAACTTAAAATTCTAAATAACTGAAAACAAGAAAAATTGTTGACAACATCGGGTAATAACTGAAATAAAAGTAGTACTAATCCTTATTAGTTACTAGCTGTGCCTGCGACCTAGTACGCGCACATTTATGGAAAAGGTTACTCCTTATTTGACTGATGGATGGATGGAGGATGACGGACGGATGGAGTGGCAATGCAACGCATGCCGGGCATGCATGCAACCCTCATAGGATCACTGTTTTGCCCGTCAGTCTATCTGTCCGTCTGTCAAAACGTGCACAGCCTAAACCGCTTGGGTTAGAAACATGAAATTTTAACTTTTTATAGCGTAGAAGACCACAGGAAGGATTTTTGAGAATTCAACAATTAAGGGGAGAAAGTATCTATGGATAGTCCCAGTTTTTCTGAAGCTAGATGAGCCATGAATATTTGTATTTGTAGGCTGAGTAGCCGAAATACTAATTTTCATGTAAGGTCAAGATTTTCAAGCCAGAGCCATGGGTCTGGAGCAGCTCCATGATAATAATAATATATGGTATAGTTCAAAATAAAATACTTGCTCCACAAAACGCCTCGTTTTGTGAGTTTTTAGGGTTCCGTACCTCAGAAGGAAAAAACGGAACCCTTATAGAATCACTTTGTTGTCCGTCTGTCTATCTGTCCGTCCGTCAAAACGTGCACAGCCCAAACCGCTGGTGATATAAACATGAAATTTGGACAGTAGGTACCTTTCATACCGTAAAAGAAGAGCAAAGGAAGGATTTTGGAAAATTCTTACCCTAAGGGGTAATAAGGGGGGTCTAATAAGGGGTGGAAGTTTGTATGGAATTCCCTCATTTCTGAAGTTAGAAACATGAAAATTTCTATTTAGGCTACTAATACAAATACAAAATAGTAATTTCAGCGCTTTTGAAAATTACCCCCCCAAGAGGGTAAAATAAGTGGTGGAAGTTTATATGGGGGTTCAAATTTTTCTAAAGCTAGGCACAACAAAATTTGTATTTAGGCTTCTTATTAACTAAGAATAGTAATTTCAGCGTTATTGATCATTTCACCTCTAACGGTGTAAAATAGGGGGTGCAAGTTTGTATAGGCGTCCCAATTTTTCTGAAGCTAGAGACATGAAAATTTGTATTTGGGCTACTCATTACAAATTAAAACCGGACAAGTGCAAGTAGGACTCGTGCTCTGAGGGTTCCGTACAAATTTTATTATGTTTGTGTGTGCATCATATCTTTGGCGTGCAAATACAGGGCAATGAAGCAAGATGTGCTCTACTATCTCGCTGGGGTTCTTCGAGCTTCCACTTTGCCAGTTTTCGGAACAATACATAATAATTACAACACCTAAGTGTGTATTGTTCCGAAAATAGGGAAAATCATGGAGACTCGAATCTCGGGATAACAACTGCACTGCAAGCGACTGTGGTGAACAAGTTGGGCTAACAATCAAAAGGTCCCAGGCTCGATCCCCGTTGGGGCATGCACCAATGGATGAATTTTCATCTATGTGCATAATTTACAGTTCGCTGACGGCGAGAGAAAACATCGTGAGGAAACCTACCTATCCCTCGGGATTAGGTAATAGTCATTTCCTGTATACACGGCGACAAGATTCACCACCTGTCACGTTGGGTTCTGACTATACAGGGTGAATTTTTCAAGTGTGCGTGGATGGCCAAATCCGAAACTATGAGTGATATCGAAAAGTACTCAAAAGAATCTCGGGGCTGATTTTGATGAAAACTAAAACTGCATCATTGGATTTTTGAAAAAACAATATTCGGTATAATAATGTACGTAGGACTTATTACAGTCAACTTGAAAATATTTTTTTTTTTTTTTTTTTTTAATAGCCTATTTCGTTTCCCACTGCTGGGCAAAGGCCTCCCCTTTTTTCCTCCACGCATCCCTATCTTGGGCTTGTTGTGGCCACGTTTTACCCGCAAAGGTGTTTAGATCGTCGCACCATCTGCGCCTCGGTCTGCCACGACGACGGCGACCATCTTCTGGCGTCCAGGTGTTAATGCGATTTACCCACCTTTGCGGATCCATTCGTGCCACATGGCCGGCCCAATCCCACTTCAGCTTTGCTGTTTTCTCGCCCACGTCAGTAATTCGGGTAATGGAGCGCAGGGTGGTGTTTCTGACGCGGTCCGTCCGTTTAACACCTAATATGCTGCGCTCCATTGCCCAACTTGAAAATATGCAGCAGTTTATTAAAAAACACAGTTTTCTTAAGTTTGCCGTATGTCATTACTTCCCAGAATTCGACCCTTATCAGCGACACTATCGAATGGTGTAATAATACAGTAAGTGGTTTTTTTCAACTAGTTCGAAATCAACTAGTTCGATTCCTGGCTACGAATTTAGTTTTTTTCAAAAATCCTATGATGCAGTTTTAGTTTTCACCAAAATCGGCCCCGAGACTTCTTTGAGTACCTTTCGATATTCCTTATAGTTTCGGATTTGGCCATCTACGCACACTTGAAAAATTCACCCTGTATAAACGTGGGCTTTGAGTTGGTTAATACCTCTACAATGGGGTGGTGTATGTCCACTCAAGCCTCTGACTACCCCCGAATGGTGATAAAAGTGGTGACGTTACATTTCAAAAAAAAAATTAACACTAAATAAATTTAGCACTGCAAATTTAGCGGCTTATTAAATTTGGACCCATCCCTAAGAAGCTGTGATGTTTATTTGATGTATGGTTTAGTAATGTAGAGCATTGAACTCCGGTCTCCCAACTTAATCCTGATCCTCAATAAAACTAAACATATAGTAAACATTGCCGACCTGAAGGGAAGGGGTAGTGGGAAGGGGGTGGGGGTTGGGCTTACGGCTCTCTCACTCATCGTACGAAACGCAGCTGTAATAGTTGCTTTACGCCGATCTTCTATGAGAGGGTGGTACTACCCCACCAAACGGTGGTTAGTCCAACTTAAAAATAAGCAAACAAAAATAATTTCGTATTACTAATATTAAGTAGTATGAATAACATCAACTGAAACACGCTTAACATCAGGCGGGCCGTACGCATGTTTTTTGTCTTGGCTTTTCTTGTCGCATATAGCGAGTGTCAAGTACCTACCTATAATAATGTAGATTTTCAATGTTGCACTTCGCCACTTCCCGCCAAAAAAAAACATGTTTGTGTAGCACCTCAGTGGTATAAAAAGATATCATAGGCAAGACAAAAAATATGAAAAAATTAAATGTAACGTCACGACTTTTATCCCCATTCGGGGGTAGTCAGAGGCGTGAGTGGCCATACACCACCACATTGTGGAGGGATTAACCAACTCAAAGCCCACGTTTCACTAGATAGTCAGAACCCAACGTGACAGGTGGTGAACCTTGTCGCCGTGTATACAGGAACTGACTATTACCTAATCCCGAGGGATAGGTAGGTTTCCTCACGATGTTTTCCTTCACCGTCAGCGAACTGTAAATTATGCACATAGATGAAAATTCATCCATTGGTGTATGCCCCACCGGGGATCGAACCTGGGACCTTCTGATTGTTAGCCCAACCTGTTGTTGTTATTAGGCAAGACAATAAGATTAGAAAGTAGGTAAGCGGTTTTTAGAGGACGATTATGCTTTTTAATCATATACCTATTCATCATTCTATATTATTCATAATCTATGATGACAACAAAACGCGTCACTGACATAAATATTAATTTAAAAATATTTGTAAGCATATAATATTCTAAAAAATATGTTCAATATTATATTTAAACTATTTAAAACGTGATTTAATTCATAAAAAGCTAAGAAGACGTAACATTTTTACGAATTTCACGCAAAAATTTGCGCGCACGTCCAGCTTTCAGCGGCGCCATTGCGCTACTGCCAGGAACATTTTGCCGGCCAAGTCATGATGACCCATGACGTTAGTCGCATATTTAAGGTTATTATTGATTATTTTTTAAATAAAATGACTAATATTAAATCTTGGATCCACGGATTCTTAGACAAGTCTTGACAATTTTTCTGGTATAGGTTTCACGTAAATCTGTTCAGTTGCTATGGAGAACATTTACGATTAAGGTTGACAATTTCATATTTTGAAATCGATTTCTACAAAATTTGGTAACATTTAAAGTAAATCGGCTAAGCCATTTTATTCCCGACCATATGAGGTTTAATGTTGTATACTTTATATTGCACATAAGCCAGCTGCTTCATCAAACCATTTACTTAGACCCACCCAGTTGAACATTTGTATCACCTTAAGACGAGGGTTCGAAATTTGGTTGATTTTCTATTCTACTTTTTCTTTAAGTAAGTATGTGGACTAGGAATCTTATATTTAGATGTATGATTTTTGACTATATTATCTTGAGTATCTTTAAATCCAAATCACGATTTGACGAAATTTTCTCGATAAAAAAAAATTATGAAATGAGCTCTAATTATTTACAATTTTCCTTGCTACCACGATGTTTTTACGATTTAGAACACGAAATTATTTCTAAAACATAGCAAATAATGATATCTAAACTACCCTTCAACCATATTTTAATTCATGAAGTAGTTTTTTTTTAATGCAAGAAAATGTGGTTTGGCGCTTACGTTGTTTATTTCCGAGCGCGCGCACAATATCGCCATCTCACATTTTAAGTACTTGAACTAACCATGTCTCTCTCTAACTTTGTATTGTCAGTGTCCGCTCGGACTTGTTCGACGTCGGACCTGTGAAGGATTTTTTAAAAAATATTACGAAAAAATATTACGGTCGTGCCACATTACAGGTACAGTACAGTATTTACAGTCCGCCGACGCCTATGATAAATAAATAAATATCCTTGGAAATTCTTTTACACATGACTACCTGATCCCAAACTAAGCAGAGCTTGTACTATGGAAACCAGATAACTGATATTACTACATATACTACTTTTTGTTTGTAAATACAAACGAAATATACACTTAATTACACCTAGACTCGGGACATGCGGACATGTTCATGCACACAACTGCATGTCCTGGGCAGGAATCGAACCTATGACCTGCACTGCAGCGTGATTTTCGTTTGCTTTTCCTTGTCTTGTGTAATTTCTTTTCATCTCTTGTCATTTTGTGTCATCTCTTGTCATTTTGTGTCATCTCTTGTCATTTTGTGTCATCTCTTGTCATTTCATAGTTATTCGTGTCATTTCTGTAAAAACTCCCTATTTCGCTTACTGTTATATACTTGCAGCATGGTCTTGGGCCGACAGTGGGAATACATTGCTTGTCAAAACAATGGAGTCGCTTTATTGCGTTTGTTGTAGGTATGGATGGGCAAGTAATAAATATATCATACATCAATAAATTATCGTAAAAAATAACATTACAGATATGGATAGGAAAATGTTTGTCCGTCCTATTCAATCTATTATATTATAAACGAAAGTAACTCTGTCTGTTACCTTTTCACGGCTAAACCGCTGAACCAATGTTGATGAATTTTGGTATGGAGATAGACTGGGTCTTGGCGGAGAACATAGGCTACTTTTTAGGGTTCCAAAGGGTGCTAACGGGACCCTATTACTAGGCCTACGCTGTCCGTCTGTCTGTCTGTCCGTCTGTCAGCGCGGGCTGTATCTCACGAACCGTAACAGGTACAGAGTTGAAATTTTCACTGAATGTGTATTTCTGTTGCCGGTGCAGAACAAATACTAAAAATATAATAACATTTAAAAATAAATATCAAGTCTCAAACTTGATATTTTTGATGTGTTTATTCTACGGTGGTACGGAACCCTTTATGTGCGAGTCCGACGCCTTCAGATCTTATGAATGTTTTCTTGAAATATTTATAGTGTATTTTAAGTAATTAACTGGCCAACCCTCAGGTCCTACCTACCATGTTAGGATCTTTTTCGTTCTAGCGGGTGTAAACCGTGATTTAACGAGTTAATGTGATAATTTTTGTATTTTTTAAATTATTCAATTCAATGTTTTTGTTTCAGACATAGTCCAATATTGATTATTAAAATTATTATAATTTCACAATAAATATAAAACAATAAATAAAAGTAAAATTAAATTTAAAAAAAAAATATTTATTTATTTTCAAAAAGGAGGAGGTTTCTCAATTCGACCGTATATTTTTTTTTTTTATGTGTGTTCGCGGATAACTTCGTTGTTTATGAACCGATTTTGATGATTCTTTTTTTGTTGGTAAGGAGATATCCCAGCGGTGGTACCATGATAAGGAAACCAGGATCTGATGATGGCATCCCAGAGAAATCGAGGGGAACCTTCGAAAATCGTAGGAGCGACTAGTGCGTTTGTAATTTTTTTCATTAAGTATTTTAAAGCACTACTATTTTATGAAGGTCTGGAGTCGATCTGATGATGGAGCCGAAAGACAGTCGAGGGAACTCCTCAACGATTTACAACAATTACCTGGTGTTTGGGCTTGATTAATTTGTATTGATGAGAGCTTTACACCTAGATGGGTTGTGACTGTCATTAGGGGTCTGATGATGAAGATGAAGGACAGTCAAGTGAACTCCTCAACGTTTTACAGTAGCTACCTTGTGTTTGGGCTTGATTAATTTGTATTGATGAGAACTTTACACCTAGATGGGTTGTGACTGTCATTAGGGGACTGATGATGAAGACGAGGGACAGTCAAGGGAACTCTTCAACATTTTACAGAAGCTACCTTGTGTTTGGGCTTGATTAATTAGTATTGATGAGAACTTTACACCTAGATGGGTTGTGACTGTCATTAAGGGTCTGATGATGGAGTCAAAAGACAGCCGAGAGAACTCCTCAACGATTTACAGCAATTACCTGGTGTTTGGGCTTGATTCATTTGTATTGGAGAGAACTTTACACCCATATGGGTTATAAGTGCCATTACAGGTCTAATGATGGAGACCATAGACAGTCGAGGGAATTTCTCAAAGATTTACAGCAGTTACCTTTTGTTGGGCTTACTTCATATGGTTCAAAATGCCAAAATGTTCATTGGTATGGCGCCACTAAAAATCGTGAAATAAAATTATTTTTATAAAAAAAAACAAACCGACTTCAAAAAAACCTGGATCACTAAAAAGCCTGAAATAATATTTCTATTACCTACCACCTCTGCCTACCCGTTCGGGAAAACCGGACGTGATGGTGTGTTATCGAGTATTTGGAGTCGGTGCCAATCTTGGTATGCCAAGTCTACCTACTATAAAAGTAAGAAGATAGATTGGCACCGACCCCAAATACTCGATAACACACCATCACGTCCGGTTTTCCCGAAGGGGTAGGCAGAGGTGGTAGGTAATAGAAATATTATTTCAGGCTTTTTAGTGATTTTTTTTAATTTTTCATGTTTTATCATTAAAATACAATATAATATAACATAAATTAAAATAAAATACAATAAAATAAAAACCTACCCCTAATTAAACAAATACCGTCCGCGTGGGATACTGGCTGCATGTCCTCCCTGTATTCAAGCTGTTCCTGTTGTCAAGCGAATTTTTTGAGCAAGGAAAGAGCCAGCCCTCTTGTCACCTGTGGCGGTAACCAGTCTAAGGGTGATTTTGATAGATAAAAAAATAAAGATAAAAAGATAAACAAAAAATAAATGCATGGTTAAATCAATAAAATTAATAAAAACTGAAAATTAAATTAAAACATAAATTAAATATGGTAAAAAAAAATATTATGACACCGCTGATGACTTCATGATCGGCATCGAAGTTAAGTACCAAAGTATTCCTTAGCCTACGAAACATGAAAAAGATACTCATATCCGGCAGTCAGTCACTGACACAGAGTATGTACATTTTTACCCGACTACGGTGGGCGGAGGGTTATGATTTTGACCGATATGTATGTATGTTCATCTGCTCCCGTATAACGTCCAAACTATTTTTATATCATAATAATTTGACTAATGAGATATTGTTGGACGCGTCTGGATCGTCCGCTGGTTATAGGCTATTATACGATCGAAGTATTGTTATACGTATCTATCAGCATATTGTAGGTATCGTTTGTCTTCTTTTGACTTACTTTGTCTTCAGCAATAAAAACAACATAGAAATTAAATTATTTTTTTCAAATACACTCGACATAAAAATCCCATATAAAACGAAAAAAATATATTTGAATATTTTCATCCATTTCATCTATTTTAAAAGGTGCACTGGGACATATTATTTTAATTGTACGAATTAAACAATATTGTTCCTTCAAAAAATAACTATACTATAGTCTACTCCATAGCTGTTCTGTCCTAGCTAAGCGAGAGGGATATATCCTTCGGCAGCTCACGCGACGCCAGCCACACCCCGAAACTAAAAT
The DNA here is from genome assembly GCA_947859195.1 of Drymonia ruficornis. NCBI lineage: Eukaryota > Metazoa > Arthropoda > Insecta > Lepidoptera > Notodontidae > Drymonia > Drymonia ruficornis. The sequence goes on along the minus strand of OX401913.1, from coordinate 5,090,208 downwards.
TCATTTTTTTCTTGTATCGTCTTAAGAAACAGATAATCTGCTTTGTAAAGCGTCGTCTCTGTCACTCATAGGTATATGACGCATAAATCCGAAGTTAGCCCATTATCACTTTCTAGATTTCGATGTGTGATACTCTCGGGTACCTACTATACGTTTTAGGGCATAATGTACAAACATGGCTCAGACGTTTCTTATGTGTTTCTATTGTGTATAAAATTAGCAGTATCAAGGTTCGCTGATTTCAAGCAAAATAGAACTCAACAAATCCTGTGCAATATTTAATTTATTTTTTATCGGTATTTAAATTATTTATCTCGTAGTTGTGCACGTAATCCACTATTTATCTTACCCATCCAGATGTATGTGGACATGTGTTTCCGCCCGCGCACGGAATACCGAACTGGCGAGCCAGCTTATCGCATTACACGTCGGGAACAAACTCCCTGCTGAGCAAAAGCACGATTGTTGAGCCGAGAGCGGTGCTGTCGTACTCGATTCTATTAAAAATCGATTTACCAATACTCGAAATGGTATCATTTTCAATTTGTCAGGTGGTTTTATTGGTGGTAGAGACAAGCTGTAGACAATTGACTGCAGCTCATATACAGGCTGGACCGGGGTAGTACCACCATCTCACAGAAGATCGGCGTAAAGTAGCTATTACAGCTGCGTTTCGGACGACGAGTGAGAGAGCCGAAAGTCCTACGCCCCCTCCTTTCTTTTCACTCCTCATCAGGTCGGAAACGTGCGAAAAATGTACTTGTTTGGTATTGCAAGGATCTATAGGCTACGGTAACTGCGTAACATCAGGTGGGCCTTACGCTTGATTGCCTAATCAGTCTCATAAAAAAACTACTTTAAAATATTTTTCAAGTTCTGTAACGTTTCTTAGGTTGGCTCTTTTAAAAGAAATTGTTATATCGATATATGAAACCCATCTCTAGATCATTTTTCAGTGAAGCGTATTTTCCGTGAACATTGTAGAGGAATGTACGCTTCTGTTTACAATTTTGATCAATACTTGAGATTAAATTGGCTTTTCCCGGAATTCCTCCCGGAAAATTTCAACATTCATTGTTAATTTTAGAATGGCTACGTAACTGAAAATAGCTTGGGTACTTTCTTATGTATTTTTGATTGAACTCGAGACATATTTACTATAAGAACCTACCCAGGTACTTAGCAAGTAGAATTTAAGGCTAATTTCTACCATTTGTTTAGAATTTTTATGACATCTTTGTTCTTCTACTTCTTATCGAATGTAAGCGGCCACTCAGCCGCCCAAAGGCCTCTGACAAGGCTTAACGACTACTGCCTAGATGACAACAATCGGGACCGACGTTTTACGTGACTTCCGAAGCACGGAGACGCTCAGTTCAAATGCCACTAAATGGTCACTCATCAGTGACTGACCTTGCCAAGCATTGCTTAACCACGGATCGTTTACCGATCAGTGATTGCAGCTGGTTAGTGCACGTAGAGATATCGTGAGGAAACCTACCTATCCCCCGGGATTAGGTAATAGTCAGTTCCTGTATACACGGCGACAAGGTTCACCACCTGCCACGTTGGGTTCTGACTATCTGGTGAAACGTGGGCTTTGAGTTGGCTTAATACCTCCACAATGTGGTGGTGTATGGCCACTCAAGCCTCTGACTACCCCCGAATGGGGATAAAAGTCGTGACGTTATATATATTTAGTGCACGTCTATCCGATCGCGTGTTACAGGCACCTACGCTTGGGTATAAAAAAAGATCTATTGAATATTTTTCCACATTGAATTGATTAGCAGTTCTAAATAGCTGAAAACGTACAGTTCAATGCTCTGAAACTTTTTTACCTTACTCCCAACTTTGTTAATCAAGCGTAATTTTCAGTACAGCGTAACAAAGTCCATAAAAACTAACACAATGATGTGAACGAGGCGGATGGTAGAACATTACCCAGGTAAATTGTCCATTTGAGGACTTTCTAATTAGGACCGCGACCGTTGGGACGAAGGGTGAAAATAAGGACTTCGGAAAATTAGCTTGTATGGTTAAGGTTTGTATTGTATTACTGTATGTGTAAGTATAACTAAATAATAAATATCGCTAGACAAGCCTACATACGAACTATATAGTCCCAAACTCAGCAATGTACTATGGCTACCGTACAATGAACTGGGGGCGAACCGTGTGATATCCAAAGGGCAAATAAAAAATTAAGTTTCCTAAATTTACCTATGGCGGGAATCGAACCCGCAAACACACGATGTAGTGAGCCGAGCGGCCTACGCTCAGTCCACTGCGCCAAGCGGTCGTTATAATAATCCTTAATTTAGCCTTTAGGTTCGGTAACAATGATAGAGGTAAACAAGAACGCGTTGCTGAACGAACAGATTAGTTTTGACACCTCTCCTTTATTAAATTTATTTTCATTCCAACAAATAAGCCACTCAATTGATTTTGCGAGTGGCGGGGGGAGTGGGGACACAGGTCGTTTTTGCTTATAAGGCGGGGCGCACGCGGCTTCGTCGCTCAGTCGCAGCCCAGCTTTCCTGAGGATGCCTCGTTTAGAGGCGAAACACGTGTCGAATTTATTTTGGATTCGCTTTGTCTGCGGAGAATTGCTAATTGTTAGGGTCCATGACTCATGACAGACATACTCTCGACTGACAGGGAGTTAGGTCTTGTTGGCCTCTTCTATCATCGATCAATTCATTTGGTTTATAATTTTGGAGGTTGACAATTCCGAGGGTGAGTGGTGGGTCCCTCACTATAATTGTTTAAGAATGGATTTCCGCAAAGTTACGCCTGATTCCATCAATTAATGATAGAGATAGCTAGCTATCTACTTTCTAAACTGTAACATATCTGTTTTCCTAGAAAGGCGTAGGCAGGGACTCAATCGTAGATATTTAGTCCCCTCGATAGTAGATATGAACCTAATCGGGACCTAGACCTGGCACATTCCCACTATGAATTTAAAACGCATTTGCCGTTCGATATTAAAAGTATGTTCATAAAAGCTTTTATCAACGCTATCCAAGTTACCTACCTTCCTGCACATTTATTCCTTAAAATGCTACCTTAGGGTAGTTTGTTCGAGTTGGAAATGTTTTTTACTTTCAATACAAAGGAGTGTGTATTGAAAACGCTGAACAAATTGTCGGTAAAGATCCCAAGGGGGCGTTGAAAGTGTGTTACACAGATACATGTTACCTGGCGTCTTACCGCCGAATAAACGATCTGAGTGGTATGTCAATACGAGGCGGCGCTTTTAGTCCGTCTGTTATCGAAATACACGATAATATTTGTTATAACTTGAGTACGGTGAAGGAAAACATCGTGAGGAAACCTGCATGTCTTTAGACATGTGAAATCCACCAGCCCGCACTGGGCCAGCGTGGTGGATTATGGCCTGAATCCCCCTCGCGTTGAGGGGAGGCCCGTGCCCAGCGGTGGGACGTTAAAAGGGCTATTTTTTTTAAAATTATTATTATAACTTGAATAAGTCGACATTACTGACGTTCTGCAACCAAGGACATGTTTTTAGAGGTCTGTACTCAAAGGGTGCCAACGGAACCCTATTACTAAGCCTCCACTGTCTGTCTGACCGTCCGTCCGTCTGTCAGCGGGCTGTATCTCACGAACTGTAATAGGTAAAGAAAAGTTTTTTTTTACAGAACGTTTACTACTGTTGCCGCTACAACAACAAATACTAAAAATTAAATAAAATGTAAAAATAAAGGGGGTCCCCATACGACAAAGTTGTTATTTTTGACGGTTTTTACTTCTACCTTATTTCTTGGACGTAAATCTTTATTTGATGAGTCTTCGTCTTGAGGCTTCGTCTAAAAACCTAACTAATTTCATTAGGAAGTTTAGTATCCATTAAGATCCATTTGTAGTTGGTATTAGAAAATTTGGAAGACACAAAACAATTTATTTTCAATTTATAGTCGGGGAAAGTAATATGCTTCTATGCGCTGGATCTAAACTCGTTAAAACTTCAACAATTCGATACACGAGCAGCGACGTAGTATCGAGAGCAAGTTATTTTGACCTCAGTTTCAATTTAAATAAGTATCTATAGATAAGATACCTCCTTAGTCGTGACTTGACTGACACAAGACTCAAAATATTCTTCTTGTACGTAATATTGTTCTATGCGTTGAAAAATTGCAAATTTTACTGAATCACGACTTAATTTTCAATCATATTTTATATGATTAATAAAAATGTTATCAGAGAAATCCGAGCTCTAACAGAAGATGGCTAACATTATTAACGGCAGGGATATTACGTAACTTTTTAATTCATGTTTCGATTGGTTTAGCTCATCCCGTGTTGCTGTGACAATTGGAATTTATTGAAATCGAGAAGAGTCAAATCGTGACTATTCCCGATTTCAATCAATTGACAAAGCAACACAGGATGCACGAAAGCAATTGAAACATGGCTGAAATAGTTACTTTATAGGCCCACGATCTACTACTTGGGGTACATCCCTAGTATTTTTGTCTTTTAACATTTTATAGTATCTTACGTTGTATTTAATCAGCATCTTCAATTTTGTACAGATAATAGTACATTGTTATCCGAGGGGCAAAGTAACTTATTATTGGTCCCGAGACGGGGTTTGGCGCCCGAGCGCAGCGAGAGCGCTAATAGTTCGAGGGACCAATAATAAGTTACTTTAACCCGAGGTAAACACTGTGCTTTTCATCACGAATACAAGGAAAGAAAAAAGGGAAAAAAATAGAAAAAAAACAAAATAAAAACAAAAAAGAAAAAAAAGAAAAAAGAGGGAAAATAAAATAAAAAACAGAAAAAAATATTAAAAAAAAGAAAACTAGACAAAAAATGAAAAAAGGGAAAAAAACAGAAAATAAATAAATAAAAAAACAAAAAAAAAAGAAAAAGTCAAAAAAAAGAAAAACGGGGGAAAAACCAGAAAAAAAGAATAAAAAAAAAAACAGATAAAAAATAAGAAAAAATGACACTAAAATAGAAAAAAAACAAAAAAAAACAAAAGAAAGACAAAAAAGACAAAAAAAGAAAATATACAAAAAAAGACAAAAAGAAAAAAACTACAAAAACTAAAAAAAATATGAAAATGATAAAAATTAAGAAAAAGAAAAAAAAAACAGAAAAAAACTAGAGTAGTACTAGTAGTAGTAGTGGGGATAAAAGTCGTGACGTGAATAGAAATTTGAAAATAGAACTCGTATTTTTTTATAATTTGACAGAGTCTTCGAAATTTTGACAGATCAGGCAATATCGTGTTTCCAGAAACCCGATTTTGCCTGATCTGTCAAAATTTCGAAGACTCTGGAAACACGATTTCGCCCGATTAGATAAGTATCACTTTCTGTCGGCTCTTCAGGCACCTTTCGACTTACTTTCCGCGTATGAGTGATGAAAAGTACTTTTATAACAATCTGAGAGTTAATTTTCTAACACGTGTCCACTGAATTTGTAGTAAATTGGTAGACGACCCGAAACGTTCAGTATTTCCACTCAATTAAATGAGTCGATGGGACAGAAACACGGGTAGGTAGGTACAGCAGATTTAATCGCAAGACATTCTGGTTTGCCTTTCATGTGTAATTTCCCACGGGTTGGGTTTGAACCCACGCACTGATTATTTCCTCTCCAATGGTCCTCATGTTTTGTTTTCGTACTTATCTGTTATTGCTGCGTACGTTCAATTCGAGTGTAAATTCGTTTCTTAATAAGAACACTTGATTCAAAAAGAAATATTAAAAAGTATTATGCACAATCGCACAATCATCCAAGGTTTCAATTAAATCAGTAGAAATTTGCAACAGTTTCATTTAATGGGTGCACCTACATCAAGTGCATGCCGCACCTGAGCACTCAGTTTTGACGTTAGAACGAATAGACATAATGTCATAACATGAGTGCTCGGGCGAGGTATGCGAGGCATCAGGGCGCTGAGTCTAGTATCGATTAACCAGTGGAAAAACACTGGTCTTTAAAGTTACCTTCGGGAATTCTTCATTATAAATCGTAAATACTTGGCAGTCAACATTGTGGAAGTTAGAAAGGGCTATTTTGACCCAGGACAACAATATCTTATCAGAAAGCACTGAGAAACCCCCTTTAAAATTGTAAAGAATACGAATTTATAAGCTGTAACATGATAAAATTCTGTAATTACAAATTCATGGCGCTACTTTCCAGTTTCTTTCCTCGGGAGATTCCATTTTCATTACACAGTACTTAAGTGTAATGAACTGCATCCTTATGCAAACTTAATAACAGCTGTTTAATCTTAACCTTATCTTTAAAAGAATAGAGATAAAAACTCCCTGTTGAATTTTCTTTAAGAAGTGTTTTTATCGAAGGCATTTTTTTATCTTGCTTTAGACGAAAATATGTTATGATACTATTAAGAATCAAAGAATTAGTTAGATAATTCTTAAGATACCTTACAACAAAGGATAATTCCCAAGTGTCTATGAAATTTAAGCACAGTATAACACACACACTGTGTGTGTGTGGACTTTGTGTCACAATGAAATAAGCATACTTATGATTTCGTACTTTAAAATAATAATAAACTATTTGATAATTTCCCGCATACAGAAATTAAGTCACGAGTTCTGGCTCTAGTATTCGGGTTACTCAAAGCTTCGTGGAAATTTAGGGATATGATAAAATAAAGGGTTATTCCGAACTCATCCTATCAAAAGACACTTTATTTATTTTTTCCGTTCTCTTCAGAGATATACCTATTCCTCGTTCATTCTACGACAAATCATCCGGGTACTAGAATACCACGTTTGAGGGGTCACAGCAAAAGTCTAACTAATTCAAATAAAATATTTGAAAAGTAAAGTATTTTCTTTTCATTATATTATTAACATGCTAATGTACTTCAAACATTCAAGTTTACCTCCCTGCCTTTACCAAAGCCCCCTCAGCGCGCTCCCTCAATCCACGTGTCCATATTCCCATAGAATATTCTTTGCTCCGATAACTTTTATATTACAAAGACGAGTACTCTTCAGGGGTGAAGTATCAAAGGGAGTTGGCTTTCACGTCACTGTGCGATGACTACACTATATTAGCATGTGGATAGACCACCAGTATATCTTGATCCGTCTCCCTTTCACGCTTTATCATGTTTTTTATAGCACTGAAGTGGCAAACAAGCGTACGGCAACGGCAAGCGTACCGTAGCCTATAGATACTTGGAATACCAAAGGCATTGCTCACACGTTGCCAACCTGAAGGGGAGTGGGACGGAGGAAGGGGAAGGGGAGGGGGAGCTTGGGCTTTCAACTCTCTTACTCATCGTACAAAACGCAGCTGTAATAGCTGCTTTACGCCGATCTATGGGTATCGTACAATAGACTGGGGGACTGGGGATAATCCCAAGGATACCAAGATCAAATTACGAAATGAACCCTGACCGGAATCGAACCCGCAACTACCCAGTGCGGTAAGCTGAGAGACTTAGGGTCGGCACTCATCTATCAACTCGGCACCCGACCAAAACCGCCTCGCTGCTCGGCGTCCACTCGTTATCGACAGGTGGTCCGCGGGCGGACGCTGCTTTTACACCATAAACGTCACGTGATCGACCAGTGGACCGCGCGTGTTCAGCGAGTGAACGCCGCGTGGTCAGCGCGTATTCCACTTATTTCCGGTTCAATTAAGCATATTCCAGACGGTTTCAATCCAGCGTTCCAACAGGGGTGACCTTGGTGGGACCTTTGTTTCCATCCGCGGATTTGTGTTTAATTTGGATTACATCTGCTGTCTACATGGATGGCAACAAGTAAGGTCACCCCTGTCGGAACGCTAGATTGAAACCGTCAAGAAGGCCTATTAGTGGACGTCGACCGACGAGGCGGTGCTGGTCGGATCCCGAGTTGATAGATGAGTGCCAACCTTTATACTCAAACCTCTAGACGGAAGCGGTCATCACTGATATGTTAATTAATAAATTAGTTTGAGTCAACACAGCTCTTCAGGGGTCAGGTGTATTTGGTTGCTAGTTGTTCGTTAGCACAGGATCCGCATCCGGTTTCCTTATCACGGCACATCCGGCTCGGGAGCCGTTTTGTTTCTTTGAGAACGTACCGGAAGCCCGGAGCTCGCGGACGTTGAATTGTAAACGTGTTTATCCGATACGCGTGTAGGATTAGGAGTGTGTACTTTTATACACACTATACTGTATATACCTATACTATACCTGTACCTGTGTACTGTGTGTATACATATATACACGTATCGGATAGCTGACATTGATAAGCTCCATGTCTACACAAGGTGTTGATTATCCAAGTAAATGAGTACAGCTCATGTATGGGCTGGCTCGACCGGGGTAGTACCACCTTCCCACAGAAGATCGGCGTAAAGTAACTATAACAACTTCGATTCGTACGATGAATGAGAGAGTCGGAAGCCCAACCCACCCCTTCCCCTGTCTGTGTTCCACTCCCTTTCTGGTCGGAAACGTGTGAGCGATGTCTTTGGTATTTCAAGCAACTATAGGCTAGTCACTGCTTAACATCAGGGCCCCGAGTCGCTTAACCATTGAACTGTCACTGTAGCGTTTCGGACCAATCAGAGGGTCGGTCAGAATAGCAAAAAGCTATAGTGGCAGTTCAGCGGTAATCGGCGTGTAGGCAGGTCATACGCTTGTTTTCCACAAAAAAAACTTTGGTATACAATGCAGCAAGCTAAAATAATTCAGCCAAGCACGTCTTTCAAATGTCGAGTGGAACAGCATAGGCTCTCTGTGTATAAATAATTAAGGCCAGTGTGCCATGGGCCAGGGTCTGCGGCGAAGTATTGTCGCTCTAATGGATGCGATGTGTACTTTGCGCATCCCTAAATATTTGCGCCGCGATGCGATGCCTCTTCGCGAAACTGTATGTATTGCACCCCTTAGGATGTGCTTTACATAGTACTATACGTAAGGCTTTTACTCACTATTTACCCTGTTGTTACTATTTAACCGCAACTCCGCAAGTTTTATAGAGATTCATAAAGCATTTCTAGGAATAAAAGTAACTTGTAATGCCATTGTAAGTCTATCATAACTCTCTATAAATTTGAGTATGAATGTATGTTGAGTAATTTAGGATTTAATACACCACAACAATATTATTTTGTTTACAGGTACCATTTTGTGTTTTATATTTTGCCAATTTTACAACTGAAAATCCATGACTTTATTTCTTATTGTAGTGTTAAAACGTACTTTACTTACGTACTACTTATTTACATTTTATTAGAAAATTCGGGAAGATCGAATTAATTTCATATTCTGATTGGATTCAATACGATCTTAATATTCAAATATCCGGCTGATTTGAGTGGATAAGCTCTCCATGTGCCAATAAAAAAGCTTCAGCACCAAGTATTGACTCATAATAAGGAAGATAAATTTACATTAATATTAGTACATGGTTTGGATGAGAATCGCGTATTTAATTAAATGGTACTTTAGTAAGTATACATTTTTTTAAATCGAAATTTCGTAAATTTTCAAACAGTTTTCCCGAAAGCAGCATTTCAAGTAGGTATTTTTGAATATTGGCGACTGCTTCTGGAAAATCTAGCTAACACTTTTGTGCAGGCAATATGACGACCGCTTGGCGCAATGCTTCGGGCGTAGGCCACTCGGCTCACTGCATCGGTGGTGCAATGGTTGCGGGTTCTATTCCCGCCAAAGGCAAATTTCGGAAACGTCTTTTTGTAATTTGCCCCTGGTCTGGGTGTCACTGGGATCACCGCCAGTCCATTGTATGGTAGCCATAGTACAATCGTTGCTTAGTTTGGAACCATACAGTTGGTGTGTAAGTCTGGCGATATTATTATGGAAGTATAGGTTGTAGATAGTTAAATAGACCATCTAATCCAAAACAATAAGGACCGAAAGTCTATAGAGCTATAGCGGTAATTAACAATGAATATTCTAATATATATTTTATCATTGTATAAATTAGAGTTAAAATTACCCCTAAGTTCATCAGTATAAATTGCAAAGCGATTTGGGATGAGAAAGAAAGCAATCTATTTTAATTTCCATGAAACTGGTAGCACGAACAGGATGGAATTAATATTTTCCTCGTCCCTAATTGCTTCTGACTGCAAAAAGAACAGATTGACTAGCTGAAAAATATGTTTACTAGATGAAATCTGATTTGTGGGAATAAAAATCTATGGTTTTCAAAATTTATCAGTAAGAATAATAATAATTTTATTTTTATTATAGTTAAGTAAGTGTCCAATATACTGGGTGAAATCGAAATCGTGGGCAATATTTTAAACTATGACTCTACATATGATTCAGAATATTTTGGGAAAATAAATAAAAAAATCTATTGATAAAAAATATTGCTCAGGTAAGCAAATAAGCAGACCATTTTACTGTTGTACCTTACCTGGGCAATATTTTTTTATCAATTTATTTGTTGATTAATATTTCCTAAATATTCTGAATCGTGTGTGTTTAATCACCGTTTAAAATATTGCCCACGATTTCGATTTCACCCAGTAGAATACCTATTTAAAAATGCATTTATTGGTGCTTATTATATTGGCTACAAATTACGACTTGTTTTCAACATTCATTTCCGCGTCGTCCTATGTCGCACTATGTCCAAAGGCTCCGTCTACTAGGACATACTGTTTTGGTCAGTAACGTGTCAACTTCTGTCATTAGTATAAACACGAGAGAGGTCAAATACTGAACTAATCCTACCTATAATAGAAGCTCGTATCCTATATCTGCCCAGCAATTGTCTAAATCCTTATTTCCTCGCGCCCATTCAGCCAATTGCGGTCCTAATTGGAAAGCCCCGGCGCCGTGAAACTTACCTGAATTACATTGGCCTCCAACCCTTGGTATCCTTTCTAATATACCGGTAGTTTAATTTTTTTTAGTTCATTTACGACCGGAATAGATTGAACTAAAAGGGTTTGAAGGTCGACCCGACTCAGGTTTGAAAGTAAATAAATAAATAAATATCGCCAGACTTACACACCAGTATGGTCCCGAAGTAAGCAACGCTTGTACTATGGCTTTCATACAATGGACCGGGGGCGATCCTTCAGACCAGGGCAAATTACGAAAAGGGTGACTCTAAAATTTGTCTCTGACGGGAATTGAACCCGCAACCACCAGATGCGGTGAGCCGAGCTAACGCTCAAACCACTGCGCTAAGCGGACGTAATGTAAAGAACGAAATTAAAATCGCCACCAAGCCAACTAGGCGCTCGGGTCGAATGTGGCTTCCCCGCCCGCACACCGCCCGGATACCGCCACCGCCTTTTTGTGCGGATGACGTCACATTTGACAGGCACGACTTTTATCCCCATTCGGGGGTAGTCAGAGGCTTGAGTGGCCATACACCACCACATTGTGGAGGTATTAACCAACTCAAAGCCCACGTTTCACCAGATAGTCAGAACCCAACGTGACAGGTGGTGAACCTTGTCGCAGTGTATACAGGAACTGACTATTACCTAATCCCGAGTGATAGGTAGGTTTCCTCACGATGTTTTCCCTCACCGTCAGCGAACTGTAAATTATGCACATAGATGAAAATTCATCCATTGGTGCATGCCCCACCGGGAATCGAACCTGGGACCTTCTGATTGTTAGCCCAACCTGTTCACCCCTAGGCTACAGTCGCTAGGCCTAGTTGGCGTGGTGGAGTAGTAACAAAACAAAACAACAGCGGTGGAGTCTTCAGTTCTATGATCGAAGGGTGGAGTACTAACATGTTGCATCAAACGCAACACGATGCTATCAAGTTTCACTCATGATTGAGTCGCACATTGCTTCCAACTTCACTGCTCACGTAGGTCGAGGTATTAAACCAACACTGTGCACACTCGTAGATGGGGAGCCGTAGAATGATTTTCTGGATTTACTCGAGCGCGTCAGATTAGGATAAGGGAGATAGCTTACATATTGATAAGAACCTCCAACCAGTATGAGCCCTTAATATTGGTGGGTACGCTCAGGGGAACAAAAAAAAATAGACCATCTTAAAATACTCGAACTCGTCAGATTAAGATAAGGGAAATTCATTACTAGCTAAGAAGTGGCAAAAGTGTCAATTTTGCTAATTTGATCGTCAGTCTAAGAAATGGGAGCATCTGGAAGTTTCACTGAACACCTCCTCTGAAATTGTTTTTTTTCATAGGATTGCGGTGGCTATAAAGCGTACGGTCCGCCTGATGTTAAGCAGTTACCGTAGCCTATAGATGCTTACAAAATCTGAGGAGCTCGAGTTTTTTTATTTAAATTATCATGTTGGAGCATGAAAATTATCAATATCTGACAGACTTGAGTATTAACATGTCATTGCTTTTTTTTAAATTTGAAATTATCATGTAGACGCTTCCCCCACCGCTGAAAGTGGAAACATCTAGAACAATGTATTCTTCCTATCATCTCATCTACCGAATCTAATAGGTTTGGGCGACGCCGGAGGAAATCCACAATTAGCACGCTGGGCTCCCGGTCCATCGGTCGGTGTATCCCCAACGGATATCGTCTACTGTTATCGTACTATGCAAATTCAATTGTGCAATGCACTCACGGGGACTGCTTCGGAAAGTGCAATTGATCGTTACGCAATGGGACCTGACAATTGTTTTTGTTGTGTACATTCAATGGAAATACAGTAGAAATCTTAGTCGGGTACGATTCTCTATGCAATTGCAGTTAGTTTTCTTAGAACGTGTAGAAACTATTTCTTGTTAAACTAACGTAAGATAACGGTAACGTAGATTAGATAGCCTGCCTTAGATTTCATTTTGTAAACGTGATGGGTATCTAACTCTATCCACCTACCTTTTTTATGGGACTCCGGTGGCAAACAAGCTTACGGCCCGCCTGATGTTAAGCAGTTACCGTAGCGTTATAGATGCTTGCAATACCAAAGGCATTGCTCGCACGTTGCCGATCTGAAAGGGAAGAGACGAAGAGAGGGGAAGAAAGGGTTGTTGGGCTTCCGGCTCCCTCACTCATCGTACGAAACGCAGCTATAATAGCTACTTTACGCCGATCTTCTGTGAGAGGGTGGTACTACCGGTCGAGCCAGCCCGTATATGAGCTGCAGTCAATTGGCTACAGCTTGGCTCTACCACCACAAAACCTGTATAATGTAGAATGCCAGTTATCACCAACATTACAATGATAAACTTATTTTCAGTTGAGGAAGTAATTCAGTCCTTTTCCTTCGGGAACTTCAGAAAAAATAAAACTTTCCAAATGGCTTTCTGCAAAAGTTTCACAAGACTATTTCCTAGTTTGATAGGTACGATGTAGATCTTTTGCAAGTTTTCACGAACGACAATCGCGATCTGAATTGCGAATCCTAATAAAAAGATAGATGATTTACCACATAAGATTTTCTTAGAAATACAAGTGCAGCCTATAATGTCTTCATGCTTAAACATATAGGATACAGTTACGGCCGGCGCAGATTGGGGACGGCAGGGGAGAGGATTTTATTTTTTATCAATCGAATTTAATACTTATCCAATCGAAATAAGGTATATATTTCAAGGCTCGGTGATCGACCCTGGAGCATCTCGGAGCAGCTTTCTCGGTCCATCGAAGAGCACGCCGCAGCACCTTATTTCGATTGGATAAGTATTAAATTCGATTGATAAAAATATTAAAAATTAAAATCCTCTCCCCTGCCGTCCCTAGTCTGCGCCGGCCTTATTAAGTATGTGATTGATGATAAAAATATACAGGGCATTGATGTAATATTTTAGCAGATATGGTACCTTCCGACATTGCAACCACCACACTTGTGCTCAGCGCTCCAATAAATGCAGCGAAATTCTCACATCTGTTATCACACTCGCAATTCGACAATCAACTTAAAGGCATTTTGAAGTTTAATATTCACCAGAAGATGAGCCGTATTGGCAATACCGACATGTGTTCAACATTGTTTTCCGTGAACGACTGATTCCATTGACTTCGCTTAGGATGATGCCCCATAAGCGTGTTGCGTTGCGTCGTCGCAACGAATCAACGGGAGTGAGACGAAGCGGGGGATGGTAATGCGCTGGTGATACAATGCGTTGATCCGTTGCGACGACGCAACGCAACGCCAGACGGGGCCTCACCCTTAGTAGGACATAATACTTTGGGCAGTCACATGTCTCCTTCTTTCTTGATAATATCTTTGATACAGGGCCTAAAAAAGGCTACAAGATATAATTTTTAAACAGTACTCTTTTGGTCTTAATAAATGTTCATAGAAAATCAGTATAAAAACTGCTAAATATTCAATGCCTAATATCCACTAACTGAAATGGTACGAATACTTTAGAACAGAGCTAACATTTGCGGCAGTAACTGTGTCGTATATTTGAATTACGACACTAGCAGAAAGCTCTCAACAATATTCATACGAACATTGTATTCGAAATGTACGCCATTGCCATAAATAACGGGTGTATATAAACCAATATGAGGATGGACTATGATCAAGTGAGTTATAATACCGAATCTTAAAGGGTTGGAGCTAGCTTCAATACACCAATGTACGGGTAAGGCGATCGTATCGATTGAGTCGTACCGTGTCCAGGGATTCCATTTAATACGACATACTATTTTGGGCAGTCACGTCTCCCTCTTTTTGGTAATGTCTTTGGGTTACACTAATAAATTAAATCATTGGAATTTATGACAACCAAAGCGTTTGAATATAAACCAATGTTCATGTGGAGTCTTAAAATAATAAAATAATTTAGCGCGACGTCATCCCCGACTAGGATCCGTTGGATCGGTGCCAACACCGCAGGATGCAGCGTTATCCTATTCTTGACGATATAATTATAAGAACCATAGTAGGATCCAGATTTCCCATGGCTATAATAATACCCCTGTTTTTATTAACGTACGGTTCGGCAGAGCTGATATTTTCTATGCAACAAAGGCAGCAATCCGACTGTAGCCTAGGGGTAAACAGGTTGGGCTAGCAATCAGAAGGTCCCAGGTTCGATCCCCGGTGGGCCATGCACCATTGGATGAATTTTCATCTATGTGCATAATTTACAATTCGCTGACGGTGAAGGAAAAAATTGTGAGAAACCTACCTATCCCTCGGGATTAGGTAATAGTCAGTTCCTGTACACACGGCGACAAGGTTCAACAGCTGTCACGTTGGGTTCTGACTATCTGGTGTCACGTTGGGTTCTGACTATCTGGTGAAACGTGGGCTTTGAGTGGGTTAATACCTCCACAATGTGGTGGTGTATGGCCACTCAAGCCTCTGACTACCCCCGAACGGGGATAAAAGTCGTGACGTTCCACAAAGGCAGCAAACAAGCGTACAGCAGGTGCGGTGTTAAAAAGTCTACATAACAGTTCTGTATGAATGGATTTTACAGAATTGCTATTTGACTTTTTTAGCCCCCCTGTCTGAAAGAAAATACCGTAGCCAATAGATGCTTGTAATACCAAAAAGCATCGCTCGCACGTTGTCGACCTAAATGGGAGGCGATAGTGATTGTTATGCCAGTGTAAGTCCATCATAACTTTCTATATTTTTGGGGTGGGGTTTTGGGGGTTTGATTATTTTTGGGGTGGGGTTTTGGGGGTTTGATAATGTGTCGTTTTAATACATAAAATAACTATAGTTCAACCTAGAAGCTTTACAAAGTATTTCATACCCTATTAACCTTATTATTTATTACGAACTCACTTCGGCTGTTTATTACATCAAATCTATATATATAAAAATGAATCCCTATTTCATGTCATTACTTGACGCGAGAACGGCTGGACCAATTTAGATGTTTTTTTTTTTAGATTATTCCGTGAAGTTTAAGGAAGGTTCATACATTTAAAAAAAATGGAAAAATTGCCCGGAAAGCGCTAAAAACCCATATTTTACGTATGATTCAAATTACTTTCAATAGATGGCGTAATGAACGCCGGTGTCAGATGGCGGATGGCGACTATAAATTCTTGCAAATTTATTTCATGGGCAATTCATCATAAGAAATAGATCCGCGTTGTGCACATAAAGCCGAAAACCCACCGCGGCGCACGGAGAGGCCACGCACACGCTACGCACGTGGGTCAAGCTTCGCTTTGCACGAAAATGTATGTCACCGTGTCCACCGCAGCGCACGGAGAATGACGTCAATCATACATTTTCTTGCAGAACGTAGCCGTGGCCGTGTGCGTGGCCTCTCCGTGCACCGAGGTGGGTTTCCGGCTTAACAGTTCATTGTCGAAAAATAAAGGGATGAATCGCTAAATTTGTTGCTAAGCGCAAAACTCGAGAACGGCTGGACCATTTTTTTCTTAATAACCTACTGTATCCCACTGCTGGCCAAAGGTCTCTCCCATGTTCTTCCATCCATCGCGGTCATGGGCTCTTTCATACCACCCGTCTAGATGAGCGTCGAGGTCATCGTGCCACCGTTTTTGGGTCTACGTCGGCGATGACGGTCGTGCTTTGGGACCCCACTCGGTGATCGCTTTGGCCCACCTTTCTGAGCACATTCGGCTCAGGTGACCCGCCCAGGTCCACTTAAGTGTAGCTGTTTTCGCTCCTACATCCGCGATAAGGGTTATGGAACGCAGCAAGGTGTTCCGCACCCTATCAGTGTGTTTTACACCCAAAATGCTGCGCTCCAATGCTCTATGGTAAACCTTCAGTTTGGACTTCTGAGCCTCGATTACTGACCATGTCTGGGCGCCGTAGGTAAGAACGGGCAGGATACACATGTCGATGGGTCAGTGGAAGGTTGCCCTTCATGATGGACTCTATTACTAAGCATACGCTGTCCATCCGTCATCCATGTCTGTTAGCGGGCTGTATCTCACGAACCGTAATAGCTATAGTTGAAATTTTCACCGAACGTATATTTCTGATGGCGCTACAACAACAAATACTAACAATAAAAAATAAATATAAAATTAAGGGGGAGGGGGGACTCTATTACTAAGCCTACACTGTCCGTCCGTCTGTCATCGGGCTGTGTGGCGAACCGTAATAGGTAGAGAGTTAAAATTTTCACAGAAAGTGTATTTTTGTTGCCGTTACAACAACAAATACTTACTAAAAATAAAATAAAAATTGAAAACAAAGGGGGTCTCCATACAAGAAACTAGATAATTTTGACGTTTTTATTCTACGGTGGTACGGAACCCTTTATTTGCGGGAAAGGAGAAGAACAGACGACGAACGGGGAAACGGGGGGGGGGGGTTAGTTCTTTTTCGGACAACATTAATTCTGAGGCGGTACGAAGTTCGCCGGGACAGCTAGTCCTCAATAACAAAGACATTTTTGTAATTTTCACATCAAAACATGAGTTTTCCTTCTATTTCAAATGGGAAAAATTCGCTTTGATTTTCATGGTATTGATATTTTATTTTCTTTGGTACCAGTTTACTCTTTCATCTTGCTGTATTAATTTATTCCTTTATATTTTATTTCTTCGTGTTTGTATCGAAACCCTACATTACTCAATTGCGTTTCCTTGGCAAGTCGTTGAGTGCTATAAGTTAATTAAAAATACTTACATTTCATTTTGTATCTGGGGACTGTGATGTTGGCAACGATCTTTTGATCGAAGGATGTTCGTACTTATCAATTGTGGTATTTATTTTAGTAATAAAACATTTTCACGGATGAAACATTTTTACTTGTGTTTCTTCGTCGTGATGGTCCAAAGACATTACCAACTGTAAGAATTAAATATGGGTAATAAGTACATTTTTAAGCTTACTAGATATTACGTGTTAATATAAATTTAACAAAAGATATACAATTATTTAAACCTAATAAATTTTCTATTAAAAACACTACTTTGATAAAACACAAATATAAATACCTAACATACAAGTAATGCGACTAGCAAAAACAAAGTACACGTAAAATGAATCATATTGTTCCAAGTAAACTGACAGAGAACAAGTTACCCCTCAGAAATCGTTTATTATAACAAAGGCAAATCAATTACAGACTCGCAGCGTGTTTCCCAGCTAATAACTCTTTTACCTGAATCAACTTGGTTGTGGTAACTGCTAGGGCTGCTAGATGCTAGAAGCTGCTAGAAAATAAAAAATCTTTTGTTCCATTAGGCGTGTCTATGTCGCGCGAGGCTGCTCACCCACATGCCTCGCGAAGCACGACGATTGCCTCAGTCGCATGCCGCGCGAGGCAAATGGCGAGGCAACCTACACTCTAGACAGAGAAGGGTATACCCAACCAATCAGTTTGACACGTTTGACATCATCAACTCATGACTATGCCAAACTAAGCGAGGCAAATGACAGCCCTCAGGTGAGGCAAGACGCGCATTTCCCTCGCGCGAGGCAAGTCAAACTTCGTGTGGCAATTTTCCTCGCGCGGCATGTGAGATATCTAGACGTGGCTATGTACAACACGGCCACATAAAAAAAAAAGTTCATGACATTATTTCCTCTAGAGGGCGCCATATTCAATTTAATGTGACACAACATAGCCTATAAACCAGCGGACGACCAAAATGCTTCCAACGATACCCCATTTGTAAAATTATGATAGGTAGTTTGGAAGTTATGCAACAAATACAATAACAACAACAACAACAACAACAACAACAACAATGCAACAGATGAACATACATAACAAACATACCGCTCAAAATTATAAACCCCCACCGTAGTCAGGTAATGAAAAAACAACAGATCGCTTAATTTCTTAGCTCATAGGGCTGTTCCACTACTGGGCAAAGCCCTCCCTTATCCTCTTCCACACCACTCTAAGGACAGCTATCTAACAAATAAATTTTCTAATTTAGACCAACTTCCCCCAATTTTCCCCACACTTTACAACCATATTCCCCAATACACCTCCCCGTGCAGCCCTGGCAATCCTTAATCACTGGGACACGCGAGCCGGCCGTGTTGCCTGGTGCCTGGCACTGCCTCCATTTTTTACTTTCGCCATTCCGTCATAAATAAGAATAATGATGACGCAAGCTCATTGGCTGAAATTCAAATTTGGAAGTTAATTTAAAATGGAACTGCGAGAAACAGTGGAGAACAAAATTGTAATTTTACTAGAAGTCCGTTCTATTCTTATTTGCTTGTAATCTCTAGCCAAATTTTCCTTTCTGAAAATAAAAACTATCCTTACTTTGTAGTGGATTACGTATAAGTACATAAAAAACCAGCCAAGTGCATATGGGACTCGCACATAAAGGGTTCCGTACCACCATAGAATAAAAACGTCAAAAACATCAAGTTTCTTGTATGGGGACCCCTATTATATTAAATAATTTTTTTATTTTATTTTTAGTATTTGTTGTTGTAGCGGCAACAGAAATACACATTCTGTGAAAATTACAACTCTACCTATTACGGTTCGTGACATATAGCCCGCTGACAGACAGACGGACAGCTTAGGCTTAGTAATAGGGTCCCGTTGGCACCCTTTGGGTACGGAACCCTAAAAAACTAACAATGTAATTATGACGTCAGTGAAGTAGCGTGCAAATCGACGCCGTTGAGGGTTGTGCATAACCCATTGCACGACACCCCACCATGCTTTGCCTATAACTCGAGACTTGAACGCAATAATGTTTCTGCTGGGATTATTTTTTTATAAAATTGCTTTAATGTAGTTTTTGTGACCAGAATAAAAAGAGGTTTTGTAAAGTGGCATATGACATGAACTTTCCATGTTAAGGTACGGTAACCTAAGATGGAATTACGTTGGTTAAGGTTTCGTTAAACTGGAAGCATTCTCACGTTCCATAACACCTGGCTTTATTACTCATTAGCCTATGTCTTATTCCAGAGTTTACACTATCTACGTTTCAAATTTCATTAAAATCGGTGCAGTAGTTATGGAGATACGCGGTAACAAACTTTCACATACACACACAAACTTTCGCATTTATAATATTAGTAGGATAGTAATGAAATGTATCTTTGACAAATTTGTAAAAACTCACCCCCTTATTCATAGAAAGTTATTATCGACCTACAGTGGAATTACAAATCACATTTGTTCCCAAAAATGCATTTCAAAACCATTGCAAACTGGACAAAATCTCTATGAATAAGGGGGTATGTCTATTAAAGTAATTAATTTTCATACTTACTTTTTTACGAAGCTGTCCAAAGTGCTCTTAACAAAATACGCACTGTTTACACAGAACGTTAAGTTCATAACGAAATGAATATGAAATTCCAATTGTTTCCCCTCCACCTAACATTGCAAACAATTTAGCATCGGTTTCCATAAAATGGTCGAACAAAGCGAGCATAATGGGGACAATTTCTTTCACCACCTGAGCCTCGCCATCTGGTATAGACAGTTCTACTGGAAAATTACTCTTGGGTGAGTCTGGATAATTTGCAACTTTTCCGCGTCGCAACTAGAGGGTTAATCCACAGTGGGACTTTTCTGGGTATTTCTTTTTAGGCTGCAACCATTATTTATTTTCATAGGGTAAGTATTTCTGTACACATAGAAGCAGCCCTATAACCTTAACGCAATCTTATTAATATTAAAAGCGCTGCCGAAATTTCAGAACCTTTGTACGTCCAATATTTCCTCTTTAACCAGTTCCTTATTATCAAAGGAAATTGGTTTCATTATTCGCGGAAATTTTCCAATTTCGATGCAATGTTAAAGAAGGTAAAATAAGTATTATACCTAATTATTTTGCACCAACGCTTAGAGCACACTATTGATTGTACTCTGACAAAGGGACCGTTGGGCTTAAACTAAATTTGACTTATCTAAACATATTTCTGTCTTGCTCAAACGTTACAGCCATGAAGAGGATGGCAATAGAGTTTCATAATACTTGGCTTCAATCTCTTCCCAATTAAGATTATCGTGTCTATTCACGAGAGCACTGATAAAGCTTATGTTAGAAAGCCCCATCATCATCTTTATATGATGATAAGAAAGCGGAGATCATAATGCAACAACGAAACAAGCACCCCACCATTAGCCAAGCCGAATGAATGCCACGTGACGAGATGGCTGCTGCGTCCCGCGCTTTTGATGAAACCATGATTACACCGTACACACATACAGCTTCTTATACAGTTACTGGAAGAGATACCTACATGCATATTTTAATCGTTTAGTTTATACAAATAAATACAATTAAAGTGTATGTGTGTAATGTCAAAATAACAGCTTTTTACTAAATGCATATGAATGGGTACTGATAACAAAAAAAATAAATTTTTTTTTGTCCATCTGTCTGGATGTTTGCTCTAGCGAATCTCCGAAACGGCTGAACCGATTACCTTCTATGTTTTGAAATTGTAATATTTTGAACAAAGCGGTTTCGTAAAAGATGCATAAAACCTTGCATTTGCATACACTAAAAACTATAATGTATCTAAATTTAGTTTCCGCAAAGCATTCTGGTAAGATTGTGTTGGTTTAAAGTTTAAGTCTCGAGACATGGAAGGAAGACGAAATTCTCGTAACTTATTTAATTTTACTTCAGTGCCAAGTTACGCCAGAAATTTAGTTCCTTTGTAGGAATAATGATAAAGTTGCGTTGAATTTTGTCAAGAATTCGTAGCTGTTTTTAAGTAAGTTTAAAGCTGGATCTTGACTCGTTACATACCTTCGATTTACAAAGACATTTAATCGGCGCTTAACTGGGTCCGTTCTGTACTGTCCATCCAATAATTGCAGCCTATATATTGTTGTGTGGTTTGTATATTTCCTAGTAAAAGGATGATTCTTCTGACACTTCTAGACTAGCTTTATCAAATACATCCTACGTAGCTATGTGGTTAGCTTGATATGCCTTTGTATTGTGCGCATTCAGCTATGGGGTAGATAAAAAAAGAATTCCCGAAATGTAAAAAAACAGTCGAGCACACACGAGCCGTCTGGTTTTTGACAATGATTTTCCTGTTAGGTACATTTTCATTGAAATATTTTGAAGATATCCCAGTTGATAAAGGTAAAGAGAATAATGCTAATTTGTGTAATAACAGGTTGAATGACATCGGAGATAATAGATTCAAAGTCGTCGTAATATCAGTTGCAAAAATCCAATACGATCTAGCTCTTGTCTTATAAATAATGAAATTTTATATTTGTATGTTTCTAAGATTACGGACATTTTAATTTAAAAATTGTAGACACAGATTCCGCGAAGCGGCGCCAAAGGTTTTAAAATAACATTTCACTCACAGACGGCTTCAGCTCAAAAATTCCAAACGCAATATGCATGGATATTACTCAGAGCTGCCATTCTTCTAAGCTCAGATACGGGTAGGTACAATCTTGCCTCTTTGTACAGTAATGTTACTTTGTACACCGCATTTTGCTGCGCACGGTATAAATATGCGATAGAGGCATGCTACAGAAGATATGCAGGCTTTGAGAAAAGCGTCCGAGATAGTTGGGCAATTATAATTGTACAGGCATATTCGAAGAAGTGGTTGGAAGATGAAAATAAACGCTGTTTTCTTGATGACTTGATTAATAAGTTTGAGATGGCGCGCGCGCGGCAATTGCTCGCCCTGCCTCACCAGAGCGCTGTCACTTACCTCGCCTAGTTTGGCCTAGCCATACGTGAGACAGAACGATAATCTTCTTCCTAGCCTTATCCCATTATGAGGGGTCGGCTTACAGTCTACCCTGATTTGGCTGATCACCGATATTTACCCAGAGCGATTGCCATCTGCCCTCCGAGACCCAACTAGTGGGACTATCAGCAACCTAAGGGTAGGACCATTTTTGTCAGATTTTCAGGCTTCTGACTGCCCGTAACGACTGTCAAAGATCTTCAAATGACAACCGGGACCGCCAGCCTCCGAAGCACGGAGGGAGGAGGGAGGCACGGAGGGATCACAATGTCAACGACATAATGATGATGGGATGAGATAGAACGATAATGTAACTATGTAACTGATTGCTCGGCTATACTCTTCTCTATCTAAAGTGCAAGTTAGCTCGCCCTTTGCTTCGTGCGGCATGTGACTGAGGCTGCAGCGCGTGCCGTGCGCGGCATGTGAGTTAGCAGCCTCGCGCGGCATGCATGTGTTCTAGACCCCGCTTATGAATGGTTAGAGAAAAAACAGGAAAATTCGTTCGCGACGCGGTCGCGACCGTGCATGGGTCGTATAATGGAGGGGTGGCGCACTTCCGCGACCGTTGCTTGTTGGTAGTGTATGTGTGTGTGAAGTTTTCTACAAGAGACAGTATTCAGGATGAATAGATAACAATAATAAAAAGTGATCTTTTACTTCTACAGCTAACAAACGTAATTTATAAATGTTGCCTTCTTTTTATTAACCACTACAAATTAGACTTAAGAACACACAAGACGGGACAAAACAACAAAGAAACTACTCGGATATCTAGAGGGTGTAAACCTTCACATTTGTTACGTTCATTACGTCAGCCCGGGTCTAAACTTACACTAACACGCACCTTATTAAGCTTAATAGGGAAGGTCGTGCGAGCCCTTAATTTGCGCGAAGTTATTAAATTTGAATATGAGAACCTACGTCTGGGTGTAATAAAATAAACTACATTGGGTATTTCCGAGTTCCGACTCCCTATTTAATTAAAGCTAGAATCATTGGAACCTTAATATTGTACTAGTTGTATCGGCGACTTCATACGCGTTTTTAGAAAAAGATTACCCACGACTAAATCCGCGATGAATTTTATTCTTTTTCTAAAAAAAAATTGGTTTAAGTTACTCCTTATAACATCAGCTATCTGCCAGCGAAGTCAAAATCGGTCCAGCCGTTACGGAGATTAGCCGGACCAAACATCCAGACAGACAACAAATTTAAAAATGTCTTTGTCGTTATAAGTACCGTAAGTTTTACTCGGCTAATTCCGAAATTAATTATTTTTCTTTAAATTTAATAATGTATAAGAAAAATAAATCCTATTGCGTCATAATAAAGCTTATCTGTCAAATCTATGGTTAATTGTATAATAATATAGGTGAACCATAATGTAAACCACCAACCACCACCACATAAAGCCGGAAACCCACCGCGGTGCACAGAGAGGCCACGCACTCGGCCACGGCTACGTTTTTCAAGAAAATGTATGGATGGCGTCATTTCGTGCGTTGCCTCTCTGTGCGCCGCGGTGGACACGGTGACATACATTTTCGTGTAAAGCGAAGCTTGACCCACGTGTCTAGCGTGTGCGTGGCCTCTCCGTACGCCGCGGTGGATTTCCGGCTTTACCATGACATAATCTTTCCACTATGTAACGCATTCCAGCTATATTTACCGAAAGTTATCTAATTACTTACAAACAATATCTATAACTATAACGTTCATGGCTTTTATTGAAACTTAATCCCGAAGCGAAGTCTGACTTTGAAGCACATCAGACCAATAGGTTCACATATTTTATGCAATAATTTGAGAGAGCCCGTCATTCAAGTGTCGAGTGAAACACCGACAGGCTCTCAACTTCGTGTAAATTATTATGTAGAGACTGTAGAGTATGAGCTGAGGCTCTGAATACGAGAAGCTAATGAATTGGGGTAGCGTTTCTGACTGTAATTTTAGGAGAGATTCAGATACTATAATTAGTATAATATACTAATTATAGTATATTATAGTGTAGTAGTATAGTATAGTATTGTAGTAGTAGTATCTGAATCTCTCCTAAAATTACAGTCAGAGATGCTACCCCCATTCATTAGCTTCTCGTATTCAGAGCCTCAGCTCATACTCTACATTCTCTACATAATAATTTAATTTTTTATTTTTTATTTTTTTTATTATCTGAATCTCTACTAAAACACTACTACTGCTACTATTACACTACTACTATTTTCACACGACTGTCCAAAAAAGGAGTATATAATTATTGTGTTTTCAGGGTTTATGTAAGCATGCATGTATATATGTGAGATCTTTCGTTCCATCATACCGTTTAAATGCCTAAACAGATTTGGATGTATGGTATCGTTAGAATTCTTACATCATCCCAAGTAACAGTGGCTATATTTTTTTAATCAAGTTCAATATTCATAACCCTCAGATTTTCTTCTCATGTTAAACTAATTTCATTAAATATGTACCTACCTTAAGATAAAGTATACAATTTACTTTACTATTTTACAGTCAGTACCCAAAAGTTGATAACTAACTTCGTTAGGACCTTCGTTTGTAAATAGCTTCGTTGGAACTATCTGAAAGGGGACACGTACAACCGATTTCAGGTTATTCAGCAATTTATAAAGAGAAATTTACCACGAAATAATAACGAGGTTTACTAAGACTAGGCAAAATTGTGAAGATAGTACAGTATTTCTGAAAAAAAAAAAATTGTAATCAAAGCCACGTACCTATATCTACTTTTTAGTAGTAGTGTTAATTCGGAACCTACACTATCTACGTTTTTAAATTTCATTAAAATCGGTTTAGTAGTTTTTTTTGGACCCTTTGACCTTGGTCAATCTGTTTAGGAGTTATGGAGACACGTGGTAACAAACATTCAAACACACACACAGTTACTTTCGCATTTATAAGATGTAGGAAGGACAGGATAGGTATACTTTCTATCCAGCCATATCTCTGAGCGATATAGTGAAAATATTATTATACCAAAACAAAAAAATCTCAAAGGAATTGAGCACGTATGTAGATAAGTATTTTCCGATACCAAAATGGCCGCTGGATATTAGACGTTAAAACCCATGTTCACGACGATTCGTACATTCCCATAATGTCTAAACAAAAAGCCATCGGACTACACGGAGCATGAACGACTAGGGGAAAGTTTCGCTATTACCGGACCAAGTTTTACAACTATCTTAACTATAGTGGGAGTTAAAATATGTTTTGATGCACTATTACCTTGTATTGTTAAAAGAATATGTATCAGACGAATACTTATGTTTTTTTTTAGATATACAGGGTGGTGACGACATAGTGACAATAAATTAAAACACGACCCCTGCTAGTCAATTATAAAAATAAGGCTTACATCAAAGTCCAAAATTTCAAATTTTCTAAATAAATAAATGCAGAAATAGTCTAAACGAAACACACCCGTTATTAACGTCTACCGACCTCAGAGACTGACCTGTAAGTACAAGCGTGGCAACATCACTTCGGTGTCGGTGTTTTTAGCGGTGTCTTTGTAGGCGTAAAGTTAAAATTGTCAAAATAAAAAAGCAATCTCGTGGCAATACCTTTGAATACAATTCAATAATATTTTATGTGCGAACTACTAATGTGATAACCAGTATGTGGTTTCAATTATTGTCACGATGTCGACACCACCCTGTATATTGAAGCAATGAGACGCAAATACAAATAAATTATTACATTTAATTTTATGCAACAAAGGCAGAATGAAAAACGGCCCACTGAATGTTAAGCGGCTACACTAGGTAAGGAAGCTAGAAATACCTTGCTTTGACGACCGCTGCACAGTGATTTGAGTGTAGGTATTAGACAATGGAGGTTTTTTCAGAAGAATATAGATGGATGTTACCTCTAACTACCAAAAAAAAAAAAAATATATGCGTCACGACTTTTATCCCCATTCGGAGGTAGTCAGAGGCTTGAGTGCCCATACACCACCACATTGTGGAGGTATTAACCAACTCAAAGCCCACGTTTCACCCGATAGTCAGAACCCAACGTGACAGGTGGTGAACCTTGTCGCCGTGTATACAGGAACTGACTATTACCTAATCCCGAGGGATAGGTAGGTTTCCTCACGATGTTTTCCCTCACCGTAACCTCTAACTACTGTTTATTTCTTATTAATTAATGCATAGGAAAGAATGAGACAAAATAGATTTATTCTGTTTTTTATTCTGTCATGGCCAGCTGTACTACCAGAGCAGCCCCCTAGCCAAGTTGCTTCGTCTATAAGCGTTTCTACAAATCGCTACGCTTAATGTAACGTCACGACTTTTATCCCCGTTCGGGGGTATTCAGAGGCTTGAAAGGCCATACACCACCACATTGTGAAGGTATTAACCAACTCAAAGCCCACGCTACGCTTAAATGTATGGAAATGACATTACAAGTCGATAAGTGGATCACGTGACTTACGTCATTTCCATACATGAAGCGTAGCGATTTGTAGAAACGCTTATAGACAAAGCCACTTGGCTAGGGCGGCTGGGTATTGTCAAGAAAATTATTTTTCATGGAAATTGGTCAGACATTTCTAAATAGGTATACCTACGAGTCCTGCCAGGTAACCTATTATTACTTAATTACAATTACACAGCTGAAGTAATTGTCAACTAAATTAAACCACTATAAGGACGACATTGGAATGCGAACCATTAGACGATAAGGTAACAGACGATGTTATTAAGGTAAACGATCCGTACCCGCACTTCGGGTTCTAACTAATTAGAATAATTCCTGAGTAAGACCTATTACTCGTGAAATATTTATAGAACTAATAAATCTGGAGGCAGTGTTTAGTTTCAAGAATTATAATACTGTTGTGCTAATAATATTTATCTTATACAACATGAATTCCATTTGGTTTTGTATTCCCTGGAGCTGATTTACTGATTTAATAAGTAAGTACCTACAATTTCTTTCTGTAGGAGACGAATGTCGAAATATTATATTCCTATTATTGTTAGTAATAGTTTCTTATTGTAGTAAATAGTATTTACAAATGAAACTAAACATTAATTGAAAACCTACCCCTTATCATAAATATATCTCGTCCGCGTAGGATGGTGGAAAAGTTATTGATTTGATATTCTGAATAAAATTCTAATTCTAATAAATAAATAATAATAATTGTCTAATTGCAATATTTAATTTAAATAATAATCAACATCATTTTTTAAAGCAACGGGTAGTTAGTTCGTAGACTTCACTTGAACTTCTGTAAGTAAGTATATAGCAGTTAAATTAAGTTTAGTTAAATTATGACTGCAACTGTAGACAGCGGTAAAACAGACGAAATTGCCCCGCCGAGTGGTTTCCTACCTCGAGCAGATGCTAATTAGAATAATTTTCAGACTCAAAGACTTACATAACTTACTGCAAATCATTTATAGAGCTGTATTAAGCATTGTAAACCTGAAGCAGCTTTTCTTGGAATTATGTTACGTCAGTTAGCACAGCAGTTATCTACTCTTACAGTAGCAGAAGACAAGAAGGCAGAATTAAAATAATAATTAAAAATATAACATTCAAGGTTGGCACCATGGACCAATTACTAAGGGGACTTGCCCTAAGCAACTCGGCCGAGTGGTTGGCCTAGTACTAACATCGACATATAACGAAGCGAGTAGTTTAACTATTTACCGGTAGATAGAACATTGAAAATGAAAAAAAATGACCACGTTTTATTTTTCATACATATATCTAATAAGGGCACCTCTTTATTTAGTCTTTACTCTGTGGTTGGCACTCATCTATCAACTCGGCACCCGACCAGCACCGCCTCGACGGTCGGCATCCACTAACTGAACCGAAAATAAGTGGACCACGCGCTGACCATGCGGCGTTCACTCGTTGACCACGCGCGGTCCACTGGATGATCACGTGACGTTTATGGTATAAAAGCAGCGTCCGCCCGCGGACCACCTGTCGGCAACGAGTGGACGCCGAGCGACAAGGCGGTGCTGGTCGGGTGCCGAGTTGATAGATGAGTGCCAACCTTTATACTAATCCACCAAGCCGCTCGAATGGAATGCGGCTTTCCCGCCCGCACACCCCCCACCGCCTACGGCTTCCCGCCCGCACACCGCCACCGCCATTTTGTGCGGGTGACGTCATATTTGACAGGCGCCTAATTGGCTTGGTGGAGTAGTATTGGCCACACTCCCTCTCAATGCGAGGAGGATTCGGAAAAATTCACCACGCGGGTCGGGTGGCGAACTAAGAGTTACAATGGCTTTACCAAGCATTTCTAAGAACAGGGGGCTTACCACCACCTCTTATAGCAGTTTTGTTTTAACGTTTCAGATACTTATTGTGCAATGACTTTTCTTATTGTCATGACAATAAGGTACATCATTGCACAAAAAGTCGCTGAAACGTTAAAACGTTCCTGTAATTGAATCGCGATAAGAGTTCGTGGTAAGCCCCCAGAAGTGATTTGTAATGCCAGTGGAAGTCCATCATAACTTTCTAATTTGGAGGTAGGTGTATTCAGTTTTTCAATAAACTGGCTTTGTAATAGCCTAACTGATATTATCACAAGCAGGCACGCAAAACTGCCAAGAATTTGCGGTTTTAATATCGTAATGGGTTGGAACGCCAACCTCAATCCAGTTTTCCACCCGTCAATCAAACGGGAATACCTGAATAAAATATTTTTAATTGGAAATTAATTTTCCGAGTGCCTTCTTATAAATGTAAGACAGAGAAATAACATCGGTGGAGTAAAAACCTTGAATGAAACTATATTTATTGTATTTTTTAATACTTTCTGTAGCGTGTTCTTGGCAACATTATGCACCTAACGGCCGAATACTCGTACGCTACTTAAATTTGAGAGCTGCTTAACTTTGACGCGCCATACATAAAATGACAGTTAACGACGTCTCAAACTGCTAAGTGAGACTTAAATATTTAAGTAGCCTTTGAGTATTCGACCGTTAGACATGTTTAGGTTTAGCCTTATGTCACTGCTGGCCAATAACCTCATATTTTCTCATCATAATATAATGCACTATTTCACGCAGATTTTCGGTAGATTACCCATTCAAAATAATTCAGGTGCTACTATCCACCAAGCCAACTAGACACTCGGGTATAAATATAAAATGATAATAAGTCTATGATTCCGCGGTCCCCATGTAGTAGAAGCTACTTTCACAAGAGTACTCAGGGATTGGAACAGGCTCACAACATTGATGACAGACTGCGGAATTATTCACTTACTAGCTGTGCCCGCGACTCCGTCCGCGTCCAGTCGGTGAAGCCCTTAAATATAATTTTGTCTATCGTCTAATCTGTATTACGTCAGTCTGCATCAGTCTGAGTTCGTCTGTCCGTGGCTGTCTATATTTACCAGTCTATAGCAGTAAGGTGGTAGTCTGACCAGTAAGGTGGAGATCGGCATTCAAGTAGCTAATTTACCTTCGTTTCGTATGATGAGGGAGAGAGCCGGAAGCGCAACCCAGCCACCTCCCCGTCCCCGTCCCCTCCCACTAACCCCACTGCCCTTCAGGTTGGAAACGTGCTACCGATGCCTTTGGTTGCAAGCATCTATAGGGTACGGTAACTGCTTAACAACAGGTGGGCCGTACGCTTGCCTGGCGCCTTAGTTGTATAACAAAAGTTTGACTTTATTTGTCTGTGTGTATCAGTTTAGCTGTAAGTATCTGTCTGTCTGAATCGGTCTGTCTGTAATCTATCGGTAGGTGAGTATCTCTGTCTGTACCAGTCTATCTGTATCCGTCTATCTATATCTGTAGTTACTCACAGTATCACGACTGAGCGGTTGGACTCCAGAGCTCAATGTTTAAGTTTGTACTTGATACCCATGTTCCTTATTTAAAATGAGTGAGTGCTCCAGACTCACGGCTTAGATAAGAGTCACTTCGCAACATCGTGCTTAAAAAGTTAGAGTCCGGAGTTTATCGTCTAAGTCAATAGTCAAAGCGTTTATTTTGTTTAGGCCTAGGAGGGCACTTATAAGTAGTCATTTTACATGTTTTCCTTAAATTCTAGCGCCGGATCGGAAACGCGACCTCGCCTGAGAAGTTTCTATTTGATACCCACATTGCTAATTCAAAGTTAGCAGGTCCTCCAGATTTATGTTTTAAGCAGGCAGTTACCCAGCAGCATCATTCCTGAGGGGTTGGAGTTCAGAGTTCAATGTCTATGTTTCTATTACTACTTAATTCAAAATCAGCAGGTCCTCTAGACTTACTTCTTAGGTAGGTAGCTTCCCTACGGCATTAGTACTGTGGAGATGAATTCCAGAGTTAACGTCTAAGATTCCGCGTGATACAAAGATAGCTTAATGTTTTAATGTTTTTTATACGTAATTAGGAATAAAAAAATCTAAATTTCTTGAAGCAAGGAAGATATTAAATTTTGACATGTGGTGCAAGGCAGGTTTTGTCTGATTTTAAGTATAGCGACATCTAGTTAAGAAAAACGAAACTTAAGATGGTAGAACGCAGCAATAAAATATTTATTATTATTATTAAAATTAAGATTATGTATTCCACATAGTGTCGGATCACACACAACGTAGGGCTCCGTAGGGCTCCGCTCTAAATAGACGTATTTCAATAACTAAAACTTATTTTTGGCTAGAATTTCTGTGTGGTCATAAAAATTTACAATCTAATATTTTAGAAAAAAATATCCTAGATGTTAAGTTGGACTATTAGTCATATCCATGCCCAATTTCATTGAAATCAATCCATTGGATTCGAAGTTGTGCGTGTTCGAATATTTAGGTAGTTTTTGAATGTTTTCTGGCAACCCTAAACTTTACCGAAATAAAAAATATGCTAGATGTTAAGTTAGACTATTAGTCATATCCATGCCAAATTTCATTGAAATTAATCCGGTGGATTCAAAGTTGTGCTCTTTCAAACATTTAGAATTTTTAAGTAGTTTTTTGAATTTTCTGTGGCAACCCTAAACATTTTCGGAAAAAAAAGTATCCTAGATGTTAAGTTAGACTATTAGTCATATCCATGCCAAATTTCATTGAAATCCATCCGGTGGATTCGAAGTTGTGCTCTTTCGAAAATCTGAGCAAACATACAAACATACAAACATACAAACATACAAACATACCCACAGACAAAAATTCTAAAAATGATAAAAATGAATTCTGCTGGTCCATCTAAGTCCCCCCCACTATTTTTTTTTTAAATATTTCGAATGAACAGACGCGACCAATTTTACATTCTTATTATATGTATAGACTAGCTTTTGCCCGCGACTTCGTCCGCGCAGGATATAAATTAAAAAAAATCCGTTTCCGTTTGCTGGAACCCAAATCCCGTATCCATATATCCCTGATTCTGTATCCCATATTCCGTATCCCGTATCCCTTATCCTGTATCCCGTATCCGGTATCCCGTATCCCGTATCCCGTATTCCGTATCCCGTATCCCGTATCCCGTATCCCGTATCCCGTATACCGTATCCCTTATCCCGTGTCCCGTATCTGTATCCCGTATCCCGTATCACGCATCCCACATCCCACATCCCGTATCCGTATCTCGTATCTCGTATCACGCATCCCACATCCCGTATCCCGTATACCGTATCAGTATCCGTATCCCGAATCACGCATCCGTATCCCGTATCACGCATCCCACATCCCGTATCCCGTATCCCGTATCCCGTATCCCGCATCCCGTATCTCGTAACCCGTATCCCGTACCCCGTATTCCGTATCCGTATCCGTATCCCGTATCATGCATCCCACATCGCGTATCCCGTATCCGTATCCGTATCCCGTATCACGCATCCCACATCCCGTATCCCGCATCCCACATCCCGTATCTCGTAAACCGTATCCCGTATCACGTATCCCATATCCCAAATCCCGTATCCCATATCGCGTTTCCCGTATCCCATACCCTTTTTCAAAAACGCAGCAATTCAAGTTTTTTATTTTTAAAAAGGAACCTAAACACCAATTTTCATAATTCTAACTTCAAAAATGACGAACATCTATACAAACTTCCCGACTAACTTTCATCCCCTATTTTACCCCCTTAGGGGATGTATTTTGAAAAACCCTGAAATTAATATTGTTGATCTTTTAAAGTCACCTAATCACCAATTTTTAAAATTCCAACTTCAAAAAATGACGAACTTCCATACAAACTTTCATCCCCTATTTTAACCCCTTAGGGATTAAATTTTCAAAAAAGCTGAAATTATTATTTTTAGTACGAAAAAAGAAACCTAAACACAAATTTTCATTATGCTAACCTCAGAAATGACGAACTTCCATACAAACTTTCGTCCCCTATTTTACCCTCTTAGGGGTTGAATTTTCAAAAACGCAGCAATTCAAGTTTGTTATTTTTTAAAAAGAACCTAAACACCAATTTTCATAATTCTAACTTCAAAAATGACGAACATCTATACAAACTACCCAACTAACTTTCATCCCCTATTTTACCCCCTTAGGGGATGTATTTTGAAAAACCCTGAAATTAATATTGTTGATCTTTTAAAAGTCACCTAATCACGAATTTTTATAATTCCAACTTCAAAAAATGACGTACTTCCATACAAACTTTCAACCCCTATTTTAACCCCTTAGGGTTTAAATTTTCAAAAAAGCTGAATTCATTATTTTTACTACGTAAAAAGAAACCTAAACACAAATTTTCATTATGCTAACCTCAGAAATGACGAACTTCCATACAAACTTTCGTCCCCTATTTTACCCCCTTAGGGGTTGAATTTTCAAAAACGCAGCAATTCAAGTTTTTTATTTTTAAAAAGGAACCTAAACGAAAATTTTCATCATTCTAACTTCAAAAATGACGAACATCTATACAAACTTCCCAACTAACTTTCATCCCCTATTTTACCACCTTAGGGGTTGAATATTCAAAAACGCCGAAAACCATATTTTTTATTTTTAAAAAGACACCTCAACACATATTTTCATAATTCTAACTTGAAAAATGACGAACTTGCATACAAACTTTCATCCCCTATTTAACCCCCTTAGGGGTTGAATTTTCCAAAATCGCTTCTTATTGCTTGCCTACGTCACAAAATACATATACTATCCAAATTTCATGTCTCTAACTTCAGTAGTTTCGGCTCGGCGTTGATGAGTCAGTCAGTCAGTCAGTCAGTCAGTCAGTCAGTCAGCATTTCCCTCTTTATATATTAGTATAGAAGTATAGATTATCATTTGATATTTATACCCGAGTGCCTAGTTGGCTTGGTGATGTAGTAAATATTAACATTTATGTTTTTTCCACAAATTCATTGAGGTAGATGAATCTGTGCAAAAGCCACATAGGTACAAAGTTTTGAGGCACATAAGCGAGTAACAACTTATTATCACCAGATAAAGTGTTCCCCACTATCTTTTGTTCCCGTAATTGCCCACAGAAAACACGCAAACAATTCGAACGGTTATTACCGCGATACTGGAAATCTCATTACTAGCAGATATCCTGCGTTCATTCTTTCTCCACGTTCTATTGTTTGTGTGTTCGACACACGTTTACATCACTAGAGGTGTTTACCATTCGTATGGCGTCGCTGGGGTGGCATCGATGAAATCGATTACGATCGAATATTAATCGAGTCTTTATCGATGTATGAGTCGATGTTGATTATGATGTGATTTAATGAAAGATAATGTGATTTAATGAAAGATAAGATCAGCGGGGCGATTGCGTAACTTTTTCATCAATGTTTCAATTGGTTTCGTTCATCCTGTGTTGCTTTATCAATTGAAATTTATTGAAATCGGGAAGAGTGAACTGCAGACTCATCCGAATTTCAATTAATTTCAACTGAAAATGCAATACGGGATGAACGAAACCAATTGAAACATTGACGAAAAAGTTAGTTACGCAATCGCCCCGCTGATCACATAGGAACAATCTTTGAATAATAATACGCATCAAAATGCCTTTGATTGTCGAATTTCGAAAGCGATAACAGATGTGTGAATTTCCCTGCATGTAGTGCTGCGCTGAGCACAATTCTGTGATTGCAATATTAGGAGGTACAATGTTTTATAATATACTTATCAATTTATAATATTTACTTATTTAACTCTTGATGGTTTGGTCATGTAGAGAGGATGAGTGAAAGTCGATTGACGAAAGAGATATACGGAGCGAAAGTAAGTGGATGCGTCGGAAGAGGGCGCCCTAGGAGAACTTTTCACGACCAGATTAATGGTTTCTTCCAGAAAGGTCAAGTCCGTAGCACCCTCAACCGACGGCAGTGCAGGAGAAGATCTATGAATCTGGATGAAGCAAAAGAGGTGTGTCAAAATCGTAGCATGTGGCAGTCAATAGTCTCTGCCTACCCCCTTGGGATACAGGCGTGAGTATATGTATGTATTTAACTCTTCATATGACTCATTAAATGACAACAGTATGCGATGTATTCTTGGTAAACATATGAAATTATTTTGAACGAAAGGTTTAACAAAACAAGGTTTAAATTAAATTTCTATAAGTACGGACTCCAGTTTAGCGTGCCCAAACATACTTGACCCTCTATTTCGATTGCAAACTGTAATTTCCCGCTGAACAAGGCATTCGGTCCCCTCAAAGATAGCAATTTGAATTCCTAATGGATCAATAACTATTTCAGTTTTGTCTTTGTCTTACAAAGCAAGTCTCAAAGGAATTCGCTGTATTTGCGTTCATTTCCCGGCAAAGAAAATGAAGGGTATTTCTAAGGAATTTTCAATTGAAATTGACAATTTAGATAAATGCCTCGCGTTGCTTAATTGCGATTAAAACGGTTGCAAATAAAATTTATAGCCTCAAGGTACACAATTTTTTTTTTGGGATAAAACACTTTGCTGTTGTTTGCATGTTTCCAATATAAATAGGTAATGAGCTTTGCTATTGACCGAGCAGCTTTTCAGACTTCGGGCTATTGGTACCCCAGCCGTAGTTATAACATGTTTTGTAACGTTTATGAGACTAGCTATTGCTTTCCCAGCTCCCACATGACGTTACACACCACACCCACACCCCACATAACGTTTATAATATTAAATTTCATCATTATGTGTACCTACCCCGAAGTTTCAAAATGTTATAAAGCATTTTATAACTGCAATGGGAACATGTAATGTAATGTAATGTAACGTCACGACTTTTATCCCCATTCGGGGGTAGTCAGAAGCTTGAGTGGCCATACACCACCACATTGTGGAGCTATTAACCAACTCAAAGCCCACGTTTCACCAGATAGTCAGAGCCCAACGTGACAGGTGGTGAACCGTGTCGCCGTGTATACAGGAACTGACAATTACCTAATCCCGAGGGATAGGTAGGTTTCCCCACGATGTTTTCCCTCACCGTCAGTGAACTGTAAATTATGCACATAGATGAAAATTCATCCATTGGTGCATGCCCCACCGGGGATTGAACCTGGGACCTTCTGATTGTTAGCCCAACCTGTTCACCCCTGGGCTACAGTCGCTAATGGGAACATACATTGGCAAACCGAACTGGTAGATCTGGGGTTAAGTAACCTGCATCATAATATCACAAAGTTTACGTTAACTTCTTTAATTGCAAATTATGAACAAACTAGCTGTGCTCCGCGGCTTTGCTCACGTGAAATTGATGTGTAAGATTTGCCTATGTCTTATTCCAGAGCCTACATTAACATCGGTTTAGTAGTTATGGAAACATTCACAAACACTTTCGCATTTATAATATGAGTAGGATTAGTAGGATACACACAAGAACACAAACTTTTACTCAATTTCTTGAGAGAGAGAAGTCTTCACTCAAAAACTCCATCTCCATCGAACAAATAACCAAGATATGACGCGAGTAATTTCCCCAGTGACGTAAAACCCAGGAATAGCCGGTTCCGTTTTTTACAGTAAATTGAACTAAAAGGCTTTCAGGAGCAGACAGTGGAGGCGGATGCGGATGCGGCCGACGGACTTCCGGTTCTACGTGCTTCAGACTTTACATGTTGCAGTTTTTCTTCCGTTCGCATATTTATAGCGCCGTTAGTGTTTCATTGAGTGTGAATTATTATTGATGTCGGTAACGGAATTTTGGTATTAAAAATGTGGGGTTTTGTGCTAATAAGTTTAGTTGTGTAATAGCCGTTAAATGGTCTTTTTGTAACCACAAAAATCTCCATTTAGTAAGATTACTGCTACTTTTAGGATGACTGTGACTTTTGTTTACGGACAATTTTCCTGAAAATTCATCGTTTTTTTCGGTGGGTTTTGGTAATGTCAAATATTATGTATTTTCCTTCTGGTAGACCTCCAGTGAATAATGCGTAGCGTGATTTAATGACATAAGCCTGACTTGGTTGGAATAATATTCCCTAGGAGAATCAGCTTGAAATTCTGAGTTTAATCTAAAAACATGACTAACTATATTGAGTTGACTGCTTAACTAACATAAAACCAAGCGAGTTCGTAGTTATAATAATAGTTCAGTTAGTTAAACAAGTTCAAAACGGCTACGAACACAGTATGTTTAAGGTAAATTGATGTCATTATGAAAACGTAGGTAACCAGCTATAGTAACTGCACAAACTCATAATTGGGCTTGAAGGGAAACTTGAAAGGGCCTGGGTTCGAGGCACCCTTATAATTAGGTGTTTCAAATTACATATCATTAGTAGGGATAGTTTTAATATAACTACTTGTAGGGATAAAGATGGGAAGGTCCGCGAGAGTGGTCTGTAAATTGGACTAGTTTATCACAAAACTCTTCATTTTCAGATTTTCACTGATGTTGACGAAATGGTCATTTCACTGAATGGGAATCATTGAGCTACTATGCACGAGACATAGAGACAACTAGACTTGCTATGTACGAGAGGCGCTATTTCAAAAGCCATGCGCCACATGCAAGTATGAGCGAGTGAGAGAGAATAATCGGAATGACTGAGCGAAGTGCAGCGATAGCACAGCGTACCGATGTGCGGCGTCTACTCAAGTACATTTAGCTCAATGACTGAACTCAATGGTTATTGCGGTAAAACCATAAGCAACCAGATTATTTTGTTGATTTTAATCTCACAGTTTTCTTTCTATCCTACATAGATTTTAGGCACACCCTTGAAATGAAAAAAATGATCAATTTCTCACTAGTGACACACACAACTTATTGTAGGGCCTACGTGCTTACTACAGAACTTCTAATAAACACTTGTCACTCGCTAGTGGCAGCGTTAAGTTAGTTTGTAGAGAAAGCATTAGTGTGGAGAATACATTAGAGACCCCTTATGTGGAGATATACTTAGTGACTTATGGTGTGAACTATAAGAGCTTTGAGTGCTCGGCGAATTGAATATAGTCTTGGGACAAGAAAGACTTGATTAGTTGGAAGAATGGCGCTATAGTATATAGCACTTCTTCCTGACGGCCGCTTGGCGTAGCAGTTCGAGCGTAGGCCGCTCGGCTCACTGCAGCGGGAGGTTGCGGGTTCGATTCCGCCGAGGAAAATTCCGGAAACGTAATTCGCCCTGGTCTGGGTGTCACTGGGGTCGCCCCCAGTCCATTGTATGGTAGCCATAGTACAAGCGTTTCTTAGGGACCATACAGTTAGTATGTTAGTCTGGCGATAATTACCTAATATTTTACATCGTTGTTATTACCGGATAACGTTCTCTCGTTCGTAGTACAACCTTCCTAAATGCTGAAGATTACGAGAAAACTCCATTCAACAGCCTATTACAGGAACAGTTTTTATATAGAACTTTTTTCGTCCTTTTTTTCGAATATTCTTAACAAATAAATCGCTAAAAGGTCGGCACCGCGTCTGCTTCCCTTAAGTTGCAGATGTCCTGTACAACGGTTGCCGATTACTATCGTGTGATATATCTCTGTGTTCCTGCCTAGCTAATTAAATAATAAAAAAACATCAATTAACGAGCCCTATTAAGCTACTTTTATCGAATGAAAAATATATACTAGCAACATGCAATTTTCGGTCAATTCACATTTTCAAACGGACTATTAGTATCCCGTTACTGCGCGGGCTAATTGGATTGTTAGTTAAATTGATGCATAAACACGACCGGTCGAGTCAGCAGCCGATCAGTTAGTGATGCGCACATTTCACTGAATGAATCCAATCATTATCTTGCTGTGTTCAGCACTAAAATGAATACAGTATTCATCCGTGTTGATCTAAATTACCAATATTTATTCAAGTTCAAAATAGCAGCATTTGGAATAGAAAATTGATGATCCTAATTTAAATCATGTGGAACAGGTGTGTGGTAAGTGATGTAGCTAAAACTGATCTAGGCTGATTGGTCGACGGAAAGTTGTGGTCGGAAAAATAATCTACCTTTCAAATGTACCTATCTGCCTCATTGTCTCATTGCTTGACCTAAATAACCCAAGAAATTTTACCAGATAATTATATTATGACTTTTTAAATGTACGAAATAAGTGTTTCCAATAGTAGGTACATGTTTGCATGCCTTCGGGAAATACAGTCGTGATATTTTTTTTATGTGACTAAGGAGGCAAACAAGCGTACAGCCCGCCTGCTGTTATGCCGTTACCGTAGTCTATACATACTTGCCTTTAAGGGAAGTGGGACAAGAGGAAAGGAAAGGAAAGTGAGTTGGGCTTCCGGCTCTCTCATCAGCCACTTTACGCCGATCTCCTGTGCGAGGGTGGTACCACCCCGTCCGAGCCAACCCATAAATGAGCTGTAGTCAATTGACTACAGCTTGGCTCTACTACCATGAAATATAATGGCAACAATGTTCTGTTTATGAATAACATCAACGAAATATAATCCAGTCACTATCTCTATAAATAATCCTAAACCGCCTCATTTCCTTACCCACTAAACCCTCCTAAATTATGCGTTTGTTTATTTGAAAGTGATGTAGAGACGCCTCTAGATATGGCGATTCACGCTCCATAAAGCCCACATACACAAACAATGTAATATAAAGTAAATACTGAAGTCGACGCCAAAATTTCAAACAAACTGAACGAAACACCCCCCACTGTTTGGTTTACAAATGTAGTCTAATGTTTGGGTTTCAAATGTAAGTTTGACGCGTTCAGAATACGTACGATTTACTTTGAATACTAGACACGTCTGCTATATTCAATATTTGGATTGAACAGAAGGCATATGCTATTGAAATTTGGAAATACCTGTATAAAAAGTTCTAGTAACTTTCACGCATAGATTAATTTTGGCTTCCGCAAGGGCGCTCCAACTAGATAGGCATGCACATTAATTCAATTATACTACAACTGATACTACGCCCAAGTCGGCGTACTTCAACCAATGTATGAAACTGACGTGCCGCGACGATAGTAAAGTTAACGATTATAAGCTAAAACGTGCTAGCAAAACATTTATTAACCTATGTGTTGAAACACCAATCAGCACGCACTGCGTCACACGCGGACCAATCCGGGCCATCTTTTTTTTTAAAAGGCATCAACAGCCAATCACAGCGGACGTTCGCGTGACAGCGAGAACGACGCTATCAGACGAGCTGTCACTAGTGACACTTGACACTTAATTTTGTATATATTTCTCAACGGACGATTTTCTACGACACTATGCTTTGACAATTTTCTTGTTAGCCCTATTTTTATCACGCCTATTCGATCTCTTTTATTTGCAAAACTTTTGTAATCTTTTAAATAATATCATGTAAACAGCCCTAAATTAAAACTACCATTGCAGCTGATTCTTCAGATTCACATACAATTTTCGGAAAGCCATCAGAGTGAGCGCTTATTGAAACAGACGCTTAATTCCCAAACACATAACCTTTTTATACCTACTGCATTCAGAAATTCTGCAGCGTTGCCTTCAAATTGGCACGATAACAAAGTAACAAAATAAATTACAAAGAGAACGATCAAACATTAAACGGCTGAAGTTTTTATGTTGCCAGCGTCGGTGGCTCAGTAACAAAAGCGGATAAATCGGCCGAGAACACCACGCATTGTATTCGTATTAAGTGAGAATACACGACGCTATCCCTCGGCACGACAAAAGCATCCACCCTGGTGGTGGGTGTTACAAAGAACTAAAGAATAATATTATAAAAATGGAAACGATCAATCAAATAAAAAAGTTAACTAAGGGCCATTGGTAATTTCAAAGGTGCAATCACCTGCATCTCCCAAGGAACGTTTCCAGGTCTTTTTATCACTGGTGTCATGATAAAGTGGTTTTTATGATAAAGAGGACTCAGCTTACTCTGGATATTTTCCCTGAGATATGCAGCCGACCATACTAATCACCAAACAACGAACATAAATTCTAAAAGCGATGCGAGTAATAATATAGCCAGAGATATGGTTGCCTGCACGTTCCTGGTAACATTTCCAACATAAGCTGGGCTCTCTTTATTATTGAAAGAGCTCAAAATATGTTGGAATTGTAACCATGGACGTGGTGCTACGATACCAAAAAAATATTACTTATTACAATCGGACCAATTTTCGAAGCTGAATAAAATATGATAGATTTTGTATATGGTTGCCATATCCAGAGACCCATGTTCCATGTCAATAGCTGCATTGATGGCACGAGCCGACCCAGAGGATTTCCAGCTAATGCAGCTGATGCTGGCTACTGGAATAGCTCAACGGGACAAAATCTCCCATTCCCAGGCCGGGGTAAGTGGGGATCAGAGGGAATCTTTTAACGGATTATGTTTCCCGTGTATACTAACACATGTATGTTCGTAGCGCTCACACACACATATACCTGAGTTTTTTATTTTAGGGAGATGAGAACGAACGCCATCAACTTAAATGTTATGTCCTGTTGACCATTCATACCTACCTACGGGGCTAAAATGTCCTCATAGCAATTCTCCAACAATAATTTTCTAGTCGAATTCTTAGAAATAACAATACTATCGCCAGACATTAGGCGGAATTGCTTAGGATTCTGTTAGGTACCTAGCGCATAATTAATTAATATTTGCTAAATATAACACGGGGCTTTTTCCAATACAAACTCCATATTTATTATCTGACGTGAGATCTGACGTGACGTAATATCTGACGTGACGTAATTACGTGACATTGACATATGTCAGCGATACAGATAAATAATATACAAAAGATTCTTTTCAGAATTGTTATGTGGCCTTTTCAGTCCCGCAGCTGTTTTTCAAATTATCCATAAACACAGACATTAAATTAAGTATAAATAATTATTTTTTTAACCCACATCGTCCAACTGATGGGCAAAGGTCTCCCCCACAACTCTCCACTCCTCTCCGTCATTGGCCATTTCGGGCCAATTGTTGCAAAATTCATCCAATTGTATAAATCATACCCAATCTTAAAAATTCAGAACTTAATATATTATTGTTTTTCTTATCAATGTCAGTTTCTTTTTACACGACTGCCCAAAAAAAGGAGTGTATATGGTTTAGGGTTCATGTATGTATGTATGTGAGATTCTTTGTTCCACCATAACTTATAAATGCCTGAACCGCATCGGATGTATGGGGTATCGTTAGAATCCTTACATCATTCCGGGTAACACTGAGTACCTATATTATTTTTGAAAAAAATCAATATGGCGGCACAATGGCTCAAAATTTAAATGTGCAAAAAAATTTTTTTTCTTCCATTATTACAATATGGGTATCAAATTGAAGGCCTTGATGTGCACATTTCAAAAATATATAATTTATTGGCATAATTTAACATAGATAGGGTGAACATGTAAAACAAACATTTCATTTTTGGCTGCTGTCACTAAAATGCATAATATTAAAAAAATAATTTAAAAAAATTAAAAACACGACTGCCCTGCCAAAAACGAACTAAAAAGTATAAAACAAGTGCAGTGTCATTGCAGTCCTCTTAAATTAAAAAGTGTTCCACAGAACGGTCCCCCGACTGCAATGACACTGCACTTGTTTTATACTTTTTTTTCGTTTTTGGCAGGGCAGACGTGTTTTTATTTTTTTAA
Organism: Drymonia ruficornis; assembly: GCA_947859195.1. Lineage (NCBI taxonomy): Eukaryota > Metazoa > Arthropoda > Insecta > Lepidoptera > Notodontidae > Drymonia > Drymonia ruficornis. The sequence continues at coordinate 5,047,622 of OX401913.1, read as the reverse complement.
ATTATTTTTCAGTTCTCTATCGACGGCTAAACTTATTAAGTTGGATCAACCACCCAACCAAAAAATTGGTCTTCTTGGTTGGGCCAACGAGATGTTATTGGCTAAGCAAGGTTATCATGTAAGTATCTTGACCTTGTACCTATAGTATGACCTTGTTGGTCATATCGTGAAAACAAGGCAAGTTAAACTCCGCCGCCCAACAAAAGTATCAAAAACAAAGGTATGCAGATACATAAATTTTCGCTTAAGCTACAAACAGTAAGCTCAGATTTCTTAGCAGCAACCACAAAATCGATTTATGACAAAGTTGAACAATAACTTTGCATGCTATTAGTATCTTCTGGCATACGACCAACTCGCTAACCGTTCCATGCATACCACTTAAACCATTTTAGGACCACTCTAGTGAGTCTTAAACCCATGAGACAGTCGGAAGCTATCTGTAGTAAGTTGAAGGCAAACTTGAGAGTAGAATCGATATTGTGAACCAGTGTTTCGATATCGTTATCGTATGTCTGGGCTGTGGTCTGGGTAACAACCAACAGGTACATTGTACAATGAACGGTAAATTAAGGTGGTATTATCGAGTCGATCGACCCCTCAGCTACTTTGGTCACATCGCCCGAAAACAACCAGATAATCTGGACGCACTGGTTTAAGTAGAGACGATACACGGGAATATACCACGGGGTCTCGCACCTACCCGCTAGTCTGACCAAATTCAAGCAATTACGAGACTCACTCTACCCAATGCCCTGAAACAAGTCGAAGATAGACATTTCAGGACGTGCCCTATAGAAATGAAGAAAACGATGTAGCAGAAGAAAGGTGTTGGAGCCGATGGTTTATTAATCGATAGTGTACTTTGAAATGGATTGTATTAATTGTAAATAGTTTGTTCTTCCTAATGCATATTATTTCAGTGTTAAAAGGTACAAATAGATCCAGTATGATGTTAATTTTATCAATTTGATAATAAATCATCACAATGAAAAGAACATCATTGATATTATAGGAACTCCATCAAAACAAAATTGCCTTTAACGATAAAAATAAAATATTACATACTAACAATGTAGGCGGACTATATAAACTATTAACTAGAATGAATTGAACAAGTCAAGAATATCAATGCTGTAACAATAATTATGTCTATAATATTAGTTTCTACATTGTTCCACAAGTTACCGTCTAGACAATACATAATTGTGTTTGGTAATTGGAAACTTAATAATGTTCGACAAATAACCCTTTAATTGTAATTTAACGTAGGTACATCATTCTGACACAAATTATGTAACAATTCGACGGGCCCGTTAGCGTGGTAGGCGCGGAGGCGCCGTTCACGCTGCAGGTCGTAGGTTCGATTCCTACCCGGGACATGCATTTGTGTGCATGAACATATCTGTATGTCCCGAGTCTGGGTGTATATGTATATTAAGTATGTATTTACAAATAAAAAAGTAGTATATGTAGTAATATCAGTTATCTGGTTTCCATAGTACAAGCTCTGCTTAGTTTGGGATCAGGTAGCCGTGTGTAAAAAATGGCTCAGGATATTATTTTCTCAGGATATTATTATGCTTACAAGTACACAACTAGTACTAGTAATGGACCTAAATTAATAATAAAATTAATAACAAACTTAAATTCGGTACCTATCATATTTTTCATAACGATTCTGGAATTTTATCGTCATTTTGATTTTACGCGTCAAATAGCAAGTCACGACATGGAAAAATTGTTGGACTATTTTAAAATACAAAGTTACAAATTTTAAAGTAAGCACTGCACGTAATAAAATCTAAAGTCCTCTTGAAAAAGGCTGGCGGCTACCTTTTTTAATTACAAACGTTTTAAAGTGCTCTGTGTGGATGCAGGTGAAATTTACAATGCGTTTTGGGTGCACCGCATACGTACTGCCTAAATCCTGGAAGGTACATAGTTAATACAGTAGTCCAGTATAACTTTACCCATAATTCTTATAGCTTCAAGTTGGTATTCATAATATTCCTCAGATCGTTGTTATATTAGGATTAGTTGTATGTTATCCTAATGTTTTTTGTTTGAGAATCAATAAACAAAAGCTTATAGTAGATGCTTTCAATTATGCTATGCTAAAACTATGAGCGTGTTATTACGAAAAAGTTAATCTCGTTTCGAACTTAATGTCTATGTAGAACAACAAACCGCGAGTTACACACGTCGAGCTCACAGTTATTTTACCTCTGACGTTACTCATTTTATTTTTGTAAAACGCAAAGTCTGCCTTTTAACTTGGCCTTTGAGACCATGAACTATAGATTAGGCTTTATTACCTAATATTGACTACGTTTTCAAAAATAAATAAATAAGGTAAATATCAGAGGTAAAATAATTGTGAACGGACTGTACCTCTCGTCTCATAAAATCGAGCAATATTTAACGTGCGGCTATATAATAAATTGTACGTATCGAAAGCCGCGGGCTTTTCTAGCTGTAGCATTGCAGAGGTGAGTAGGGTGGCCATTAGGAGATTAAAACCCGGACACACCTGTAACGGTGCAGCCAAACCGCAGACCCACTGCGCCGCCATCCTGCCGTGAAATATGGATACCCTTTTGCTTACATTTGGCTTGTTATCCGTTTATGAAACACTTATTTTGTTGTTACCCCTTTGTTGTGGCACTGAAATTGTTTCATATGCATAGTTTCAAAACCGTAGTAAAATATTTTTGGGTTTAATTTCGTTTCGTTTCCGACTCTATGCGTACATGCGAACCTCGTACCTAGATATTGTTTTAGCAGAAACTGTATACATTTTAAATAACATAAGGGTCAAAATAAAGTTAAATTTATTTATTATTTAATAGGCATATATCTACAACAGATTAACAATTAATGAATTACAGAATTATTGCATAGACATTTTCTCAAACTATATACGTTTACGCCTGAAAATGTCACGATAAATTTAGTGTTGCCTTAAATTAAGTGCGAAACTCGAGATAACAAAAGCAATAATCCAGTCTCAGAATATATCGTTAGTAAATACCAATATCGTAACTAAAATATTTATCTAACAACGGATTAATAACGGTGCATAAACTTCATGCGTAACATAAAATCAGGTCTAATCCAAAGGCTATAATTAAACCGCAAATTGAGTCGTAAATGAGATAACTTCGCTTCGTAAGCAACTGCCTATACATTATGGAGGCGATATAACTGAACAAGACCGTAGTACATATTTAACGAACCTCTAAAGTTAACCGCTTAAATAAAATGCTTTTATCTGACGCGTGTAAAATTGAGTGTCACGAAAATTTATATTGTCTATTAATATACAATATTTAATGGTATAATATTTTATTGTTCTTATTGTGTCGATGGTTCTTTATTTTTTTGGACGAAAATTCTGCTAACTGAATGTTTAATTTAAGGGACCTGGGGCCCTACCACCACCTCTTATAGCAGTTTTGTTTTAACGTTTCAGCGGCCATTTGTGCAATGACGTTTCTTATTGTCATGACAATAAGGTACGTCATTACACAAAAAGTCGCTGAAACGTTAAAACGTTCCTATAATTGAATCGCGATAAGAGGTCATGGTAAGTCCCCTGTTTATTTTTTCACTAACGTTCGCTATCTGGTTTGGTCGCTTTGCTTTGATATTATTTTTCACATAGTAAAATAGCAAGTATAAATTTTTCCTACTACGAATTTAAAGATGAATTTTAATACAGTAAGCAGAATGTTAATACAGTAGGTAGAAATTTGAATTGTCCAATAGGAGAGTAGTTACATCTCAAATATACAAATCGCTGCAAATAATAAGCCCAGAACATGATTAAAATATGTTAATACACCACAATTTGAGCACTTGATGAGATTCTAAATCATACTAAATGCGAATGCGACGACGTACGCTTCAAATGTAATTCAGTGAGTTGCTGTGGTTTCCCCTCGCTTTGATATCTGCTATATTATGTTATATGTATACCGACCTCATCTCCGAGGCTTTTTGCTATATAATAATGTACTTTATGAACTTACTTATCCATGAGGTTATACTTTGTTGCGTACCTATGGTTCCATCTCTTACCTTTTATACAAATACGACGACGTTTAGAATATAAGGGTGGGTTCTTTGAAAAACGAAACGAAATATTCGGCTGACGGATCGTCCGAAGTACGGATTCGTAAATCACGTTCAAAACCATGTCAAACGTTGAAATCGATTAGGATCCACGCACGAACGTAAATACATACTGGACTGTTCACTACTGCACAAAAAACGAGCCGAGCGAGAGGCCCCAGTTGGGACCGTGTCCCTCTCATTTCGAGTTGCCATGCCAAAATAATATTATCGTTGGGTAGTGATTGTTAGTTTTTAAACCAAGCAAATAAATTAATTTAGTATTTATCGTGACTATTGTTTATATATCGCGCAAAGACAATTTACGATTTTATTTTTAAATGATAAAACAATAGTCACGATAAATAATAAATTAATTTATTTGCTTGGTTTAAAAACTAACAATCACTACCCAACGATAATATTATTTTGGCATGGCAACTCGAAATGAGAGGGACACGGTCCCAACTGGGGCCTCTCGCTCGGCTCGTTTTTCTATCTAAGAATTGTCAAGGTATAATAGACCTTAAGGCAGCAGAATAAAGTTGAATTTCTTCTTAACCAAAAACTCAAGTGATAAATCTTTCATTATTCATCCGTGGATCCACAAAAGAAGAAACGTCAAATCACGATCATCGAATCCGTACTTCGGACGATCCGTCAGCCGAAGCTTTCGTTTCGTTTTATAAAGTAACCCCTCTGGACATTTTCCAATGGTAGAGTTACAACAATATACTTCAAAGTCGATCCTCGATTTAAGTTTGTCCTTTCCAATGAGGATCTAGCTCGAAATGTCTTGAGATCCCGGCTTAAGGCGACAAACTAGAGCATGCTTAGGTAGAGTTTCCATCGTCCGTTTTGCAACTTGGTTACTTGCCAACTGATATTAATAGCTTGAGAAGTTATCGTTCTGTTTTATCGTAAATTGTCTTTGCGGTCGCTGGAGACGACATACAACTAGTAAAATGTAGATAGTCCGTTATATGCATATATTTATGAATGTGCGCAATCTTTTAGATCTTGTACGGGATAATCATCGTCTGCTTCACCTTTTCCCATTATCTGGGGTCGGCGCAGTATGTCTTACTCTTTCATTAATCTGCCTTTGCAGGCATACTTATATCGATTCTTACCTCATTCATATCAGTCTTCATACATACAAGACATACATACATACATTGGGTCTTGTTCTCGCTTTGTATCTTGTACAATAACACTAATGCATTTTTATAATAATAAAGAATATAATCGCGTAAAAAGAATACTCCCAGTAGATAATCTCATAACTTGGCTAAACTCACTAGGAACGCAGAAGAGCAAAGGTAGTCTAATGGTTTCCAACAGCTTATGAATACGATGCCATTACTGGATCAAAGGACAATATCATAATCACTTTATACTTGAACGTGGTTTGGTTAAATCAAGTTTATTTCGCTTATTTGTGCTGATAGGTTCTGCCTATACGTAGAATAAGAAGGCGCAAATGAATAAATACTGTAGCATGTAGGTGGCACTTTCAAACGTTTATAGAGTATTCCGAATTGTAGAAACGTCACAAAGATAGCATGTAACAAGTGATAAACATTGCGCTTCTGCCTCTCGTAAACTGCAAACCTTTTGTTGGTGTTGAGAGATAGCGTCGTCTATTCTCACTTAATACGAATACAATGCGTGGTATTCCCGCCCGATTTATCCGCTTTTGTTGCCGCGCCTTGGTGCGCCAAGACGAGCACAAAGGATTTTAAACGTGTAGCTCTCAACTACATTTTCCTGTGAAGGCAATTTAATGAAAGGACGATTTTGAATGTGGAAATTTTATTGGTGGTAGAGGTGTAGCCGATTGACTAAAGCTCATATATGGATTGACCGGGTAGTGTCACCTTCTCACAAAAGATTAACGTAAAATTGCTATTACATCTGCGTTTCGTATGATGAGTAAGAGAGCCGGAAGCCAAACCCCCAAGAAGTGTTAGAAAATCTATACTCAATTTATAAATGTGAAAGTAACTCTCTGTTTTTCTATCTGTTACGTTTTCACGACTAAACCGCTAAAACAATTTTGATGTATTTTAGTATAGAGATGGACAAGGAAATGAAGGACATTTCCTAGGCTAGGCTAGGCTTTCCATAGGCTATTTTTTATCCCGGAAAAATGTTAGGTTCCTGTGGGATTATCAAAAAACGAACTACATGACGTTCTAAAGTCAACGCGGACGAAGTCGCGGGCACAGCTAGTGTTACCGTAAATGTGCAGGCGACCTTATAAAGAGACAAAATATCTCACCTACCCCATTAACCTATCTGCTGTTCATAAATGCTGTGCTACTTGACTTATTAAGCATTCGACAAAGATAGGAGCCATAGCAAATCAGTTAACAAAGATTAACAAACAACCAGCATCGCTAGCAAAAAATATATCGCGGGCCATAATAACTCGTGGACATAAATGTTAACAACATGGTTATCATTGTACCCGATACGGTCCGCACGACCCGAGCCGTGACAAACACCAATTTGATTATACCGCACACGTACAGAATGTAATTTCAACCAAAATAAAAGCCCAATTTATCTCATGATAATAAGCAGACGTATTCCGAACGCGTCAAGCTTACATTTATAATTGAAACATTTCTCACGATTCTCACGATCACGAACGATACAAAATTCAGACCAATGTCAATCACTGCCATAATTAGACCAGTGTCTGGACTTGACGATGGATACGAAGACGTCAGTGACAGGCAACAGCAGAGTTAGACCAAGGAAGTTTTAAGTCTTACATTGTCTCTATACGTTTATGAGTTAGACAGAGAACATTTGCGTAATTCAATTAAGAGTTTGATTTACATGTCAATAGATGGCAGTAGTGCCTACGTCACTCGAGTAATAATCTAAATATATAAGAATCAAAGTCCTGATTGACGGACTGACTGACTGACTGACTGACTGACTGACTGACTGACTGACAGACAACGCACAGCCTAAACCGCTGATCGTAGAGACTTGAAATTTGGAGGGTGGGTTTGTCTTGATGTGTAGAGGTGTACTAAGAAAGGGTTTTTTGAAATTCAACCCCTAAGGGGGTAAAATAAGGGATGAAAGTTTGTATGGAAGTTCGTCATTTTTGAAGTTAGAATTATGAAAATTGCTGATAAGGTGTCTTTTGAAAAATAAAAAAATATGGGTTTCAGGGTTTTTGAAAATTCGACCCCTAAGGGGGTAAAATAGGGGATAAAAGTTTGTATGGAAGTTCCGTCATTTTTGAAGTTAGACTTACTTAAATTGGTGATTAGGTGTCTTTTCAAAAATAAAAAAGAGTAATTTCAGGGTTTTTGAAAATTCAACCCCTAAGGGGGTAAAATAGTGGAATGAAAGTTTGTGTTTAGATTTCTTTCGTGTTTTTGGAAATTCAACCCCTAAGGGGTGAAATGTGGAGTGAAAGTTTGTATAGGGGTGGTCGAGTTTTGTTATTTTGACGGGGAAGGGGAAAACGGGGTCAAGGGATGTTTTAATAAGTCATCCATATCTCAAAATTGGTTATGATTGTTCATTTTAAATAATCAGACTGGGGTTTCAGCGTTTTTAATATTTTGAAGGAAAAGGGGAGAGCGGGGTCAGCGAATGTTTAGTCATCCATATCTCGAGATTGGTTATGATTGTTCATTTTAAATAATCAGACTGGGGTTTTAGCGTTTTTAATATTTTGAAGGAAAAGGGGAGAGCGGGGTGTGCGAATGTTTAGTCATCCATATCTCGAAATTGGTTATGATTGTTCATTTTAAATAATCAAACTGGGGTTTCGGCGTTTTTCATATTTTGAAGGAAAAGGGGAGAGCGGGGTCAGCGAATTTTTAGTTATCCATATCTCGAAATTGGTTATGATTGTTCATTTTAAATAATCAGACTGGGGTTTCAGCGTTTTTAATATTTTGAAGGAAAAGGGGAGAGCGGGGTTAGCGAATGTTTAGTCATCCATATCTCGAAATTGGTTATGATTGTTCATTTTAAATAATCAGACTGGGGTTTCAGCGTTTTTAATATTTTGAAGGAAAAGGGGAGAGCGGGGTCAGCGAATGTTTAGTCATCCATATCTCAAAATTGGTTATGATTGTTCATTTTAAATAATCAGACTGGGGTTTCAGCGTTTTTAATATTTTGAAGGAAAAGGGGAGAGCGGGGTCAGCGAATGTTTAGTCATCCATATCTCGAAATTGGTTATGATTGTTCATTTTAAATAATCAGACTGGGGTTTCAGCGTTTTTAATATTTTGAAGGAAAAGGGGAGAGCGGGGTCAGCGAATTTTTAGTCATCCATATCTCGAAATTGGTTATGATTGTTCATTTTAAATAATCAGACTGGGGTTTCAGCGTTTTTAATATTTTGAAGGAAAAGGGGAGAGCGGGGTCAGCGAATGTTTAGTCATCCATATCTCGAAATTGGTTATGATTGTTCATTTTAAATAATCAAACTGGGGTTTCGGCGTTTTCAATATTTTGAAGGAAAAGGGGAGAGCGGGGTCAGCGAATGTTTAGTCATCCATATCTCGAAATTGGTTATGATTGTTCATTTTAAATAATCAGACTGGGGTTTCAGCGTTTTTAATATTTTGAAGGAAAAGGGGAGAGCGGGGTCAGCGAATGTTTAGTCATCCATATCTCGAGATTGGTTATGATTATTCATTTTAAATAATTGGGGTATAAGCTGAGCTGAATATGGTAGGTACTACTTCAGTTTGATCCCATAAAAAATCATTTCGTAAATCAACACCCAAAAGGAGGAAACTAAAGGTAGAAAAGTACGGCAGAAAAATATGTTTGTACCCGATTGACTTGAAACTTAGTATGCATAGGGTAGGTGAGGGAGGAAGGGGAAGACGTAAGGTAGCGGGAAGTGGAAGGGGGAGGGGAAAGGGAAAGGGGTGGAGAAGGGGAGGGGGATTTGGGATTTTGGCTCTATATATCTACCTACCAAAACACGCATTCACCAAATTAGGTACCGTGATAAAGTTTGTATGGCTCCAATAAAAATCGTGAAATAAAATTATTTTTATAAAAAAGCAAATACTGACTTAAAAAACCCTGGCGCACTAAAAAGTACTAAAAAGTCTTAAGTCACTTGCCCGGTTTTTTTTTATTTTGAAGTCTACGCGGACGAAGTCGCGGGCAAAAGCTAGTATAATAATATAAGGGGTGGAAGTTTGTATGAAAGTCCCTCATTTCTGAAGTTAGAAACATGAATTTTTTTATTTAAGCTACTAATTACAAATAAAAAATAGTAATTTCAGCGATTTCGAATATTCCACCCCTAAAGGGGTAATATAAGGGGTGGAAGTTTGTCTGGGTGTTAAAATTTTTTTGAAGCTAGAGACCTGAAAATTTGTATTTAAGCTACTAATTACAAATAAAACATAGTGATTTCAGTGTTTTTGACAATTCCACCCCTAAGGAGGTAAAATAAGGGGTGGAAGTTTGTATGGAGGTCCTAATTTGTACGAAACCCTCAGGGCGCGAGTCCTACTCGCACTTGTCCGTTTTTTTTCCTTAAATTCTACCACCCCCGGATCGGAAACGTGACCTCGACTGAGAAGCTCAGCAGTCAAGCTCATACTCGCATGGTAAAAGCGTCGTCTACACGGGTTCAGTCAACTTGGCTTCGGATCCTTACTAATGCACACATTTTGTAACTTTCTTATTTCCTGAATTGATTTATTTACATAGCACCAGGGTACGCTGTACGGATGCATGCTTGATTGATACCTCTATCACAGTTCATAAAATATTATCTGTGAGCAGAGTACGACCCGCAATATAATGAAAATAGAAATTTGATGCCGTTTGCCATTTGAACGGAGTTAAAGAAATATCAGAATAGGTATTTTCAATTTTGTTTTGTTGTTCCGCGTTCAGAAACAGGGTGTAAAGTTACGTTTAACCAAACAGTGGGGTGAGATTCGTCGAATTTCTCGTAACTCTGACTTCTATATTTTTATATTGTTTGTGTGTGAAATCTGTAGGGTTTATGGAGCGTGAAGCGCGAGAGTGAAGCCTCTCATCTTAAGGCGCGTCATTGCGAGGTTCTCAGTAGAATTTTGTATAAGATAAGTAAAGACAACATTGCTTCGTAAATCGAACCATTTATAACGTTAAAATTGAGTGATTTAATCTAGTAGGTCACCATCTCTAGTCAAACTTTTTTGTTACGTATTATTTATCTATGTTCATGTAAAGTGAATACTTGTTCCAATCTGTTAGGTAGGTTACACAATACACAAGACTTAGGTCCCTATACCTAGAGCATGTATGAGCTGGCTCGATTAGCGTAGTACCACCCTCTCACTGAAGATCGGCGTAAAGTAGATATTACAGCTGCTTTTCGTACGAGTGAGAGAGCTCTTTACATTGCGCTCCCTTCGCACAAATTAACCCTATCTCCTAATCTCCCCTATTTCAATTGACTACTAATTATACAAACACGTGCCTAAGCACCGCCTCACGAAACAAACTCGCTTACTGTATGAGCAATATCACCTCGGCGTGTACAAACACAATTAGTAATTAGGCGCAAGACTACAGCCTGCTAACGACCAATACAAACTAGTTGTTTACGTGATCAGTGCCACGTCGTGTGTGACACACTGCTATTTAGATTCGTGAACTTATCTGATAAAGTAAGAAGCAGTATTCAACCATAATTCTAATGACATTCAGCTTGTAATACATTTTAAATAAAACACTAGGGACACCAAATTACTTACTTATACTACAACTTCTTTAATTTAAGAAAAATACTTGTAATAATTTGTATTATGTTGGCGTTCAATAAAATATGTAGTTATTATGTCACATGGTTAATATCTACCATACTTTCATAAATAGATACTCTAACAGCAATGATGAGCAGCTAGTTAAGGATTAATAATAAGAAAAGTCTCCCCACCTGGTTAAGTGGAAAGTAAATTATTATACTTAAGCCACTATGAGAGAACATTATCTTCTATGTGCCTTTGTCTGCGGTGTCTGTGGTATATGTCCATTTATCATACACTCGGAAAACTGGCCTAGTTAAGTTTAAATTCATACAATACATCAAGTACACTGTCAGTTTTACAAATGCGAATAGCCCAAGCAGTCAATTATAAAAGCGTGTTAAAAAGAATATGTTCGCGAACACGTTGGCCGTATCTTTCGTCCGTATGTCGTATAAAACGAGAACGTTGGGATTAGGACCCAGTGTCAATCAGTGGTGGCTTTGGTAATCTTGCTTCGTAATTGTGCCAGAAATCCAATTACTCGAACGATTCAGGATTAATCAGAGATTGACATTAATATGTCTGTTGTGGCCGACCCCAAGCCACAAACCCTGTCAGACACACAACGGTTGTCCATTTGTAAGGTCTTGATAGCTGCCGTTGTGACTCTAAGGGCCTGTTTTTTGGTGTGACTAAGGTGGCAAACAAGCGCACGGCCCGCCTGAAGTTAAGCAGTTACCGTAGCCTATAGATTCTTGCAATACCAAAGGCATCCCTCGCACGTTGCCGGGGTGTTTATATGTATATTTGTTTTTATATAAACACGGGGTGTTTATAAAAGATAGAATATCTATTTTGTCTGCTTATAGTTGCTCGTTCAGTTGATTATTTAAATTTCTATTTGCTTTACGCAAATCATAGTACAATCCAGCTCAAATAAATCCCTAACGAACTCGTACTATTTCGGACTGTTTCAACATTTTTCTCTCGAAACATCCAAAGGGACCTTATTCCAATTTCTTAGAACGGCTTACAAGTCATCGTCTTTTGTGAGTGGCAAATGAGGGCGAATTCAACGTGGATGTCAAACAAGCCGAATCAAAGAGACACTAATGAGGCCACGGCTCGAGTGTTTCGGTATTCGGGACTGTCGGTTCGCGAGTTACCTGTGCCAGACGGTGCCAATCAGCCGCTTGTGATCTTGCCCAATTAGCGCTTTCACGCAAACAGATCCGCGACTGCAAGCATAGCAGACATCTGGGAACTCTGACGACGAGTAATTCAACATTCCAAATTTGAATTGTGTACTCTCTGTATAATAGTAGAAAAGCATAAAGACAAAACTATAAAAAAGAACACCATTAAAAATATTCAATAAAACATAGTGAGAATAAAAGCGCGGCTCCACTAGTACGCTGCGCTGCGTCGTCGCAATGGATCAAAGGGTCGACGGAAAAAAATTAAATTCGACAAGCTAATCTGTCATTAAATCAATGAAAAAGTTGAATTAATGACAGATTACCCTTAAATGACAGCATTAAAATTTAATCATTTGATTCTACAACGTAACGCCCATCTCGCAAATGTATTAAATTAACGGTCGCATTAAAGGTCGCTTTTGTTTAAAAAGTGTAGAAAGCTCAAATTTATACTAATCTCAAATAAGGCCGTCCGGTCGTCCGTATCAAAATGTATTTGATGAAAGCTCGGAATAAACAGGACAAGTGCAACCGGAAATTAAAGGGACCGGACCGTATCCGGCGGTTGTTTTGCCGTCTATACACGAGGCTATAGAAAAACAACAATATCCCGACGAGTAACAAACAAACGGCTCTGATTAATGTTTTTGTTGGCGATGAAACGCGATGTAAATATAATGCCAAAATAATATGTTATTAAAACACAAACCATTTTGATTTTAGTTTGCGGCTATTTGGTATTTTTTTCACAACTTCATCTGCATTAGCCGCTTCCTTTCTCACATGTCGCGCAAGGCAGCTTTGCCTCGCTTGGTGCGATAGGGCACACCCGAGCCAAATGCTCGCCCCTCACTCGAGCGCTGTCATTTACCTCGCCTAGTTTGGCCTAGTCATGAGACAGATCTATAATGTAACTATGACGTAACTGATTGCTCGGCTATATCCTTCTCTATCTAGAGTGTTTTTTTTATAGGACTGAGGTGGAAAACAAGCGTTCGGCCCGCCTGCTGTTAAGCAGTTACCGTAGCATATAGATGCTTGCAATACCAAAGGCAAGGGAAGGGGGGTGTTGGGCTTCCGGCTCTCTCACTAATCGTACGAAACGCAGCTGTAATAACTGATTTACGCCGATCTTCTGTGAGAGGGTGGTATTACCCCGGTCGAGCCAGCCCCGGAGCTGCAGTCAATTGGCTACAGCTTGGCTTTACTACCTTCAATGATAGTGTAGATTGGCTTGCCCTATGGCTCACCCGAGCATGTGACTGAGGGTGCCGCGCGTGCCGCGCGCGTTTTTGTTACACCCTGTCTATAGACCAGATATAATAGTGGAGAAAATTGAAAGAAAGTCCGCAAGCTCTAAATCCTTTTCATGAAACGATGAGCGTAGGCGTAATTTCGGTCGGGACCTTTAGAAGTCAGTTCATCATACAAACCTGAGACATGTACACAGCACATAAGGACCATTGTGTGCCCTATTGTATAAAACCTTTTTATTAACTTCTATATTGAATGAGATAAGTTTAAAGACGACCTCTGAGGCAGCCTCAGTAAATAAATATTACTCTACCATTGATGTATTATTTCAGCAGATATGGGACCTTCTAACATAGCCAACACTAATCTGTTGTCGCTCTCGCAGTTCGAAAATTAACTCATTAAATAGATAAGAAGGCAACAAGATGAGTCATATTGGCGAATACCGATATGCTTACAATGTTATTTTCCGCGAACGACTGAGTCATACTGTGTCTATGGACTCTGTTAAGTAGAAAAAACTATTTTGAACAGTCACGTGTTTCCCTATTCTTGAATTACCAATGTCTTTGCAATCTACATTTTTTTTCCACCAACAAAAATTGTTCATTGACGAAAAATTTATTAGAATTAATGTGTGCAGATTTACTCATAAATCTTTCTTTTATCTTTATTTTTTCGAATTCTATTCAACGAACCCTCCTAAAATTCATTTAGATTTGAATAAATGGACGGCTTGATCATGTTAATCATAAAATATGAAAACACAACGTAGATAAGTAACTGAAGTAAAAAGCAATGTCAACTTTATAAAACAGAGCACAAATGGGAACTCACGCAAAAACCGCGTGCGCCACAGTCAATATTCCGTTCGCTATAACAATGTACTCGCCCAATATAACACAGCCCTAAAAAAACAAAGTGCCATCGCCTCCGCCAATTTCCTATCGACTCCTGACTTTTTTGACATGGGACAGACACCACTCGACAGTCGACACTCGACTATCGTAGCTACGAAATTGTTCTAACATAGCGATAGGCCTTTTTTATTGCGTTGGATTTTTCTGGGATAAAAAACGGTGGTTAGGATTAACGGTATAAGGTTTAATAGTACAAGTTAACATTCTTAAGTGCGTCTACAAGCTTCGAGCGGTGCCCTCGAGTAGTCAGTTTTGATGTCGGGTGGTTACGGGTTCGATTCCCGCCAGAGGCAAATTTTGGAAACAGATCTTCGTAATTTTCCTTAGTCTGGGTGTCACTTATATCGCCCCCAGTCTATTGTATGGTAGCCATAGTACAAGCACAGTATAAGAATAGTATACAGTATTTTATCTTCATATAAATGTTCGCAACCTGAGTCATACCCACGTGACTCGAAATTAGTACGCAATAGGTATGCAACACAGTTGCGAATGCCTACCAGTAGGTAGGTAGCACCGTGAAAGTTGAGCTGATGGAAATTGTAAACAGGGCAATCGTGCGGGGTACAAGGGGCAAGGGGCGGGTGTTGCCCACCCGGGAGACATTTTTTTTTCAGTGATAGGCAAGTATTTGACCACTCAAACTCACCTGATGAAAAGTGACGATTTTCTTGTCATTTCCTGTAATGTTCTGGTCAATTCTTATCAATCCTTGTCAATTCTTGTCAATCCTTGTCAATCCTCGTCAATCCTCGTCAATTCTTGTTAATCCTCATCAATCCTGGTCAATTCTTGTCAATCCTGGACAATTCTTGACAATCCTTGTCAATTCATGTCAATCCTCGTCAATCCTCGTCAATCCTTGTCAATCCTCGTCAATCCTGGTGAATTCTTGTCAATCCAGGTCAATTATTGTCATTTCTTGTCAATTTTTGTCAATCATTGACAATCCTTATCAATTCTTGTCAATTCGTGTCAATCCTTGTTAATCCTTGTTAATCCTGGTTAATCCTTGTCAATCCTAGTCAATCTTCGTTAATCCTCGTCAATCCTCGTCGATCCTAATCTATTCTTATCAAATCTTGTCAATTCTTGTCATTTCTTGTCAATTATTTTATTTTATTATTTATTTCATAAAAACATACAATAATAAAACATTAAGCCATAGTTGACTGTGGGATCAAAGTAAATAATTAAGGAAAAAGTAACTAACAGAGGAGATAGAACGCCCAAAAAACACTCACCACACCCGCTCAATTTTTGTCAATTCATGTCAATCATTGACAATCCTTGTCAATCCTTGTCAATTCTTGTCAATGATCGTCAATCCTCGACAATCCTGGTCAATTCTTGTGAATGTTCGTGAAAATTCACAAGGATTGACAAGAATTCACAAGTATTGACAAGAATTCACAAGCATTCCCAAAAATTGACCATGATTGACAAGAATTGACAAGGATTGACAAGGATAGACTAGGATCGACTAGGATTGACAAGAATTAACCAGGATTGACAAGGATTGACAAGTATTGATAAGCATTGACCAGGATTGACAAGGATTGACTAGGATTGACAAGCATTGACCGGGATTGACAAGGATTGGCTAGGATTGACAAGGATTGACAAGGATTGACAAGGATTGACAAGGATTGACAAGGATTGACAAGGATTGACAAGGATTTACAAGGATTGACAAGGATTGACAGGAATTGACAGGAAATGACAAGAGATGACATTTCTGATACAATATAGATGACAGACACAAGAGAGATGCAATTAAAAGACTGTAGGCGGGCAGCCCTACGCGTGTTTCCGTCTGCGCAACCACGCGCGCATGTATGAAAGCCAGGCCTGAGTCAAAATACTGTATACTATTCTTATACTGTGGTACAAGCGATGCTTAATTTAGGAACATATAGTGGGTGTGTAAGTCTGGCGATATATATTTATAGCTAGACCCACATTTTGTCTTTACCTAATATTAGGTCCCAATATGGTATTCGAAATAATTTCATTCATACAAACAAAATAGAACATACAAAAAAATCTCTATCAATTATTCAGTATTTTTACGAAGCTTATAACATGTATACCAGTAAATATAAATACATCTTAAGCATTATTTGAGTATCGCAACAGAGCGCTGGATGATCGGTTCATATTCGAACGGTCCCTGCGATCATGGGCACTCGTAAAACCTAACGATATCAGATTTTATCCATCCACAGAGCTTTAATAATAATCTTGGGGCTCAGGATACCCTTGATCTTGTCAAGTTGACGAGCTTAGCGCCCAATTGAGCTCGTATTTTTCGGTTTTGGCAACTTTATCGTGTTTTTTCCGTGTTCATTATGTACCCGAACGTCTTAAGCTTAAAAAATGAAGCTTACGGTGCTTACTGAAAGCAGCATTTTTATTGCAATATTAAGAAATTGGACCAATTAAAATCATAGGGTTCAAAAATATAAAATTATGAAAATAAAAAGTATTGAAACGATCGAAATGGAACGACAGCGCTATCTGTGGGCATTGGACAGAGTCCACTTGCGTTGGTCGGCATCGGCGGAGAGGACATTACGATTTTCATCGCCGAGCGGTCTAGACGCGCGACTGGAAACTTTGATCGAGTCATTTCGTCATCACTTTGGGACAACGCTAAAGTCCCACTAAACGCTCGCAATACGAGATAGGAGACGGCCCATCTTTCGGTCTCCAATATACAGGATGAAATCGAAATCGTGGGCAATATTTTAAAATATGACTCAACACATGATTCAGAATTTTTTGGGAAAACAAATAAAAAAATCTATTGATTAAAAAATATTGCTCGGGTAATCAAATAAGCAAACCATTTAACTGTTATACCTTACCTGGGTAATAAATATTCTGAATCATGTGTAGAATCACCGTTTAAAATATTGCCCACGATTTCGATTTCACCCTGTATAAATATAAACGTTATACACGTTCTCAATTTCAATTAGATTTGTACTCTGGATTTAATTACATTACCCTGTCTATAATTAATTGTATTCGCTGAAACTTATACGTACTTAAGCCCAAAATTGTTAACACACATTCCCACTGATGCTTATTTTATTTGAGTGGGGAATAAATCACCAGTCTCTAATGCTTATCAGGTGTAAATATCGGACCTTTTCAATTCAGAATCGGCAATAAGTGAGACCCTGAAAATTTCAATGACCACAGGTGTACCCGCTCACTGAAATATTCGTGAAAAATAAATATACTGAATTTATCACGCACGGTTCACAACATTTTAATTCAGGAGGTATTGAAAAGGCTTTATTTGATATTTCCATAATGGAATGGAAATTCTAAAAGTATTACTTTCAGAGTCTAATACTTTCAAATGCGGTTCCATATTATGGAATGCATGCACCTGGCTTTAACTCCATTTTCTAGCAAACTATATTATTCAGATAAAAATGAGACGCATCTACATGAGCCGAGTGGAGCGAGAGCAGCGCTGGAGTAATCAGTACGTCTGACCACGTAGATATAACGTCATAACTAAATGCTCGGGCGAGGCTGATCGAAACTTGACGCATATAAACACATGATACATGCTAATACGTCACGAACATGAAAAGGATGGTAATAAAGAAGAGAGCCAAAATTATAGTTTGTGTGCAAAATCGGCACCAAATTGAAACTAGCACGGGTATCATAAAAAGTACCAAACAAGAACCAAGTAGGTACGTTTTGTGTCCTATTTGTAATATCCAAAACATTTGAGAATTTTTTGTAGGTAAGTATTTTTATAATCCTGAAAATGTAAATCATCCCGCACCACAATGAATATGGAATTCTGATGGAATATAAAATGGTCTGGGGAAGTCATTCCTTGATATCGCATTCCGTTCGCTGGATTCACTGGAGGGCTATTCTGATCTCTCTCGCCTGAAATAACTGTCGCATAATGTTGATATAAAGGGGCTTGGAGCTCGGGTGCCTGGCTCTAAGCCGCGCGGCTGTTTTGATTTAACTAAGATCGATGAGACCTTGAATGGTTCTTTTGGGACATTAACTTGTTGGTCTCATATATATTTTACAGTTCCTCTACCAGTATCTAAGTACTTACTTAAAAAGTAGACTTAAATATATGCTCTCGCTAAAAAAACTAAAGGGGTCAAAAGCCAGCACAAATTGGATACCAAGAGGAGATGGCGGGATGATTTGGTCACCTTTTCGAGAGACACTTGTGACCGCTCAAAATCGTGCTTTGTAAAGAAGTCAAGCAGAGGCCTTTGCTCAGTGATTGATCCATTAGTGTAATCCTAAAATTGACACTTCCTCCCTGTCTCATAAAAATAACCTATTTTTTACGGATCAAGGTTCAACATAAACTTATTTAAATACAGATCATGGCTATCTCTGAAGAAGCAATGAGCACGTAAATGCAGTTAACTTTAAAGCATATTTAGTTCAGGACTCGCAAAATTGCGGTGGTCTGTAGTACGGAGTGGAATGCTGAATGTCCAATCAGAGAACGACATCGTTCCCAATTAAGTTCTCATGTTTTGAGATTAGTGGGTACATTCGTTGGAATAGAAAATAATAATATCTAAATAGGTGGGATGTCTTAAATGCCTCGCGACGCTGCGCGGATACATGCCGCACGCGGCAAGCGCGGCAGCCTTAGTCAAATGCTGGGACGAGCCAAAGGATGAGCCATCCTAAACTCTAGACAGATAACGGTATACTCGAGCAATACTTGCGCGCGAACATTATCGTTCTGTCTCATGACTAAGCTATACCAGGCAAATGATAGCGCTCGGGTAAGGCAGGGCGAGCATTTGGCTCGGACGCGCCCTGTCAAACTATGCGAGGCAAAGCTGCCTCACGTGGCATGTGAGTCATCTGGACCCAGCCACTCAAATACACAGCTACTGGTATTGATTTACCTCGGAAAATATATATCTAGGAGATTCTGTCTGGGGAGTTGGTCTGATGTTTACAAGGAAGTTTGACGACCGCTTTTGTTCGAGCGTATAGGCCGTTCGGCGCACTGCAGTGGGTGCTTGCGGTAACGATTCCCGGCCATTCCGGCCATTTCTTAATCTGCCCTAGTCTGGATGTCACTGGGATCGCCTCGCAGTCTTTTATACGGTACTCATAGTACCTACAAGCGTTGCTTAGTTTAGAACGTACAGTTGGTGTGTCGTCACGACATATACGTCACGACTTTTATCCCCATTCGGGGGTAGTCACGGGCTTGAGTGGCCACCACCACAATGTGTAGTAATTAAGCCAACTCAAAGCCCACGTTCCACCAGATAATCAAAACCCAACGTGACAGGTGGTGAACCTTGACACCGTGTAGGTATACAGGAACTGACTAATACCTAATCCCGAGGGATAGGTAGGTTTCCTCACGATGTTTTCCCTCACCGTAAGCGTAAGTAAGTAGGTATTTGAAGAGATATGTGCAATGATAGCCTTCCAAAGCAGGTTCTTAATTTGTAAAATACACCCCGCTTTATTCAAATCAAAGACAAAGATCTCAATTAATTAAGTATTCTAACAATAAAACCGTTCGAGCACCTTAAATTGTACACTTGGTGGTCGTTGACGAAATTACTTTTTCCTAAATTGGTGCCGGTTCCCCCACGACTAATTAACTTTTAGATAATTTAACTTTTTCAGCTCACGGGGGCTTGAAAAGTGAAGTTTACGCTAATAACGTTTTCTACATACGCGATGGCATACGCTATAATACAGTAGCTAGCTAACGTCTTCATAATACATTTTAATGGCAAAGTTCTGGATAACCACTGGGTAAATTTTTTTTCGGAGGCACTGCCTAAACTCTTGCCAACACATAAACTCTTGATAGAGTTACTTCTTTTTCTTATCTTTCTTACCCGGTGTCAGAGTTGGTCAAGCCGCCCGAAGGCCCGACTGCCTAGATGACAGCAACTGAGACCGACTTTTTGCGTGCCGTCCGAAGCATGGAGACGCTCAGTTCAAATGCCACTAAATAGAGCTACTGAATACCGTAGATACAATGACCGACTCTAGTCCAACGCTCTAGTCTGAAATTATTTTCAAGCACCTCAGTGAGAGCCTCTCTACAAGGCAACGCCTTTCAAGAGTCTGAAGAGATACTTAACTATTCTCGGATAACGAAAAGCGATATAAAAATTAGTAGACTTTATTAAAACTATTTGTCTTCGTCTATTTTATGCATATTTTTTATTTTATTTTTTCTTTCTAACACAGAATGGCTGCGGTGTGGCATGTGGCATACCCGAGCAATCAGCTATGTTGACGTCTGACCACCCCGCTTGTCTCGCGCCAATCCAATGTTGGCGACCGACTTGAAGAACATTTATGCTATTTCGTATCGCTTCTTTTTGGCCATTGTATACTTACTTCTAATTTGTCTTGATGACAATACTTTGATATTGTGCCATAAGATGGACTCGGATTGTGTAATATTACTATAGTCGATCCAACGAGTTATGCTACCTATGACACATTACATTACAGCTTTCAGTTACAACGACAACGAGGTAGCCTACCATTAATTACCAGACACTTTGGCAATGGTGTTGCAATGAAACAGGTACATTAACTTGTTGGATATACTATAATACACCCGGGTCATATCAGTATATTAACCATCTCTATTCACCACAAAATACAACACACAAGGGTTATATAATCAACCTGTTACAAGTTCCTGAAGTATCCTCCGAGGAATTACACCTGACAGAACTATTCAGAACTGGCCCCCGTACATAGTTTAGTTTAGTACTTGTTCGGGCTTACTGAATTTTGAAGTGCTAACTAGCCGGCCATGGATAGCGGAGGTAAAGTTACGCCATTCTTACACATACTCCAAAGTTTATAATCCACGTTACATGAAACACGTAATCTGCAGTGAACAGGTAAGTACGAACAACTTTGAAGCTAATAATATCAGCCCAGCTAGGGCACCGTGAAATGGCTATGCATCGATTGGCTGCGGTGTAGACCAGATTTTCCAACGTCCAATCAGGGCGCGTTGGAATCGACTCCAATTAGATGCGATTGAATGGGAAAAATCTGAGGCCGCGTCCGGTGCTCTGTTATTTGATTTGACGGTATAAAAATATTTCTATGGGTATTGGAAATCTGAACATCTAAAGACCAGTTTTGTGAATAAATCTTTTACTACTCTAGTAGTTTCTTCTTTAGAAATTACTACCAATTTATAGTTTTTCAATAAGAATACTTAAGATTTTAAAGGTGGTTGAGTCAACCTGTAGCCAATTGACTGCAGCTCATATACGGGCTGGCTCAATCGGGGTAGTGTCACCCCCTCACAGAAGATCGGCGTAAGCCGCTATTACAGCTGCGTTTCGTACGATGAGTGAGAGAGCTGAAAGCCCAACTCCCCCCTCCACCTCCTTCCATCCCACTCCCCTTCAGGTCGGCAATGTGCGAGCTATGCCTTTGGTATTGTAAGCATCTATAGGCTACGGTAACTGCTTAACATCATGCGGGCCGTACGCTTTTCTGCCACCACAGTCCTATAAAAAAAGGTCTGCGAGAGTCTGTGCGTACGGTCACGCGCGACCGACATAATTACATCGCGACAATTAGGGGGGAAAGCAATTAGCCATTTCAGGGGAGGCAGGCCGTTGTCACTCCGGCTCTAATAGCCCCGCCCCAACTAGCGCCGCCGTACGCCCACAAAGGCTAAAACGACTTTTTCAAACTACACTCCAGTTACACACTATGTACCTTTAAATCTCAATGCACGCAATTTCTACTTTGCAGTCATAAAACAATGAAAATATTTTTTTTTCAGACACGAAATTCTCAAAAGTATTCATTGAGCTATTTACGTACGTATTAGAGCAGTCGCCATTCAATTGCGGCGCTATCGCCGCACTTCACTCAGTCATTCTACTATGACATGACATATTATAACATTCTATCTCATACGCCTTCATTCTTCCTTTGATTCTTCCTACCTGCGTGTGACGCATGAAGTTTGCTTGACTTAGCGCCTCTAGTGCATAGTAAATTATAGCTCAATGATAGTATTTACAACACGTGTACTGATAAAAATAATTACCTAACTTCAATATTAGATTATTAACTTCTCAGGGATTCGTTTAGGCAATGGGGTTTGTTCCCAAAAAAAGATTAATACCCTTTTCAATTTGTTTCCGCTTCGTTACGTAATTCAGCTTGTTAAACCGGAGCGATCATTAGTATTTATCATGTTACATAGGCGGTCGTTCCGTAAAAAAAAATCCTCTTATATTGTTCCATCCGAAATTGCCTAAAGAACAAATGAGTTTAGAACTACCTTCACGGATGTTAATGAACACAAATTAAGCAATATTGGAATAGCATTTTTGTTCGTGAAGGTACCTACAAAGTGAGGGTATACTCGCGACCAGAAGTTAGTTTACGGGGTTTTATACCAGTATAAAGGTGAAGTTTCGTTCTATTTCGATTGTACCGTTATTTTTGCTTCTCTATCCGTATCTGTTTATCTCACCGCGAATGATGAAGGAGTGCTGAAACTTTTTTTAGGATCATATTTATCCTTGTTACGATAATAATGCCGGATGTACGCAGCAATATTTCTTTATAAGTACTTACAAGAGATTTATATACGCGGTGATGCCTAACATTTTTATGTTATACCAAAGTAATCGAATTACAATGGCATTTACAAAGCTTTTTTTCCTAATACCTACTTAGTAATGCCATTAAAACTTATAAATGTAGGGGTAACCATTGATGTATTTTTAGCAGATATGGTACGTCCTAACATTGCAACCACCAACCTTGTGCACACCACTGCATTCAGCAAAAATCATACGTATGTAATCGCACTCGCAATTCGGCATTTTGATGCACCAGAAGATGAGCCGTATTGGCAATACCGACATGTTTTAAACATTATTTTCCACGAGCGACATAGGGCGAGGCTCCATTACCGCATTGCGTTGCGTTGCGTCGTCGCTGCGTCATCGCTGCGTCGTCGCTGCGTCGTTTTACATATATTTTATAGTGGCATGCCACATTTATGCGTTGCGTCGTCGCATGCGATTTTTCAACGCAGACAGGGGAGGGTGAAGCGCTGAACTGTTGGTGCGATGACGTACAGCGTTCCGCTGCTAGAGGGATACGAAATGACGTATGCGACGGCGTGGCGTCGCCCTTTTGCGTTGCGACGTCGTGTGTCGTCGCAACGCAGGTGTGGCATACAATGCGTTGTCCGTTGCGATGACGCAGCGCCGCGCGCGCCCGGCTCTTAGTTGTACTGCGTCTGTGGAATCTGTTTAGTAGGACATACTATTGTGGACTATTACAGGTCACAGTAGAACTACGTACTTAGGTACAAACAGGCAGACATACATACTCTATTAATGACTCACCAAACAACAGACTAGGTAACGTAACGCCAACAATCCCTTTTGCCATTCGAAATAGAGTCGGTACGTCGCCTGATTGCCAATTTATTGACTCGCAAAGGTCCTTTATCTTGAACGTCCACAACCTGGATCAAGTTGACACAAAGACAAATTGTGGCTAGCCGTAATCCAAGCTTATAGATGTCCGGTGGTTTGGCTAATGTCTCTAAAAAATATATTAATCTAACGTTTCAAAGTGGTTTTCAAGGTGCTAGAGCCAAGCTGTAGCCAATTGACTGCAGCTCATAAATGGGCTGGCTCGACCGGGGTAGTACCACCCTCTCACATAAGATCGGCGTAAAGCAGCTATTACAGCTGCGTTTCGTACGATGAATGAAAGAGCCGAAAGCCCACCTTCCCTCCCCCTCCCTCCATCCCACTCCCCTTCAGGTCGGCAATGTACGAGCAATGCCTTTGGTATTGTATGCATCTATAGGCTACGGTAACTGCTTAACATCAGGCGGGCCGTACGCTTTTTTGCCACCGCAGTCCTATAAAAAAAACGTGAACATTAAAAGACATGGCAATATTATTACTGTTGATAATCGTAATCACCTGATGCAGTGAACCGGCCGGCCTAAGCTCGAACCACTGCGCCAAGCGGTCGTCATACCCTAGTAGCGTTACGACGTACGTCTTCGTCATAAAGACGTACGTTTACGTCACTGACCCTAAATTGTCCTTAGATTGACGTCTTTTTTTCGACGCCGACCTTATTTGCTACCTGGGTATCGAACTGTAGATTTATTGTATCTTTTTATGGTCTCCTTAATACAAAACCGTCATTATTTTACTTTGTGAAATAAAAATTTCTTAAAGTATTCCCACAGTAGGCTAGGGTACCCAGATTATCTAGTAACCTTTTCAAACAAATTCAATTAAGACGATAAAAGATAGGACACGAACTTTTTAAAACGACTCGGGGAATTTTATATCTAGCCTCAGACTCGGGCATTTATACCTAGACGAGAACGACCGTGATAAATTAACATTATATTCAGGATGTTGGAAATGACGATCGCCTTTTATTCATTTTCTTCTTTTTAACCAATAGGTACTAAGGGGCGCCACATACATACGGAATTCCGTTTCGGAATATCGAATTCGGATTCCGTAAGCTTATCACACACATATTTTTATTTCCGTTCGGAATAATTCCAAACGCACAGGCTACCATTCGGAATACCGAAGCGGAAAAAAATCGAACGGAAAAATACCGTTTGTGATACTCCATACATTTGGATGGATTTACTGCGTTCGAAATCCCGATTCGATATTCCGAAACAGAATTCCGTATGTATGTGGCGGCCCTTAGACTCTTCCGTAACACGTTTTTCTATGTGGTCTTGTACTTTCCTCAGGCCTTTTCTCCGAATCGCAACAGGTAATCGGTCTATCTCGTTGGTAGCGTCTCATCTTCTGAATCCAATTTAAAAATGTACAGTGCTTATAAGTAATAATAATAATATAATAATAATAATATCCTGGGACATTTTTTACACACGGCTACCTGATCCCAAACTAAGCAGAGCTTGTAGTATGGAAACTAGATAACTGATATTACTACATATACTATTTTTTTTATTTGTAAATTCATACTTAATATACATATACACCCAGACTCGGGACATACAGACATATTCATGCACACAAATGCATGTCCCGGGTAGGAATCGAACCTACGACTTGCAGCGTGAAACGCGCATCCGCGCCAACCACGCTAACGAGCCCGTCAAAAATGTAGATATAGAAAATGTATATAAGTATGATATTGCTCTTAGAAGATATATTTCAGACGCAAACA
The DNA here is from genome assembly GCA_947859195.1 of Drymonia ruficornis. NCBI lineage: Eukaryota > Metazoa > Arthropoda > Insecta > Lepidoptera > Notodontidae > Drymonia > Drymonia ruficornis. The sequence continues at coordinate 5,022,131 of OX401913.1, read as the reverse complement.
GACAACATGCAATAAAGTCACCTCAAACATTGTCTACAGATAACTAATTAAAATGTAATAACGAACAGTCTGCGTACCTATCATGCAATCGTAATGAGAACTAGTTCGTTGAGTTTGTTCATTAGCGGGATTATTAGTTTCATATTGTAATGCGGTTACACACTTACCTACATGATGTTGTGGTCTAATAACATCTTGTCTGTCATTAGCTTTAAGTGGTTTACCATTTCATATTAAATCTTGTTTCGCTATAGCTTCGAACGCAAATAAAGCAGGATTTAGTATCGTATCATTTGCTACGTCTATATATCAGGTACATGCCCCTCGCGAGGCTGCGCGCTCATATGCAGCGCGCGGCACGCGCGGCAGCCTAGTCACATGCTCAGGTGATCCAACTTACACTCTGGACAGAAAAGGGTATGCCGACATAGTTACATTATATTTCTGTCTCATAAGAAACGCTTGTACTATGGCTACGATACAATGGACTGAGGGCGATCCCAGTAAAACGCCCAGACATAAAAATAGGCCGTTTCCAAAATTTGCCTCAGACGGGAATCGAACCCGCAACTACCCCATGCAGTGAGTCGAGCGGTCAACGTTCAAACCACTACGCCAAGCGGTCGTCAAATGGTCATATTCTTGATAATACCCATGTTCGAATAAGAAACATCTTGGAGAGACTAGGTCAAAATCCGGCAAACTCAAGCTACATAGAGAGCCTCTTCACAATGGACCTGAAAAGGGCAACGAGAGATCACAGAAACAGCCCAGTTTTATTCACCCTCACTTCAGAATAGCGAGGGGTGAACTACCCTTTTTTATCTGGAGATCTGTTACGTTCCCCGACTGCTCTAAATACGGCTTCGGGGTTGAAAGTTTTACACCGGGTCGCCGATATAAATTACCATAAATACTTTTCAGCCTGGGCATAAATCTATGATTTAGATTTAGGGTAATTGAAAAGGCAATTAGGTAGGTACACTTTTATTGTTGGTTTTGCTGATATTGTACCCTCAAGGCGACTTTTTGACGAAATACCTTAGAGAAAATAAACCATGTTTCAGTAACAAAGGTTGTGTTAAAATCATTTAGTCACAAATATTTTACTTGCCGTAATGGAATCGTTATCGTCATTATGTCAATATCCAATGTCCAAACACAAACGAATTAAATCAACTCGCAACAAAGGGAAACCTTTCCCCATTAGTCGAAAGCAAACCTTAGTAATTGAGTTTGAATTGCTTCAAAGATTTATTCCCACTATGCTGTGCCGGCCTATATCGACGCAAAAATTAAATGGTACGACTTAATTGAATTCTAAAAGGGTGACCTGCGGATGGAGCGAGGATTTCATTTCCGAAAGTAAATGCGTAAAGAATTTTGATTAACTGGAAATCAAGAGATTTAGAGCCATAATACACCGCGACGCCATGGCGACGTCGCCAGCCACCGTAGCCAACTAATTCGTATTGAAAAGTATGACAGGTACCATACCCGGCGACGGACTGGCGACGTCGCCATCAATACAAAGTGTTTGGATACGTAGCCGGCGACGTCGCCATGGCGTCCCGGTATGTTATGGCCCTTAGGACACTTCTATTGCATTAGTAGCAATGATTTATTAGTAGGGTTAATGCGAACTGAGACTTGGTTATTATTTTATGGATGGAAGCTATCAAAATCTGTTGAAAGGTTTTCACATGCCTTAGTCACCAGGGGCCCTACCACCACCTCTTATAGCAGTATTGTATTAACGTTTCAGCGACTTTTTGTGCAATGACGTTTCTTATCGTCATGACATTAAGGTACGTCATTGCACAAAAAGTCGCTGAAACGTTAAAACGTTCCTATAATTGAATCGCGATAAGAGGTCGTGGTAAGCCCCCAGGTTCTTCCAAAAAGTAATCTTTTAGTACAAAATAAAATAACTTGCTGTGATAAGTCCAGTAACTTACCCCATCTAAACATTCTTGTACTATACATAGAGTGTAATTATACAGGGTGGTAACGACATTACGATAATAAATTTAAATACGATCCCTACTAGTCAATCACAATACTTTAAAATCATCAAATTAGGTTTTACCTAGGTACATCAAAATTAAATACTAAAAATATGGCATATAAAACTCACACATTTTATATGCCAAAATAATCTAAACGTAACACAACATCCTTTATAATCGTCTAATGACCTCATAAACTGACCTGTAAATACAAGCGTGGCAACATCGCTCCGGTTTCGGTGTATTTCGCGGTACATTTGTAGGCTTAAAGTTAAAATGGTAAAAGTAAAAAAGCAATTCCCGTGGCTATACCTACCTTAGAATATAATTTGATTATTTTTACGTACGAACTACTAACGTGATAAACTACTAAGATACTACTAAGATCCCAGAGCGATAAGACATAACTTATTTTCGAAAAGATGAAACCTTAGGCTCTCATTAGTGTCTCATGTGTTTTGAATACACGCGTACTTTTGGGGACTCGCCCTGGGGCGCCTTGGCTATTACAGTTACTGTCGTTATGTCGACCCCACTCTGTATAATACTTAACACTAAGCACCTACAAATGATCCATTCAATGTCACTACGACGTAGTTCAACAAAAATACCAAAAAAGCAACCTACATAATCTACTTTACATAGACATAAAACCCGTTTGCTACGAGACGCGTACGATTTTCCGTTCGCCCCGTCTAACCCAACAATCAGTGTAAAAGCTTTTATCTCCTCTCTATAAACATAAATCAGCTCTGATTCAGTCTGTCTGGCGCACCTATTACTTTAGAATATGCATAATATCTACGCGTTTTCTTTTATGTATTCCTGTTACGATCGGTGGTTGAATGGATTCGATCCGAGATTTTTAGAGGCTATCTGATATTTGATTGGCTATGCTCTTTCACAAAATGAACATACACACGAACACACACATTCATACGAACAGTGATTCATACATACATTCATACGAATAGTGAGTAACAGTAGATCCCACAGAAGACCGGCGTACAGTAGCAATTACAGCTGCGTTTCATACGATGAGTGAGAGAGCCGTAAGCGACCCCCCCCTCCCCCTTTCCACTCCCTCTGTCCCACTCCCCTTCAAATCGGCTACATCCAAACGATGTCTTTGGTATTGCAAGCATCTTTAAGCTACGGGGTTTTTTTTTTCTCGAGAAGAAACTGTCCTCACTAGATGTCACTTGATCGGGTTGGACTGACGTTAGCTATCTGTCACTACCCTTCTGTCAGTGTCACTATTATTGCGAGGTCGGGAGTTTAATAATCTGTAGCGTATTTTATAATTAATCCGTAGTTACGTTTATCTATTTTAATCGGGCTTAAAATAATAGTTTAAATTAAATATAAATTAAACCTTTCCGCGCAGAGATCTGTCAGAACTGTCAAGTGTCAATGTCACTCAACACCAATGCGACGCCGCCGCTGAAAAGTTTTTGCCCTCATTGCTTTAATATTGTAATTAATATACCGTTTAAAAATATTCTAGCGCGCGCGGAAACCAAAATTAATCTATGCCGTTTTCAGTATTTAGAGAGATAACATGTATAGCCAAAGGAATTAAATGAATGATAACAATGTTAGAAACTATAGCTCAAAGCTCAAAATTAGTCTGCAAAAGGAATGTTATGCGTTTTGCTCAATGGAAACCTAGGATAAATAAATAGTCGCTCAGTATTCATGGATAAAGTATAATTAGATGAAACGTGTTTTGGAATGAAGTTATAAACTCTACGATATACCTACCTTTGGTCCGCGGGCTTCTGTCCTGCGACTTCATCCACGTTAACTTTAGAATCCCACAGTAACCTAAAAATTTTCCGGGATAAAAAGTAGCCTATGTCGTTCTCCAAGGTCCTGTCTATCTCTATACCATTCATCAAAATTGGTTCAGCGGTTTAGTCATGAAAACGTAATAGACATACAGACAGAGAGACTTTGGCATTTATAATATTGGTATAGATTTTGCAGCTTATAATAATATTGTGATAATAAATTGGACAATACTCCTGATTTACGGCCATTTTCAAAAGTCATAAATCGATCATTCCACACAATTCAGCTATCATTGGCAGGCTGAGGCTAAACGAAGATTAATCACAGGCTGCGATCGAACGAAACGATCTGCATTCCATCTTATTGGAGAATACTTTTAGATAAAGAAGCCGACAGAGAAAATTTACGAAGGTAACGAAGCAATCTTCTAGATAGATAGGATAGCAACATTTTCGCAGCTATTTTCCTCGCTTTCAGGCTTGGCACAAAACTCTCGGTACATTAAAACATACTACACACAGTAGATAATCTATTGTTCGATTTATATTTAGGTGTATACATACAACACAAGTTAAAGACTAAAATTTTGTATATAACCGATAAATGTTATTTTTTTCTTTAAAAGAAATATAAGATACGAACGCTGTGAACGTATGTTATAAGCTACAGTTACTAGCATAATACCTTTTATAATATAATTAAGTGAATGTGTTGTATTGTACTGTTTACGTTCCAAATAAAAATAAAACGGAAAGATGGCAGAAGTAGAAATATCGCCAGACTTACACACCTGTATGATCCCAAACTAAGCAATGCTTGTACTATGGCTACAATACAATGGACTGCGGGTGTACCCAGTGTCACCCAGACCTGCTGGCCTACTCCGAAATACGAACCTAACGTTTCGGCTGACGGATTGTCGTGATTTGACATTTCTTCTTTCGTTTTTCTCTACGATTTGACATTGTTTTGATCGTAAATCGTATCCGTACTTCGGACGATCCGTCAGCGACGTATTTCGGAGTAACCCCCCAGGACAGATAACGAAAAGGCCGTTTCCGAAGTTTGCGTCTGGCGGGAATCAAACCCGCAACCTCTGGATACAGTGAGCCGAGCTGCCTATGCTCGAACCACTGCGCCAAGCGGTTGTCAAGCGATCTGTTAATGAAGACATGGTAAATTTATGAGTTTCGTAATACATTGGACCGCAAAGAAAACGGGTCGGTTAGAAAATCTTCAATATCTTCAAAAGTACCTGACCTAGCTCTATGAAATAAACACTAAATTAAAGAATATTTTAATGTGCTTAAATGTTAATAAAAAAACCAGCCAAGTGCGTGTCGGACTCGCACAGAAAGGGTTCCGTACCACCGTAGAATATAAACGTCAAAAATATAAAATCTTTATTATTAAATTTTATTTTATTTTCACTATATGTTGTTGTAGCGGCAACAGAAATACACATTCTGTGAAAATTTTAACTCTCTACCTATTACGGGTCGTGAGATACAGCCCGCTGACAGACGGACGGACGAACGGACAGACGGACAGCTTAGGCTTAGTAATAGGGTTCCGTTGGCACCCTTTGGGTAAGAAACCCTAAAAAATGAATTGAAGCTTTTTATTTTATTAATAAATGTAATAAAATGTTATTGAAGATATTATTGAAGATTTTCTAACCGACCCTTTTTATTTGCGGTTCAGTGTATATTCAGATAGCTGTATAGGGAAAGGTCTTATAACTCCTATTTATCGACAAACTTCCTCATTACGCAACACATAATACCCGTTCAGATATAAGCCACAATAGATTGCTAATAGCTGTTTACCGAGCGACATTACCACTCAATCCTGAATTAATTGAAAGGGCCGCAGTGTCGGCTGGCAACAACCGCCAGAAATCGCTCTGATTTATTATGTAAGCAAAGTTGTACAGAATTCGAGAGGGATTTGCATATGTAACGCGAAATTTGGTGGAACTTACCTGGTTTCGGTTTTGGATGTAAGTTGTTTATTGATTGCTTGCGATTTATGTTGAGAAAATCTGTTCAGAGTTTATGATTGCTTGGTACTTTTGCTTAGATCATGAACTTGTTTGTAACTGTATCCAATATTATACTATGAAGTTGTTCTCTCTCTTATTACTGATTTCTGACCGAACATACCAGTGGAAGAGGATGGCTTCCTAATTTTATACCGAATGTCAAACAACGTAGGTTTACAGAAACCTACAATGGGTTAAAATTAAAAAAAAACAAATTCAAAATTTAAAACGTTTATTTTGTTTAGGCCTACGGGGGCACTTACAAATTGTCATTTTAAATTTGTACATTTTTAATTGTACTGCCGGATCGGAAACGCGACCTCGACTGAGAAGATCCGGCAAGAAACTCAGCGGGCTTGTCTTTTTTTACATTGTTTTAATTTAATTTAATTTTTTAAATCGCCATTTACTTATTTTAATACAATGTATTTTGGCACATATACAATGTATTTTTACAATGTATTTACATATATTACATATACAATGTATTTTTTCCAGTGTGCTGCCCTGCGATATAACCAAGATCGACTCTCGATTTTCTAATGATCGCACCATACCCAAGTTTCTACCATTAATCTTCGCCCAACTAAACCTTCAGGTATTCATCACTCTACATAATACTGTCGAATGTTTATTCAAACCAGGCGAACAGATATTGCGTACACGAAATAAGCATTAGCGGTTTCAAGCAACCCAGAATATAAGCAAAACATATCGAGTATTCAACGTAAGATGTTTATTCAAATTACATCGGTTTTCGCATAAATTCTTACGGCTTTTTCGATCGCAGGTAGATCAAATGGAAATACTTCGGTCCTAACAATGCTTGGCAGTTTTGATGTAGGTACGATGGCATATATACCAACCCATGGTCACAAACATTGGTCTTATGAATACTAATAGGTCTCTAATTTATTACTTGTTCTATTTGGACAGGCAAGAGTGAATAACTAATTATGAATCATTTAAAATTCATACTTCGTTAGAGTGAATTCATGAATCCATTTGCTTAGCATAATTGCTAAGGAAATCACTCTATAATCAGGATTTTCGTATTTGCATACGAATAAATTAAACGATATGTATCTATCTACTTTGCCTAATAGTATAAAACAAAGTCACTATCTGCTTCTGTCTGTTTGTTTGCTCAGTTATTTTAACCTACGCAACGGATTCTAATGCGGTTATACTGGGTGAAATCGAAATCGTGGGCAATATTTTAAACGGTGATTCTTCACATGATTCTGAATATTAATCAACAGATCAATTGATAAAAATGTATTACCCAGGTAGGTAAGATATAACAGTTAAATGGTTTGCTTATTTGCTTACCCGAGCAATATTTTTTTATCAATAGATTTTTTATTTGTTTTCCTTAAGGTGGGGATATTATCTGGAAATTTTGGCTGAATGGGCGGAGCTAACGCATCGCCGGCGGTGTGCCCCCTGCGCCTCTTGCGCTCCCCGCGCCAGCTCTGAAAGCGCGCGTTTATTGCGTCGCTTGTATTCTTATTTCAACGCAAGCCGAGCCGCAAATTATCACAACGTAGTAGGACTACAAATAAGTTGATAATTTCGCGCTGTTGTGCAAAGCGTAAATAGCTCGGTGGTAAAGTCTTGGATATATTATTATTCTGAAAGACGATGACGAAGGTTCGAATCCTGTAGTTTTTTTCTTAATATTTTCTAATTATTGTAGGCATGATCTTTTTATTTTTATTTTTTTTAATTAAATCAAATAATTTATTTATTTATTCATAAACTAAAGTCTAAAATCGATCACATAGGGCAAATAATGCAGGAAAGAAAACTATCTACGATACGATACGAGTGCGAATCCCACAGCATAATATTATACAGAGTGGTGACGACATTACGTCAATAAATTTAAATACGGTCCCTACTAGTCAATCACAATTTGTGTTGCAAAAGACTCGAGTCTTTTAGGCTTATTATTAGGGCTCGAGCCTTTTTATGAAAGCTCGAAGGCTAAAGAACTCATTAGCCCCGAGCCTTCGCGGCGAAGAGGAGGCTCTCGGAAATAAAGCCTTTATTTTGAAGCGCTTTCTAAAGAGGCTTTGAGCCCTTTTTATTTTAGCCCTTTGTGACCATTCTTGACTATACTTGAATATGCATGACTATTCTCAAGAATTGACCAGTACTGACCATCCTTGACTATTTGACCATTTTTTACTATTTTGACCATTATTTACTATTTTTGACCATTATTTACTATTTTTGACCATTATTGACTATTTTGGCCATTTTTGACCAATGTTGACTATTTTTAGCCATTGTTGACTATTCTCAACTATTAGTGACTACTATTGATCATTTTTGACTATTTTGACCATTATTGACTATTTTTGACCATTGTTGAGTGTTTTAGACCATTATTGACTATTTTGACTATTGGTGACTGTTTTTGGCCATTATTGACTATTTTGACTGTTTTTGGGCATTTTTGACCAATGTTGACTATTTTTAGCCATTGTTGACTATTCTCAACTATTGTTGACTAATATTGATCATTTTTGACTATTTTGATTATTGTTGACTGTTTTCGGCCATTTTTGACAATTTTTGACCAATGTTGACTATTTTTAGCCATTGTTGACCATTCTCAACGATTGTTAACTACTATTGATCATTTTTGACTATTTTGACCATTATTGACTATTTTTTACCATTATTGACTATTTTTTACCATTCTTGACTATTTTGACTATCGTTGACTGTTTTTGGCCATTTTTGACCAATGTTGACTATTTTTAGCCATTGTTGACTATTCTCAACTATTAGTGACTACTATTGATCATTTTTGACTATTTTGACCATTATTGACTATTTTTGACCATTGTTAAGTGTTTTAGACCATTATTGACTATTTTGACTATTGGTGACTGTTTTTGGCCATTTTTGACCATTGTTGACTATTTTTTACCATTGTTGACTATTCTCAACTATTGTTGACTACTATTGATCATTTTTGACTATTTTGACCATTATTGACTATTTTTTACCATTATTGACTATTTTTTACCATTCTTGACTATTTTGACTATCGTTGACTGTTTTTGGCCATTTTTGACCAATGTTGACTATTTTTTGCCATTGTTGACTATTCTCAACTATTAGTGACTACTATTGATCATTTTTGACTATTTTGACCATTATTGACTATTTTTGACCATTGTTAAGTGTTTAGACCATTATTGACTATTTTGACTATTGGTGACTGTTTTTGGCCATTTTTGACCATTGCTGACTATTTTTTACCATTGTTGACTATTCTCAACTATTGTTGACTACTATTGATCATTTTTGACTATTTTGACCATTATTGACTATTTTTTACCATTATTGACTATTTTTTACCATTCTTGACTATTTTGACTATCGTTGACTGTTTTTGGCCATTTTTGACCAATGTTGACTATTTTTAGCCATTGTTGACCATTCTCAACGATTGTTAACTACTATTGATCATTTTTGACTATTTTGACCATTATTGACTATTTTTTACCATTATTTACTATTTTTTACCATTCTTGACTATTTTGACTATCGTTGACTGTTTTTGGCCATTTTTGACCAATGTTGACTATTTTTAGCCATTGTTGACCATTCTCAACGATGGTTAACTACTATTGATCAGTTTTGACCATTTTGACCATTATTGACAATTTTTTACCATTATTGACTATTTTTTACCATTCTTGACTATTTTGACTATCGTTGACTGTTTTTGGCCATTTTTGACCAATGTTGACTATTTTTAGCCATTGTTGACTATTCTCAACTATTAGTGACTACAATTGATAATTTTTGACTATTTTGACCATTATTGACTATTTTTGACCATTGTTAAGTGTTTTAGACCATTATTGACTATTTTGACTATTGGTGACTGTTTTTGGCCATTTTTGACCAATTTTGACAATTTTTAGCCATTGTTGACTATTCTCAACTATTGTTCACTATTATTGATAATTGTTGACTATTTTGACCATTATTGATTTTGACTGTTTTTGGCCATTTTTGACCAATGTTGACTATTTTTAGCTATTGTTGACTATTCTCAACTATTAGTGACTACTATTTATCATTTTTATCTCGTCAAGAATGGTAAAAAATAGTCAATAATGGTCAAAATAGTCAAAAATGATCAATAGTAGTCAACAATAGTTGAGAATAGTCAACAATGGTAAAAAATAGTCAACAATGGTCAAAAACACTCAACAATGGTCAAAAATAGTCAATAATGGTCAAAAATGATCAATAGTAGTTAACAATCGTTGAGAATAGTCAACAATGGCTAAAAATAGTCAACATTGGTCAAAAATGCCCAAAAACAGTCAACAATAGTCAAAATAGTCAATAATGGTCAACAATAGTAAATAATGGTCAAAATAGTAAATAATGGTCAAATAGTCAAGGATGGTCAATACTGGACAACAATTCTTGAGAATAGTCATGCATATTCAAGTATAGTCAAGAATGGTCACAAAGGGCTAAAATCAAAAAGGGCTCTAAGTCTCTTTAGAAAGCGCTTCAAAATAAAGGCTTTATTTCCGAGAGCCTCCTCTTCGCCGCGAAGGCTCGGGGCTAATGAGTTCTTTAGCCTCCGAGGTTTCATAAAAAGGCTCGAGCCCTAATAATAAGCCTAAAAGACTCGTCGAGTCTTTTGCTACACAACCTGCAACACAACCTCTGACCACCTGGGTGATCAAAGTGGAATATTGCATTTTTTAATGTTTTCGAATGTGATATCTTTAACCGACTTCAAAAAAGGAGGAGGTTCTCAATTCGACTGTATTTTTTTTATGTTTGTTACCTCAGAACTTCAACGAACGGAACTTCGACGAACAGAACTACGACTGGGTGAACAGATTTTGAAGATACTTATTTTATTTTGAAGTTAGACATCTAGATAAAACAGAGAGAATTACATACGACGCGGGTTCAAATCCAACCATATTTAGTTATTGAAATATATTTGGATTTATTATAGTAATGGTATTTTTCAATGGTGCAGAATTTATCAGAATATTTACACAAAATTATTATTTTTTAATGCATATAATTTATGTATTTATTCCTCATAGAACTATAGCACAAAATGTATATCATAGGGCTAGTGAATAATTTCATCCACATTCGCAATGTCTCATTAGCGTAGTGGTAAAGCATTAGCAATTATTCCATGAGTTCGTACCTCACCTTCGGCAATTCTATGTAATAATGTTTTGGTGATAATATTGTTCTTATTTGTAATAATATTGTTTTTTTCTATTTATTACATGTTTTATTACATTTTAATCATTTTATAAATTATTTGGATTGACAAACTAATACGCCAACTGAATGGTCCCAAACTAAGCAACGCTTGTACTATGGGTACCGTAATGGCCTGGAGACGATCCCCGTAATCCTGGGATCAGGAAAAATAACGCATAAGTCAGTTTCTAAAATTTTCATTTGGCGGGAATCGAACCCGCAACCACGCAAGCAGTGAGCCGAACAGCCTACGTCAAACCACTTTACGAAGCAGGCGTCAATTTTTCAATGCATGACGAAGTATATAGTTCATAATTTCGCCGTTTCAAGTAATATGTAAATAGCTCAGTGAGTCAATGTGTACGCGCGACAGTATGTAGGATCGAATCCTAGTTTTATATTTTGGTTTTTTTTTCATGTTATTCAATTTTTTTATTATTTTAGGCAATTGTATTTGTATCCAATTGTATTTTTTTTATATAATAACAAAGAATTGTAATTTATGTTCTAAATTACAACTCTTTATCACAACTACTTAGGTACAAAGGCGTATAAATGCGCACAAATATAAAATCGAACAAATGCTAGCTATCTACAAAATATTCTATACCACTGCAATATTTTTACGTATTTATTTATAAAAAAGAGATACACGATAATTGAAGCGACTGGAGCGTAGAAAAAAAAACAAACCGACTTCAAAAAAACCTGGATCACTAAAAAGCCTGAAATAATATTTCTATTACCTACCACCTCTGCCTACCCCTTCGGGAAAACCGGACGTGATGGTGTGTTATCGAGTATTTGGGGTCGGTGCCAATCTATCTTCTTACTTTTATAGTAGGTAGACTTGGCATACCAAGATTGGCACCGACTCCAAATACTCGATAACACACCATCACGTCCGGTTTTCCCGAAGGGGTAGGCAGAGGTGGTAGGTAATAGAAATATTATTTCAGGCTTTTTAGTGATCCAGGTTTTTTTGAAGTCGGTTTGTTTTTTTTTATAAAAATAATTTTATTTCACGATTTTTAGTGGCGCCATACCAATGAACATTTTGGCATTTTGAACCATATGAAGTAAGCCCAACAAAAGGTAACTGCTGTAAATCTTTGAGAAATTCCCTCGACTGTCTATGGTCTCCATCATTAGACCTGTAATGGCACTTATAACCCATATGGGTGTAAAGTTCTCTCCAATACAAATTAATCAAGCCCAAACACCAGGTAATTGTTGTAAATCGTTGAGGAGTTCCCTCGACTGTCTTTCGGCTCCATCATCAGATCGACTCCAGACCTTCATAAAATAGTAGTGCTTTAAAATACATAATGAAAAAAATTACAAACGCACTAGTCGCTCCTACGATTTTCGAAGGTTCCCCTCGATTTCTCTGGGATGCCATCATCAGATCCTGGTTTCCTTATCATGGTACCACCGCTGGGATATCTCCTTACCAACAAAAAAAGAATCATCAAAATCGGTTCATAAACAACGAAGTAATCCGCGAACACACATAAAAAAAAAAAATATACGGTCGAATTGAGAAACCTCCTCCTTTTTGAAGTCGGTTTAAAAATAAATATTTTTTTTTTTTAAATTTAATTTTACTTTTATTTATTGTTTTATATTTATTGTGAAATTATAATAATTTTAATAATCAATATTGGACTATGTCTGAAACAAAAACATTGAATTGAATAATTTAAAAAATACAATTATTTTTATAAAAAAAAAAAAACCGACTTCAAAAAAACCTGGATCACTAAAAAGCCTGAAATAATATTTCTATTACCCTAACCCTTTGGGAAAACCAGACGTGATGGTGTGTTATCGAGTATTTGGGGTCGGTGCCAATCTATCTTCTTACTTTTATAGTAGGTATACTTGGCATACCAAGATTGGCACCGACTCCAAATATTCGATAACACACCATCACGTCTGGTTTTCCCAAAGGGTTAGGGTAATAGAAATATTATTTCAGGCTTTTTAGTGATCCAGGTTTTTTTGAAGTCGGTTTTTTTTTTTTTATAAAAATAATGTTATTTCACGATTTTTAGTGGCGCCATACCAATGAACATTTTGGCCTATTGAACCGTATGAAGTAAGCCCAACAAAAGGCAACTGCTGTAAATCTTTGAGGAATTCCCTCGACTGTCTATGTTCTCCATCATTAGACCTGTAATGGCACTTATAACCCATATGGGTGCAAAGTTCTCTCCAATACAAATTAATCAAGCCCAAACACCAGGTAATTGCTGTAAATCGTTGAGGAGTTCTCTCGACTGTCTTTTGACTCCATCATCAGACCCCTAATGACAGTCACAACCCATCTAGGTGTAAAGTTCTCATCAATTCTAATTAATCAAGCCCAAACACAAGGTAGCTACTGTAAAACGTTGAGGAGTTCCCTTGACTGTCCCTCGTCTTCATCATCAGTCCCCTAATGACAGTCACAACCCATCTAGGTGTAAAGTTCTCATCAATACTAATTTATCAAGCCCAAACACAAGGTAGCTACTGTAAAACGTTGAGGAGTTCCCTTGACTGTCCCTCGTCTTCATCATCAGTCCCCTAATGACAGTCACAACCCATCTAGGTGTAAAGTTCTCATCAATACTAATTAATCAAGCCCAAACACAAGGTAGCTACTGTAAAACGTTGAGGAGTTCCCTTGACTGTCCTTCGTCTTCATCTTCAGATCCCTAATGACAGTCACAACCCATCTAGGTGTAAAGCTCTTATCAATAGAAATGAATTAAGTCCAAACACAAGGTAGCTACTGTAAAACGTTGAGGAGTTCCCTTGACTGTCCTTCGTCTTCATCATCAGACCCATAATGACAGTCACAACCCATCTAGGTGTAAAGTTCTCATCAATACAAATTAATCAAGCCCAAACACCAGGTAATTGCTGTAAATCGTTGAGGAGTTCCCTCGACTGTCTTTCGGCTCCATCATCAGATCGACTCAAGACCTTCATAAAATAGTAGTGCTTTAAAATACTTAATGAAAAAAATTACAAACGCACTAGTCGCCCCTACGATTTTCGAAGATTCCCCTCGATTTCTCTGGGATGCCATTATCAGATCCTGGTTTCCTTATCATGGTACCACCCCCGGAAAATCTCCTTTCCAACAAAAAAAGAATCATCAAAATCGGTTCATAAACGACGAAGTTATCCGCGAACACACATAAAAAAAAAAAAATATATATACGGTCGAATTGAGAAACCTCCTCCTTTTTTGAAGTCGGTTTAATAATATTTCTATTACCTACCACCTCTGCCTACCCCTTCGGGAAAACCGGACGTGATGGTGTGTTATCGAGTATTTGGGGTCGGTGCCAATCTATCTTCTTACTTTTATAGTAGGTAGACTTGGCATACCAAGATTGGCACCGACTCCAAATACTCGATAACACACCATCACGTCCGGTTTTCCCGAAGGGGTAGGCAGAGGTGGTAGGTAATAGAAATATTATTTCAGGCTTTTTAGTGATCCAGGTTTTTTTGAAGTCGGTTTGTTTTTTTTTATAAAAATAATTTTATTTCACGATTTTTAGTGGCGCCATACCAATGAACATTTTGGCATTTTGAACCATATGAAGTAAGCCCAACAAAAGGTAACTGCTGTAAATCTTTGAGAAATTCCCTCGACTGTCTATGGTCTCCATCATTAGACCTGTAATGGCACTTATAACCCATATGGGTGTAAAGTTCTCTCCAATACAAATTAATCAAGCCCAAACACCAGGTAATGTAAATCGTTGAGGAGTTCTCTCGGCTGTCTTTTGACTCCATCATCAGACCCTTAATGACAGTCACAACCCATCTAGGTGTAAAGTTCTCATCAATACTAATTAATCAAGCCCAAACACAAGGTAGCTTCTGTAAAATGTTGAGGAGTTCCCTTGACTGTACCTCGTCTTCATCATCAGTCCCCTAATGACAGTCACAACCCATCTAGGTGTAAAGTTCTCATCAATACAAATTAATCAAGCCCAAACACAAGGTAGCTACTGTAAAACGTTGAGGAGTTCACTTGACTGTCCTTCGTCTTCATCATCAGACCCCTAATGACAGTCACAACCCATCTAGGTGTAAAGCTCTCATCAATACAAATTAATCAAGCCCAAACACCAGGTAATTGTTGTAAATCGTTGAGGAGTTCCCTCGACTGTCTTTCGGCTCCATCATCAGATCGACTCCAGACCTTCATAAAATAGTAGTGCTTTAAAATACTTAATGAAAAACATTACAAACGCACTAGTCGCTCCTACGATTTTCGAAGGTTCCCCTCGATTTCTCTGGGATGCCATCATCAGATCCTGGTTTCCTTATCATGGTACCACCGCTGGGATATCTCCTTTCCAACAAAAAAAGAATCATCAAAATCGGTTCATAAACGACGAAGTTATCCGCGAACACACATAAAAAAAATATATATATATATACGGTCGAATTGAGAAACCTCCTCCTTTTTGAAGTCGGTTTAAAAAGTGACATAACCTCCCCGTCCAACAGTCATCGCGGTACTGCCGCCCGTCGCCCCTCGCACCGGATCCGCCCACTTTGTTGGCGAATATTTGGAAAATCATGAATTGTGACGTGAAAAACGATTGCATCGCAAAATCAAGCTTACATTTTTTAGGTATTATCTTTCTCCATCTTTTGGTGAAAAAACTATTTAAAAATTCCCAGCCGTTTGGAAGAAGATAGAAATTTAAATTTGAAAATTTCTACATTTTGGTAATTTTTTTCACATAGTAAAAGAGCATTTTTCACATTTTTCAAACTTGTTTTTTAAAGAAGAGGGTATAATAAATACGGTGATATTTTTTTCAAAATTTTTACTCCACTCGTCTAAGAGGAGATAGCCTCCAAAAATGCCTCGTTCGCTACCTGCCCAGTCTTAATATTCTGAATCATGTGTTGAGTCATATTTTAAAATATTGCCCACGATTTCAATTTCACCCTGTATGTATAATACAGTCTAATGAAATTAAATGATAATAGAAAAAATCAAAGCCAGGGCAAGTCGCTAGTTATTAATAAAATAAAATACCTATACACTTATAACAAAAGACTAATAAAACATAGCATTCCACTTTAGCTGGATTTTGTAGATAATATTTTGTACTCACGCATATAATTCAATCGACAAGCTTGTGGTTTCATGCGGCACCAAATATAATGAATTAATTTTGAATATAACCCCGTGTGCTTGAATCACTGAACTGCCTCTGAAATATTATTCATAAATAATAGCTATTATTTATTAATTTATGTGTATATAGTAGGTACGTTTTTTATACTTGTCCTATTTGGTAAGCAAAGATGGCGTCCAGCGGGGCGATTGCGTAACTTTTTGTCAATGTTTCAATTGGTTTCGTATATAATTGACACAGGATGAACGAAACCAATTAAAACATTGACAAAAAAGTTTCGACAAAAACGCAATCACCCCACTGGACACCATCTTTGCTTACCAAATAGGACAAGTAGAAAAAACGTACTTACTATATACACATAAATTAATTTGGAACAAAAAATCACTCGACTTTCGTAGATGAACTTCACTCATAAAGATAAAATAAGCCTTGTAGTATTTTTTAACTAAAACCGCACTGGGCCAGTGTAGTGGATTATAGCCTGAATCCCCCCTCGCATTGAAGGGAGGCCCATGCTTGTGAGTTAGACGTTAAAAGATCTAATTAATAATATTATTTCTTTTAAAGTTTTACAGTAGTTTTTGGTAACTTAAAAGTTCACTATTAATAACAAAATTAATACACATTGTCTCCATGTACAATGAAAGATCAGTGTAATTGAATATGAATGAAGTATCCTCGTCTCCTTGGAGAGCACCTCCCACAGACTGTAGTGGATTGAGGCTATTTATCTTACTCGCATGTAGATACTGACACCCGAGAGTACTGCCACCACATCCAACTGAACTTATTACGGGACAAAAAATGGTTATAAAATATTTCAAGCAGAAACAAGGTTTACTACTTATATTTAATTTTTTTACATGACGCACGACTTCGCCATGATTTAATATCCTCATGGCCAGACTACCACACAAACAGTATGGTCCCAAACTAAGCAATATACTATAGGTACGATACAATAGACTGGGGGCGATCCCAGTGACACTCAGACCAGGGCAAATCACGAAAAGGCAAAACAGTATGTATGTTTTGAAATATATGGAAACTTATAATTCATCGGTTAGAAACAGAGCTTCAAAACTGCTCTCTATAGCATAAGTATTAGACTACACAAATATAATACAGTAGGTGTGAATATCGTTAAGGGTCTTAGAGCAAAGAGAGGTGAGTACATCTATAAGTTACACTTTTAACTAATATTCCCCATTCAGAGTCCAAGGAAAACAGCAAAAATGGTGACTCTACCAGTAAATGGACGCCTACTCTATCCACCTGCCAGCGCTAGTGAATAGCCGCCGGGTTGGAGTTGGAGTTCACATCGCGATCGGAACGATATTATCCTATGAATGGAAACAAGAGGTTTCTGAGGCGTTGTACATTACACGTTATTTATTATACGTATAAGGAAAGATTCACATTTTGTCGGTTCTTCCTGGGCCGAATAACCAAACACCTCAAAATAGTTGATTAAGTATCTTAACCCACCATAACAGTAATTTTCGTTCAGTATTTCTAATCAACTCGACTTTCGACTTTCGACTGTAGCCTAGGGGTGAACAGGTTGGGCTAACAATCAGAAGGTCCCCGGTAATATCCCCGGTGGGGCATGCACCAATGGATGAATTTTCATCTGTGTGCATAATTTACAGTTCGCTGACGGTGAGGGAAAACATCGTGAGGAAACCGTTCCTGTATACACGGCGACAAGGTTCACCACCTGTCACGTTGGGTTCTGACTATCTGGTGAAACGTGGACTTTGAGTTGGTTAATACCTCCACAATGTGGTGGTGTATGGCCACACAAGCCTCTGGCTACCCCCGAACGGGGATAAAAGTCGTGACGTTACACACATATTTCTAATTTCTCTTGCATGTTTCGTTGGCAACAAACTCCATCAGTGACAAATTCGAACTTCGTGTAGTGGGTTTCTCAATTCAGTTTTGTAAGTACACACAAGAGGACACTAGACATTAGACACTCAGTGTATATCAAGTGTCTACGTGTGTTTCCACGACCCGACACTTTGTTGCAGTTGCAGTGGCGGTGGCGATACACTGAGTGTCTAGTATCTAGTTAAGTGTCGTCGTGTATTCTTACGTTTATATAAGTATATGAAACATAACAATCCCCTTAGTATTTTTGAGTAATCTATCTAAGGTCTCAAATCCAAATAATATTAATTATATATGCAATCAATTCGAAGTAATTTGATGATTTCCCCGTCAAACAGATCTCGTCCGATATGACTCCACTCGACTTGCGGATTAATTGAAAGAGGGTGACCACGGATTGATAAGACTTGCTCCTCGTAACCCAAGTCATGAACTGATCGCGATTCTCATCAAAATTCCCAAAAGCTACAGGATGCAATCGAAATCATTGGCAATATTTTATAAAAATGCGCTTCTTACATAATACTACTGTATATTAGGATCATCATCATCATTTCAGCCAAAAGACGTCCACTGTTGGATATAGGCCTCCGCCAAGGATACATCCATCGGTTTCCCGCGACTTCCACTAGGTCGTTATTTTCCACCATAGTCACATAAAAAACAGAGCCCTTCTGTTTACACGCTTGTTGCTTATCGTTTAGCGAAAATATGAAAAAGTTTCGCACGTTCCTTTCACGTGTGATTTCCCCGGACGCTTCTTATAGGCTGTTATGTGCTACAGGTCGACGCGGTTACTCGCACCGCACATCAATATTTAGGTATCTATGTATTATATCGACCTTATTATGAGAACCAAGATCTGTCTGTTATGTAGTTATGTCTGAAAAAAAAACTATGTATTAAGTAATGTTCACGTCGTTTAGGTTTTATTCGTTAGTAGATGGTAGATATAATAGCAACATCTAAATTGCCCTTGAGTTTAAATTCCGTAATTTTAGAATTCTATTACTCCCCACTCAGTTTTAACTGCGACAAAACCATAATGTGGTTATACCAAGAAATATAAAAATAAATAAAACAATAAAATCCTATTCTAAATTTCTGTAAAAGTTAACAAAGTTAACTTTTCTCACGTTCGCTCCGCTCGTTCGCTCCGTTCGCTCGCTCAGCTTGTGGCTTAGACCTTAGCCCTAAAGCAGTTGGTCTAAAATAATGATCTCCGCAATGGGGAGCGTTGCGGATTACTTTTCTCAATCAAAGCGTAGCAATAAATATTTGATGAGCCATTGGGAGACGGAATCACATTGATGTCTAAATTGCTTGCTTTTGTGGACGTTAAACTTTAATTATAATGAAGTATTTACGAAGTCAAGGAGTACAAAATACGAAGCATATTATATATCTACCAGGGAACCTATATTTTTATTTAAGACGATACAAGAAAAAAATGATTTTTAGTTTCGAGGTGTGGCTAGCGTCGCGTGAGCTGCCGAAGGATATATCCCTCTCGCTTAGCTAGGACAGAACAGCTATGGAGTAGACTATGTATAGTTATTTTTTGAAGGAACAATATTGTTTAATTCGTAAAATTAAAATAATATGTCCCAGTGCACCTTTTAAAATAGATGAAATGGATGAAAATATTCAAATATATTTTTTTCGTTTTATATGGGAGTTTTATGTCGAGTGTATTTGAAAAAAAATAATTAATTTCTATGTTGTTTTTATTGCTGAAGACAAAGTAAGTCAAAAGAAGACAAACGATACCTACAATATGCTGATAGATACGTATAACAATATTTCGATCGTATAATAGCCTATAACCAGCGGACGATCCAGACGCGTCCAACGATATCTCATTAGTCAAATTATTATGATATAAAAATAGTTTGGACGTTATACGGGAGCAGATGAACATACATACCGGTCATATCGGTCAAAATCATAACCCTCCGCCCACCGTAGTCGGGTAAAAATGTACATACTCTGTGTCAGTGACTGACTGCCGGATATGAGTATCTTTTTCATGTTTCGTAGGCAAAGGAATACTTTGGTACTTAACTTCGATGCCGATCATGAAGTCATCAGCGGTGTCATAATATTTTTTTTACCATATTTAATTTATTTTTTAATTTAATTTTCAGTTTTTATTAATTTTATTGATTTAACCATGCATTTATTTTTTGTTTATCTTTTTATCTTTATTTTTTTATCTATCAAAATCACCCTTAGACTGGTTACCGCCACAGGTGACAAGAGGGCTGGCTCTTTCCTTGCTCAAAAAATTCGCTTGACAACAGGAACAGCTTGAATACAGGGAGGACATGCAGCCAGTATCCCACGCGGACGGTATTTGTTTAATTAGGGGTAGGTTTTTATTTTATTGTATTTTATTTTAATTTATGTTATATTATATTGTATTTTAATGATAAAACATGAAAAATCAAAAATAAATATTATTATTTTTTTTAATTTAATTTTACTTTTATTTATTGTTTTATATTTATTGTGAAATTATAATAATTTTAATAATCAATATTGGACTATGTCTGAAACAAATATATTTATACTTGAATTGAATAATTTAAATACAAAAATTATCACATTAACTCATTAAATCACGGTTTACACCCGCTAGAACGAAAAAGATCCTAACATGGTAGGTAGGACCTGAGGGTTGGCCAGTTAATTACTTAAAATACACTATATTTATTTCAAGAAAACATTCATAAGATCTGAAGGCGTCGGACTCGCACATAAAGGGTTCCGTACCACCGTAGAATAAACACATCAAAAATATCAAGTTTGAGACTTGATATTTATTTTTAAATGTTATTATATTTTTAGTATTTGTTCTGCACCGGCAACAGAAATACACATTCAGTGAAAATTTCAACTCTCTACCTGTTACGGTTCGTGAGATACAGCCCGCGCTGACAGACGGACAGACAGACAGACGGACAGCGTAGGCCTAGTAATAGGGTCCCGTTAGCACCCTTTGGAACCCTAAAAAGTAGCCTATGTTCTCCGCCAAGACCCAGTCTATCTCCATACCAAAATTCATCAACATTGGTTCAGCGGTTTAGCCGTGAAAAGGTAACAGACAGAGTTACTTTCGTTTATAATATAATAGATTGAATAGGACGGACAAACATTTTCCTATCCATATCTGTAATGTTATTTTTTACGATAATTTATTGATGTATGATATATTTATTACTTGCCCATCCATACCTACAACAAACGCAATAAAGCGACTCCATTGTTTTGACAAGCAATGTATTCCCACTGTCGGCCCAAGACCATGCTGCAAGTATATAACAGTAAGCGAAATAGGGAGTTTTTACAGAAATGACACGAATAACTATGAAATGACAAGAGATGACACAAAATGACAAGAGATGACACAAAATGACAAGAGATGAAAAGAAATTACACAAGACAAGGAAAAGCAAACGAAAATCACGCTGCAGTGCAGGTCGTAGGTTCGATTCCTGCCCAGGACATGCATTTGTGTGCATGAACATGTCCGCATGTCCCGAGTCTAGGTGTAATTAAGTGTATATTTAGTTTGTATTTACAAACAAAAAGTAGTATATGTTGTAATATCAGTTATCTGGTTTCCATAGTACAAGCTCTGCTTAGTTTGGGATCAGGTAGTCATGTGTAAAAGAATTTCCAAGGATATTTATTTATTTATTATAGGCGTCGGCGGACTGTAAATACTGTACTGTACCTGTAATGTGGCACGACCGTAATATTTTTTCGTAATATTTTTTAAAAAATCCTTCACAGGTCCGACGTCGAACAAGTCCGAGCGGACACTGACAATACAAAGTTAGAGAGAGACATGGTTAGTTCAAGTACTTAAAATGTGAGATGGCGATATTGTGCGCGCGCTCGGAAATAAACAACGTAAGCGCCAAACCACATTTACTTGAATTAAAAAAAAACTACTTCATGAATTAAAATATGGTTGAAGGGTAGTTTAGATATCATTATTTGCTATGTTTTAGAAATAATTTCGTGATCTAAATCGTAAAAACATCGTGGTAGCAAGGAAAATTGTAAATAATTAGAGCTCATTTCATAAATTTTTTTTATCGAGAAAATTTCATCAAATCGTGATTTGGATTTAAAGATACTCAAGATAATATAGTCAAAAATCATACATCTAAATATAAGATTCCTAGTCCACATACTTACTTAAAGAAAAAGTAGAATAGAAAATCAACCAAATTTCGAACCCTCCTCTTAATACACTGCCAAAATCGACATCTTTTCAGAAATTTCCTGTTTTCTGGTTGTTGGTGTTTCTTGGTTTCTACAACGCGGTCTTCATAACCATATCTTTTTTCAGCTGGGTACTATTGATTGATGGTATATGTTTCTGTTTTTTTGTAACCTCAAAATCAACACTTATCTTACAGTTACAGTAGATAATTCAGCGTGCCGTTAACTGGACGCGTTCGAAAGCAATACTTAACAATAGATAGGTACCGTCCCAAATTATCCTTTTATTTCCATTTGAGCTTGTATTGCGTTCATGCCAATTAAAGTTCAAAAAGTGAAACGAAAAGAAAATCCAATTAAAATGTATTCAATTCTAAATTCAGCTGTATATACAGGGTGGTGACGACATCATGACAATAATTGAAACCACATACTGGGTATCACATTAGTAGTTCGCACATAAAATATTATTAAATTATATTCAAAGGTATTGCCACGGGATTGCTTTTTTATTTTGACTATTTTAACTTTACGCCTACAAAGATACCGCTAAAACACCGACATGGCGATGTTGCCACGCTTGTACTTACAGGTCAGTCTATGAGGTCGGTAGACGTTTATAGACGTGTTGTGTTTCGTTTAGACTATTTCCGCATTTAATTTGTTTGAAAATGTGAAATTTTGGACTTTGATGTAAACCTAATTTTATAATTTTAATGTGTTGTGATTGACTAGCAGGGATCGTGTTTTAATCTATTGTCACTATGTCGTCACCACCCTGTATAGCTGTATGTACTTACTCAATGTATGTAGGTATATTTGCTTTCTCGGATTACATCGTCCGCTAAATATAATCCTATTTTCCTACCTAATTAAGGAAAACGTTGTCAAAGGACACATAACCGTTTGATGTTTTCAGTGCTGATTGATTGCAAGATTGTGTTACAAAAATAACAAATGTAACTGCACCCACTGCGTTATTTCCAAAGACATTCATATACAATATGTTAAAAAAACCCTGTCCGACCCGAAAACGTATTGTTGGGTATCGAGATTAGATTCCATTTTTGTAAAAAAAATCAATTTTTAAACTTTTTTTTTTAATTTATCAAAAAATATTTTTTTCATTTTTTTTAGCATAGTATGTGTCCCACTCCTGGGCAAAGGCCTCCCATATTTTTTTGTAATACAAATACCCCGTTTACATAATTTAATTTTTTCATAAAATGACGTCATCACATACTTTGTGGTCTGAGGTGACGCCACGCGATCTAACATAATTACTTCCGGTAACGGTGTTGTCATATTTTTAAAATTAGCTACATTTTGTGGGAAAAAGGCAAAAAAAATTGGCACTTTAAATGTTCATTAATATGTTTACTATCATGTTTTTTTTATTTTTTTTATTTTATTTGGTCATGTGATTGGGGAACCTAATTACCGGTTTCGGCTCGGACAGGGTTTTCTTAACATGTTGTAGACTGGCGAACTTTGCTACTTAATTGGAAAATCTGACCTCAGTGTTGTTTTTACGTGTTTCGTTGACAGTTTGCACTGTGCAACTGCACGTCATTAACGTCACGTTGTTGTTATCAATACGTGGTTAATATAATATTACATGAAAAGCAATGTACTACAGATTACAGCCGCTGCTGTCCAGCCCCTCTAGACAAGTGGCTGCCGTCTACAAGCGTTCCTTCAAATCGCTACGCTTCATGTATGGAAATGACATAAGTCATGTGATCTACATAGCGACTTGTAATGTCATTCATCAAACATTTTGAAGTCTATTCTATTCTATTCGATTAGCGTTCATGCCACTTGTCTAGGGGAGCTGGTGTATTCGCGCGGCATTTGTGCCAGTTGTAAACCATTTTTTGTCGTCTAGGTAACCTATCTAACCCTGGTCTTATTGTATCATGGTTATTTCCAGCTGAATTCCCAAGAGTGACTTGTTCATATTCCGCTTCACTAGCAACAGACAAAACAACTCGCAAAAATATATTTTCAAAGCTTTATAAATCTGTGCCATCAGAGTGTTATCAGTTCTACGCCATTTATTATTTAAATATTCATTTTAGCCTTTCTGCGACCGTCAAACGTTTAACCCGAAAATTCACTCCAAATTTGCCGAATTTAATAACGCCCCTCAAACTGAAATTTAAACGACAATTTGTGAGCCCTCACCTGACTCAAAGAACACTAATTACACCTTTTTGAACAAGTTAATAGCGGACGTAAAAATATTTTTGTAAATTTTTGCTTCGATTTTTGAAACCAATAAAAAATAATACGTACACTTACATTTGACGAACTATTGGCGCAGAGGTTTGAACGTAGGCCGCTCGGTTCACTGCTTCGGGTGGTTGCGGGTTCGATTCCCGCCAGAGAATAGGAAATTTCGGAAACGGTCTGCCCGTAATTTGCTATGGTCTGGATGTCACTGGGATTACCCCCAATCTATTGTGTAGTAGGCATAGTACAAGCGTTGCTTAGTTTGGGACCATACAGTTGGTGTGTAAGTTGGGCGATATTTATTTTATTTGTGTATTTCATATTTTTTCAAAAGCCTATTTTCAAGTTAGACTTGTTTCAATTCGCTCAAAGAACACAAAGTGTCAGCTGGCCTACTCCGAAATACGAACCTAACGTTTCGGCTGACAGATTGTCGTGGATTTGACATTTCTTCTTTCGTTTTTCTCTACGATTTGACATTGTTTTGATCGTAAATCGAATCCGTACTTCGGACGATCCGTCAGCGACGTATTTCGGAGTAACCCCCACTCAGGGCCAAGTTCACCAACACGCTAACGGACCAGTAGAGCAATAATTGATTGTTTGACTGGTGACAATCCGTTTACTGCTGAAACGGGCCGCTAGTGTGTTTGTAAACTCTGCTAGTCCTAATACCGCTAATTGAATAACACCGAACCGCTTCAGGAAAATTATTACCTTGCAAGTAATTTATCAGAATACATACAAAGTTTGAACTTTGTTTAAGAAATAGAATACGGCGCCTTTGTTCTCCCTAACCCGATATCCGGTTACCACGTCACGACGCGAAGTACTTCCGGAGCACTGAGAAATTTCATAATTCTGTCTCGCATGCAAATAAATAAACGAGAAAACCGACTTTCGTGTTATAGAAAATTTATAATATAATAATTTCTGAATTTAGATGTTACAGCAGTAAACCTTGAGATTTTCTCTTTGATATTTTTTCAGACTCAGAAATTAATTACCTAAGTACCTAACTAGACTAGACCAACTAGAAAAAAGTTAAAGAATATTCATAAATTCCAGTGCTCATTTTAATTGAAACAGATTTAATTCAAGCGAAATCTCGGCTTGATTTAAAACTTATTCTATTACAGACGGCGGACCCGCTCATTATTCGAGACATGTACCAAATTTTCCAAACTTTTACGCAGTTTCCCAGTAATGGGCTTCCTACTACTTCGGCTACCTTTCAAAAAGAAGAATCGCCGAATTTGGCCAACATTAGACGCTCGCGCGCCATTAATTCCGGCCAGAAGTTAACTTAGTTCGCGCGTACAAATTACATCAGTCTTAGTTTAGTAACACGGAAATGTTGGCGGAATTCTTTACGAGGCCTAGAGCCGAGTTCACCAGCTGACTAACAAACCGTTAGCGCAGTAAACGATTGTTAACCAGTATTTTTTTTTTTTTTGGGAAATACTCTCGCCACATAATCCCACCACTGTTACTCATGTAAGCTAGGATCGACAATGGTGTCCAACGATGACGCCAAGGTTTGTCCATGCACGAGTCCCGAGGAAAAGCGAAACTGAACCAGTATATGAAACAATCGGTTACTGCTCTAACGGTCCCTTAATGTGTTGGTGAACTGGGCCCGTAGGTATATTATTCTGACGTCGGCCCCGAACCGAGTAAATCGAGTCTGTGGATAATTCGTCTCGTAGGCCCGTTCGATCGACCTAATTCGGAGAGTTCTTATTCGTCTAATGGCTGTAATGTTTCACCTGAGCGCGTCCCCAGCACTGGATTGAAGTATTTGTTCGGGTAATGATGGCTCCTTGCAAGAATTTGGGATAAAGAAAAGTACTAGGTTAACTATTTCAACATTGATTTTTACGTTGTCCGTAACATATGCCTGCAGGTTGCCTGGAAGAGATCACTATTATTGATAAGGCCGCCCATTTTCCACTTTCTGTGTAAAATATGTAATTTATATAAATGTTGATTTTTAATTTTAATGGTGGAATAATAAAGTACTTACTTATTATCTATTTATCTATATTTTTTATGTTACTAAGGTGGCAAATAAGCGTACGGCCCGCCTAATGCTAAGCAGTCACCGTAGCCTATAGATGCTTGCAATAACAAAGGCATCGCTGGCACGTTCCCGACCTGAAAGGAAGCGGGACAAAGGAAGAGGTAGTCGGGTTAGGGTTCCGGCTCTCTCATCGTGCGAAACGTAGCTGTAATAGCTACTTTACGTCGATCTTCTGTGAAAGGGTGGTACTACCCCGGTCGAGCCAGCCCATATATGAGCTGCAGTTAGTTGGAATAAACATAAATACTTCTTAAGTAAACCTTTCTAAGTTTTTAGGCGATATCTTTGGAATAATAAAAAAAATATAACTTACAAAACATACTATGTACCTATGTTCCTGTTCCACTGTTCAACTGTTAAGGCTGTAAACATACTTATGAAAACACGCTCCAATAAGAAGGTATCGAAGTTTCCTCGTATTAGTGTAATAATTTACATGGTTTTATGTTGGTACACAGGCAACACCCGGCGTCCGGGGGTACCAACCAAACAAAGGCACATCGCTTTACCATAGTTTACTATGTTTGAGTTTCGGCCTTGTGCGACTCTGTGGAATATTTCACTATCAATATCCTTTACCACGGACAGGTATATACGGCATATATGTATTTTAATATCAATTTTATTAAAGTGAAAATTTATGCATAAAACTACCAAAATACGTAAGTATGGGTAATTATTTAAGTCACATATGTAGGGTAAAACCCCCAATTATTGGCACCCTGCACCAATTATTGTCCATACATATTTCTATGGTATTTCTTAGTTCAGCGGATAGAATAACTAGGTAGGTGTGAAAATCTGTGAAATTTATGACTTTTAACAAAAAAACACTATTTCCATGTTTAGTTTTCTTATTTTTTAAAGATAACTTCAAAAGTGCCAATAATTGGGAGGGTGCCAATATTGGGTTACCCTACTTAAATTGGTTTTTTTATAACACTGAGGTGGCAAACAAGCGTATGGCCCGCCTGATGTTAAGGAGGTACCGTAGCCTATAGATGCTTGCAATACCAAAGGCATTGCTCACACGTTGCTGTCCTGAAGGGCAGTGGGACGGAGGGAGAGAAGAGGGGGGTTGGTCTTCCGGCTCTCTCAGTCATCGTACGAAATGCAGCTAAAATAGATACCTACTTTATGCCGATCTTTTGTGAGATTGCCGAGCTCGTATATGAGCTGCAGTCAATATGCTATATCTTGGCTCTCCCACCTTTACAAGCGACTTGGAGCAGCTTAGGGGTGAACAGGTTGGGCTAGCAATCAGAAGGTCCCAGGTTCGATCCCCGATGGGGCATGCACCAATGGATGAATTTTCATCTATGTGCATAATTTACAGTTCGCTGAAGGTGAGGGAAAACATCGTGAGGAAACCTACCTATCCCTCGGGATTAGGTAATAGTCAGTTCCTGTATACACGGCGACAAGGTTCACCACCTGTCACGTTGGGTTCTGTCTATCTGGTGAAACGCGGGCTTTGAGTTGGTTAATACCTCCACAATGTGGTGGTGTATGGTCACTCAAGCCTCTGACTACCCCCGAATGGGGATAAAAGTCGTGACGTTACATTTACATTTGAAGCAGCTGTAATAGCTGCTTTACGCCGATCTTCTGTCTTCTTCTTCCTATCGTATGGTTAGTGACCAACCTGGTGTCAGAGTACCTATCTGGTGGTGTGGTGGTGGTGCCGATCTTCTGTGAGAGGGTGGTAGGTACTACCCGGTCGATCCAACCCGTATATAAGCTGCAGTCAATTGGCTACAGCTTGGCTCTATCATAAAAACGAACGAAACTAGTATACCATCACTTACGCATATTTGAATAACGCCATCCGGATATAATACGTACATACGTGTAGAGCTATCAGCTTCCGTTGTCCGACAAATCCGACAATAGTCGTAATTCCGCGTCGCGCCGCGGTCGGGCGCCGGACGTGCGCGCGAATACGTAATGACGTCCGATGGCCACATTTGTAATTTTATTACCACTGTGCCATCTTTGTTATGGTAATTGTAATTGGGTAGTTTTTGGTGGTACAGGATATTACCAGGAAATTATTCTTAATCGACGGGTTGGGACCATATTGGGATCTTTTTTTTAATAAAAACTAAGGCGTCAAATAATTTCCTTTGCACTACATGGGTATTTCAAAATACATGTTTAGAGGTCCCTAAAAGGTCGGCGCCGCGCCTGCTCCCCTTAGGTTGCAGATGTCCTGGGCGGCGGTTTTCACTTACCATCAGATGGACCGTCTGTCAGTGTGCTATCCTTGGCTATAAAAAAAAATCGCATTGCCTAACTGACGTTAAGCAGTTACCGTAGCCTATAGATGCTTTAAATATCAAAGGCAGTCAAGCAAGGCTTCCAGGTCTCTCCCTCATTGTATGAAATGCAGCTATAATATATACTTTACGCTGATCTTCTGTGAGAATTGTACTTTCGCAGCCGAGCTCGTATATGAGCTGCAGTCAATTTGTTATAGCTTAGCTCTACCACCTTTAAAGGCGGCTTGAAGCCGTAAGATGTCAATAGTAATGCTTATTTTATAAGCAGATACTTAGCTTATTTACTTTAGCTATGGAATTAAAACAGCGTAAAATATCATGTAATTCATAATCCAAGCTCTTAATAAGTAATATAAATATTTTATTATTCACAGAGAGCACCAAAGAAGAAAACTTCCAGTTCGCCGAAATTATTTGCATCATAAAGAGAGTAGTGCGAACTACTTGTTTACCGGCGACGAGGACACTCCGACTGTCGGAAAAACATCCGAAATGTATTCGAATGCAGATTTTAGAGGATTTTGTGAGCAAATTTATGTAGAGTCTCCATAAATTTAAGGATATCTACAAATAACAAAGTCAAACTCTATTGAATATATGAAACTAGAGTGTGTACGTATCTTGCTTCAACATTTTGCACGGTTATAGACTGGATTACGAACCTGTTGTAATCTGTTTTATTCGTTCGAGATTTTGACATAATTAACTACGGAGATGTGTCAAAATTAAACATTCGAAGCCCGAACGAATCAGATTATTGCTTTCGTACCGAGTCTATAATATCAGCCATTGCGGGATTGGGCTAAATTAAAAGAACCACGCCCGATACAGACACGTATTCGCAGCCCCATATTAAACTAGTATTTTTCGTTGACATATCACCGAATATCAGATATTGGTGCATGTCCCGCCCAAAATATTCCCACAATACATCGCGGCTCCCCACAAAATCGTGTTCGACAAAATTGGTTCGTGTGTAAAAGATCAGTCTGAGTACACGTTGGGAATCGCAAATATCGGAAACGGTCTATGGGGCACCGATTTTATTGCGAAACGGAGTCGACCTACCGCATTACTATTGAATCGTAATTTTTCATGGTAAGATATTGTTACTGTTGCCCGATATCGGCTATTTGTATAATAAGTCGATAGCGATCGCCATTTCGGTCCTCAATAAGAAGTCGGAGGATTTGTTCGGGTTCATGGAGACATTCGGCCGGGAATGGCAGTAGTACGACCGCTGCTCAAGTACTTAAATTATTCTATAGCTTAGAGACACAGATATCATTTTGGTCATAATAACTTCTGATTTTTGTTGCGAGTGCCAAGACATTTTTGGCCATTTGGCATTTGTGGCCCGCCATACACTCCTACTACTGTTACTCCTATAAGCCAGGATCGACGATGGTGTCCAACGATGACGGCAAGGTTTGACCCACGACGAGCCCCGGGTAAAAGCTGCCATGGAACCCGCGCGAATTTAAACAAAAGAGAGGATAAGAGGATAGTAAAGATTCCCAAAAAGACATAATTCTCAAAAATCGGTTTCTTTAGCACCAATTCAAAAAATATGGTAGGATTCCCTAAAGATTTTTCTTTGTAAGACGTAAAACGTGATCCAATTTACAACGCTTTCTAATATTTCAGATTTGGTACAACCAAGTTTATTACAAATTGAGGGCGCCTGAACGTTTCCCTCGAGGGCGAGCCGACCTTCCATCTTCGATTCTTACATCGGTTATGATAAGATGCTTATTTTAAGTGATCCTTATCCAGATACCCGATAGTTTCAATACATATTCGAATAACGTAACAGTATTTTTTTTATCGGTATAGTTTTATTAACTCTTATTGGTGGTATAGCCGAGCTGTAGCCAACTCTTATATGGGCTGG
The DNA here is from genome assembly GCA_947859195.1 of Drymonia ruficornis. NCBI lineage: Eukaryota > Metazoa > Arthropoda > Insecta > Lepidoptera > Notodontidae > Drymonia > Drymonia ruficornis. Next base: position 4,991,210 of record OX401913.1, on the reverse strand, counting down.
ACCGGTAATACCACCCAATCATAGAAGATCGGCGGAAAATATCTATTGCAGCTGCGTTTCGTACGATGAGTAAAAGAGCCGGAAGCCCAACCGCCCCCCCCCCTCCCCGCCCTCTTTCCACTCCCCCTCAGGTCGGCAAAGTGCGAGCGACGCCTTTGGTATTGCAAGCATCTATAGGCTACGATAATTGCTTAACATCAGTCGGGCCGTACACTTGTTTGCTACTTTAGTCATGTACAAAAAAAACTTACATAAAATATGGTTTTTTTTTATGAAGTACTTACGTATTTTAAAAGGTTAGCGCTAATTATACTAAGATATAGTATTAGAAATTTTATTTATGACTGAGATAGTAGCTATGAAATTATAATAAGCTACATTATTCATTCGAAAATGTTTTCTATAGACCAAACTACAAAAACAAAAAAACAATGGAGCCTTGATTAAAATATCGCCGCCTCAAAATAAATATAAAAGTGGCATTATTTAAAAAGAATTCAAAAGGTTTTATATTCCAGAGAGCTCGTTGAAAAATTAAAAGCGTCTGAAAAAAACCCCAGGTAACACCGCACGGTTCGCATCTCGTCCATAATAAATTACTCCATTTACCCCAGGGATATACAAAAAAATTGATAGGTTATACTAGCTCCGTAGGTCGCACATAAAAGCCTTGCTAATTGGCAAATCTAAGCTCAGACTCCCTTGGTCTCGCGTCACTCATGGACTCGTTGACAGTGTTGTTGTTGAACTTTATTATATATATTGTTGATTTTAAAACGTTATATAGTACATTACTGCCGCGGTCTGTAATGAGTGTATTGCTGGCAGCGGTGTTGATGGCCGAGAGCGCAGCGCAGCGCAGCTCGTGGCCTCCACAGTACGGTCAGCATTGCAGCCCTTGATGGACAAGCTGACATAAAAAACACGACTGTTTGTGCCGGGGCGCGGGGCAGAGTGAGGAGCCCCTCGCTGTGCAAGCCCCCGCGCTGGTGCACCATCAAAAAAATTGCGGGCGGCAAAATCCCGACCGCAATTTTTTTTATGGCGCCGAACCATGTGCGCGGGGGCGCGGCGGCTGGCCAGCGAGGAGCTCCTCAATACGATATGAAATCTCATACAAATTTGATGGCGCCTTTATTTGCAGCACAGCAACGTCGACTTTGCTAGAAGAAAATTTGCAAAATAATGACAACATTATAAGCATTTTTGAGTAAATATATTAAGAAAGCAATGTACTTCAGTCGCTGCCGCTGATCGTATATGTGTGCGCGCGGCATTTGGGTTTTATAAACACTTTTTTTATGTTAGCAACCTATCTACCTCTTTTCTTATTATATCATTGATTTGCCCTTATATTAAAATTGTACGATTGCAGATTTGTCCAGAGACCGCAAACAGATTTGAGCATGTGCCAAGTTTTTGTATGAAAAATGTAATGGGCTGATGCAATTGATGGCAAATACACTGAATAATATAACAAGAATTGCCATGCAGCGAGCATAAATATTTAGGATGGCCAAAGTAATCCTATCTATGGGATAGCTACACAGTTTCAAAATGTATTCATCTATGATATTGTACGCAGCCAATTTTTATAAAATTTTATGTAGACCAACAAAGCATAATATTTTAAAATTATAAGACGCTAATGTACAGGGCAATAAGGAGGTTGTAGCCTAGTTGGTTAGACGCCCGATTCATCGGCGCATTAAGCCAGGTTCGGCGCCCGGTCAGGCCTTGGATGGGTGACCGAATTAAAGCATCTGACCTCCTCCGTGCTCCGTGCTCCGTGCAGAGGGCACGTTTAGCTGGCGGCCTCGGTCGTCATTCTAAGATCTTTGACAGTTGCTACAGGCAATCAGAAGCCTGAAAAGTCAGCCAATAAAGTGCCCTTACCCTTAGGTTGCCGATAGTCCCACTTGTTGGGTCTCGGAGGGCAGTTGGCAACCGCTCCGTGTAAATATCTGAAATGAGCCAAATCGGGGTCAACTGAAAGCCGACCCTCATAATGGGATAATGCTAGAGAGAAGAAGAGACAATGAAGGGCAAAGAACACTTCTGATTGGTCCATGGACCAATCAGAAGTGTTGTTGAATTTGAACCCCATCCAAAGAGACAGTTGGTTTGTACGCAGCGTAGTAAAATAATCTCTTTTTGGTTGGTGTCACTTCCGCAATCGATATTCCAGGGAACACAAACATTGTTTTCCAAACATCGATATCTGTCGAAGCATTTTTAATCCATTCCTTCCACTTACCAATTATTCGTACTAACGGAAAGCGATGACTGAGCACGGCTTAATCCCCCTTTGCCGTCTCACTGGCCAGCTATTAGCCTAATGGACCGTCGAACCTCGATGTAACGACTCCAATACAGTTCTGCTGAGTATTAAAACAAAAACAACCGTCGTCTTATCTTTTTGTTAGGTCTCTGAAAACATGGCCGTTTCTATTTGTGGCAATTCACTTGATTTGACTTTTTGTAGATGCGAAATAAGCTTTGGCGAAGGCAAGGAGTATTGATTCAGTACTTTTTTATTTACGTAGCGTGAATAAGGACATCGATAAAAAGGGCGGATTCCTTATTTCCGATCAAAACAAGCCCGAAAATAAACTTACCTAAAGTCAAATAACCATTTAAAACTCTGCCTAGTTTTATAGGCAGCATTTAATTAGATACGATCACCTATTCCTAAAAGAGTTTTACTTTTGCAAAACTGCTCGCTGGATGCGAGCAGCGGAAGATCGGTCGTGAAAAACTTTGGGGGAGGCCTCTGGCAGGCAGTGGACATCTAGCGGCTGAAATGATGATGATGATGAATTGCAATCTTAAATCGTATAGATTTAAAAAAAATATTCAAAAAATGAAATTCTCAATTGGAATTTTGCAATACTATTTTGCAATAGTTCTCCGACTTCGATTTTATTACAGCCAATCGAATGGAACTGCAAAAAAATCCATGACTTTTTCATTTCCATTCCAATGCAGAAGAGTGATCAATTCGATCACCAACCAAACTCGTTATATCCCTTTCCGCAGCGTCATTTGTTAGCTAAACCGACAAGTGCACACGTATAGCGGGTATCAACAACAGTGATTCCTCTCGCGCGATGCGTCCATACATCATCTCACTTGAATGCCGCTATGATCGATGTTTCCTAGAATCGGCATGTCATTGTTATCACGGGTTTATTATAGCTTGAGCAAGATGCGTTGCCTTTGAAACTTCATCATGAGGTTTTACCCTATAAATTGGTGGTAGAGCAAAGCTGTAGCCAATTTACTGCAGCTCGGCTTGACAGGGGTAGTACAACTCTCTCCCGGAAGATCGGCATAAAGTAGCTTTTACAGCTGCGCGTTTCGCACGATGAGTAAGAGAGCTGGAAGCCCATCTCCCCTCCCCCCTTCCCATCCCACAGTCCCGTATCTTGTATTTTTTACTCTAGTTTTTTTACACTTTATTTTAATGCTTAGCGTGTTTAGGTAAATAAAATAGCTCCAGTGTGCTACTATCCAAAATAACAAAGAATGAGATAAGGTATACAAATGTAGCTACGCCTGAAATATAATGACACGCACAAACGAAAACGAATTTCAAGTATCCAAATATGTAGTTTTAATTGTTTTACAGAGAGGAGAAACTCGCGGCTTTTTAATATCATGTATGTTTTTCTTGACAGGAACAACAGCAGTATGGAGCTTCGTTATCATACTTCGTTAGAGCAAAATCGTGTTCATGCATAATTATAAAAACACATGCAACGAACTGCGGACATGTTTTTATTCATATTTTGGGTAAATAATTTAATAAATATCGCCAGACTTACACACCAACTGTATGGTCCCAAACTAAGCAACGCTGTGTCATCCAGACCAGGGCAAAATTTAGAAAAGGCCGTTTCCGGAATTTGTCTGACGGGAATCGAACCCGCAACCAACCAATGTAGTGAGCCGAGTGGCTTACGCTCGAAGCACTGCGCCAAGCGGTCGTCGAAGTATGTTAAAGCCAATTATTGAGTGAGGCACTATATCAAGTAAGTATAAGTATTGTAATGGCGGAAATATAATTCTGATCCATATTTTTGGGGAAAGTTGTAAATACTAACCACACAAAAATATTCAGTCGCAGCCCAGCTTTCCCGAGGATGCCTCGTTTAGAGACGAAACACGTGTCGAATTTATTTTGATTCGCTTTGTCTGCGGAGAATTGCTAATTGTTAGGGTCCATGACTCATGACAGACATACTCTCGACTGACAGGGAGTTAGGTCTTGTTGGCTTCTTCTATTATCGATCAATTCATTTGGTTTATAATTTTGGAGGTTGACAATTCCGAGGGTGAGTGGTGGGTCCCTCTCTATAATTGTTTAACAATGGACTTCCGCAAAGTTACGCCTGATTCCATCAATTATCACAAAAATATTGACAGCATAATATTAAACACGGAGCTTTGTAAACAAACAAAATACAGTCAAACAGGTATATTGAATTCAGCTTTTATGCACTGTATATTTTCAGAGTGTAAACAATTTTATTCAATGTTTTATGCGGGTGATAGAGAAATGTTGTTTATTTATTTTAATTATAAATTGTAAAAGGTAGTCTAAGTAAAGATGGAAGGAGGTAAATAATTATAATAACATACTAGAATTGCGTAGTCGGTAACATTTTTTCTTTGATAACACGATTTTATAAAACTTGCTTCCAATTTCTGTACTGTAAAAAAGTATTCAGCATTTGAATAATCCTATTAACTATTCCATAATGTATTACTCCATCCTGAAATCCGGATTTAATCTCGCAGGAAGCCTTGTAAAAGGCTCGTCCACATGCGGTATTAACGCGGACCGCGCGAAGCATTACCCGCCCAGTTTACGATTATTACAATGCACTTACAACTCTTAGGGGGGAGCCGCCGCCTGTACACGGCCGTTTTATAGCAATCATTAGATTACGCCGATCTAAGGCTCTCAAACTTTCACCCCTTTCTTTCAATACATACATTCTAACGGATATACAACTTTTTCAAAGCACTTATGTGGTGTTACGAAGGCTATTTAATTATATAGGACTTACGTACTTAATTAGCCCAAATTCAGAATACGCGCATGGTAAAATTTAATTATAGGCTCCTAGATGCCTACACCTTTGGCAAAATTCACCTCTGATCGCTTCAGGGCAAGAGACCCTTTCAAAATGAATACGAGAGTATAACTGCCGTTTACATTTACCAAAATATTTTAAGCTAGCACAATTTCGAGAATTTTTACTTGAAATAATTAAAAAAAAACCTGCGAATCATATGTTGTATACGTTGTATACCTTTCCAGATTATGAGAACTTGCTAACTTGTAACAACTGGCCCATGGAGTGTTTACTTTGGGAACCACTGCTATCGAACAGTTTGCTTCAGTTTCGAACAGTAATGTTGTTCAATGTAACACGCGTGAACTTAAATCGACCTCCAGTGGACGCTATAAAGTTACATCGTAAATATTTACTGTCGGTTATATGTGTTCAATACACATTTTATGTACAAACATATCAAAATGTCGTAGTTGTAGGGGGTTACGTAAAGTTCCTAGCTGATTTCATCGATGTATCAGAGATGTTTTGTACACGTTAGTCAAAGTTACGTTACGTATACAAGGTGTAATATCAAGAGGTTCAGTATTCACCTTTGAAACTATAACTATAATATGTTCTAAGACGCAGCGTGGGTAGGCCCCCCATAGTTCAGACTGAAGACCTAGTAAGGGTCGCGGGAAACCACTGGATGCGAGTGGCACAGGACCGGTTGTTGTGGAAAACCTTGGGGGAGTCCTATGTCCAACAGTGGCTGGACGTCTTTTGGCTGAAATGATGGTGATAATAAACCATTAAAGTGATAAGAAAAACTGCATGCATATATTTACAATCTTGATATGGTAGATAACCAAGCTTCCGGAATTAGTCCGGACATAAATTAGTTACAGCAGTTTATTTTAAAATTAGACATAAGGTTTCATAGCAACATTAACTCCTTACGCACACATCCCATCCTACGTCCTGTATATATAATATACTAGCTTTTGCCCGCGACTTCGTCCGCGTAGACTTCAAAATAAAAAAAAAACCGGGCAAGTGACTTAAGACTATTTAGTAATTTTTAGTGCGCCAGGGTTTTTTAAGTCAGTATTTGCTTTTTTATAAAAATAATTTTATTTTACGATATTTATTGGAGCCATACAAACTTTATCACGGTACCTAATTCGGTGAATGCGTGTTTTGGTAGGTAGGTATATAGAGCCAAAATCCCAAATCTCCCCTTCTCTACCCCTTTTCCTCCCCTCTCTTCCTTCTGCTCCCTCCCCCTCTATTTCCCTTTCCCCTCCCCCTTCCACTTCCCCCTACCTTACGTCTTCCCCTTCCTCCCTCACCTACCCTATGCATACTAAGTTTCAAGTCAATCGGGTACAAACATATTATTCTGCCGTACTTTTCTACCTTTAGTTTCCCCCTTTTGGGTGTTGATTTCCGAAATGATTTTTTATGGGATCAAACTGAAGTAGTACCTACTATATTCAGCTCAGCTTATACCCCAATTATTTAAAATGAATAATCATAACCAATCTCGAGATATGGATGACTAAAAATTCGCAAACCCCGCTCTCCCCCTTTCCTCCAAAATATTAAAAACGCTGAAACCCCAGTCTGATTATTTAAAATGAACAATCATAACCAATTTCGAGATATGGATGACTAAACATTCGCTGACCCCGCTCTCCCCTTTTCCTTCAAAATATTAAAAACGTTGAAACCCCAGTCTGATTATTTAAAATGAACAATCATAACCAATCTCGAGATATGGATGACTAAACATTCGCTGACCCCGCTCTCCCCTTTTCCTTCAAAATATTAAAAACGCTGAAACCCCAGTCTGATTATTTAAAATGAATAATCATAACCAATCTCGAGATATGGATGACTAAACATTCGCTGACCCCGCTCTCCCCTTTTCCTTCAAAATATTAAAAACGCTGAAACCCCAGTCTGATTATTTAAAATGAACAATCATAACCAATTTCGAGATATGGATGACTAAACATTCACTGACCCCGCTCTCCCCTTTTCCTTCAAAATATTGAAAACGCCAAAACCCCAGTTTGATTATTTAAAATGAACAATCATAACCAATTTCGAGATATGGATGACTTAACATTCGCTGACCCCGCTCTCCCCTTTTCCTTCAAAATATTAAAAACGCTGAAACCCCAGTCTGATTATTTAAAATGAACAATCATAACCAATTTCGAGATATGGATGACTAAACATTCGCTGACCCCGCTCTCCCCTTTTCCTTCAAAATATTAAAAACGCTGAAACCCCAGTCTGATTATTTAAAATGAACAATCATAACCAATTTCGAGATATGGATGACTAAAAATTCGCTGACCCCGCTCTCCCCTTTTCCTTAAAAATATAGAAAACGCCGAATCCCCAGTTTGATTATTTAAAATGAACAATCATAACCAATTTCGAGATATGGATGACTAAACATTCGCTGACCCCGCTCTCCCCTTTTCCTTCAAAATATTAAAAACGCTGAAACCCCAGTCTGATTATTTAAAATGAACAATCATAACCAATTTCGAGATATGGATGACTAAAAATTCGCTGACCCCGCTCTCCCCTTTTCCTTCAAAATATTAAAAACGCTGAAACCCCAGTCTGATTATTTAAAATGAATAATCATAACCAATCTCGAGATATGGATGACTAAACATTCGCTGACCCCGCTCTCCCCTTTTCCTTCAAAATATTAAAAACGCTGAAACCCCAGTCTGATTATTTAAAATGAACAATCATAACCAATTTCGAGATATGGATGACTAAACATTCACTGACCCCGCTCTCCCCTTTTCCTTCAAAATATTGAAAACGCCAAAACCCCAGTTTGATTATTTAAAATGAACAATCATAACCAATTTCGAGATATGGATGACTAAACATTCGCTGACCCCGCTCTCCCCTTTTCCTTCAAAATATTAAAAACGCTGAAACCCGAGTCTGATTACTTAAAATGAACAATCATAACCAATTTTGAGATATGGATGACTAAACATGCGCTGACCCCGCTCTCCCCTTTCTCGTCAAAATTATTAAAGATACGGAAACCCCAGTCTGATCAATTCAAATAAGCAATCATAACTAATATCGAGATATGGATGACTTATTAAAACATCCCTTGACCCCGTTTTCCCCTTTCCCGTCAAAATAACAAAACTCGACCACCCCTATACAAACTTTCACTCCACATTTCACCCCTTAGGGGTTGAATTTCCAAAAACACGAAAGAAATCTAAACACAAACTTTCATTCCCCTATTTCACCCCCTTAGGGGTTGAATTTTCAAAAACCCTGAAATTACTCTTTTTTATGTTTGAAAAGACACCTAATCACCAATTTAAGTAATTCTAACTTCAAAAATGACGGAACTTCCATACAAACTTTTATCCCCTATTTTACCCCCTTAGGGGTCGAATTTTCAAAAACCCTGAAACCCATATTTTTTTATTTTTCAAAAGACGCCTAATCAGCAATTTTCATAATTCTAACTTCAAAAATGACGAACTTCCATACAAACTTTCATCCCTTATTTTACCCCTTTAGGGGTTGAATTTCAAAAAACCCTTTCTTAGTACACCTCTACACATCAAGACAAACCCACCCTCCAAATTTCAAGTCTCTACGATCAGCGGTTTAGGCTGTGCGTTGTCTGTCAGTCAGTCAGTCAGTCAGTCAGTCAGTCAATCAGGACTTTGATTCTTATATATTTAGATTGGCTTACCCCGTGTTTTATATCGTATATCCCACTGTGGAAAGTCCAAAGTAGTAAACAGCACAGAACGTGGAACATGAATCATTTTTCTCGTTTGTGCATTAGTTATTTTCGGAGAGCGAGGCATTCACTACCGACAAAAAGCGCCGGGTTTTCAAGATATAAAGCCATGTATGAGGATTCATGTCGAATAGATGTGTCCATATGGCGCGCATGCCTCACCCGAGCACTCATATTATGACATTGTGTCCGCCAATAGATGTGTCCATATGCCGCGCATGCCTCACCCGAGCACTCATATTATGACATTGTGTCCGCCAATAGATGTGTCCATATGGCGCGCATGCCTCACCCGAGCACTCATATTATGACATTGTGTCTATACGTTCCAACGTCAAAACTGATTGCTCGGGCGAGGCATGCGCCTGATGAAGACGCCGCCAATGGCCAACGGAAACGTTTCCGCAACATTTTTGAACGGTGAAAAGTAAACTTGTACTCTTTAATGTATTATTTTAGTAGATATGGTACCTAACATCGCAGTCACTAAACTTTTACCCAGCGCACCACCGCACAAAAGCGAAATTCACACATGTGCAGTGGTAGTACAACCGGCAGTGACAAGTCAAAACGCGAGATAAATCGATTTTGTCTAATTCTCTCCTATGCATTAAGTAACAGAGTGACAAAAGTCTTGTATTGGTGTGTGTGCTAGTCTTTATCGCACTCGCAATTCGACAATTAACTTATTAAATACATGAGAAGGCTTGATTCACCAGGATATGAGCCGTATTGGCAATACCAACATGTTTTCAACGACATTTTCCGCGAGCGACTGAGTCGTAGTGGGTCCTTGGACTTTGTTTAGAAGAAGAAACAATTTTGGACAGTTACGTGTCCCTCTTTCTTGGTTATGACTTTTCCTGTACTAGATATTTTAGTTGGGGTACTAGGAGTTCATAAAATGTTAGAGGTTTTGTAGTAATTAAAAGGCTCAAAGACTTTATTATCAAAAGGCTTTCATTCTCTATGTAATAAAATCTTAGAATATAAATTAGGTATTGTGCCTCGTTACCGGAGTAACTATATCGTAACTATACCAGATTATTGGGCCCAATGAAATGAACAGTTTATCTCGTTAAATTTAAATCGGTTTAACTGCAAATTGGAATTTGATTGGATGTGCCGATCGTGGCAGTTTAAAGCCATTTTTGCGTCATCGTAATCGGTTAATAAATTGAATTTATGAGAAATTTTAGCTATTTTTTGTGACATCAAAAACCTGATAGGTTATGAACTAGTATAAAAAGTAAATAGGTATGTAAGTATAAAAGTGTAAGTATAAGTAGGTTTGTAATTATAAGTATCAAGTATGTATGACTTACCTCCAAGCGAAGTTGTAGTCTTACAAAGTGTACCTGTAAAAATTAAAGTTTTTTATATAAATACCTGACGTATAAATTGAACTTCCAACTATTCACATTTAAACTACTACGAAAGTCTTCACAAATGTATCGACTTTCCGCATTTAATATTCACAAACTTTATCGCCCCGTTATTATTTCTGCTCGAATGGAGATCCTTAACTTCACCAAAGTTTTTGCATTAAGATACAAACATTTATATTGATGCATTTGTTTACCACTGTACGAATCTTACTTTAATAGTATCAGATCAAATCAATTTTGAATCACTAGATCTGTTTTCAGGAAACCAGAGCATTACGAATTCGCCATGGAGATTTGGCGTGACGTCCAGAATACTAGAGTGTAGGATTAACTGCTCAAAGGGAATATAACCAATATGTTGATTGCCTTCTAGCACAATAATGGACTAGCTAGGGGTGATCCCAACGACCAGGACAAAAATGAAAAGGTCGTTTCCGTATTTTTTTTTAATCGAACCCGCAACCACCCGATGCAGTGAGCCGAGCGGCCTACGCTCGAACCACTGCGCCAAACGCTTTCGACACTATAATAATAATATCCTGGGACATTCTTTTTACACACGGCTACCTGATCCCAAACTAAGCAGAGCTTGTACTATGGAAACCAGATAACTGATATGACTACATATACTACTTTATTGTTTGTAAATACATACTTAATATACATAATTACACCCAGACTTGGGACATACAGACATGTTCATGCACACAAATGCATGTCCCGGCATAATATTGCAGCAAATGCAGAAGAGTTTAGGAGGAGAGGGTAGGAGATTCCTCTAATCTTCGTACTGTTTGCTCTCAGCCAGCCCACGCAGAACTATACGTATCGTTGCTAGAAGGCAATAATTCCTAAAAAAAATAAAGGATGCACAAACGAAACATGATGTAGGTAGGTAGGTACCTATGTAAATTTTGACAGTAATACGAAGGTAGATGGTGATGGAAATGTGGAAGTTCAAAGCGTGTAGCCGTGTTTAGTGCGGCAGATGGAGTCCGCTGTGGTCAGCTTCATTTCCGAACACGGACCCGGATCAGCAGCTACCCGCAGGGCTGTCCACTTGGAATATATAACCGAAAAAATGCAAAAGCCGATCCCAAAAGTCTTAGAGCACTAAAAGGCCAGAAATAATACATTATGTTACTACCACTGCCTACTACTTCGGGAAATACAGGTGTGTTGGTGTATTATCAATTATTTTGGACAAAAAAATAAATTTAGGTGACGTCCTCCCCCTAAAATTACCCCCCTTAGGGGTTGTCAATTACCGTACAAAAGAAGAATATTTAAAATCGGTTCATGAATGCCAGAGTCCAAATTGAGAACCTCCTTTCTTGAAGTCCGTTATAAATAAAGCTAAAGGGTTTATAATATAGCAAAAACTGTTGAACGTTTATTCTGCCGAGTCGTAAAAAATAATTTAAAAATCTGGAATAAAATCTGTCTACGTCCAGTTTTTAGAGTGTTTGTCTAGTGCCTTAATTATAATAAAGAAAACTTTGATGTTTAAATTTCTAAATTTTACGTGAATATCGTTATATAAAATTTGATAGGTTTTTTCATTTTTTATATTCGTACTTACCTTATTCATAGTTTTCTCGTTGGCCTAGAGGCACTTAGACTCAGTTGGTCAAAATTCTCTATAAAAAACCTCAAAAAATGCCAACCAACGTGCTAGCCCTAGTCAAAGTCCGATGTCACATTACGTCCCAAACCTCTAACATATTGTAAGCTATCCGTTACCAAATGAGTCCTTTGCGGGTAGTTTCCTACCGAAACAATACAATTTACAAAATGTTGAGTACCTACACTTTTTCACCAGAATAGCTACGTCCAGAAGTGTCACATGCCGCGCGAGGAAAATTTTCCTCGCGGTGTTTGACTTGCCTCACGTGAGGCAAATGCGCGCCCTGCCTCACCTGAGCACTCACATTTGCGTCGCCTAGTTTGGCAGTCGTGAGACAGAACGATGTCAAACGTGTCAAACTGATTGATCGGGTATACCTTTCCCTGTCTAGAGTGTCAGTTGCCTCGCCATTTGCCTCGCGCGGCATGCGACTGAGGCAAACGTCGTGCTTCGCGAGGCATGTGGGTGAGCAGCCTCGCGCGGCATGTGACACTTCTGGACGTAGCTAATGAGGTAGGTAAGTAGGGTACATTAAAATAATACTAACATAATTTTATTGTATTCTGTTTATCTCAAATATTTGAAATATATATAGCGAAATTAATTCAACGGCCAAATTGATATGGAATGTTCTAAATACAACATAATAAAAGGTTTCATAAAAAATTTAAATCGTAAAAAAAATAAGTAGGTACTGATTTTGTTGCTTGAAAGTTTGCCAAATGAATACAATTTCACCCTGTATAATTTTTCTACCGTTACAATTTTATTTTAGAACCTAAGTTAAAATGAAGTAGCAGTCATATAGGTATGTCTACAATAATGAACTAAATAGTTCATGAATAGTTTGCAGAAATAAGCTTAACAACTCGAATAAACTTGATTACTAGCTGTGCCCCGCGAATTCACCCGCGTGGAAATTAATGTATTAAATTAGCCTATGTCTTATTCCAGAGGCTACACTATCCACTTTATAAATTTCATTAAAATAAATTTTGTACCTAGTTATGGAAATACGTGGTAATACCCATTCACACACACACACACACATACACTTTCGCATTTATAATATCAGTAGGAAGTAGGATGTCACCTTCTCTTTGGAGAAATTAAAAACTAAGCACTCTTAAAGTAGGTACTCAAGAGTAAGAAAGTACATTAATCTACAACAGACACTGCATGGGCGGGTTCTGTCAACGAACCGCTATCTGGGTGAGGTCAAGTGAGAAGACGGGTGAAATTATTTTCCGTCGGGTTTTTCTGACGCGTCAAGTGCAAAAGCTACTCAAGAATTACTTTCCAGCGATGTCATAGTTCTTCTTACAGTTTTTATGACTTCAGAATGTTCGAGATGGCTTGTCAGTTGTATGGAATTGTTTTAGGGCTATTTATAGATAAAATAGTCTAGACTTTTTGTCGTTAAAAAAACTTTGAACTGTTGTTGGGGCAGTCGAAAATTAATCGTCCGCAAAAGATTTATTTGATGCCTATTATATTATTATTTCAGCATTATCTAAATATTAAATCTCTAAAAATACCTATGTATGTCTTGTTCATACGTAACGCCTAAGTCCCGTCCCTTTCTCTTTATACACCTTCTCTTTAGGTCGCAACGTGCGAGCGATGCCTTTGATACTGCAAGTGCCTATAGGCTACGGTAACTGCTTAACATTAGGTCGAGTGTACGCATGCTTTCCGCCTTTATGAAAAAAACCCGTTTTTAAAAAACCCGTGTACCTAAATCAATTTTAATTTTTAATTAAAATAGTTTGTAGTTTCATCATATTTTGATTTAATAACATATATCTAAAGAAAGTTTCTCAAATTGGTGTATCGTATGAAATTTGCTTCAACTAGTCTCACACATCATTGTCATGTCTCAAGAGTAGCGAGTAATACGGATTTAGTTACATGGAGCTCGATGGGCGGGCGGGCGTCGTTGGGCGGGTGCGTTAACAAGCAACTGTCAGCTCGAGTTAAGTTTAGGTGAGATGAACTGGATAGCTCGTCTCACGTTATAATGCTAGTAGTGTAGACGGTTAAATTATGATTTTGCACGCTCATGATTACGAGGACTAAATAGTCGCGACACTTTCCCTATATCATTTTTTTTCCTAATTACATTACTTAGGCACTATTCCTAGGTGACGAAACGTTTTGCTTCGTGAGTAAACAGGCTGTTACTGAGTCAAGGAGCTTCTTCGGCCTCATCGTCACTTTCCATCAAGTACAAATGTACGTGCATCGCGAGCATTTCTTCCGCGCACGTGCAAGTTGTGGAACGATCTCCCTCCCGAAGTCTTTCCTATGCACTACAACATGGGGTTCTTCAAAAGGCATGTTTACAGGTCCCTAAAAGGTCGGCACCGCGTCTGCTCCCCTTAAGTTGCAGATGTCCTGGGCGGCGGCTTCCACTTACCATCAGGTGGACCGTCTGCCAGTGTGCCATCCTTGGCTATATAAAAAAAAATGTGACATAGGGGTCAATCGCTGACCAGTGCATAAAAAAATATTTATGGTGGTTACCGATTGTCGAATTGGCATAAAAAAACATCTTATAAATGCTAGCCTAGACTTTGAAACCAATTTGGAAACTAATTTCTGAGTCGACATTGTTTCACGCACATAATAGTTTCGCATTTCAGTCCTAACTAATATACAAGATCGTTAACAAACGTTATATCTAATGCAAAAGGTCGTCTCCCATTTGACCTTACTCGAGTCTTTGAGGCTTTAAAGGTCATAAATAAATGAGTGTTTATTCCACGAAAACGCCGAAACCGCTGCGGTTTATATCTTCTTTAATCTATACTTACTTCGTTATAAAGTTTGTTATGAAACTGGGCCTATAACTAACATCCCCAAGCTATTACGAATAATTTCGAAACATAATTGGAGTTGGTCTTCGAAGAAATGGTAAACAATTTATATGAATATATTAAAAGGTATAAAAAGATAACGATTGAAATCATATAATTTATTATGATGATATGATTTCATATCATACGATACAGAGATTCTTAAGTTTTTGAAGTATTATACCCTCTGTTTATGTCTAGTAGGAACGATCTAGTATGTCTATTAAGATAAACTAGAGGTAAATAAGTATCTTAACATAAACTTCTCCACTAATCACACAATGTAAGCTAACAACCAAACAAAAATATCTTTATCTCGTTGGTAATTATTAGTCCTATCTTATTATTCGTAGACATATTACATTCCTAACAAAATTAAGAGAGAGAAAATATTCAGCCCGTCAAAGAATGTGACCCGAATAATGATGTCCGTTGAACTCCTCATCAGCACTCCACCAGAGTATACTAAGTATACTGTGACTCCACTCTTATCAAATTTGCCGACCAGCTCAGCATTTTATTAAGTCCCTTGAGATTTTCATTAACTTAATATCTGAGATAGCACAATGAAGCTACATTACGGTTCACATAAAATGTAAAAGTTTTCGTCTGAAAAATATAAAATATACCTACTTAGCTCGTGAATATTAAATTTAAATTATTCGCTTGACTCCCTGGACGTTAAAATGCCTAGCTGGAGCAATTTCATTACATTAGTAGGTACCTAGGTACGAAGTTATTTTAGCTGTTAATTTTAAGTAGAAAGGTTGCGTGAAACTCTATTTTTGTAATGACATAACATGTCCATTTTTGTTTTTTTATTGTTTAACTTTTTTTTTGCAAGAATTATTGGTTTTAACTTCAATAAATAATCACAGTTTAAATTAATATAATATGCCCCAAATGAGTACAATTTTGTAAATCAAACATACCTAATATACACTTAAGAGTTTTTGGAGTTTTTTAAACGTTTGAAGTAGGTATATATAGTTCTGCTTAACAGTAAAACTTTATAGTTTTAAACTAGTTTTTCACAACAATTTTTGATTAACAATGATTTTCATTGTTTTTTTTTCCAATCTAATACATTTCAATGCGCCTGTATCAAGTGAACCACCCTGAATATAGAATCTCTATATATATATTTTTTTTAAGTAGTTAGTACCTACATATAATTGTGGCAACTTATTAACGACAGCTAAATTTACTAAAAGCTGAACTCAGTGAGTAGTAATATGACCTCTTACAACATGACTTTAATAAAGTCGCGCTACATATCTAGTTTTACGCACGACATAAGGCCCGCGATGTGATCACGTGATAGCTCCGGTTATAAGCAATGACCATAAACCGGTATGGGTAATTCTGTGGGGTACACCTGATGATATTACTCGGTTTATGGACGATAGTGGATGACTGGAGCTTTTAACGTGGTTCGTTCAACGTTCGTAATATAAAAAATATATAGGTGTATTACTTTATCCTGTAACATGTAGAATGTTAGATATCTATGTGATGTTGACTTTACTGTTTTTTTTTATTGCCAAGGATGGCACCAGAGAACGAATGTCGCCGAGGTAGACTCAAAAACCGGTGGCGCGTTAATATCGACGCTCATCTAGACAGGTGGTGCGAGAGAGCCTAAGATCTTGATATGTGGAAGAAGGTAGGGAGAACTTTGACCAGCAGTTGGACACAAACATAAATATGGGACACGGACAGACGGTTCACTTGATGGTATATGGCATCCGCAGCCTAGGACATCTAGAACTTTTAGGAACCTGTAAACATGCCCTTCGAACCTTATTTATTCCAGTTTCTTTGACCCCAGATCCCTATGCCGTGGATTGGTTTACCGTCTTAATTGTAAAGTCATGAATGATGCACTATTCATCAAGTATTATTTTGATCATTTGTCAGAAATACCTACTTTATTATCACCATCAATACTAAGGTAGGTATTTAACGTACTAGAGTCCATTTCAGAGGGGCAGACAAATCGACCCGAGATACATCTGAGTCTGCTACACAAAAAATAGACGCATCTAGTAAAGCACGCTACACATGTGAGACAGTCACGTCAAGAAAAGTAAGCTAAGTTGTGCGTTAAACCCACAGAGTAAAGACTAAAGAAAGAGGTGCCCTTATTAGATATTTGTATGAAACAAAACGTGGTCATTGTTTTTTCATTTTCATTTTACTATTTACCGGTAAATAGTTGAACTACTCGCTTCGTTTTATGTCGATGTTAGTACAAGGCCGACCACTCGGCCGACTTGCTTAGGGCCAGTCCCCTTAGTAACTGGTCCATGTTTAAACCTTACTGAATCGATAAACCTAAATAACAGCTAATTAAGCAGTATTATTCAGAAGCAATATCATTCTGGTTTCAATGTATTGGTTATGACTAAGTTAGTGTTTACATACTAATTTAGATTACCTGCTCTATTGAAGCGCGGAGAGCGGCGTAGCTGCGTCAACAACGTTAATTGGCACGCCTAGAGCCCGCCCTGATCTGACTGAGCAACTCCTTGTTTGATTAAAATTTAAATCTACTGGTTCCCACTTATTATGGGAACAATAAAGCAACTAGTTTATCTACGTAATTAGTTGAGTTTGCGGATTTTAGCGAGTTTGTTTTGAGTTTTTGATAAAGTTATGACGGTAATCCGACACGACCGGGGCAAGGTCAGGCGCTGGTCACGACTTCACGTGCTCTCCAAGACTTAAATAATACTATACCTATCAATAAACTGAAACACATGTTCAATTGAACATAGATCCGTTTAAGTAAAACATTTTACATCATATAGTCACTATATCATACACTATATTACAGTGTATAACATCGCTTCCAAACATGCTAACTGCAAACACAAATCAAGATGCAACACAACTCCTAGCTAATGAAGGCAGCAGTCTCAAGCTTCCTGCTACGAATACGTCTTTGTAGATAGTTGCCGCGATAAACCAGATCTTCCTCATATCTCTGCAATTATCTAGGAACGCTGGTCTTGCATTACAGCTGAAGTATACTAACTGCACGTAAACTGGACGGCACAAAAATAATGGTTTTGGTAAATGGAACGTAAAAACAATAAAGTCACTCGTTTCTCGCGATATCTTCAATATTGCGGTAATATACAGGGTTATTTTGTAATTAAACGTGTTTTTTGCAAGGCAACTAATCTAATGCATGTATGTTCTGCGAAATTTAGTAGATTTCGAGATATTGTCGGGACTTTGTTAAAAGACACAAAAACGCAAGTTAAGAGGCAACTTTTAATTTAATAATAACTTATTTGTGTCACCGTCATAAAGCGGTATCAATCATAAAATATCCAAACATCCATAGCAAGTTCAAGTTTTAACTAAATTTAGAATTGATTAATTGTAGCACAAAATTTGCCAGTATCTAGAAAACACCTGATTTTTGTTAAAAAAAATTGTAGATATTTTTTTTTGTATTTCAGCTCCTCTATCACATCCTGCAACAAATACGTCGAATTACAAGTAACTCTGTATAGATCTTGATCCTTGCTTACTACAATACGCGCAATAGGTAGGTACTGCTCATATTGCTGACGGTGTAATATCCCCCTATATAATGTTAAAGCAAAATAAGACATGTAAATAAAACGCCGCTATTATACGCCAGTAATGTATATCGTAACTTATTTATTGGGTCGTTGTGATCGGGGCTTTGTTGCAAAAGCCATCAAGTGGCTCAATCAAGTAAGAAATTGGTGATCCCGGGCAAAGCCGGGGTCCCTTTGCTGTTACTGTAGATAAGCTCCTTAGGACGTGATGAAAATGCCCTTGCGAGCTCAACGTTCAAGGAGAAAATAAATTGATAATGTTTGGAAAATAAAACTGGAAAACTTGCTTTGAGTTACGTTGAGTTTATTCTATGCGAGTATACAGAGATTGCTCGTAGAACGGATGGCCGATAGGGCCGAAAAGTTCTCGAGTAGCGGCCGCGCACCGGAAAGCGTAGCGTGGGTAGGCCTCCCACATGGTGGACCGACGACCTGGTGAAGGTCGCGGGAATCCGCTGGATGCGGGCAGCGCAAGACCGGTCATTGTGGCGAACCTTGGGGGAGGCCTATGTCCAGCAGTGGACGTCTTTCGGCTGAGATGATGATGATGATGAGTATACAGAGTAGTTAATTCTTCTTCTTATCGTATAGTTAGCGTTATTGGCCAACCTGGTCAGAGTTGTTCAAGCCGCCCGATGGCCTTAACGACTACTGCCTAGATGACAGCAACCGGGGCCGACTTTTTACGTGCCCTCCGAAGCATGGAGATACTCAGTTCAAATGCGACGAAACGGTCACCCATCTCTGACTGACCTTGCCAAGCGTTGCTTAACCTCCGATCGTTTACCGATCAGTGATTACAGCTAGCTAGGAGCGCTTCAAAAATAAAGAGTAGTTAATGCAAGGATATGTTCAATTTAAATAAAAAATAAATCCTATGGCCAGAATACCCCTAGAGATGAGATGTGTCCGGTTCAATGGGGCAAAAATAAGTGTATTTTTTTTGTCGAAACAGTATTTTATTTTTATTTTACATGTCTATCATAGCTTGCCACGTCGCTTCTGATTAGTCATTGGGAATACCTTGATACCCCATTGCAGACACGTAAGGGGAATATCAAATTACGTTCAGCCCCCTTTAACTTTAGGTATTTGATTCAAAAGAATTCGGTTTGAATAAAATAAATATATATCGCCAGTCAAACACACCAACTGTATGGTCCCAAACTAAGGAAAGCTTATACCTACTATGGGTACCGTACATATGGGTATGTAAATTGTAATTGTTGAGGCCTTCGTAACCAGCGGCAATCACTGATCTGTAAACGATCGGAGGTTTGCTTGGCAAGGTCAGACAGAGATGGGTGACCAGCTTGTGGCATTTGAATTGAGCGTCCCCGTGCTTCGGAGGGCACGTACAAAGCCGGTCCCGGTTGTTGTCATCTAGGCAGCAGTCGTTAAGCCTTGTCAGAGACCTTCGGGCGGGTTGAACAACTCTGACAATAGGTTGGCCACTAACGATAAGAAGAAAAATTGTATGGGTATGTTACACGCGAACGAAGTCGCGGGCAAAAGGTGGTATTCTATAAAAATTACGGCCCCAAGACTCCATTAGTTTATTCTTGGCGTCCATAAGGAAGAGAAAGAAGTGATTTAGACGGCGCAAGTTCTCGACGGGATGGTAAATGGCCACAGATGCTAGTGAACACTTTATTTGCGACATTTTATGTGAGTTTTAAAGGACCTCAAGTTTAGACGACTGGAAAAAGCGGAGTCCAGTAATGTCATATTAGAGAGAATCTTCTAACTTTTGGGAGGTGTTTATTATAGCTATGGAGGAAATTGGTGGAACAAATTAAATATTTGTAACGGGACTACATGTGATAACTGCACTTTGTTAGTAATTTTTACAGAGAAAGATTTTTTCCTTAAAACCTGAATTTTAGGGGACTTTTGAGTTCAGTTTGAGGAAAACGCAAGACAGTAATCTGGCAACACTGGCGGCGTATAAAGATTCTCTTAGTGTTTAATTAAAACTTGCTGAAGAATGATCCCTTCAATGTCATAGACAAACAGTTATGTAGGGTCAATTACTTTAGAGGCTAGACACTCTTGGGCTTAACAGTTAAGTGTAGTTCAAAGCGACTTAGGTATATTAAGGGTTAGGTATGTCCTAATTGCTTCATGGCACATAAAGCAGATAACACCAGCAAACAATGTGTAAGACGAATGTCACGAAATGTTGAAAAGTACTCTAAAATTACGGTATTCCCGGGTGGAGGTACCTAAAATCTTGGCCTAGTGATATCTTAACCAAGAAAATAAATAGAAATCGTTTATTGAGCGAAATAATGGTTTGTAGTACAATTTAAAGGACCACAAGCACAAGGAGCAGTAGATATTACTAATTAAGCTGAGAAATTACATATTTTTTTGGGTATAGTAACTGCCCTCCTAGCTAGGCTATATTAATAGCCTGTATTTAGGAGTGAAAGTCCTGGTTCCCCGAGGTGAAAAATTGAAAATGTACTCAATAATCAAGACTTTCGCTATCTCATATTCTCATGATATATTTCCTCAAACAAAATTACAATTTTCATATACAACCGTTTCAGTTACAGTCCGTAGAGGCACTCTCGTAAATTACGGCAACTTTAAACCCCCCTCAGAAGAGTACAGCCAATCTCATTAAACCTTCCCCATCTTGGAGTTGTAAGTAAGCCCAGTTGGTAGCCCCGGTCACGGCTGCGGCGCAGTAAAGTGGGCACTGGATGTGTGGAGGGGTTGGCGTAGTGCCAGGCGGGCGACGCCGTCGCGTTGTCAAGAGCGGTACATGAATCTTTGTATGCCTACCTAGCATTTATGATGGGAAAAAGCTGTAGAAGTTATGGCACGGACGAACGCATGGACCGACGGATGAATTAATGGACGGAAGAACGTACATACGGATCGACAGACGGAGAACGCACGGACACATAAACAAAGTGAAAGGATCTCGTCAACGTGTTAGCAATGCCTTTCGTATTGCAAGCATCTGTAGGCTACGGTAACTGCTTAACATAAGGCTACGCTTGTTTGCAATCTCAGTGATATAAAAAAACTGATAAGGGTTCCTTATAGGGACTATGGAACCATAAAACATTTCGTAGTACGGAGCGTGTCTCGAAACAATTATAAAAATCAGCATATATGCACCAAAGAAAATAATTTTCAATGTTAGCTTCCATGCATCTAAATCTATGTAGATATAGGATTGTACTACAGAGAAAGGTCCCATTGTATGCAGAGGTGCGAACGCGCTGCTCCCTACAATTTAAATCGTATACACAGTGACGGCGAGAACAAAGGGCTTTAAATCACCAGCTATTAATAACACCCCTATGGAACTTTGGACCATAAAAGCCCTTCTATGAACCACTCTACAGAGAATGACGGGGTAAGAAACAAAGAGACAGGTTTCAGCTTCAAATTGCGATGCACAAAATTAAGAACGTCATTTTTACAACGGCAAAATAACTTCACGTGAAAATATTCGGAATATGCGTTTTATCCAGAGTTTTATTTCCGTATTTGTGTATTTTTGAATACAAATATTGTCGTTGAGCGAATTTATGAGCATACCGATTCCCATTATACGTGAGAGAAAGGGTACCGTCAGTATGCAAAATTGATGAAACACAACACGCACCTGTGGCGACGCTGCGTGTAGCGTTTGCATATTTTAAGCACAAAGCGTGTTTGTATGTACTTACTAGACATTTCCTGAGTAGCGCTGACATGCTGCTTACTTATTATAATTGAAGTTTTGTATAGAGATAACCCTTTTCACATGGAGCTGACCACTCGCTACGAGGACATCCACATACAAAAACCCTGCTATACCACCTAAACCTAAAATAAAAACAATATTTCGAGCTTAATATACCTAGCATTCATTTCGCAAAAGCTAAGTTATTTAAATTGTCTCTTCCACATCAAAATAAATTTTGTCTCCAACAAACAAGTACTAAGTAAAATTCCATTACACAAAAGCCTAATTCTCTGAACTTTGTCATTACTTCACAACTCGAGAGACGTGTAATTACGCAGACTCCAAAAGTTATAATTGCTCACTTAATGCCATTTAAAATGGTAGTACACCAACAGTACGTAACTGAATTCAGCGGGTCGTGCGATCACGCGGAACGTCGTCTGATCTCCGCGATTACCTTTCCTGGAGCGGAAAATAAAGTTCCCGAGAACTCCTTAATGGAATATCCTTTGAATAGGTCGCGTTGTAAATAACGTTAGGCCTCAGTGGAGGTGTCACAAGTTAGACAAGTCGGCGAGTGCGAGCGGAACACCCAAACTTGGAGACCCCTCTAAATCTAAACTTTCCCCGTTGACAGGAGACTTGACTTTTTGAGGTAGTTGCGAGTATGTGAGAGCTGTTTGCAGACACGTGTGTAGTTTTTGTTTAGGTTTCTTTGAAACAAAGTTGATGAAGAAGCTACCTACTGGATCTATGTGAAGTTTGGAGGGTGTTGGATCAAATCAAAAAGTGAAATAGATAGGATATAATATAAATTTATAATGTTATAGATTTAAATTACTAGATGGTTCAAAGTGAAATTCCCCTTTCATCTACGGAGACTAAGATTAGTCTTTCTAAAATTCATGAAATAGACACAATTACCTTACAAGATGAATCGACTTGTTAAGTCAAGAATTTCATGATATTAAAATATCCTTGCAAATTGGATTTTATTTCACTGCTCAAATGAAATTTTACTTTGCAGAAATTATAATTTTTGATGCTATTTTTCACATTCCCAGATAAGTTCGTTGTAGTTTTTCTTCATCAAGTCATTGAAAAAGAGAATTCATTTAATTTATTAATCGAGAAACCACGCAAACCAAGTCATAAAAAATATGTATAGTTCTATTACCTATATTATGTCATGTCAGCACGTGCCTCAATGGCGAAGATATAAATTACACAAGTATCAATATAATTCCTTGCCCGTTTCTAGCACATATTGACCCTCGACAATAAATTAAGATGCAATAAATCCGAAGGATATTAGTTACAAATAAGTCGGTAATTCCCGACTGGAGGAAAAAGAACAAAAGGGAAAATGTTCACGTTTTATTGATAATTCAGTTCGCATGAACAGACAGGATTATGATCGATAAGGGTGAATACAACATCTATTTTTGAAATCGCGAACAAGATAACCAACGTTAATAGACCTCTCAGCCGTTCCTTTAGAAAACGTTGCAGCATTAGAAATGAAAGTGGAACAGTTCTTGCAATTCTGGCCGCTTGTCATATGTATCACTGACATGCCCCGGGGAAATCTATATGAAAGCGAAACTAATGAATTAATCCTTTCGTTGCTTATATTCTGTATATCGTAGTATATAACTGGCATTGTGAATATTGCAATTAATTTTCATAAAGGTATGTAAACGATAGTAGTTACGTTAAACGAATTAAAACTAGACCACAAATCATCTTTGTAAATAAATAATACTGTAAGAATGTGATAAAAATTAACTTCTAAAGCATCGAATTCTGAAAAAATAAAGTCAAAACACCATTCCAACAAGTGAATGTAAAACTTCGCAAAATTATTGCTTCAAAAAGCGACACCACAGTGAAGCAGCCATTCCACATGTAAAATTCAAATTGCCACGTCATACATTATGCACTTGCTAATGACGTCACCGACGATGGCCAATCGCCGCTCGGTATCCGATCGTACGCTGTGAAACCGGAATAGAATTTTACACTTTGGAGCTAATGCTACAATGACCTGAGATATTTCAAACTACATAATTAATTTCGATCACAAATTTCGTTTTCTTTTTGTTTTATTGCCTAGTAGGTAAAGCACACGGACAAGCGGTCCACCTGATGATATGCGGAAACCGCGCCCAGGACACCTGTCACTTAAGGGACTAGCAACAGAAGTATGACTACAGAACCATTTTTTTTATGAGGAAACGAACAATGATAAGAAAGTGAAACATCTATCAAGCAAAATGTTTACCGGTCAAATAGCAAATCTGGAACATAAAATGGCAATAAATTTTCCTTTTTGTTTTTATATCGGAGCACGGCTGGGAAAGTCCGTCAACTTCTATTTATTCGGGACAAAGGTTCTGTTTGCAGTGGCTATTGACAGTATTGTAGCTAAGTCTACGATTAGAACCCTTTTCCAGACAAATTCATAAGAGGCGGGGATACGGGGGGGAGGGTAATGTTGCCCCTCCTCCCACGCAAAATCCTGTATCCGCTACAGAAAGATCAGACAACGGATACAAAAAACCGGCCAAGTGAGTGTCGGACTCGTGCATAAAGGGTTCCGTACCACCGTAGAATAAAAACGTCAAAAATATCAAGTTTATTGTATGGAGACCTAATATAAATTAATAATTAATACTAAAAATAAAATAAATTTAAAAAATAAAGTTTTTTAAATTTATTTTATTTTTAGTATTTGTTGTTGTAGCGGTAACACAAATACACATACTGTGAAAATTTCAACTCTCTACCTATTACGGTTTGTGAGATACAGCCCGCTGACAGACGGACAGACGGACGGACAGACATACAGACGTACAGACGGACAGACGGACAGCGTAGGCTTAGTAATAGGGTCCCGTTAGCACCCTTTGGGTACGGAACCGTAAAAACGACTAGAGTAAAAGTAGTTATATTTATGACTTATTTCACAAATGTCATGCTATCGTATCTTTATACAGAAAGTGACAAAATTTAGTCAGTCAAAAACCAATTAGGTAAGCCTATTGCAGTAGTATAATAAATGAGTTGACGAAACTTTGCGTGTAGTAACTTTCATGAAAACAATTTACCATTTCGGCAAGCGTTTCATTTTCCTTTCAGATGTTGATGACAGACAGAAATCAGGAAACGAAGAAAAATTAGGAAAACAACCTCGGCTCATAACTGTTTTCATAATTTTCCCAATTTGTTTTTCTCAATGTCAACATAATTTCAATTAATTCATTAATCGTTCTATTATGGCCTAGATCCTCTTCTCACTTAGGGGAGGCCCGTGCCCTGGAAAAAAAAAACATTATTATCATTAATTTAATAAATTATTAATGTACAACAAAACAGGCCGAAAGTAAATAACATTACAATTATGAAAGTCTTCAAAATATTTGCAGCAAAATGTGTCCCATTACAAAAGTTTGGAAAGGTTCCCCGAAGTATAATTTATTCAAAGCAATCATTTTCACAATTTTAACGAGAAAACAGTATAAAAATTGCCTTGCCAAATTCGTAAACAAAACTGAATAGATAGCAACAGCAATAAACATTAAATTAACTTATAACCAACTTTTTAACGTAGTCTTAAATCTAATAAAAATATACGACACATCTGTCGTGAATTTAGGATATCTAGGATATCTCTTAAGATAGGCATAGGTTGACTTTAGAATTTATGCCCAGATTTTTAGGAAGTTGAAATCGTCACTTTGGCATTACAAAGCTCTTTTGTTCTGAAAACGCTATGTAAACCCATTGTACCTAAATGGATTCAAATGTATATACATTTTAAATATATCTATACATTTTTCAAATAATTCACAGTGGGTTCACAAAGCGTTTTCAGAACAAATGAGCGTTCTAACGCCATTGAGAATTTGAGTGTTCCTAAATTTCATTATTATTATTATAACGTCACGACTTTTATCCCCATTCGGGGGTAGTCAGAAGCTTGAGTGGACATACACCACCACATTGTGGAGGTATTAAGCCAACTCAAAGCCCACGTTTCACCAGATAGTCAGAACCCAACGTGACAGGTGGTGAACCTTGTCGCCGTGTATACAGGAACTGACTATTACCTAAATTTCATACTGGAATAAACTAGTGTACATAGTAACTGGCGCTCTAGTTTCAGCAGATATCAAAGACATCTTTATCAGTCAAGATTAGACACAATAGAAATCGTGTCCCGAATAATTCGCCTGTCTCGGGATCAAAGGCCACGTATTGTATAGATCATCACTCCATTAGTGAGGCGACGATAGTAATGGTATTAGAAACGTATTGGATGCCGAGTCAAAGGGTGTGGATGTCAGAGATGAATGAAGGCTTTGATAGATTTCCTTGGAACTGATTATATTATAGCGTCGTGAGCTAGCTCAAATCTCTATTCCATTAGTGCTGTTGCCTATCTATTCGGAATATAGGTACATTCACGATAATGGGCCTCTAAAATTAAAAAAAAAATCCAGAAATGTAACCTCCAAGGTGGTAGAGTCAAGCTGTAGCCAATTGACTGCAGCTCGTAAACGGGCTGGCTCGACCGGGGTAGTACCACCCTCTCACAGAAGATCGGCGTAAAGTAGCTATTACAGCTGCGTTTCGTTCGATGAGTGAGAGAGCCGTAAGCCCACCCCCCCTCCCCCTCCCTCCATCCCAGTCCCCTTCAGGTCGGCAATGTGCGAGCAATGCCTTTGGTATTGTAAGCATCTATAGGCTACGGTAACTGCTTAACATCAGGCGGCCCGTAAGCTTTTTTGCCACCGCAGTCCTATAAAAAAAAAAAAACCTCACTCACAACTTCACTTACATGAAAAGTTCTTAAAGCAGGTATTAAGAGTCTACTGTTTATGTGGTCGATGTTTCGCAGTGATGAAGTAGCGACAGCGATTGCCAAAGTATTCTAGCGCAGATTCGCATCAACCTCTAAACGCAAGCTTTTCATCAATGTAAATACATTGCTGCCGATAAGTTCGTCCTTTAGAGAAGCTGTAAGCGTGCCAAATGGTTCGGATAAAGCTGAACTGACGAGAGGCCGTCGGCCTCACGATATCGGTTTGTCGCCGCTTAAGTGCGCGTGATTTGGACCAGGTAATGACGTCATTTGTATCGAATGTAAGGCGTAACGAGCACCTTACGGTTTATGCTAGTTTTACTATGTGCTTTGTGGTTTTTGCTGCCTTTAGTTGGAATCTGCGTCAAATGGCGGCGTCTTCATCAGGCGCATGCCTCGCGCTAGCACTCACCTTTGACGTCGGAACATATAGACACAATGTCATAATTGAGTGCTCGGGTGAGGCATGCGCGCCATATGGACACATCTAATAACTCTTCTGGAGGTACAATGAAACTAAGGTCGAAATGTTTTACAATTGATGGGGGCATCATTTTGAAACATAGGTACCTACTCATTTTGTTATTATACCTACCTAGCATCCTCAGACGAAAAAAATATGATAGACGGAGCGCGTAGAACTAGTGAATGACGTCAAAATAGTAATACCAAATAGCATCAATCTAGAGTTATTTTCCACTGAGCTAATACCTAAGCAAATATCAAATGAACATAAGAAATTCATAGCCGCACATTCATAGCCACAAATTTTGAATAATTGATTAGTTTATATGGAAAACCTACGTTTCCTTTGATCCACATGAAATATACAAACCCATTTAAGTCTCAAATGAATTCTAATAGTCTTTATGGGAATCGGTACCGTTTACGTGGAAAAAATTAACCCTCCGATGCTCGTTCGTTTCATAAAATTAAATCACAAACACGCAAGCGTTCCGCCTGTCGTACTTTGGTAATGATAAAGAAAAGTTTATTTCGAATGTTGGTCAAAAAGTTTTAAATTGTCAAATAAGATTCAACCTGTAGGAAGTTTGCTTTGTGTTACTATTTGTTATGGATAAGTGCCCCCATTCCTACATTTATGTTATCAAATATGTATGTAACAAGTCAGTTATCCTCGTACAATTATCATTTTACTGGTACCATATTAATTTAGAGAGACCCCGCCAAAACTATTCCATGTACAAAGGCCCAAACGGATTCCGGTGGCTAAAATTCATTACCGTTTATTGGAACAGGACTATCGAATCATTTTGGGTCAAGTTAATTAAAAATTAATTACATTTAGCGCTTTACATTAATGAAAATTCAGCCTTCAGTAATTAATAATATACTTACACACCAACTGTATGGTCCCAAACTAAGCAGCACTTGTACTATGGCTACCATACAATGGACAAATTACGAAAAGGCCGTTTCCAAAATTTGCCTGTGGCGGGAATCGAATCCGAAACCACCCAATTCAGTGAGCCCAGTGACCTACGCTCCGTTCAAACCATTGCTCCGAGCGATCGTCAAATCTTCGGATATTAAAAAAACGTTAAAATATAGGTCATATCTTTTGTTTCAAATAAGGTAACACAAATGTCATAATGTTCCTTTTTTATCCTATAGGTACTTAACGTGCTTAACTACGTAATATTTTATCCACGTAATACCTTTTAAAAGGTATGAATAAAATATGAAACACATTTCTTTATCGCAATACGATTTCTTCGGTTTCAAAGAAAGTTGGAATGACAGCCACGAAAAGGAAATTAAACAAAATAATAAAGCGTGTCATAAACGGGCATATTAATTAGGGCAAAGGACTTAATTAGCTAAGCTTTGTCATAGTAAATTTTGGTACTTACTAATATCCATATATTTTTTCGAGTTTCAATGTAAACTAAATATTGAGTAACATTACAGAAAGAAAATGTAAATTTGTGTGCTGCTGATAGATTGGATGAATTAAGCAAGATTCGGTAAGGCTAATCCGTGGTAGAAGTGACAAATTTATTTTCTTGACACTTAAAGGACTATCCACACTTATCAGAGCCGTGCCCGGGACGTGAACGAGTTCATATAAAATGTACACACCGACATTTTTGAGCCCTTGACGGAACAAGGTCCACTACCCGCGCACGGCCCTGTTAGGCTATTCTGTAACGTCATACTCACTTCGCACGCGTGAATTTTCTAGTGAAATGTCAAATTTCAATACAAAATTTGACATATCACTAGAAAATTCACGCGTGCGAAGTGAGTTTGTCGTTACAGAATTATAGCCAAGCAGATATGTGTAGATAGTCCTTAGATCTCGATCGGACAGTGCACTATTTTTAGTTCTATAAAGTAAAATAACTAGTCAAAATAGATTGAATATATGAACATTGGGTTGCTTTTACGAGCCACAATAAACACAGCGTATATCGAATCGCATACGCATTAACATAACAGTAGCAATAACATTATGAATTCAGAATCTCACGCATAACGGTTACATTTGTATGCGAGGTCATATTGCTGTACGCAAGCTGTGCAAGATGTATGGAAATTTATTTCAGGGGCCTGTAAAGTTTTATAACCGCGGGTTATGACCGGGTTTATTCGAGCGGATTTATTAGTGACCCACCTCGAGGTTTGTAATCTACAAACGTTAATTCGGCCATGACACAGTGTCACTTTACGACGCTACGGGACAGGGTTAACGTTTTGTGATACTGTCGTAGCGTACCCCGCAGGCGTCTTAGTGTTAACTGTCTTTGGGATGCTTGGGGTAAGGTAAGGAATGAAATTCGTGATGCCGTAGTAAATCTTGTGCCTGAGTTTGAAAGGTCCTTTATTAAGAATATTGTGAACCTTCTGCGACTAAGTACTCCATTAAAATATACACTTCCACTATACAGGGTGTCCCACAACGTTGCCACATGGAAGGAAAGTATCTTAAATACTGTAGATAGACAATTTTACTGAATGAAGACTACATTTTTATTTGAAAACAATACGAACTGCATTCAAAGATTTTCGAAAAGTCGCTTGCCACACTCAGGAATCGAACCGGCTAAAATCCAAAAAAATAACATCGTGTACTTTTATGGCATCAATCGATAGGATCAATGATAAGGACCAAATCTCTCTAACAAACATGGTAAAAGGAAAAATGAAAGGAAAACCTTGATATCTTAACTTATAAGAATTAAAATAAGTTAAAATTAAAAATAATTAACGATTTTATGGGTTTTCCTTACATCTTTTCCAAGTCATCGAGGGAAGAAGATTAAAAACAAGACGAAACTATAAGAACTCCAAGATTAAAACAAGTTCCAAGTAAAACAAAGAAAATAAAAAGAAAACAAATTGTACACATTCATGGAAGTTCAGCATACGTGCAAAGGAAATTCCTATTCCGATAGTTGGGAAACTAAACTATGCATGCGCTATGAAACAATGTTACTCCGACACTAGGGCTATGGCGTCGAAATTGTGCAATAGTTTCAAAGTCACACGACTATAGGCTCAGTTTACTTCTCGTATACATTCCATGCTCTCAAGACCGCTAGCGACTGCCATTTCCATGCCATCGATTTAATTTACTAATCGTACGTACAGACTACGATTTAACGAAAGTTAAAAGTGGTTGGCCGTGGCAATTTGCCGTTGTCATTGATGGTCAGTAGACTTCGAAATCTGTCTAAATTGTACAACTTTCATCATATTATGCGCAATTATTAGCGTTAAGGGATTCGTCACCCAGATAAGTACTCGTGGCACTATTTAGCGGCTACACGTTTAGGTTTAATTTAAGAAGAGGGTTCGAAATTTGGTTGATTTTCTATTCTACTTTTTCTTTAAGTAAGTATGTGGACTAGGAATCTTATATTTAGATTATGATTTTTGACTATATTATCTTGAGTATCCTTAAATCCAAATCACGATTTGTAGAAATTTTCTCGATAAAAAAAATTTATGAAATGAGCTCTAATTATTTACAATTTTCCTTGCTACCACGATGTTTTTACGATTTAGATCACGAAATTATTTCTAAAACATAGCAAATAATGATATCTAAACTACCCTTCAACCATATTTTAATTCATGAAGTAGTTTTTTTTTAATTCAAGAAAATGTGGTTTGGCGCTTACTGTTTACGCCGTTTTATATATAATATATTAATTTTATTTATTCATCGCTCACACCATTATGTAGCGCCATCTTTGGGATTCGTATGTAACCTTTTTGGTACAACTTCGTCTCACGAGATGGCATTGCGCTGCGATGTCTCGGCGACATCGCCCGACGTGCGCCATATTGCTCTGGCGCGCACAAGAGTCGCCTTCGCGCCTTCGCCGCAAAAACACGCGTTTTGTCGTGTGTCGCACCCGCATTGTTCCTAGAGTCTTCTAGCAGCATAAATCGCATCGCCTATACCTATCTTCACGCCTGGTTCTGACACGCTGTCAGAAGACCAACTTTTATCGCGTCTCATCAGCGTCGGATGATTGACGCGCCGCACGCGCCGTTGTTTTGTGGACTAGCAACCGTAAACCTCAGAGACTTTACACCAGCAGTGTTGTTCTGTGCCGTGAATAACCAGAAACCGCCTGCAGCAGCCGCCATAACCCAGGAGTTCGAGTTTGCCGATTTGGTGAGTACGTTTTCCCTGATTTGGTGCTCTCATTTTGGTGTGAAGCCTCTTATCTTTATATATATATCTACCCGCTAACCTGCCCTGGTCTCCAGGACAGGCGATCCACATTTTTACGTGGTTGTTATCATTCGCCCCACCATAAAAGTTTGGTCCAGTTCGAACCGGATTTGACCGGTGTTCCTTGATATAATCTATTCGCTCTCTGCTATCGTCGAAGTTATAATTTACCTTTATAGGCTATAATCTCGCTAATCCATATAAAAACGGCTATTCTTTAACCTTTTTATACGCATTTTACCTATTTTCTATATAAGTGGGTAGGTATCTACTTACCTCACTTCGCATCGCAAATTGTTTCTACAATTATTAGTTATCTAACTATTCGCTCATATTCGCCAATTGTATATGTCTATACGCATATTTCTATAATATATTTGCGTTATAACTGTGGTACTTACGTATTTTCTATAATTTACTAGGTAGGTACATACTATTGCGCAGGTACTCGATACTTATTATCGCATTTCTCTCGCTAAACTTACGTATTTCTACCTATTCTAGCATCTACTGTTTGCATTACAGTTATATTTGTTCAATAATACCGATCTATTTAGCTAGGTACATCATTTTTGCTCCAAATCTCATTTTGGCCATAAGTAAGTAGGTACGCGCACTACGCGCTTCGTCGCACGTACGCCACGTAAGTACATCGTCGCTTCGCTTCTCAAACGTTCGCTCGCTCGCTCGCATTCAAAATGGCGTCCGAAGCTGAACTTAAAATTATCATCGCTAAAAAAGAGGCAATATTCGCGCGTATGAACGCTTTATACACAACCGCTACAAAATTGTCGCCTTCCGACATTGATACGCGAAGTAAGCAGGAGTTTCTTGCCGCCTCGGCAAATATAAGTGGCTTATATAGCCAATTCAACGACCTCTGCGATAAACATAACATCTTATTGTTAGAAGAGGATCCCGATTACAAACTTAATTTTAATAATTGGGAAGCCTTTGAATCCTTGTATTCGTTTGTCCAACATACACGCTCAGGTTTACTGCCTCGTCACGATGTGTCCGCGGGTATTAAATCCACATATGACACATTTACTACTTGTCGCTTAGCCCCGCTAAACCTCATAGGTTTTTCTGGTGAGCCAGAAAGTTGGCCACTCTTTTATCAAAATTTTAAAACGAACGTCCATGACAATAAACAGCTCAACGACGCTCAACGCGTTCAGTACCTAGTAGGTAAACTAACTGGAAACGCCCTTAATGTCTTCGCGGGAATTATTCCCAACGAATCCAATTATCGCACGATTTGGAATTCTTTAATCGCTAAATACCAAGATAAACGTTCGCTAGGATCTATGTACCTAAATAACATTCTCGATGTAAAACCTTGTTCTGATACACCCGCACAATTAAATAATTTTATCGAACGCGTTCATTCATCTTGGTCCGCTTTAAAACAGTTAAATATTAACGATTTAAATGACTTTATTTTTACGCATATCGCTCTTAAAAAATTGGATTCTCAAATAGTAAAAAACTTTGAATTATCTGTTCGCGACAAAGAGGTCCCTTCAAGTACCGATCTAGTAGACTATATCCGTCATCACATCAAAGTTCTCGAACGTACCACTGTCGCTCGACAGAACGTTTCAAAAACGCAAGGGTCTAATTCTGTTGGCCGCTCTGCGACATCGAAAGATTCGCATACATTCGCTATTACTGAAAATAACGATAATAAACCCGCTTGTATTTGTTGTAATACTTCGCAACACGTTCATTTATATGAATGTGGTGCATTTAAAAAATTGCCTGTAAAGGATCGCTTTAATTTAATAAAAGACAATAAACTATGCATAAATTGTTTTAGTCCGCAACATAATACTTTTAATTGTCGCTCGCATAATGTTTGTAAACAGTGTCATAAAAAACACCATTCGCTATTGCATTTTGATAATCGTCCGAACGATTCGCATTCTAACGACAGCCAACAGAATTGGCGCCCTCCGTCGGATCGGCCGACCGCTACCTCTGCGCGCGCAGCTAACGCCACTAGCGCCGCCATGACCGCCGATCGCGCACGACCCGACGAGCGCTCGTCTGTGTGCATGCACACGCATACCGAGCCATCGCTTGCGCCGCCTGCGACTTCTTCGCGCGCTGCCGAGGAATGTACGAGTTCTATAACTTTGCATTCTTGTAATCAACTCGCACGTAATAAATTCAATAAAACAATTGTTTTGCCTACCGCTCAAGTATATGTTCCTAATAATGGAAAACGCTTTACTATACGCTGTTTAATTGATTGCGCTTCGCAAAATAATATAATAACGCTCGCATGTTGCAATAAATTAAAATTAAATATTAAACCGCTTGTTAATTCGTCCTTGAAAACTGTAGGATCAATCTCCGCGCCTATTAAAGGTTACGTTTCGCTTACGATTCAATCGCGCGTTTCTGACGCTCAATATAATTTGATGTTGCTAGTGGTTGACCATATCACTGATCAGCTACCTACTCGCACTATACCTGCATCCATTATGGATCATTTTAATAATTTACCGCTCGCTGATGATTGTTGGAACGCGCCCGGGAATATTGACGCGATTCTCGGTGCTCAGATGTTCGCTTTCATTATACGCGGAGGTAAAGTGATACCGCCGCTCGCGCAGTCAGCTGATTATTCGGATACCGCTCGCTCCGCACCGCACGCTCTCGAGACTACTCTTGGCTATATTATCATGGGGGAGATACCCGCTTTGAACTCTGATGGTGTAGTCTGGTCCTTCGGTCCTTTAATTAACAATTTAGATTATGATTTAACTAAGTTCTGGGAGCTTGAAGAGGTGCCTTCTATAAATGTTTTAAGTCCCGAAAATCAGGACTGTGAGAAACTTTTCGCAGCTACCGTAACAAGAACGTCTTGTGGTCGCTATAGTGTGTCGCTGCCCTTTAAGGGCGATCCTAATTCTTTAGGCCATTCCTTCATTATCGCTCAGCGCCGCTTCTCAGCGCTCGAACGTAAATTTAACGCTCTTCCCGCTTTACGTCAAGCTTATAATGACGTCATCGCTGATTATATGGATAAAGGTTATTTGTCGGAAATACCTTATTCTCCTACCGCTTTAACTGAAGGTTATTTCATTCCGCATCACGCTGTTGTGCGTCCTGATAAGGCGACAACAAAAACTCGCATCGTTTTGGACGCTAGCGCCAAAACTGATACCGGCACGTCGCTTAACGATTTGTTGCACACTGGTCCGAATCTACAGGCCGATTTATTTTCACTTCTTTTAAATTTTCGCTATTTTAAAATTGCTATCACCGCTGATATACAGCAAATGTATCTTCGAATTTTTCTTACCGAAACTGACCGCAAGTATCAAAAAATATTATATCGATTTAATGATATCGAACCGCTTCGTATTCTTCAATTTAATTCCGTCGCATTCGGTCTTCGGTCAAGTCCATTTTTGGCTATGCGTACAATCCGTCAGTTAGCTGAGGATGAACGCGCTCGCTTCCCTCTCGCTGCAGAGGTCGCCACTCGAGAACTGTATATGGATGATCTTACGACATCTGTACATTCTGTCGAGGATGGCATTCGCTTGGCAGACGAGTTACTTGCTTTATTTAAGTCTGGCGGATTTAATCTTGTCAAATGGGCAAGCAACTCGCCTGAACTTCTCGCTCATTTGCCCGAGTCTCATCGCGCTTCTATTGAATTTACTGACGATAGTGACACGCTGAAGGTATTAGGCTTAAAGTGGCTACCTACCACAGATATGTTTTCGTTTTCTACATCCGCATCATCCGCAGGTAACACTAAACGCGCTATACTTTCGACCATCGCTCGCTTATTTGACGTATTGGGATTTGTCGCTCCTGTCATACTTTATGCAAAGCTCTTATTACAAGAACTTTGGCTCGCTAAAATTGGTTGGGATGAGGAGCCCCCAGAGTCCATCACTAATCGCTTCAGTCAATTCAAAGAAGAATTATCTCTTTTGTCTACATTACAAATACCTCGTCACTTAGGTATCGCTGCAGGCTGCGTTGTACACCTGCTCGCCTTTGGAGACGCTAGCATGAAAGCTTATGGCTGCGTTATTTATTTACATGTAACACATCCTAATCGTGACATATCCATTCATTTGGTATGTTCAAAGTCTAAAGTAGCTCCATTAAAAACTATTTCGCTAGCAAGGCTCGAATTATGTGCCGCGCTTCTTCTCGCTAAACTTGTCAACCAAGTTCATAACGTCTTTCATGCTCGCTATCCCATTGAAGATATATTCGCATTTTCGGATTCCACCATCGCTCTGTCGTGGATTCATTCGTCGCCGCACCGGTGGCAAACATTCGTTGCTAACCGCGTCTGTAAAATTCAGGAACTTCTGTCTCCTGACCGCTTCTTTCACATCGATGGGGCATTGAACCCTAGTGACATTGTGTCACGTGGTATACTACCCTCGCAATTAATAAATCACCCGCTATGGTGGCAAGGTCCACCCTGGATCCGTCGTCCGATCGCTGAATGGCCGATCGCGCCGTTTGAGCCGTCTCGCGTTGACGGTGCTATACCTGAAACAAAAAATACGGTTACACTTACCACTATATCCGATCTGGATACCTCGACGTCGCCTCTTCTTGAGCTCGCTGTCCGGGTCTCCTCCTGGAAAAAATTGTTACGCATTGTCGTTTACATTTTACGTTTCACTCGGAAATTACCTCGCTCGCCCTCGGTTCAAGTTTCGGAACTTGAAGCCGCAGAGATCGCGATTCTTCGCGCTTTACAGTTAAAATACTTTAATAACGAAATTAAAAATATAAATAAAGGAAACTTACCTTCACCCGCGTTACGTAAACTCGATCCTTTTGTGGACGACCACGGATTAATTCGCGTTGGTGGTCGATTGAAGAACGCTAATATACCTTTCGAAAATCGACACCCAGTTTTACTTCCCCGCCGCGATCATATAATTGATCTTATAATTGACGATTGTCATCGCTCCAACTGCCACACAGGCTCGCATTTGCTTATGTCGCTATTACGCCAACGTTATTGGATAATTTCTGCCAGAAATATTATTAGGACTCGCATCCGTCAATGTAACTTCTGTTTTCGTACAGCTCCTTCGCATCCTACTCCTATGATGGCAGACTTGCCTCCCGCTCGTGTACAGGAAGCCAAAGCATTCACTCACACGGGTGTCGACTACGCTGGTCCCATCCGTATTACTCTCGCTCGACGCAGAGGCCAACACGCACTCAAGGCGTACATCTGTCTATTCGTGTGCCTAGTAACAAAGGCGGTGCATATAGAGCTTGTCTCTGATCTCTCTTCTGATGCCTTTCTAGCTGCGTTCAAACGCTTTATCTCGCGTCGCGGACCAGTCGCTTGTATGTATTCCGATAATGGAACAAATTTTGTTGGTGCTAAACGGCAGTTGGACGAACTCTACACTTTCCTGTCTTCTAAAGACACCTCTGACGCTTTGCAATCTGAATTAGCTAAATCTAAAATTGAATGGAAATATATTCCTGCTCGCGCGCCCCACTGGGGTGGACTTTGGGAAAGTAACATTAAAAGTGTAAAAACGCATTTATATCGTTGCATTGGTCAACAATTGCTGTGCTATGAAGAATTAATTACTGTTTTAACTCAAATTGAATGTCTTTTAAACTCGCGTCCGCTGTGTTTGCTGTCTGATCAGCCACACGCTATATTAACACCCGCTCATTTCTTAAATACGACACCTTTACAATCTTTGCCTGCTCGTGATATCGATCAATCTTTAAGCCTCTCTAATAGGAAAAATCTTTTGGATAGTTTGGTTCAAAGTTATTGGAAAAGGTGGCACGTAGACTACTTGCATACTCTTCAATTGAGACAAAAATGGAATACTCCTGATGTACCCATTCAACTAGGAACACTTGTACTCATTCACCAAGATGATACACCGCCGCTACGCTGGCCGACAGGCATTATTGAACAAGTATTCCCTGGTAAAGATGGTATCACTCGAGTCGCTTTAGTTCGTACTACTACTGGAACTTTTAAGCGTCCAGTCGTAAAGTTATGTCCTTTACCTTCGCAATGATTTGTACTTTTAATTTAAATCGCATTCGTTTATAGCACAGTTATTCCGTACTTTATATTATTTACCTACTCCATAATTATATCCGCTCATATAGACTTATATTCTAACAGTTACGCATCTTTGTCTTTCTTTCACTTTTTGAAACTCCTACGGACTTCCAAGCCGGGGAGCATGTTTACGCCGTTTTATATATAATATATTAATTTTATTTATTCATCGCTCACACCATTATGTAGCGCCATCTTTGGGATTCGTATGTAACCTTTTTGGTACAACTTCGTCTCACGAGATGGCATTGCGCTGCGATGTCTCGGCGACATCGCCCGACGTGCGCCATATTGCTCTGGCGCGCACAAGAGTCGCCTTCGCGCCTTCGCCGCAAAAACACGCGTTTTGTCGTGTGTCGCACCCGCATTGTTCCTAGAGTCTTCTAGCAGCATAAATCGCATCGCCTATACCTATCTTCACGCCTGGTTCTGACACGCTGTCAGAAGACCAACTTTTATCGCGTCTCATCAGCGTCGGATGATTGACGCGCCGCACGCGCCGTTGTTTTGTGGACTAGCAACCGTAAACCTCAGAGACTTTACACCAGCAGTGTTGTTCTGTGCCGTGAATAACCAGAAACCGCCTGCAGCAGCCGCCATAACCCAGGAGTTCGAGTTTGCCGATTTGGTGAGTACGTTTTCCCTGATTTGGTGCTCTCATTTTGGTGTGAAGCCTCTTATCTTTATATATATATCTACCCGCTAACCTGCCCTGGTCTCCAGGACAGGCGATCCACATTTTTACGTGGTTGTTATCATTCGCCCCACCACTTACGTTGTTTATTTCCGAGCGCGCGCACAATATCGCCATCTCACATTTTAAGTACTTGAACTAACCATGTCTCTCTCTAGCTTTGTATTGTCAGTGTCCGCTGGGACTTGTTCGACGTCAGACCTGTGAAGGATTTTTCTAAAAATATTACGAAAAAATATTACGGTCGTGCCACATTACAGGTACAGTACAGTATTTACAGTCCGCCGACGCCTATGATAAATAAATAAATATCCTTGGAAATTCTTTTACACATGACTACCTGATCCCAAACTAAGCAGAGCTTGTACTATGGAAACCAGATAACTGATATTACTACATATACTACTTTTTGTTTGTAAATACAAACTAAATATACACTTAATTACACCTAGACTCGGGACATGCGGACATGTTCATGCACACAAATGCATGTCCTGGGCAGGAATCGAACCTACGACCTGCACTGCAGCGTGATTTTCGTTTGCTTTTCCTTGTCTTGTGTAATTTCTTTTCATCTCTTGTCATTTTGTGTCATCTCTTGTCATTTTGTGTCATCTCTTGTCATTTCATAGTTATTCGTGTCATTTCTGTAAAAACTCCCTATTTCGCTTACTGTTATATACTTGCAGCATGGTCTTGGGCCGACAGTGGGAATACATTGCTTGTCAAAACAATGGAGTCGCTTTATTGCGTTTGTTGTAGGTATGGATGGGCAAGTAATAAATATATCATACATCAATGAATTATCGTAAAAAATAACATTACAGATATGGATAGGAAAATGTTTGTCCGTCCTATTCAATCTATTATATTATAAACGAAAGTAACTCTGTCTGTTACCTTTTCACGGCTAAACCGCTGAACCAATGTTGATGAATTTTGGTATGGAGATAGACTGGGTCTTGGCGGAGAACATAGGCTACTTTTTAAACCGACTTCAAGAAAGGAGGAGGTTTCTCAATTCGACCGTATATATATATATATATTTTTTTTTTTTATGTGTGTTCGCGGATAACTTCGTCGTTTATGAACCGATTTTGATGAATCTTTTTTTGTTGGAAAGGAGATATTCCAGCGGTGGTACCATGATAAGGAAACCAGGATCTGATGATGGCATCCCAGAGAAATCGAGGGGAACCTTCGAAAATCGTAGGGGCGACTAGTGCGTTTGTAATTTTAAACTATTTTAAAGCACTACTATTTTATGAAGGTCTGGAGTCGATCTGATGATGGAGCCGAAAGACAGTCGAGGGAACTCCTCAACGATTTACAGCAATTACCTGGTGTTTGGGCTTGATTAATTTGTATTGATGAGAACTTTACACCTGGATGGGTTGTGACTGTCATTAGGGGTCTGATGATGAAGACGTAGGACAGTCAAGGGAACTCCTCGACGTTTTACAGTAGCTACCTTGTGTTTGGGCTTGATTAATTTGTATTGGTGAGGACTTTACACCTAGATGGGTTGTGACTGTCATTAGGGGTCTGATGATGAAGACGTAGGACAGTCAAGGGAACTCCTCAACGTTTTACAGTAGCTACCTTGTGTTTGGGCTTGATTAATTTGTATTGGTGAGAACTTTACACCTAGATGGGTTGTGACTGTCATTAGGGGTCTGATGATGAAGACGTAGGACAGTCAAGGGAACTCCTCAACGATGGCCAATCTATCTTGCAATACTGCATCAGTGTTTGGGGTTGCGCTGGTAAATCGCACTTTATAGAAATTGAAAGGGCACAGAGAGCCCTTATTAAAGTAACGTTAAAAAAACCATTTAGATATCCAACTGATCTTCTCTATCGGGAATTCAAAGTTCTACGTGTTAGGCAGCTTTTTATACTGTCTGCCA
The DNA here is from genome assembly GCA_947859195.1 of Drymonia ruficornis. Taxonomy (NCBI): domain Eukaryota; kingdom Metazoa; phylum Arthropoda; class Insecta; order Lepidoptera; family Notodontidae; genus Drymonia; species Drymonia ruficornis. Next base: position 4,950,882 of record OX401913.1, on the reverse strand, counting down.
CTATTAAAACACATAAGTCCTTAGAAAGCAGATCAGACTACCCGGCCATTGCTGCACGACGTGTCTTTAGGATCCCTTTGCCAATCACTAACTCGCTTTTAGCCAGACGCTGCCCTGCCTACTCACACCTAAATACCTACAACAAGGTTTATAAAATAAGCAACATTAAATCCTGCTCCGTCTTTGCCTGTAAGTCTGCTATTAAAAAAATACTCCTTACTATTGGTTACGAAGACACAGAGGACCTTATATAAATTCACAAGTTTTACGATCACACCACCCACACACTACTCTCATTTACACACAGACACGCTATACATACTCGCACACCTCACACTCCATCCACCATCCTCTCATTACACTTTTTTCATTGTTTTATTGTTGTTTTGTTGTTTTATTGTTCTATTTATGTTCTAGTCTAATTTCGAGCCCCAAGATACAGACCTTCGGTCTAGTTTGGGGCTCACTGGCAATCTGTTTTATTTTTATTTCTGTTCACAATAAATACCTTAAATACCTTAAATTTACAGCAATTACCTGGTGTTTGGGCTTAATTAATTTCTATTGATGGGAACTTTGCATCCATATCGTTTATAAGTGCCATTACAGGTCTGATGATGGAGACCATACACAGACGAGGGAATTCTTCAACGATTTACAGCAGTTACCTTTTGTTGGGCTTACTTCATACGGTTCAATATGCCAAAATGTTCATTGGTATGGCGCCACTAAAAATCGTGAAATAAAATTATTTTTATAAAAAAAAAAACCGACTTCAAAAATATTTTTTTAGGGTTCCAAAGGGTGCTAACGGGACCCTATTAGATACTAGGCCTACGCTGTCCGTCTGTCTGTCTGTCCGTCTGTCAGCGCGGGCTGTATCTCACGAACCGTAACAGGTAGAGAGTTGAAATTTTCACTGAATGTGTATTTCTGTTGCCGGTGCAGAACAAATACTAAAAATATAATAACATTTAAAAACAAATATCAAGTCTCAAACTTGATATTTTTGATGTGTTTATTCTACGGTGGTACGGAACCCTTTATGTGCGAGTCCGACGCCTTCAGATCTTATGTATGTTTTCTTGAAATAAATATAGTGTATTTTAAGTAATTAACTGGCCAACCCTCAGGTCCTACCTACCATGTTAGGATCTTTTTCGTTCTAGCGGGTGTAAACCGTGATTTAACGAGTTAATGTGATAATTTTTGTATTTAAATTATTCAATTCAATGTATTTGTTTCAGACATAGTCCAATATTGATTATTAAAATTATTATAATTCACAATTAATATAAAACAATAAATAAAAGTAAAATTAAATTTTAAAAAAAAAAAATATTTTTTATTTTTCATGTTTTATCATTAAAATACAATATAATATAACATAAATTAAAATAAAATACAATAAAATAACAACCTACCCCTAATTAAACAAATACCGTCCGCGTGGGATACTGGCTGCATGTCCTCCCTGTATTCAAGCTGTTCCTGTTGTCAAGCGAATTTTTTGAGCAAGGAAAGAGCCAGCCCTCTTGTCACCCGTGGCGGTAACCAGTCTAAGGGTGATTTTGATAGATAAAAAAATAAAGATAAACAAAAAATAAATGCATGGTTAAATCAATAAAATTAATAAAAACTGAAAATTAAATTAAAAAATAAATTAAATATGGTAAAAAAAAATATTATGACACCGCTGATGACTTCATGATCGGCATCGAAGTTAAGTACCAAAGTATTCCTTTGCCTACGAAACATGAAAAAGATACTCATATCCGGCAGTCAGTCACTGACACAGAGTATGTACATTTTTACCCGACTACGGTGGGCGGAGGGTTATGATTTTGACCGATATGTATGTATGTTCATCTGCTCCCGTATAACGTCCAAACTATTTTTATCATAATCATTTGACTAATGAGGTATCGTTGGACGCGTCTGGATCGTCCGCTGGTTATAGGCTATTATACGATCGAAATATTGTTATACGTATCTATCAGCATATTGTAGGTATCGTTTGTCTTCTTTTGACTTACTTTGTCTTCAGCAATAAAAACAACATAGAAATTAAATTATTTTTTTCAAATACACTCGACATAAAAATCCCATATAAAACGAAAAAAATATATTTGAATATTTTCATCCATTTCACCTATTTTAAAAGGTGCACTGGGACATATTATTTTAATTGTACGAATTAAACAATATTGTTCCTTCAAAAAATAACTATACTGTAGTCTACTCCATAGCTGTTCTGTCCTAGCTAAGCGAGAGGGATATATCCTTCGGCAGCTCACGCGACGCTAGCCACACCCCGAAACTAAAATTCATTTTTTTCTTGTATCGTCTTAAATGAGTGTAATAAGTAATCATTTAAGTATTTGTCCAACATAAGTAAGAATTGTGTTGTGTTACAGGTTGAATTACATGTATTTTGCCTTTTGGCGTATTATTTTGGTAATTAATTAATATTTTATTATACCTAGTTCAAAACGTTAATCTTTTTATTTTATACTTACCTCAAATTCTAATCAAATTAATTTAGGTAAACAGACTGTCACCTTATATGCAAATGTAATTGGTTATTGGTATGCAAACAACAAATGTGGGTATATGTTATTGGACATATGGGATACCTATAATGTTATTGGACATTGTCCGTACATAGAATTAATTATACCTGCACATACCATTTACTGTGTTGTATTGTATTGTATCTTTAGTATATAGGTACCAATATTGTATTGAAGACTAGTGCAAGTCATATCACATCATATAAGAAGAGGTTAACTATTTAAACCAAAGTCAGACTCAATGTTCTATCAAGATAGATCATCGATCATCGACGCGAGACGGCGGCAGATCCATTTTGCCATCGCTCGACCATCGATCGATGCTCAATCGGTCGGATCGATTTGGTTGAGTAAATTCTGTCGATCGACGACTCATTTCATTCTATCGACCAATCTTCGAGCAATTGTTGTGGTATCACCCTAACGTGACTTTCTAAACTTCTATCGAAGAAAATACAAAGTCTCCAAAGTAGGTTTCCATTACAAAACACATAATACACCGATAATTTAATGCAAAAACGACTCTGTAACCAATGAAGTACAACAAAACACATTAATAACGGAGCATTGATCGCTTACTTTGCCAAAGTTCCTTATCTCGAACCGAATCTATACGAACAACATCAAAACAAAATAAATTGCGCTATGGCCGCAGTTTTGGGAAATATTTTGTACTTATTTCCGTTTTACGCGTATTTTGCGGTGCCTGATGGAGTGTGCGCGGAGATACATCCAGTTTATCGATGCCATTATTCTTGTTTCCTGGAGTTTTTTCTGTCAAAATGTGGATATTTACTTGGATTACATTTGAATTTGTTTTTTTAACTTCATGTAATACTCACAAATCTTTAATTCGATCTTAAAGGTAGGTAATTAGGTGTGTTACGTTTCAAACAATAAAGGAGTTGTTTGATGCTTTGCTAATATTATTAATTACCCTATAACGCAATACTTAGATGGAGTGATCTAATTAATGTAATCATATTAGTAAGGTACGCGTTTAGAAACTTGAATTAACGTTGAAATTCAATTATTTAGTACTCAGAGATCATCTCTTCATTAGTAAACGTTAATAGAGTTTAGTTTTCCATGAAAATCTCGTTGGTGGTGCGTAATTGCAACTATCTGTTAAAAGCCTTAGTACCTAAATATACTATACCTTCTACTGATACTGAATTTCAGCATTAATTTCATTTATTTTATGTACAATTAAAATCTTTATTTACACACATTCAGTATCCAAAAATGGAGTAAGAAAATATTTTATGTACTAATTCTATTTTGCCAACTAAGTGGTAATTCACATTATGAAGAATGATAACACGTTTTCCATGCATTTTCGGGGCACTCGTATACCGTTATACTTGTGCAGAATACGACCATTTTCTGACAAAAATTTATGGTTAACCTTGTAGCCTTAGCTTTTTAATGTAAATGCAGCGTAAGGAAACACCTTCAACCACCAATAGCCAATGTAAACATATCTTTGGCACAGGTACGCGTATTGTAGCCACATTTAGGCCAATTTTCTAAGAAAATACGTAATCAATTCGTACTAATCTGAACTTCAACAGTTCCTAGAACCAAGTTTTTCCACCAACAAACTAATCAACTACCTAATCTAATATCGCGAATTCGTATTGGTTCTACCCTGAAAAAGTTCTACTAAAGTTTCCACTAATTAAATACAACTTGCTTTTTGCGAATCATTGCAAAATAGGTACGCATAGGTATTACGGCCTCCGCAGACTAGCTACTTTTAGCATCGGCGACCGGCGATTTTGTGACGTATAGATGCTGCGTCGCGTTTCTTCGAGCGCGAACGAGCGAGACGCAGCATCAAAATTGCCGATCGCCGATGCTAAAAGTAGTCTAGTCTGCGGAAGCCCTTAGGTAGGAACCTACTGCATTGTCAATAGCGGCCACACATTACCTACAGGACCACTGGACATTATATTCGTAGATTAAGGATATTATATTCGTGAATTCTTAATTGTAAATCGTAAATTCTTGGTGGTCGGCGTGATGTTGGCCAAAAGACTGCTAACAGATGGCCGACAACATTTTCTTTTCATAGGACTGAGGTGGCATACAACCGTACGGCCCGCATGATGTTAAGCAGTTACCTAGCCTATATATGCTTGCAATACCAAAGGCATCGCTCGCACGTTGCCGCCCTGAAGGGGGGTGGAACGGAGGAACATGACGACTATCAATGTTTAATTATGTATAATGAAGAATTTACGAAGCTAATATTAGAGACCAGTGGTTTTCCAGTGGTTAAACGCTACCAGACTCGGCGCCAGGTTTCAGGAATTGGGGAAAGACCTAATCGGGGTCTCAGTATCAAACAACTTTGGGTCTTTCAGGGGAACCGTATTATTATATAATAATAATAATTTAGCCCTTTTAACGTCCCACTGATGGGCACGGGCCTCCCCTCAATACGAGGGGGATTTAGGCCATAATCCACCACGCTGGCCCAGTGCGGGTTGGTGGATTTCACATGTCTAAAGACATGCAGGTTTCCTCACGATGTTTTCCTTCACCGCAAGCAAGTGATAATCATATTAAAGTTATGATTCACACATAGATTTCGAAAAATCCAGAGGTGTGAGCCAGGGTTTGAACCCAAGACCTTAAGCCCGCAAGACGCGTGCTTAACCAATTATCATTATTATTATAATAATTAGGAAAATAATATGTTTGCGGTTATCTTATTTCAATTTATTATTATTGAATGTTGTTGCTTTCTATAAGATGATAGCAAACTTTGTTGGCGAACAAAATCAATACAAAATACCTCACATTACCATTTCACTTGCGTCGTCTGATGTAGATAAAGTTTAAGTACCTGACATCAAATAAGATAAAGACATTTCCCCGTGGACGGCAGGTGGTCCCAACTCGGGAGGGTCAAAGCTTTTTCCGAATCCAACTTTTTCTTTCGGACCCTTGATGAAGTTTGGCAATGCCCTTTGTAACCGACGAAACGCTCAGGGTCTTTTTGTTGGGGGAATAGATCCGATTCTAAGTAATTACATGGGTTACTTACCTGATTGAAATGGGATTGAGAGTAAAAGTAATATTTTCATTTTATTTGTTTACCTATGATATTGTTTCCTGATATTTTATATATTTTTTTGTATCACTGTTACATAAAACAGAGAAATAATATCTGTATTCGATCCATAGATTTATAAAGCTATGTGCGCACGCTTCTTTAACAAGATACCTCAGTACTAACAAAAATCAATGGAATTAAAAATAAGTCTATGCAAATCTCATTCCAAAAAATGCAGCAAATTATGATCGTCATGGCAAGTAAGTTTCATGCGTTGGTTGCTGTACGCTGATGTACGCCGACTTAGGTGTAGTATTAGTTCAAAAAGAAAATATATTAATCTATACTTATTTACGAGTAGTACTCCTAAATCAGTCGGAAGCAGGTGCTATTTATTGCCCTTTCATGGAAAACATTTCCAACTTGATTCTCTATCAGTTTGACTAAATTATTAATTTAGGCAATTTCAGTTTACCGGTCTGAAATGGAATTTGTCTGTCGCAAACAATATTAATTTTAAGTTTACTTTGTTCAAGCAACAAATTAGATTTGACTAAAACCAATTTTGATTTATCGGTAGATACCAAATTCAATTCAGGAAAATTAAAACTTCCGATATAATAATATAGACATTAAGTTTTCCTATGCTCACAACCTAACATCATATTTTGTGTTGATAGTTCACGTCAAGTGTAACACAGTACGCCGTAGTCGACCTGTCCTATACGCTCGTACCGCATATAACAGAATTACCGTCTTGGTTTTGTTTCGACGCACTCGTTACGGTATACTTTTAATACGCCGCTGACTACGTCGACTACGAACGCGCCGACTCTGTTGGTACGTGGCTTTTTACTTGATGGATAGTTCGTGATAGAGGCGCTATCATCATAGAGAGCTTTCTGATAGTTTTGATGATGATGAGACGAGGCCAGTGTGTGATGACTGATGAATGTGCGTACCGATATGTCAATTATTACCTATATGCGGTGCTTATATGCAGATTTAAGGCAATATTATTACTATTTCAAATCTAAACAGAGGTTTATTTATTTACGCAGTATACTTAGTTTACTCATATATGTTCACTGTTTCAAATGCCAAACATAAACACAGGTTCTTAATAATGCAACCTGTTATCAACGAGTTTCATACTGAAATATCAGGTGTAAATGAACAAGTCTGAAATATGAAATTTTAACGCAAACATTTTAATGAATACTGCAGGATTACGTAGCATTACGGTCACGCTTAATGAAATGAGGATAATCTTGTTATGACGGCCGCGGTGTTATTGAATATGGGCAAACAAGCCTCTCGATATAATTAAAACTGCGTATACTGTGATGGGATTTAATCCTGAATGCATGAGCCTTTGTTTCTGGTGGTAGAGCCAAGCTGTAGCCAATTGACTGCAGCTCATATATGGGCTGGCTCGAACGAGGTAGCACCACCGTCACGGAAGATTGGCGTAAAGTAGCTATTACAGCTGCGTTTCGTGCGATGATTGAGATACTCGGAGGCCCAAACTCCTCCTTTCCATCCTTCTGTACCATTTGGGGTCACTTTAGGTCGGCAACATGCGAGCGAAGCCTTTGTTATTGCAATCATCTATAGGATAAGGATTCAAATACAAAATAGATATTATGTGTCATACTATACAGGGTGTCCCAAAACTTTGCCACATGGAGGGGAAGTATCTTAAATATTGTAGATAGAGAATTTTACTGAATGAATACTTCATTTTTATTTTAAAAACAATTCGAACTGCATTCAAAGATTTTTGAAAACTTGCTTGCCACACTCGGGAATCGAACCGGCTAAAATCCGAAAAAATAACATTCTGTACTTTTATGGCATCGTATAACGTGTTTATTTATTTATTAAACAGCTTTTTAAAATAATTATACAATGGTATAGGTAACATGAAGCCAATTAGAGGTTTCCACGGATAGTTATGGACCGGCAATTTATGACGGTCAATTTTTTAATGAAGTAATTCTTTTAGATACCTATACTGCCTATACCAAGATACTTTTGATGATAACTGTACAATATACCTCATACGTACTGAATAGAAACCCGCATGGAAGCATCATGAAGTCAAACGGAACATTTCACTCCGGAACCATGTTTCTCCAATTTGGCAGCTATTGGTGAGCTGGCGTGAGGCAAGTGCCGGTCACGCATAGAAGTTAGCTGCAACTGAGAAAACTTCTCTTCGCGTGCAGTACTCGGCAGACAAGTTCGCAACTGGTAACTCTATGTATGCTCGGGTAAGCAGCACGTCCAAAGATCACGTTTTATTTTGGCTAATTGTGATGACAACGATTTATAAAAGTTTCGCGCGTGCGCTTTAACTAGATACCGCCCTACTAAGAAAAATCATTTCCAGAAATGAGGTAACTTGTTTTCGATGCGGCCTGTCAGGTTCATAAAATGGTTGCTGTCAGATGTACTGAAGCACTCAAAAATTTGCGTGGTATCACTTGCCGCATTTTATTAGTGCGCATGCTCCATCTAGTTGGAGCCCCCTGGCGGAAATTAAAATTAATCTATGTGTGATGATTAGATTACACGGCATTCTGCCAAACTGCAGCGTTCGTATGTGCTATGCTTGTTTATATTTTTTTTATTTTTTGTCTAAAGATGACTAGCTCTGTGAGGTTATTACATAACGAAGGCCGCAAACTAGCGTACGCCTTGTAACGTATGGATGCTTGCAATAACAAAGCATTATCGCCATTTACGTGTTTGACCAATTGTGTTTTTGACCTTTTGCCTATTTGACGTTTCCAGAGCTCAACATTTTGCGTATTTGACATTCTGCGTTTTTTATTTCATTTTGCGAAAGCTTACAGTTCCTTGAAATTTCGCGTATTGAATTGCGCATTTGATGTACTGCGTATGATCCTTGCCGACGCGACGGAAAACGCAAAACACGCAGAACGTCAATTACGCAAAATGTCAATGAACTGATAAGATAAGTAAAGAAAAGATTTCGCAGACTGCAAAAACCTACGATCAATATCAACTACGTCAAAGGTCTCAATACATCAAATGCGCAAAATGTGGCTTCCTTAAATTTCCTTTAAATTAGTAAAATGATTTATAAATTGCTGCAATCATATAAATAACACCCATTTATCCCTATCCGTATAATCAGATGGCGCAGTCCATGAAAAATTCAAGCTAATTCCACCGGCAACGGCCACCGGGAATGATGCGAGGAATAATTAACAAAATCGAAGTCGATGCAATTTTTATATCCCTTCCTGGGTACAGCACCGTTTAATACGAATTGAATAAATGAAATTGGAAGTTAATTGGAAAAATTATGGGGCATCAATTTATTAGCCGGCTATTTGGTTCTATTCTAAGATTCTATTTATTATGAGAATAATAGGTATCGTAGGAATATTTTTCTTGCATCCAAAACTTTAACAATCTAATTGGTGCGTCCAGATGCCTTGAATGCCTCGCCCGAGCACTCACGTTATGACTGCGTTTCGACGTCAAAATTGAGTGTTCGGGCGAGGCATCTGGACGCACCGATTACGGACGGACGGACTATATGGGATCTACTATAAAAGAGCAGTAGGTACCTATTTGTAGAAGCGTCAAGTGCGATACCGAGGGAAATAATTTCCTTGAAAACTTTTGCGTACAAATCAAACTGTAACTAGAATTCACTCTAGAAATCTAAATTGTTTACCTATTTTGACTTTAGTTCGATTTTAGATTCTATGTGTAGTGTATAGTGCGCGACAGGTCGAGATGACATTCGGGTTATGAGCTTTTTGCAGAATAAAATCCGAATCAAAATTCGCAGGACCCGCAACGCAACAGAATAATTTAATTTAATATTTATGTGGACGATTTTAATTGTTTATCGGGTCCTGCTAATTTTGATTCGGATTTTATTCTGCAAAAAGCTCATAACCCGAATGTCATCTCGACCTGTCGCACACTATACCTGCTTGACAAAGTCCTCTGAATTAAGTCTCTTCGGTGAAAGTTTACTCTCCCAATTGCCAGCTAAAAAAACACTAGCATATAAACTGCGATCCTGAGTAGAATCAGCCACGTTTAACCGCAGCCGTTCACCGCAACACCGCTTGTGGAATAGACGTTTATTTATTTATGGCGTCCATTGACTGGGCGGGCGCGCCAGCGAGGCACTATCCACACGAGTGGGGTCAAGTGAGATGACGGGTGAAATTATTTTCTTGCAAAATTCATTGCGTTGACGCGATATAATTTAGAATAGCTACATTGGATTTTTGAAATAGGGTTTATAGTTCATGTTTCACCAAAAAAGGTGTCTATGAAACAAAAGATTGACAAAGACAAATTCCATCCAAAAGCTACAAAGGCACAAGATAGCAGGGGGCTTACCACGAACTCTTATCGCGATTCAATTACAGGAACGTTTTAACGTTTCAGCGACTATTTGTGCAATGACGTACCTTATTGTCATGACAATAAGAAACGTCATTGCACAAATAGTCGCTGAAAAGTTAAAACAAAACTGCTATAAGAGGTGGTGGTAAGCCCTCAGCAAACTTAGGTGAACCCATACACAGTAAACCAACTGCGGAAACGAAACAAATAAGATTCGCGTTTAGCTCTGCTTTCCTGTTGGGCGGTTGATCTGACCACGTAGAAGAGAACATTCTATCGACTAAAATATGGCTGACAAAATATCAACAGTTTTTTTAATAGTACGGTGGCAAACAAACGTATTGCCCGCCTGATTTTAAGCAGTTACCGTAGCCTATAGATGCTTGCAATACCAAAGGCATTGCTCGCACGTTGCCGACCTGAAGGAGATAGGGACGGAGGGGAGGATGGGGGGTTGAGCTTCCAGCTCTCTCACTCATCGTACGAAACGCAACCTGTAATAGCTGCGTTACGCCGATCTTCTGTGAGAGGGTGGTACTACCCCGGCGAGCCAACCCGTATGAGTGCAGTCGTTGTCTCTACCACCAAAAAACTATAATAAGTACTGCCTTTACAAATTCGGCACTGTGCGTTTAGTTTTTACGTGTATGTTGGTATATACACGTAAAAACTGAACCTTAAAAGACTGGAACATTACTGCCTAATAAATAAACTCGACCTTAACGTATCCAAATGCTTCTTACTGTCCTTTACCAGAAAAAAATACCCTATCAGCTTTAACTATACACTTAAAAATCATATCCTCTCCAGAGTCCCACACACTAAAGACCTTGGTATCGTACATGACTCCGCACTCTTATTTGACAAGCACATAGATTACATAGCAAGTAAGGCTTCTAAAGCCCTAGGATTTGTTATCAGAGCTTGTTCTAAGTTTTCTAATATAAAAACGATCAAAATATTATACTGTGCCTTTGTGAGAAGCATTTTAGAGTATGCGAGCCAAGTATGGAATCCTCAGTATAATATTTATATCACCAGAATAGAATCTATCCAGAGAAGATTTGTGCGTTATCTCCAATTCAAATGTAAAGTGATGGACAAAGGCTATATACCTCGTTGCAAAAGGCATCACTTGCTTCCTCTGGAACTGCGCAGAGCAATATCTGATGTTTCTTTTCTATCCGATATTGCTAAATCTAAAATTGACTCCCCGGATCTACTATGTAACGTTAAACTCGCTGTTCCTAATAGGACTCTAAGGCACTCCCCTTGTTTATTTGTTCCGATGGTTGACACAAATTACCGCTCCAATGCTTTTTTTCCCCGTACCTGCAGAAAATTCAACCAACTGATAAATAATTATAACGTCGATCTGTTTTATGACTCATCAGGAAAAATTAGAATTCTGCTTTCCAATGATTTCTTTGCCTCTCAATCTGTGGTTCATCTTGAAATTTCTTAGTTATAGTTTTGGTTCTAATTATTAGTATTTAATACTTTACCGGATCTCTCACGTCTGTCGTCTTCGTCTTCTACGGGACACAGTTTTTAGTATTTTTGTATTCAGTGTTTTATTTTTTATTATTATTAGTTTTAATTGTGTTTTCTATTACGGAGCCTATATGTGGTAACTGTAGGCTTAGTTTTTATTTATTGTTATACTCATTCGCATTAAGTACAAGCTGTTTGTTATCCTAAAAACAAATAAATAAATAAATAAATAAATAAATATAATGTATAATACAGATTACATTGTGATACGCTCTATTTATCTTCATCAACCCTACAGCAAGTGATCACGGGGTCTCGGAAATGGAACTAACCGCGGTCGGGAAACTGGGGCCGGGGATTGGGCAGCTGACCGCACCGACTACGTCTTTTGAAGTTCCGCTATGTTTATTAACAAACTGAGTGTTTAGTAGTGTTATGTTTTACCGTGTGTTCAACGTTGATGTATTTTTATTACCTACTAGCTTCTGCCCGCGAATTCGTCCGCGCATAATTTATCCCACGGGAACATACTATCGGGATAAAAAGTAGACTATGTGCTATTCCAAACTATAACCTATATCTGTGCCAAATTTCATCCAGATCCGTTCAGCCGTTCTGGCGTGATTGAGTCACAAACATCCATCTATGCATCCATCTAAACTTTCACATTTATAATATTAGTGGGATGGATTTATTACCCGACTACGGCGGAGGGTTATGATTTTGACCGGTATGTATGTATATATGTATGTGCATCTGTTCCCACCTAACTTCCAAACTACTTGTCGTAATTTGACAAATGAGGTATCGTTAGAAGCGGCTTAACGGCGCGCTGGTTATAGGCTATGTGACGTCACATAAAATTGCATATGGCGCCCTCTAGAGGACATAATGTCTTGAACTAAAAAAAAACATTTTTTAATAAAACCGTGTGGGGTATCAAATGAAAGAGCTTGATGAGCACATTTCAAAAATATATATATTTTTACCTATAACTCCAAAATAATTAAATAAAAAGTAAGTTTATAAACTAAAACCCGACTACTGAAAAATCGCGCTCTAAAAAGTATGAAACAAGAAAATATCCTCATCTAGAGGATAGCCGTGGTCCGTGTAGGTCCTTTAGGGCCAAATGGCATATGAACACGGACCACGGCTATCCTCTAGATGAGGATATTTTCTTGTTTCATACTTTTTAGAGCGCGATTTTTCAGTAGTCGGGTTTTAGTTTATAAACTTATTTGATTAGTTACATAAAAAGTACGACCCGCCTTATGTTACTGTAGCTTATAGATGCTTGCAACACCAACGGAATCGCTCGGACGTTGCCGTCCTGAAGCGGAGTGAGACAGGGGGTGGGGAAGGGGGGATTGCGCTTCCGGCTCTCTCACTCATCGTACGAAACGCAGCTGTAATAGCTACTTTACGGCGATCTTCTGTGAGAGGGTGGTACTACCCCGGTCGATCCAGCTCATATATGAGCTGCAGTCAATTGGCTACAGCTTGGCTCTAACACCAGTAAAAAATCCAAAGCTATACCTAATTTGACAATCGCTTGGCGCAGTGGTTCGGGTTACGGCCGGTCGGCTTACTACATCGGGTGGTTGCGGGTTCGATTCCCGCCAGAGACAATTTTGAGAAAAGGCCTTGTCGTAATTTGTCCTGTTCTGGGTTTCACTGGGATCGCTCCAAATCCACTATATTTGGTAGTGCAAACATCTATAGGCTACAGTACCTGTTTAACGCCAGGTGGGCCGTACGCTTGTTTGCCGCCTTAGTCACATAAAAAGTTATAATTAAATTTGATTGCTATTAATCGTTAAATTACTATTTTTAAAATTCCCACAATCCGTTTAAGCCACCAACGCTCCGGCAATTTGCACATCCAATCAATATCCAATTTGCAGTTAAATCGATTTAAATATAACGGAATGGCCCACCTACTCATTTTATAGAGTCTATTAGATATTTCAAGAGAATAAATGCCCTTTCTTAGTAGATGTGAAATGTAGAATGACTTTTAGGGACATCGCAGATATGCTACTTTTTGCATCGGCGATCGGCGATTTTGCGACTGTATCGATGCTGCATCGCGATTTGGCGACTCTGCGTTCGGACGCAGCCACTGCTCCGATGCTAAAAGCGACTAAATTGCCGATCGCCGATACAAAAAGTAGCATGTGTGCGGTGGCCCTAGCATACTTTGTAGATAAATTATCAAAGATATGAATTATCTTTACAAAATATTTGAACAAACAATGGGGTTATTATAAGTCTCATCTCATTTAGTGTTTTTTCCGTTAGCTCATTTTGCTAAATCGTATCCTTTTTATTTAAAATTCCAAATAGGTACTAAGTATCATAACAAGAATGGTGTTTTCGTAATCTCATACGCATTCTAACCATAACAATATTATAACAATTTCGTAGATTTATTTCGTACACGCCGCTCGCCCTGGGCACGCATGTAAAAAACCGGCTAAGTGCACGTCGGACTCGCACATAAAGGGTTCCTTACCACCGTAGAATAAAAACGTCAAAAATATCAAGTTTCTTGTATGGGAACCCCCTTTTTAAAATATTATTAAATTTTTAGTACCTATTTGTTGTTATAGCGGCCACACAAATACATATTCTATGAGAATTTCTCTACCTATTACGGTTCGCGAGATACAGCCCGCTGACAGACGGATAGCTGAGTCTTAGTAATAGGGTTCCGTTGGTACCCTTTGCGTAAGGATCCCTAAAAAGGAAATTTCACGCGCCAACAGCCGCTAATGTTTTTATTGGAACGCACACCGCCCAAATTGGACTCGTTCATTTTTATAGGGAGCTATATACACTGATTTTTAGTACCACGCACCTATAAGAAAGTTGGTTTGTTATGCTAAAAGGTTTGAGATCGTCTCAGTTTTTCTTGATATTTCGTAGCTAGAATATTATACAAGTTGTTGCTAAAGTGCGAAATAATACTTGGGAATTTGGATAAGTATCGGGAATAGAATTAAACCTTATAACTTTTTTATTGAAATTTGAACACTTTCAAATCTCATTTATAAAATTTTAATATAAATCTTGAATTAACATGGTTTTCCAGGCCATTAGATGTGTTCTAAGACCGCAACAAGAATGTTATCACAAATATTCAAAGGCCCATTACTCACAAAGTATGATACGCATTACGTAGAATTTGTCTTCACTAGGTATTTACATATCAGCTAGGTACCGCATATGTACCTATATTATTATTTCGTAACTGCAAACCACAGAGTAAAGACTAAAGAAAGAGGTGCCCTTATTAGATATATGTATGAAAAAAAGTGGTAATTGTTTTTTCATTTTCATTTTTCTATCTACCGTTAAATAGTTGAACTACTCGCTTCGTTTTATGTCGATGTTAGTACTAGGCCGACCACTCGGCCGAGTTGCTTAGGGCCAGTCCCCTTAGTAATTGGTCCATGCTGCAAACACCCCGTATATTCTTCAATTACAGTAAGTACATACATGATTAAACACTTTGTATATGGTAATAATATTCAGTCTAGACTTTCGCAACTCGGAGTAACTTTTCGACTTAGCTTTTACATTTGCGCCATACTTTACACATTATTTAAGTCCAAATTACCCCCTCCTGACCTTTTTGTGACGTTTCAAAAGAAAGATGAATAAGTCATCACCCTAGTGCCCTCGTCTCTTTCACTGCTGTTTTCGCTATTGATGCGAGTGAGAGCATCACTTTCATCATGGCAAACAGCCTTTCATACACCCATCCACCTGAGATCATGAATTCAAAAGCTTTTCATTGCAACTCTTGGTTTGTTGAGAAAAGCGCCTGAAAAATCTGACCAATATTTTTTAATAATACTTAAGTAAGTAATCTTAAGCGCCGCCATACACGAATTGCTTGTCGACAGCTCTAGAGCAGTTGGTTGCAATCGACTGCATCGACCGCCCGCCGACTGCTTGAGCGGACTGCAACCAACTGCTCTAGAGCTGTCGACAAGCAGTCCGTGTATGGCGGTGCTAAGGGCCCATAGTAGGTACCTTAGATAGCTTAGCATGATCCTTTGTTACATCAACAATACAGCTTCCGTGATAGGTAATGTCTGCAATTTTGTAACCTAAGTTTAAGTTGCCTAGAATATCTAGAAGCTCACCGCCAAATTTGTCCAGATTATTAGCCACTTTACAAAAGTTTTATAAAGCATTTCTGCAAACAATAGTGATTTGTAATGCCAATGTAAGTCCATTATAACTTTATGTAAACTTTAGGGTTATATTTTAATAACTCATGTTCTCCTACGATATATTTTCTCATGCAGATTCCACGGAATTTTGGCAGCAAAGCCGCCCAATTATTTGTGCAGCGTTCATTCCCAGCGATAATTTATAGACTTGTCAGTGTATTCCTTTCAGAATGTGATAGTGATAAATGCGTGTTCCCGTGACGTTTCGTGTTTACTTACATATGATTAATGCCTCCCAATGGGAATATGACGCCAATGTAGTTGGTTGTTGCCGCATGTTTTGTGTAAAATATTCCAACTTTCCTGTAACATTCTGGTAACTAATTTCTAAGCGTTAAAAGCAGTGTTCCAGTTTTATTGATTGATAGCAAATATATAAATGTTTATAGACTAGACAGTTCTAAAGTACTACATGACGTAGAGGTGGGCTTAAACGTTAAAAAAATAACACTGCTAAATGCTAATGCTAAAAATATTTAACACTTAAAATTAACAGCTATTTTTAGCAACTGCTAACTTTAAATACATGCAGATTGTTAACATAATTAATTCATTCCAATTTTTATTTTACGGTATCGTTATCGTAAATATGTTCCATATTTCACTTTTTTTGCCGTTGAATATCGATTTTAGAGTACTTTTTGAGTTTATCTTTTTAAAATGTAAACAACACTACACAAACAATTGAAATTTTACTCACAGCACTCCCTACCTAGATAACGTAACACGTAAATATAGGTACTTGTGACTGCTATATTTAACACCTTTCTTAGAAATTATTTAACAGGTGTTGACACTAAATAAAAGCACTGCTAATTATTTAGCACTGCCAATTAAGCTGCTTATTAAATTTGGACCCATCCCTAACATGATGTCAGTTTTATTTTGTAAATTATTGGCCATGATCTAGACCAACGGTCGGCAGCAGGCGGACCGCAGTCCGTTTGCGGACCGCGAAAGGTCGAACCTCGGACCGCCAAATATTGTAATGTATTGTATACCAAGTATAAATGAATACGTAGATAAGGTTTACTATACCTTTATTAATTGACATCATACTTTTAAGCCACATAGAATACTAACTTAGTACTTTTCTATTTAAAGTTGCCTAGTTAACCTGTTTTACAAGTACCTACAACTGATATGGTTTGATGAGTTTCCTATCTAGCCTGTGTGTGTGTTTTTACGAATTAGTTGTAACTGATGTGATTTAATTATAATCAGTTGTTTTTTCTGGACCTCGTTAAAATTTTCCACCAGTATCCGGACCCCACCTAAAACTACTTGCCGACCGCTGATCTAGATTCTACAGGCGATTGTTTTCACGGAGCAGTAAGATCAACAAAGTTCGGTTCATTACGCTAATAGCTGGCCAGTCATTCGGTAAAAGAGATTAAGTCGTGCGCAGTCATCGCTTCTCCAGACTGCCATTAATTGATAACTGAAAGTTCTCAAAGGATTATTTCAAAGATCTAAATATTTACACACACTAACCTAGATAAAAAACTAAAGATAAATATATAATTTAGGTTAGTGTGTGTAAATATTTAGATCTTTACTTCATTATTATTACTTTAATAAATCTCTATTATTTCAAAAACATTCGTCCAACTTGGCTCAGCTTGGAGTTGTATCAAGAACAGCTCTGAACACTGATTGAAGTTAAGTATAAGAAGAAGAATAACACGTCTGTTAGACTATCAATAAGAGAACAGTTCAATTCTAGATACAAATACCAAATGATTGGTGAAAATATTATTAATCTTAATTTGTTAATTGAGATTGGTAAAGATACCAATGCAGTGAAAATCTGATCCAACAATCCAGTACCTAATATACCTAATTTATACTACCAATTTGATCAAACTAACCAACGGGCCCGTTAGCGTGGTTGGCGCGGAGGCGCTTTTCACGCTGCAGGTCGTAGGTTCGATTCCTACCCGGGACATGCATTTGTGTGCATGAACATGTCTGTATGTCCCGAGTCTGGGTGTTGTATATTAAGTATGTATTTACAAATAAAAAAGTAGTATATGAAGTAATATCAGTTATCTGGTTTCCATAGTACAAGCTCTGCTTAGTTTGGGATCAGGTAACCGTGTGTACAAAAATGTCCCAGGATATTATTATTATTATATTAAGGTCACCTAACTGTACTAGTTGATCGTCAATTTTTTTGTCTCAAATTTAAGCATTTTCTCAATTTTATCAAACATATATCATACGAAAGTTGTTTACAAGAACGTTCTTGTTTTAAACATACAATAGAGATGTTGGTCACGTAAAAATAAAATATTCATAGTACAGTGCATAAAGGCGAAACCCAAACACGGTAAACTATCGTACTAAGGGATATTCCTTTGTTTGGTTTCGGATGCCGAACCTCAGAATACATAATGTACCACGTACCGAACATCGGACATCTAGTGATATGTGAACGAAGGACCATGGACCATTATTGTAGCGTTACCTATGGGAATAGCTTGATACCTTCCTTTGTAGCATATTTTACTAGGATTATACGTGACTTAGGCTCTACTTGAGCTCAGATGTTTCTATATCTATAGTCTTACCGCGCTTGTTTATGCAAGGTAAATGCCCGACATCTACTTAGTCACGCACCAAACCTGTGTGGTAACGCTACAATGTATTGTCATCTCCTTCAACTGGTTCTTCATTTTTTATGGTTTTCAGAAACTCGAAAAACGCAATGGAGTTCTGCAGTGTTATAATTTAACAACAAACTCATTTCTCACTTGTGAATGCGCGGGTAAAATTTCTAATTTTATATTTGCCATTTCACCAACAGATTCACACGTGAGATAAAAATTTGCTGTTACCATATAGCTATGTCGCAGGCAAATTGAATGATTCCGCATTTTACATATGGCGTCGTCTGTTTACTAACGCTTGCTGTTTTGTAATATGCCGAAGCCAAAATGTAAAACACCTTGTCATTATATAATATGCCGAAACATTTGATAGTCAATTCATACGCCGTTTACAAATTGCCGCGGCAAATTGAAGTATTTAGTTCTATTTTTTACCACGCGCGGCGCTGCTGGTCAAAACAAGCAAAATGGCGTCGAATAGTGAATAAACGCTAAGGTGTCCATGGAATCTGGTACTCGGAGGACCATTAAAAGTATAAATTCGCAATTTGAGTTACCAGCATAATCCTATATCCTATATCTGAATAAGGATAGACGATGGCACGCGTGAGAGAGCGAAGCGATCTCGGGAATTCTGGGCACTCGACTTGGCTGGTTTAGGTTCGAAGGGAATGACGGGGGTCAGCGAGCGAGCGGAGCGAGCGAGGTAAACCCCGTCATTTACTTCCTGTTAGGTTACTGGTGAACCTGAACGGAGAAATAGGAGCCCCGCAAAGCGGGTCTCCGTCGACTTTGTCATAGACTGTTTTTTATGATGATCACCCTACAATTACAATCAATGTCGAAAATATAACGATTGAACGAGTTGCCAATTTGCCTTCGGCATATTGCATAACAGCGAGCGTTAGTAAACGGACGACGCCGTATGTAAAATGCGGAATTATAGGATTTGCCTGCGACAGCTACACTGGTTTTTTTAAGTGACCTTATATCTTGGCGCTTAGTTGTCGCCTCTTTCTTAATTATTGGATACGCAAATTCATTTCCGCATCCCTAATAAAATTAGAATTACTTTCCAGCAAGGAATACAATTAGTATGCATCAAAGAGTTGTGCTAATGAGTCGTGACGACGCGCGAAGGTGAAATTTTAATGAAACAGTGAGCAAGGAACTGTAATTACCACCTTCCACTTGCTTGGTCTCTGTAACAGCCTCTTAAGACTTAATTAGCCTTGAATTATAATGGCAAGTGCTCTAGAATGGGTACTTGTTATACAGATGCTGAACAACTAGGGGTTTTGTGGTTAGAGCACTTTGGATAATTTGATTATATTTTTTATTAAGGTGAAATGTTTTTAGCGCTGCTTTTTTAGTTTCCCCAACATCTTTATATTTGCAATAATTCCCAGCAAGAAATAAGTTTCCAGTCCTCCTATGCTTCACGGATTCTGGTATTAAATTCTGAAATCTCATTTTCACAGTTGCCAAGTGACACGTCCAGACCTCTGTAGTGCCTTTTAAAAAAGAATGTTCGTGGAAAGAAAACAAATTGCCGCAAACATTCCGTATGCCGCGGTGGATATTAAATTCTTTCTCTTTTGTTACTGTCGCTTCGTGTACTTTGTTTACAATTTGCGGAAATTTTTTAGACGAAAGTCGACTTTTTGGTCGAGTTTGCGGCACTCTTAATAATAATTGTTGGAAACTTGGCATGCTTGTTTTGAATAAGTTTAATACGAGAGAAGACAATAACTCTTTCAATAAGCCAACATTAAAATTAATTAAGCCCATTATTTACATTATTTTATGAATTTCAAAAAAGTAGATTGATATATACGTCACGACTTTTATCCCCATTCCCATTCGGGGGTTGCCAGAGGCTTGAGTGGCCATACACCAACACATTGTGGAGGTATTAAGCGAACTCAAAGCCCACGTTTCACCAGATAGTCAGAACCCAACGTGACAGGTGGTGAACGTTGTCGCCGTGTATACAGGAACTGACTATTACCTAATCCCGAGGGATAGGTAAGTTCCTCACGATGTTTTCCCTCACCGTAAGCGAACTGTAAATTATTGACATAGATGAAAATTCATCCATTGGCATGCCCCACCGGGGATCGAACCTGGGACCTTCTGATTGCTAGCTCAACCTGTTCGTCCCTAGACTACTAGGCTAGGCTAGGTTAGATTGAAACTTAAGTAATATCGGTATGTCATTGAAAGAAATATGAAATGTTAAGTCTCGACTAAGTGCGTCGCTGAAGTTCGATAAGTTTCATATCGAAGCCAACGGTGCAGTTAATAATATCCATACTAAGCGGTTTTATCGAGAAAAATGCAATAATGAAGTTGAAGTTTTTCTTCAAAACTGCATTGCAAGTTGGCTCGTAGTTATACGATATCAAGAATATAAATATACGTATGTATGTTTCATGTCTAAGTAATACAAATTACTTTCTCATTTTGTGAAAAAGTTACCTACTTAACTTCCTAATATTAAGATTCAAATTATGTACGTAATAATTATTGATCTGCGTCTACCTATATCAGGCGCATGCCGCGCCCGAGCACTCAGTTTTTATGTCTGAAGTCTGTCTGTCATAATATGAATGCTCGGGCGAGACTTGCGAGGCATCTGGACGCATCAAATTCAGTAATAGAATATACCTAAGTAAAACAGAAACTTCAAAAGTTTCTGTCCGAAACGTCTACAAATAAGTTGAATAGATTAATCACTCTCCAAATGGAATTGTTTTAAAAAAGTTTCTACGAGGAGCAGTCGTCAGGACATTTCTAAAGTCGTGAAGGTCACTTACATTTAATTGGTTTCTGAAAACTTTGGAATTCAATTAAATTTGTAAATCTGAAAGTTCAAAAATAAATTAGTCTGTGTAAACTTTTAGAAACTTTGAAACTTGCATACCTGTCTGTTAAATTACTCGTTAATAAATCTAACCCTTGCAATTGGTTTGCAAAAGTTTTATTTTCATACTTGTAGAATGATTTCAGAAATTCTTCTATTATGATAGCCTGCCTACTTACTTACCTACCTATCTATTTTCAAAATAGCACCAGGAATTTCTTGCAATTGTTCTGGGGGGCTAATTGCGCCACTATGTAACATTGCAGCAATTCTGCAAAGTATTTTTTTTTTCTGAGTTTCTAGCAGACTCCGCTAAATTGCCGTGTAATGATCACGAATGTCGTAAAATGTGGGACTAATTATCTCCCAAAATTTTCGGAAATTTCGCGGTATTGCTAAGGATTCTGCTAGAAAGAGAACAATGAATTCCATTGGCAATGTTTCATAGTTGCGCCATGTCATCTTCACAAAATAGCTTGTATCTAATTAAAATTGACCTATGACAAATATCGTGATATAAATGAAGGTGGAAATTGGACTGAAATATCCCAGAGGTCATCGCAGCACATGGCTGCTGAAGCAATCAATCACATGCCCGTCCGTTACCAGATTTACGTAAAGTGTAAAATTCAATTTTGGTTTGACAGCGTACGATCGAACGAGTAGCGAGACTAGCGAGCGACGGCGATTTGCAACCAATAGCACGCCGTTATTAGATGGTGTATTTCTGCCAATAAACTGGAACGTGGATTAGGGTCTAGCCTGCCTAGGGACAGTTGCATGAAATAATCTATAAATCAACTATAAAACAGCTTAGCAATTCGGGTCAAACATTACCACAGGTAGCTATAAGTTTTAAAAAGGTATCGGCTAGCCTGACAGGTAATATGTGGCCGTATCCACAACACTAGTTAACTTTTTGTAGCTTTTATATCATAAAGGAATTTCGATACCTACTTATAATTTACTTTTTTTAAGCGACTAAGGTGGCAAACAATCGTACGGCCCGCCTATTGTTAAGCAGTTACCGTAGCCTTAGATGCTTGCAATACCAAAAGCATCGCTCGCACATTGCCAACCTGAAGGGGGTTGGGACAAAGGGAGAGGAAGGGGTGGGGGGTTAAGCTTCTGTCCCCCTCTCTCTCTCCCTCTCATCGTACGAAACGCAGCTGTAATAGCTACTTTACGCCGATCTTCTGTGAGAGGGTGGTACTACCCCAGTCGAGCCACCCCGAGTATGAGCTGCAGTCAATGGCTACAGCTTGGCTCTACCACCAACTTCTTTTCATTCTTTCATTTCAGTCGTCTTTACGCAATTCTTTTCTTGTTTTTAATAATTGTTTGTTTCTAGAATTCCTACGAGACTCAAGAAATGTGTTACTTTTTAATTATAGTGGGACGGGAGCATTACTTGCTGCTGTTTCGTTTCGAGCGAGCAATATATTCAAAGCATAACAAGCAATGAAAACATTATTTCATTGCTCTCGCTTTCATATAGATTTCCCCGGGGCGCGCGGTGATACACTAAAGTAGGTATGGCAGCGCTGTTAAACAATCTTCTTGGTTTTCATTTCTAATTTATTACGGTGAAAATTACCAAATTGGATAGAAACATGAAAAACAATAAAAAAAATAGTAACTAGTTACTCATCCAGGTTTTTAATAAATGCACCTCAAAGTTGAGATCGATCTTAAGATGCAGTTTTGACGTTTAATGTATGGAACATCTGTCAAAAACAGCATCTTAAGATTTGATGGGTTATGGGCATCAAAAGAAACGATCTTATAAGATTTAACAGGATATATTGGGATTACACAGCTAATGACAAACACACCGGACAATAGGAAATTACTGAGTGACAGTTCTATTTACTTATAAAATAAAGACATAGAATATGGCGATATAGGTTTACATCTTAATCCTAATCTTATATCTCCCTAATTATATGATTAACTATAACTTCGACCAACAATTTCTAGAGTCGACCAAATGAAAAACAAATCAATTTTAATTATAAAATAGTCACCACACTACTTTTACTTACCACTACCTACCTATTAGGATCTCCGCAGACTAGCAACTTTTAGCATCGGCGACCGGCGATTTTGTGACGTATCGATGCTGCGTCGCGTTTCTTCGAGCGCGAACGAGCGAGACGCAGCATCAAAATCGCCGATCGCCGATGCTTAAAGTAGCTAGTCTGCGGAGGCCCTTACCTATATTACGTATACTTATCAAAATGTATATACTAACAAAATTCTATAAAAATGTACTTCGTTAAACTGTGAAAATGTTTCAGAAGTCTGTGTAAAGTATGAAAGGGTTGCGGTCAATGTCCTCGGTTAAAGATTGCTCATAATATCAGCTCATAATATAAGAATGAACCCCGCAGAGTTGGCTAACCCTTGTTCCTTTAACGACGATTATGAGCGCACATTGTGGGGATATTAGTTCACTGAAGCATAAGGTAACATTATTTCTTAGTTCTAACAAAACAGAGTCAATTGATGATTCTGTTTAAAGTACAGCAGATAGTCCATCTACAGATCTAGCCTGGAATTAATAACATTTTCAAAAAGAGGGAAATAAGTGACTATTCAAAATAGTTTGTCCTACAACTAGAGTCCATCGGCTCAGGGGGGTTACTCCGAAATACGTCGCTGACGGATCGTCCGAAGTACGGATTTGATTTACGATCAAAACAATGTCAAATCGTAGAGAAAAACGAAAGAAGAAATGTCAAATCACGACAATCCGTCAGCCGAAACGTTAGGTTCGTATTTCTGAGTAGGCCAGCAGTACCCACGAAACATACTGAATGCATCTGTACCGTCAATAATCTCATTTACTGCTGAGTAATACGCATAAAAATGCCATCTTATGTATTTAAGTTTTTTGTAACTCAAGAAACAAACATAATAATATGATGTGTGAATTTCGTTGCATGTAGTGGTGCACTGAGCACAAGTTTAATTAATGCGATGTTGGAAGTTACCATATCTGGCTAATCTATGCCTGGAATGATAATCAATCGCATGGCTTTAACCAAAAGTTTGAAAATTAATTCGTATTCCAATGCAGTATAAATATAGACGCGCATTCTAAATCAGATATTAGTCCTAATCTCTCTAATGAGGATTAGCTCGAGTTAGTAATTTAATTACTATATGAAATTAATACCCGATGATCATGGTCGGTCCCAGATCGCACATTAACTGATATTTCATATTTAACGCGGATTAATTAATTGAATGTACACAAATTATTTTAAACCCGCACGCTGGCACGCGTTTGATACAGTATGATTACTTTTTAATTAGTTAATTAAAACTTCACAATTGAGATTTTGATATAACTGCGTGTATAATCATGATGCATGATGACGAAAAGAATTAGTGAAAACAGTTTGAAGTAAATCAATAAATAATAATTATCGCCAGACTAATCACCAACTGTATGATTTCAAACTACACTATACTACACACACACACTACACTACTTGACGGGCCCGTTAGCGTGGTTGGCGCGAAGGCGCCTTTCACGTTGCAGGTCGTAGGTTCGATTCCTACCCGGGACATGCATTTGTGTGCATGAACATGTCTGTATGTCCGGAATCTGGGTGTATATGTATATTAAGTATGTATTTACAAATAAAAAGTAGTATATGTAGTAATATCAGTTATCTGGTTTCCATAGTACAATCTCTGCTTAGTAAGTGGCCTGCTACGGTAGAACCACTGCGCTAAACTTGTTTTTGGCCTTTTAACTATACATTGTATAAACGAATATTGTGCATAACCAGTAATTTTATTTGTTCATCTGATACGTTTTAAAATGTCAACTTCTAATTGAGTACCAATATAACTTAATACTTCCTTTATCCTTATCACCTCTACTAAAACATCCCTCATACAAATATCCACACGATTAATTACCCACTACAATATTTAGACGAGCCACCTTGACGTTGTTAAATACAGGTAAGTAATTAGTCCACAACGTTTCACACCAACACAACAAGTACACAAGAGCTTACGTAAGGAGCCTGAATCAGTACAGGCTTTCCACATGGTTTCCTTTACAAACCTCATACAAACAATTTTGCCTGAAATTAGTTCAAGGACAAATTAATTTCACCTGCCTTAGTTCCATAATTTTCTTGCTCTGTTTAGTTTTCTTTTCTCATTTGCTTCTTTGGATATCAGCAACTAGTGATGCAACAGACCTCTGCTTCTGCTTTTGAAACTCCAAGTTCCGCACACTTTTTCACGTCCGCTTCCGCTTCTAGCCCTGCATTCGGAAGTTTATCGGAACTCTAGAAATGGCGAGAGTGATGATACATTAATTATTCAGTGAGAAAGGTCTCATAAACAAAGAATATAGAAATAGTTTACAGGGTAGAAAAAAACAAACCGACTTCAAAAAAACCGGGATCACTGAAAAGCCTGAAATAATATTTCTATTACCACCTCTGCCTACCCCTTCGGGAAAACCAGACGCGATGGTGTGTTATCGACTATTTGGAGTCGGTGCCAATCTATCTTCTTACTTTTATAGTAGGTAGACTTGGCATACCAAGATTGGCACCGACTCCAAATACTCGATAACACACCATCACTTCTGGTTTTCCCGAAGGGGTAGGCAGAGGTGGTAATAGAAATATTATTTCAGGCTTTTTAGTGATCCCGGTTTTTTTGAAGTCGGTTTGTTTTTTTTATAAAAATAATTTTATTTCACGATTTTTAGTGGCGCCATACCAATGAACATTTTGGCATATTGAACCGTATGAAGTAAGCCCAACAAAAGGTAACTGCTGTAAATCTTTGAGGAATTCCCTCGACTGTCTATGGTCTCCATCATTAGACCTGTAATGGCACTTATAACCCATATGGGTGTAAAGTTCTCTCCAATACAAATTAATCAAGCCCAAACACCAGGTAATTGCTGTAAATCGTTGAGGAGTTCTCTCGACTGTCTTTTGACTCCATCATCAGACCCTTAATGACAGTCACAACCCATCTAGGTGTAAAGCTCTCATCAATACAAATTAATCAAGCCCAAACACAAGGTAGCTACTGTAAAACGTTGAGGAGTTCCCTTGACTGTCCTTCGTCTTCATCATCAGACCCCTAATGACAGTCACAACCCATCTAGGTGTAAAGCTCTCATCAATACAAATTAATCAAGCCCAAACACAAGGTAGCTACTGTAAAACGTTGAGGAGTTCCTTTGACTGTCCTTCGTCTTCATCATCAGACCCCTAATGACAGTCACAACCCATCTAGGTGTAAAGTTCTCATCAATACAAATTAATCAGGCCCAAACACAAGGTAGCTACTGTAAAACGTTGAGGAGTTCCCTTGACTGTCCTTCGTCTTCATCATCAGACCCCTAATGACAGTCACAACCCATCTAGGTGTAAAGTTCTCATCAATACGGCCCGGTTTGACGGGCCCGTTAGCGTGGTTGGCGCGGAGGCGCCTTTCACGCTGCAAGTCGTAGGTTCGATTCCTACCCGAGACATGCATTTGTGTGCATGAACATGTCTGTTTGTCCGGAGTCTGGGTGTATATGTATATTAAGTATGTATTTACAAATAAAAAAGTAGTATATGTAGTAATATCAGTTATCTGGTTTCCATAGTACAAGCTCTGCTTAGTTTGGGATCAGGTAACCGTGTGTACAAAAATGTCCCAGGATATTATTATTATTATTATTAATACTAATTAATCAAGCCCAAACACCAGGTAATTGTTGTAAATCGTTGAGGAGTTCCCTCGACTGTCTTTCGGCTCCATCATCAGATCGACTTCAGACCTTCATAAAATAGTAGTGCTTTAAAATACTTAATGAAAAAAATTACAAACGCACTAGTCGCTCCTACGATTTTCGAAGGTTCCCCTCGATTTCTCTGGGATGCCATCATCAGATCCTAGTTTCCTTATCATGGTACCACCGCTGGGATATCTTCTTTCCAACAAAAAAAGAATCATCAAAATCGGTTCATAAACGACGAAGTTCTCCGCGAACACACATAAAAAAAAAATATATATATACGGTCGAATTGAGAAACCTCCTCCTTTTTGAAGTCTGTTTAAAAACTGGCGAAATTACTTTAAAAAAAAATAACTTCCCGTTGCTCAATTTTGAATAGGTACATATTATTTTTAAACCGACTTCAAAAAAGGAGGAGGTTTCTCAATTCGACCGTATATATTTTTTTTTTTTTTTTTTTTTTATGTGTGTTCGCGGATAACTTCGTCGTTTATGAACCGATTTTGATGAATCTTTTTTTGTTGGAAAGGAAATATTCCAGCGGTGGTACCATGATAAGAAAACCAGGATCTGATGATGGCATCCTAGAGAAATCGAGGGGAACCTTCGAAAACCGTAGGGGCGACGAGTGCGTTTGTAATTTTTTTCATTAACTATTTTAAAGCACTACTATTTTATGAAGGTCTGGAGTCGATCTGATGATGGAGCCGAAAGACAGTCGAGGGAACTCCTCAACGATTTACAGCAATTACCTGGTGTTTGGGCTTGATTAATTTGTATTGATGAGAACTTTACACCTAGATGGGTTGTGACTGTCATTAGGGGTCTGATGATGAAGACGTAGGACAGTCAAGGGAACTCCTCAACGATTTACAGCAATTACCTGGTGTTTGGGCTTGATTAATTTGTATTGATGAGAACTTTACACCTAGATGGGTTGTGACTGTCATTAGGGGTCTGATGATGAAGACGTAGGACAGTCAAGGGAACTCCTCAACGTTTTACAGTAGCTACCTTGTGTTTGGGCTTTATTAATTTGTATTGATGAGAACTTTACACCTAGATGGGTTGTGACTGTCATTAGAGGTCTGATGTTGAAGACGTAGGACAGTCAAGGGAACTCCTCAATGTTTTACAGTAGCTACCTTGTGTTTGGACTTAATTCATTTCTATTGATGAGAACTTTTCACCCATATCGTTTATAAGTACCATTACAGGTCTGATGATGGAGACCATAGACAGTCGAGGGAATTCTTCAACGATTTACAGCAGTTACCTTTTGTTGGGCTTGATTAATTTGTATTGATGAGAACTTTACACCTAGATGGGTTGTGACTGTCATTAGGGGTCTGATGATGAAGACGTAGGACAGTCAAGGGAACTCCTCAACGATTTACAGCAATTACCTGGTGTTTGGGCTTGATTAATATGTATTGATGAGAACTTTACACCTAGATGGGTTGTGACTGTCATTAGGGGTCTGATGATGAAGACGTAGGACAGTCAAGGGAACTCCTCAACGTTTTACAGTAGCTACCTTGTGTTTGGGCTTGATTAATTTGTATTGATGAGAACTTTACACCTAGATGGGTTGTGACTGTCATAAGGGGTCTGATGATGAAGACGTAGGACAGTCAAGGGAACTCCTCAACGTTTTACAGTAGCTACCTTGTGTTTGGACTTAATTCATTTCTATTGATGAAAACTTTGCACCCATATCGTTTATAAGTGCCATTACGGGTCTGATGATGGAGACCATAGACAGTCGAGGGAATTCTTCAACGATTTACAGCAGTTACCTTTTGTTGGGCTAACTTCATAAGGTTCAATATGCCAAAATGTTCATTGGTATGGCGCCACTAAAAATCGTGAAATAAAATTATTTTTATAAAAAAAAAAACCGACTTCAAAAAACCTGATGCACTAAAAAGCCTGAAATAATATTTCTATTACCACCTCTGCCTACCCCTTCGGGAAAACCAGACGTGATGGTGTGTTATCGAGTATTTGAAATCGGTGCCAATCTTGGTATGCCAAGTCTACCTACTATAAAAGTAAGAAGATAGATTGGCACCGACCCCAAATACTCGATAACACACCATCACGTCTGGTTTTCCCGAAGGGGTAGGCAGAGGTGGTAATAGAAATATTATTTCAGGCTTTTCAGTGCATCAGGTTTTTTTGAAGTCGGTTTTTTTTTTATAATTTTAATTTTATAGGTTAATACACTTCTGCTTCCGCATCCGCTACCGTTACCGCTTCCGCTCCGCAAAAAAATACTTTTGTCATCTGTTTTCGCTTCTGTGATGACATTTCTGTTGCATCACTATCTGCCGTCAGAAATGTAACTTCAATTTCATGATTTTTACACAGTCAGGAAACAAAATGACGATGACACTTACAAATGAGGAGTACGTGTAAATGCACGGTTTTGTTTAAATTATACAAACGTAGCACGTAATAAAACCACAGGTGCGTGGAGTGTTTCATCAATTTTGTAGACTCTGACTCCGTCCCCTTTGTGCTCTCTTATAAATAGAGATTCCTGATTGTTGAGTGACATTGCTTTTACCAAAATGCGTGAATAGAAAACCAACTTACTTTTTTATCACTCCCGGGTTTTCCTCTGGATTTAGGAAACTATATACAAACCACGAGCTTATAGTCTACAAACAATTATTGTTTTCAACCTTATTTTTTTGTATGCTGCACCAGAAAACACAGGTTAGCCATGATTATGATCTGACAAATCCAAACCGCCATAGGTGATTTTTTAAATCAATGTGGCAAAAATACTTTCAAAAGAGAGGATGGCGCCGAATTGACACTCAAGAGTCCTAAGAATATGTTTAATGTTTTGTGTTTTTAATCAAAAACAAAGCCAAAGCCATTCTTACCCTGGATTTATCACTGAATCCAATATTTCATCTTCCATTTCGGAGCACATTTTTCCTATAATTCGTTAAACGTTAACAATCTGTTTTCCTTGTGAATTTTCTTCGCCGAGGGACATTTTCATCGCGACCTAAGAAGCTTATCATTAGTGGAACCGTTCAAAGGATCTCAGAGTTTTCCTGAGATCACCAATCTCTTACTTTATTAGACACTCTGATGGCTTTGAAATAAATAGGTAAATTGGATGAAAATATTCAAGCGAGATAAAAGAACATATTAAGCAAAAATGGATATGAACATTACTGTTGTTAAAATAATAATTTCCTTATTTTAAATGTTTATTTCCAATTCTATGATCATAAATAAAAAAAAATATAACGTCACGACTTCTATCCCCATTCGGGGGCTGTCAGAGGCTTGAGTGGCCATACACCACCACATTGTGGAGGTATTAAGTCAACTCAAAGTCCACGTTTCACCAGATAGTCAGAACCCAACATGACAGGTGGTGAACCTTGTCGCCGTGTATACAGGATAAAAATCAAAGGATATATACAGTTCCAAATGTAGCTATAACATCTCCACGATCGTGGTTTTCGTTATCCTTAAGAATAATATGCACTTCATCTTGTTTTATCTTCATACGTGTAATGGTTTCGAGATAACATCAAGGAAAGGGGTACACTTTTTACGACACCCACTTGAGGATAATATAACAACCAAGTATCAAAAGGATTTCCTTTACTACTAACCCCTAATACTTTCGTGTGATACATCGCACCAAAATAGCACTTTTTAAATAGTCTCTTTGAAGTTTCATTGAAGTTTCAATACCTACGTGGTCCAAAACTGTTAGGTACAAAAGAACGTTGCTGTCTGTTAAGATTACAATGAAAAAGAACCTTTTCGGATTAACTGAAAAACATTATCTAATATTTGCACCTAAAAGCTGAACTATCGAACGAAATAAAGCTCTCTATATCTCCTTTGATTTACTATGATTGTCTTTTGGGTACGAAATAGTACTATTTGATTATTGCGTGCCTTCAATACGATACGATATCTACACTGCTTGGTACAACAAAATACATTAGTGTACAATACAGACGAACCGCTCTATAAAAACACAAAAAATAAAAGCTATTCTCTCTATCCGACAACAAAGCTGAAAACTCTACTACTTGTACTACCTACGTGGACAAACTCCTGACGACGACAAAGTAGTTAAACACCTACAAACAGTTGCGTCAAATTATACCATGGAAAATTGTACATAACTCGTTTATCAAGTGTTCAACTTCTTTGTAATAATACGGTTTAATTCAAATTACTTGATATTTTCCATTTAGCAAATTATTTTCAGCAAACGTGACGTGTTGTCTGACGTGCTCTGCAAAAGCATCATTTTAAGTTCTCACACGACTATGTTACTCTGAATCAACACTGCCGTTAACGGTAATGAAAGACCAACGTCTCTAGATAATTGCAGAGATATGGGGACAATCCGGTTTATCGCGCCAACTATCTACAAAGACGTATTACATCAGACGAAGCACCGAGCTGGGAGGAGCCGCCTTCATTAGCACGGAGTTATATTACATCTTGATTTGGGTTTGGATTTGTAGACGTTAGTTTCTGTTCTATTCCGACGTTTTCATTGTCTCGTAGACTTATTACTTAATAGCCACGTACAGATGTCGCACATGCCGCGCGAGGCTGCTCACCCACATGCCTCGCGAAGCACGACGTTTGCCTCAGTCGCATGCCGTGCGAAGCAAATGGCGAGGCAACTCATACTCTAGACAGAGAAGGGTATACCCGAGCAATCAGTTTGACACGTTTGACATCGTTCTGTCGCATGACGACAAACTAGGCGAGGTAAATGTGAGTGCTCAGGTGAGGCAGGGCGCGCATTTGCCTCACGTGAGGCAAGTCAAACTTCGCGAGGAAAATTTGCCTTGCGCGGCATGTGCCACATCTGAACGTAGCGAATATAATATTGAATAGTACCTACTTTAAACTAGATAATTCACCACATTCATGATAATCAATCGAAGGTAAAGCAACGCTTGGCAAGACCGATCAGAGATGGATGACCTTTTAGTAGAAAGATAAACTGAGCATCTCCGAGCCTCGGAGAGCAAGCAAAACCGTCGGTCCTTCATCTAACCTCTCGTCTTAGGTTACTGTCACATCGGAATATGAGAGTAAGGGAAGAGAGGAGAAACCTGTGGTTATGCACACATTGTGCCCAATATCTCCTGCGAAAATGTCTACTGTCCGTTGTGATTGGCTGCCAAGGCCGAAATTCGGTCAGGAGGACTATCAGGAAGAGGTCGATCGATTTAGATACCAGATTTCAGACTCTTTCGTATTCTTTTTGTTATAGCATATGTATATTTTCACTGCTTTTAAGTTCATAAGTAGTAACTTTATATCTATTAGTACTCATCCCATCTAAATTTTTATTTTGAATACTGTCACCCTATTTTCTGCAAAGATATCATCAGTTTATAAGTATTTAAAAAACATTCCTAAGTTTTTTTTATTGCATTTATATCCGACCGGTTTTACCTTACCTAACAAATCAAACACGTGACCCTTTTCAATCCCAATTAAAAATTAAACAACCTAGCTTTAGCCGTTTTGACCTGATGACCCACTGTCCTGATTTTCGAGGGCTAAATAAACAACCAGTATGTAGATTCTCTTTTAGGTAGACTTTTCCAAATGGAGATCAGAGATGGTCCGAGTACAATTTACAATGTTAAAGTAAGTAACAACGTCTGTTGCTTTGATGACGTAAATATAAAACAGCATCATTTAAAGGAATGACTAGCCTGAAAATATGTCAGTAAACAAATTCTCATATAAATTATATATACCTAATATACTTTTTTATAGGTACTTACCACTAAATATTCTTTTTTTTTTTTGTTTATTTAAATACCTAATTTTGTTTTTTTATTCACTATGTGTTAATGCCTGCCTGCTCACACAGCGTTGCTGTTTGAAAATGTATAAGTACAATTATTCTTTTGAAAAGAGTAACCATTGAGTTTCTTGCCGGCTCTTCTCAATGGAAGCAACATTACGAACCGGTGGTAATGCTAAAATATTGTTTATCTTGACTATTTATAAACGCTTTATTGAGCTTACATGAATAAAAAACTTTTGATTTGATTTGATTTAAAGCGGCAAACAAATGTACGATGCACTTGATGTTTAGCTGCCTCATCTTCACTTTTTACGAGGTGAGATAGGAGGAGTGTATAAAAAACACATGCAAAATACTCAATAACTTCATCATTCATAATGATCATAAAAAGTTTGATGATATAATTCCTCCCTCTAGATTTGCTCATGTTATATTCCAGGCCACTCGAAACGTACCTATGTTATCGGAAGCCAATTAATTTGTTGACGCAAGCATCGAGGCTTGAAGCTGTATGCTCGCTTCAGTGGCGTGTACCATCTAGATTGGTTTATGAATGTTATATTACGTCACATATATGAGAGCCTTGATGAACAAATTGATATTCCTAGTAGCTATTACGAGAACCTATTTTTGTGACCAGATTATTTGTATTCAATTGACTTTAACAATAAGCGCGCGACGGCAGTGCATGAGCAGATGTATGAACGTGGATGAAGCAAAAGAGGTGTATCAAATTCGTAACATGTGGCATAGCATTTATAGTCTCTGCCTACCCCTGTGGGATACAGGCGTGAGTATATGCATGTATGTAAAGTATGTCTGGCCCACAGAGTAAAGACTAAAGAAGGTGCCCTTATTAGATATATGTATGAAAAAAAAACGTGGTCATTGTTTCTTCATTTTTATTGTTCTATCTACCGGTAAATAGTTGAACTACTCGTTTCGTTTTATGTCGATGTTAGTACTAGGCCGACCACTCGGCCGAGTTGCTTAGGGCCAGTCCCCTTGGTAATTGGTCCTTGGTCTGGCCTTTTGGTAGTGTGATGTTTTTCAAGTCGGTTTTTGTTTTACCTACTTGAAATAAATTACTAACACTTCCTTAGATTAAACGTTTTACAATTAGCAACGATAGCACTTTGCTCGAGAGCTTCTTAAAAAAATACGCCATAAATTGTAAATACGTTAGTGTAGGCCCCGGAACACCGTCTGCGATACTCAACGAAGAAAACAGGGAATAACAAAAAGAGAAATTATATTTAATGCGTAGCAGTCGTTTTTCGTGACCTCCTTCAACACCAAAAAGCGTTAAGAGACCCTTTGTAAAACCCTCCGATGTATTTTTTTTATTATTTTTCTTTGTCTCGAAACCTTCAGAAGTAGAGCTGTATTCTTCTGTTAAAATAAAATATTCGACCCGTGAAATAATTGCCGCAGTAATTTTTGGCCCCTCATTTAACAACGTTTTATTGTTGCGGCGACAAAAAATGAAAGTGGTTCTTTGTTAATTTCGGATAATTATTAGGCTTAGTCTTTTGCGTGAAAATTAATGTGAAGTGAAATTATGAGGTCCTGTAATGGACGGCAATGTCATCATAAAAAAATGTTGAAAAAAAACTATTAGTAGGATAGCAGTTTCCTCTAGAAATCTTCCTCTTCCTTCTATAGATGTGGAGCCAAAGAAGGGTTTTCTGGATTTAATCCAGCGCGTCAGATTAATATAAGGGAGATACCTTACAAATTGATAAGAACCTCCAACCAGTATGAGCCCTTAATATTGGTGGGTACGCTCAGGACAACAAAAAAAAATAGACCATAAAATACTCGAACTCGTCAGATTGAGATAAGGGGGATTCATTACTATCTAAGAAGTGTCAAAAGTATCAATTTTGCTAATTTGATCGTCAGTCTAAGAAATGGGAGCATCTGTAAGTTTCACTGAATACCCCCTCTGAAAATTTTACGAGCTCGAGATTTTTTTTTTTTTTTCAATATATCATGTTGGAGCATGAAAAATATAAATATCTGACACGCTTGATTATTTCCATGTCATAGCTTATTTTTTACAATTTTGAAATTATCATGTAGACGCTTCCTCCACCGCTGAAAGTGGAAACATCTAGAACCATTTATTCTTCCTATCATCTAATCTACCAAATCTAATAGGTTTGGGCGATGCTGGAGTAAATCCACAGTTTGCATTATGGGCTCCCGGTCCACTAGGAATACCTATAGTACGTTTTTAATACTTGTCCTATTTGGTAAGCAAAGATGGCGTCCAGCGGGGCGATTGCGTAACTTTTTAGTCAATGTTTCAATTGGTTTCCTTCATCATGTGTCAATTATATACGAAACCAAATTGAAACATTGACAAAAAGTTACGCAATCGCCCCGCTGGACGCCATATTTGCTTACCAAATAGGACAAGTATTAAAAAACGTACTATAGTTTCATTTCAGTTCTTTACAAACGGTACTTTTTTCTTTAGCAGCGACCTCTATACGAAACTGTTTATACTAACTAACTACTAACTTTTTTGAAGATTCTAGGTTATAAAAGCCGAACACTAACAAACGATAAAAGCACCCCTCACTAGATAGCGCTCTACTAAAATAAAAGTAAACAGCAGAGCGCCATGCGCCATCTATTGAGGGGTGGTGTTATCATCAAAACTGTTGGTGTTTTTTGTAACCTAGAGCCTTCAATGTTAGAATGTTATTAATATTCTAAGAAAGATGTCGCTTTTCTTAAACACTTCTAGCTCTTAAGACTCAACTACCATTGCATTGGGCAGTAGTACAGTAGGTTAACTATAATAAATCTATTAAAGTTAACGATTCCTAGGAAAAATTATAATTGGGCTGATAAATAGCAAAATGCTATTGTTGCAATGTTCGCATTTTCTTACTTTATTAGTAGAAATAGGAAGGTTCATTAATAGGTACCTACTACCTACCTACCTACCTAATTTTTCCTAGCCACAAACCTAGTTGTGTTAATTTAAAATCGATGTTTAAAATCATCGATTTCAACACACTATTTCAACACTGTGATACAATGTTACAAGTTATTACTGAAGTAGGTATACTTATTGGAAGTCTAGAGAGCCAGGTAGTACAACTTTAATCGAGTTGTGAGTGGCATTATGCTTGCATTGCGAGCCCCGAGGCGGCTGCAATTCTATCCTTGATGGGATTATCTGCTCTTTGCTAAATCAAGTGCTTTGTACCTTGTACGAAGCTTACAAAAAAAGACAAGAACTTTATAATGGTTAAGTAGATTTATTTATATGGGTAAGTAAAACGAACAATGTAGGTAGGTACGTACTACAGATAAACAAAGAGAAGTAAAACCATTGACGTATTAATATAGTAGATATGGCACCTTCTAACATCGTAATCACGACACTTGTGCAATACTGACATGTTTTCAAAATTATTTTCCGCGAGCGACTGAGTCATACTGTGCCCATGGACATAGTTTAGTAGGACCAACTATTTTTGACAGTCACCTGTCTCCCTCTTTCTTGGGTTTTATAGGAACTCGTAAAGACATCTTAAGCAAACTGTATCTAAATGTAAGATGGGATAGCAGCTATAATTTCCGGAACAGACCACTCACAATTTAACCCATGTTTGTATGTAGGTATAATATACGAAGCTTTACGTCCACTCTCTATAAACCGCGCAAAGTAAACATAGGTTGTAAACATTGATGTATCATTTCAGCAGATATGATACCC
The DNA here is from genome assembly GCA_947859195.1 of Drymonia ruficornis. Lineage (NCBI taxonomy): Eukaryota > Metazoa > Arthropoda > Insecta > Lepidoptera > Notodontidae > Drymonia > Drymonia ruficornis. The sequence goes on along the minus strand of OX401913.1, from coordinate 4,914,274 downwards.
GGTAACATTGTTCAGCGCACTACTACATGAAGCGAAATTCACACATCTGTTATCGCACTCACCATTCGACAAGGCATTTTTATGCGCGTTATTTATCAGAAGACGAGGCTTATTGGCAATACCGACGTGTTATCAAAATTATTTTCCGCGAGCAGCTGGGTCGTACTGTGTCCATGGACTCAGTTCAGTAGGACATACTATTTTGGACAGTGACGTCTCCCTCTTTCTTGGTAATGTCTTTGGTTGTAAAATAACCAATCCGCAGTTCACAGCGTGTTAAATCACAAACGCGCCAGGACCTACGCAAACAAACTGCAATGTATGAACTATGAAGGGCGGGTAGCGCCGTTGGCATAGCGGCGCGATTTTCGTCAATCGCCCGAAACAAAGGGACAGGGTGAATATTAAAGGGCCGGTGACACTCGAGCAGGTTTTCATCAGCCGGCGAGACACCAGTGTGCCGCTTTCAGACCCACCTTTTGAGATCCCGCGCAAGATTAGGCACTAGTTCTTATAGTGTGATGGTAGTGATGGGATGTTTTGCGGTGCATCGACTTTTTATCAGAGTTGCAAAAAAACAGGAAATTTAAAATGAAAACTGTTTAAAACGTGTTTAAATCATTGATTTAAAACAGAACGAATAAATCACAGTGTTTAAAACATGTTTAAAACAAGGTGATTTTATCGTAACAACCCTGCTTTTTATAGAATACTATACCTATTAGTGATATTACGATAAGCAGAAGAATACGCAGAAGAGGTACATCTCTATTGGTGGTAGAGCAAGCAAAGCTAATTGACTGCAGCTCATATAGGTACGGGCGGGCTCGACCGGGGTAATACCACCCGCTCACAGAAAATCGGCGTAAAGTACCCAATACTCAAACCCGCCAATTACAAGTTTTTGGTTAGGTAAACTATGATAAGCGCTAAGTATGCAATAAGTAGGTACCTACATAAGCAGGTAATAGGTTCATTTTCAGTCGTTACCAGGATTAGTCCGAAAGCAAGCCGAATATAGGTATGTATTATCAAGATACAACACACGTTCAAAAACAGCTGACATATTATTCTGCTCAAACATTTACTTACGATGAAAAAATAAATAATTTAAAAAATTAAAAACACAACTGCCCTGCCAAAAAACGAACTAAAAAGTATAAAACAAGTGCAGTGTCATTGCAGTCGGGGGACCGTTCTGTGGAACATATTTAATCTAAGAGGGCCCCCGACTGCAATGACACTGCACTTGTTTTATACTTTTTAGTTCGTTTTTTGGCAGGGCAGTTGTGTTTTTAATTTTTTAAATTATTTATTTTTATTTTATGCATTTTAGTGACAGCAGCCAATAATGATATATTTGTTTTGCATGTACACCCTACCTATGTTAAATTATGCCTATAAATTCTAGAGTTTTGGAATGTGCTCATCAAGGCCTTCAATTTGATACCCATATTGTAATAATGGAAGAATTTTTTTTTTTTTTCACATATTAAAGTTGAGCCATAATGCCGCCATATTGATTTTTTCAAAAATAATATACCCAGTGTTACCCGGAACGATGTAAGGATTCTAACGATACCCCATACATCGAAATCCGTTCAGGCATTTATAAGTTATGGTGGAATAAAGAATCTCACATACAAACATACAAACATACAAACATACATACATACATGAACCCTGAACACATATACACTCTTTTTTTTTTGGGCAGTCGTGTAAAAAAGATGATTCCATCCAAAATCTATAAAACCGACACGCATTGAACATTATCGGCGAACGTTATTAAGTACTAATATAGGATAAGTGTTACTAACACCGTGGAACTTTGTAGTCTTTTTTTATGGGACTAAGCCCGCCACACATACCCACCACTGTTACTGTAAGCCAGGATCGACAATGGTGTCCAACGATGACGCCAAGGTTTGACCCTCGACGAGTCCCGGGGAAAAGCTAAGTTGCCTTGGAACCCGCACGAATTTAATCAGAAGAAAGGATTGGAGGAGTTCTGGAACTTTGTAGTCTGTCTATTAAATCCGACTAATATCATAAATGCGAAAGTAAGTGTGTGTATGTGTGTGAATGTTTGTTACCACGTATCTCCATAACAACAAAACCGATTTTAATGAAATTTGAAACGTAGATAGTGTAGGTTCTGGAATAAGACATAGGCTAATCCAATTTTCACGCGGGCGAAGTCGCGGGGCACAGCTAGTAGGTAAATAAATTATCGATAGTTGAGCCACAACTCTAGCTCGTTATTGCACGTCATCACTAGTGAGCTCGCGACACGGCGCCTCGCCTCTCGAGTCTCGACACCGCGATGATTCAGCATTTTCCAAAAGCCTTTTACGATTCCCCTTTCATTCTCGCGTGAATTCGACTCGTATTTCCCACGCAATGAACGAAGACATTACGGGGAACTGCCTCACAGTCTGTGCTCACTTATTCATTGGTAGATTTAGGCCTCACGGCTGTTTTTGTGTACCACAACACCAAGCCAACTAGACGCGCGGGTATAAATGAAAATGAAATTAAATGTAACGTCACGACTTTTATCCTCATTCGGGGGTAGTCAGAGGCTTGAGTGGCCATACACCACCACATTGTGGAGGTATTAACCAACTCAAAGCCCACGTTTCACCTGATAGTCAGAACCCAACGTGACAGGTGGTGAACCTTGTCGCCGTGTATACCGAAACTGACTATTACCTTATCCCGAGGGATAGGTAGGTTTCCTCACGATGTTTTTCCCTCACCGTCAGCGAACTGTAAATTATGCTCATAGATGAAAATTCACCCATTGGTGCATGCCCCACCGGGGATCGAACCTGGGACCTTATGATTGCTAGCCCAACCTGTTCATAGGCTACAGTCGCTTCTAAATATAAATATCAAATGATAATAAGTCAATGATACCGCTGTCCCTTCAGAACATAGTGAGCCTGGACCAATTCCTGGACACTCCTGTGGCCGTAGCTCCCACTACGTGGTGAAACGACCGCGGAATCATTGAATTATTAACATTTGATAGTTATACCCGAGTGTCTAGTTGGCTTGGTGATGTAAGGTAAATCTTTGATACACTTACAAGATTTTCTTGCTCTTGCGTACGATGTGTGTGAGAGCCGGAAGCTCAACTCCCCCTCCATCAGTCCCACTCTCCATTAGGTCGGCAACGTGCGAGCTATGCCTTTGGTATTGCAAGCATCTATAGGCTACAGTAACTGCTATTTTATTTTTAGTATTTGTTGTTGTAGCGGCAACAGAAATACACATTCTGTGAAAATTTCAAGTCTCTAGCTATTACGGTTCGTAAGATACAGCCCGCTGACAGACGGACAGACGGATAGACGGACAGACGGACGGACAGCGTAGGCTTAGTAATAGGGTCCCGTTGGCACCCTTTGGGTACGGAACCCTAAAAATACTCTATATAACACTACTAATCAGGTTTATTAAAAGTTTTTTATTTCTCTCAAAGGTATCCCTTGTCCGGTAGGTACTGTAATTAAACCGCAACAAGTATTAACGTGCTTATAAATCTCATATCAAAGTAATAAAAATCTTAATAAATATGAACATCAATCAAAACTGCTGTATGAGTCCAATGAAAAATGGCGATTGCCATTAAACCGACGCACAGTAGCGCACGCCACGCCACTCGTAATTACAACATTTACCTTGCATCAATCATCTGACGGATTTTTGTTTCGTTTATTACATTTCGTAGTAAAAGGCATTGAAAAACATGATGATCAAACATGTATGATTACTCGTGATAATGCTACGAACTGGGGCCCTACTCTTTTACAAACGAAAACGAAATTTCGTACGAAATTCGCGTATTTCCTACTACGTTTCTCATTGATTCCGACATTTCTTACGAACTAAAATTGTTTGACGTTTAGATTCGACGACGACGAAGACGTCATACAATTTTCGTTCGTAAGAAATGTCGGAATCAATGAGAAACGTAGTGGGAAATACTCGAATTTCGTACGAAATTTTGTTTTCGTTAGTAAAAGAGTAGGGCCCCAGTTCGTAGCATTATCACGAGTAATCATACATGTTTGTTTCGGAATGAAAAACTTTTGAAAACACGTCACTTTTCTTATTACCGCCCTAGACTAACGTATAGATAAGGTGGTAGAGCCAAGCTGTAGCCAATTGACTGCAGCTCATATACGGGCTGACTCGACCGGGGTAGTACCACCCTGTCACAGAAGATCGGCGTAAAGCAGCTAAGCTGCGTTTCGTACGACGAGTGAGAGAGCCAAAAACCCAAAACCCACTTCCCCTCCCTCCATTCCACTCCCCTTCAGGTCGACAATGTGCGAGCAAAGCCTTTGGTATTGCAAGCATCTATAGGCTACGGTAACTGCTTAACATTAGGCGGGCCGTGCGATTATTTGCCACCGCAGTCCGATAAAAAAAAGATAAAGCAGGGGGTAAGAAAGAATGCAAAGAATTCCCGTCAGGAATTCTTAAAAAGTTTTATCTCTAGTCAGAAGAACGATGAAGAGTGTTTTGTTCTCTAGTATTTTCCACATGTTTATTGGTGGTGGCCAATTGACTGCAGCTCATATACGGGCTGGTTCGACCGGAGTAGTACCCTCTCACAGAAGATCAGCGTAAAATAGCTATTACAGCTGCATTTCGGAAGATGAGTGAGAGAGCCGGAAGGCCAACCTCAACCCATAAAGGACATGGTAAAAAACTGCCCTAAGCATGTATAGAAGTTTGTCACTAACCCGTAAACTTTAATTATTCATTAACTAATTATAAGAGTTTTATTATTCTCCTAGAAGTTTTGTAAAGAAATAAAAAATAAAAAGTTGTTTTCATGTTTTTTGTTCAACAAGGAGAAGCAAAAGTTTATAGCAATATGTTTCTCTTTTACAAGTTCCTATATCTATTGACGTAGGAGTTTCTACGATTTTATTTTCAGGACTGTAACGCTATGAAAAGTTCCTGAACCCTTTTTCGTACAATATACTAATATTCAACATTACATATTACTAAGTACTGCTGTTTTTTACCTATGTTGAGGTTTGTAAAGAAACGCCTAACTAAAAGTTCTTAGCAAAATATGGTTGTCTAACAAGTTAGTATATCTGTTGACGTAGGAGTTATTACGATTTTATTTTCAGGATTGTAACGATATGAAAAGTTCCTGAAACCTTTTTCATGTGAAATACTAATATTCAGCTAATCAGCATTACATATTACTAGGTACAATGTTTATACATTGCTAGGGCAGTCGCCCATACTTCTATTTAGCCATGTCCTTTGGCGGTTAGTGTTTTTTGCAGAAGCTCTAACGTGAAACAATAAACCAGACATAAACATTAAACTAAAACACTACTCGGTACACGTACATCACTCTCTTACAACAAATACTATCCCTGCGGCACGTTATGATGGTCGGTTTGACATGTGGGAGGGCGAAAGGATGAACCTTATTATAACGGAATAAAATTCATTTTCGCATTCATTTTTTTGACATTCTTATTTTTTTAAACGACGGGCTTTTGACGGGCCCGTTAGCGTGGTTGGCGCGGAGGCGCCTTTCACGCTGCAGGTCGTAGGTTCGATTCCTACGAGACATGCAATTGTGTGCATAAACATGTCTGTATGTCTGGAGTCTGGGTGTATATGTATATTAAGTATGTATTTACAAATAAAAAAGTAGTATATGTAGTAATATCAGTTATCTGGTCTCCATAGTACAAGCTCTGCTTAGTTTGGGATCAGGTAACCGTGTGTACAAAAATGTCCCAGGATATTATTATTATTATGATTAAACGGCCGGTCTTATTCCGTTATAATAAGGTTCATTTTCTTCCCCCCCCCCCACATGTCAAACGGGCCATAGTATAATGTCGCTACTGTAGGTACCTATAGAAATATAGGTCAGGTCAGGTGATTTAATAGCCATGGAGTGTACAGGTGCAAAGCTTGTGAGAAACCATTGAATTATGCGTCGACCGGTCAAAGGGTCGCTTACGACAAACTTAATATAACCAATTTACTACCCTTTGTAGTAACTGTGCGACTATTTTAGTTAAGACTGGATCGGCACCTAACGAGGCATGTTTGAATGCTATCTCCTCTTAGACGAGTGGAGTAAAAATTTAAAAAAATATCACCGTATTTGTTGAAGCCTCATCTTTAAAAAATAAGCAGGAAAAAAGTGCTACATGCTCTTTGACTATGCGAAAAAAATTAAAAAATAGTAAAATTTTTATTGAAAAAAAAAAATCAAAGTGAAGCTGTTTTCGTCTTAAAATTTCTATCTCCTTCTAAACGGCTTGGAATTTTTAATTATTTTTTTCACCAAAATATGGCAAAAGATAATACCTAAAAAAAAATAAGTTCGATTTTGGTGCAATAGTTTTTCACGTCACAATTAATGATTTTCGATATTTTCGCGACAAAAGTGGGCGGGGTTTGTGCGCTCTCGACCAATCAAGACGGCCAAAATGCTCGGCCCGGCCTTAGCGGGGCCTTAATAAATCGCATTGCTTGAAGTCTCGGAATATACTGCTGGAAGTTTATGTGCCGAGAACGTAAGCACCAAGACTTAAATCCCAAATGAAGTTTATTGGCGAGGTATTAGGTGCATGCCACGCAAGGCTGCACGACATGCCGCGCGCGGCAGTCTCAGTCACATGCTCGGATGAACCAAAGGACGAGCCAACCTACACTCTAGACAGAGAAGGATACAGCTGAGCAATCAGTCACTAACGGCCGAATACTCAAAGCTCACTTAACTATTTGAGAGGCTCTTAACTATTTAAGACGCCCTTATCCGTCATTTTCGTATTCTCAAAGGTCAATCAAATCCCCTACTTAAATTTAATTGAACTTAGTTTGAGAGGCCGTCAAATCTTCACTTAACGAAAATTCGGTATACTCAACGGCTACTTAATGCATGACAGCTGTCAAATCTGCCTTCAAACAGCATTGAGAGCCTCTTAACTTTAAGTGGGGTCCCGACCAATCCTAAATTATTTTACGCTAACTATTTACCTCCTATTTACTACAAAATTATGCGACTGTCAAAAACAGCATCTTAACATCGATCTCAACTTTGAGATGCATTTATTAATACGAGCCATAGTTACTTTATCGTTGTCTCATGACTAGGCTAAACTAGGCGAGGCAAATGACAGCGCTCGGGTGAGGCAGGGCGATCTTTTGGCTCGGGCGCACCCTGTCAAACTAACGTCCGACAACTTAAATTTGAGAGCTGCTTAACTTTGACGTGCCATACAAAAAATGACAGTTAACGACGTCTCAAACTGCTAAGTGGGACTTAAATATTTAAGTAGACTTTGAGTATTCGGCCGTTATAGTGACGCAAAGCCGCCTTGCGCGACATGTGAGACATCTGGATGCGGCTATTGGATTAGTTACGGGGCGTGATATTGAGATTTTCTCGTCATGAGTCCTGCTGGCCTACTCCGAAATACGAACCTAACGTTTCGGCTGACGGATTGTCGTGATTTTACATTTCTTCTTTCGTTTTTCTCTACGATTTGACATTGTTTTGATCGTAAATCGAATCCGTACTTCGGACGATCCGTCAGCGACGTATTTCGGAGTAACCCCCCTGATACTACAAAACATATTCCCTCTTATTCAGATGCAAAAATCCCCAGATTTGAGGGTAGTGTCATCACTGCGTGGAGTTTAGGACATATCGTAAACCTGCGGCTCATGAAACGTGATGCGTTCCCTGATTATCCTCGTCTTGACAGCAGTCATAAAATTGGCATTCGCTGTTTTGAGGTCTCTTATGCGAAACTTGTCCGTCCTCAACCTGAAGTTAAAGTCATCGCTATTCTTTCCTCTTTTTTTCATCGCTATTCACACATTCACATTGCGCTAATGATTTGCAGAAAACTCCGGGATAAGTAGGTACCTAGGGCCACCGCAGACTTGCTACTTTTAGCATCGGCGATAGGCGACTTAGTCGCTTTTCAGAAGCTCGAGGCAGCGACTGGTCGCTACACCCCGCACACTTAAAAACGCCGAACGTAGCGACTGAGTCGCTTTTCGGAAGCTCGATGCAGCGCCTGAACGCTACATCCCGCACACTTGCGGATGCCGGTCGCAGCGATTTTGCATGTTGACTACAGGCTACCGGATCAGCATCGGAGCAGTCGCTGCGTCCGATCGCAGGAAGTCACAAAATCGCGATGCTGCATCGATGCAGTCGCAAAATCGCGCGACTTTGATACTGCGATCGAATGCAGAGAGTCGCCAAAACGCGATGCAGCATCGATGCAGTCGCAAAATCGCCGATTGCCGATGCTAAAGGTAGCAAGTCTGCGGAGGCCCTATACTATTAACGATCTTCCGTCTCCCAATTCTGAGCAGACCGTTTAATCTAGCTGACTATCACGTGTACTCGATGTTTAACTTATCACACACTGAACTCGAACTTCAAACATTCATATTGCTTATTGAAGTTAGAGGATAAGTTATTCAGAACTCACCACGTCTATATGTGATCGTGTCTGTACAGTTTGGCAGACGCCTGTGGGAATTCATCGCGCAGACGACTTAGCGAGCAATGAAATATGAATGCGTCGACGCACGCAGGCCTCCTGTTTAATGTTTCATAGTACCCACCAAGTTCTGATCTCATTATTACGTAACAGTGAGTAAGAAATAAGTTGAGCCTTTAGACAATCAGCAATATACCTTACAATAATGATAGAATCATCATTTAAAAGTGTTGTGTGTGAATCTACTAATATACCCAGTAAGTGATCATACGATGCATGATCACCAGATGCAGATACCAGTAATGAAACAAGATCGCTACACTTGAAAAGAATAGAAATTAATTTTAGAGAAGACAGACCAAATGAACTAATGGCCGTAAGATCAATGGTAGTTCAGGTAGTTGATTGATCGTGAAGAGTTTAAACTATCGATTATGTATGGAAGATAGAGATTAAACTCTCCCCCGTGGTTTTAATTACAATTGATCTTACAACCCTTAGTTTAGCTTTCAAACCTTCGACAAATTCGAATTCAGAATCGCGTTCTCTTAATTTATTTATTTATTTATTCTTGCAGAAGACTTACGGACTAATACAAAATTATATAAACAAAAATGGATCTACAAATTGCCAATAACAAGTCTCCACATATAGGTATACAGTTATAGACACACCTAATAGTCAAGTATCCACATAACTTGAGAACTAACTACTAAATAACTTAATTTGTGCCAAAAAAAAAGTAACAAACCAAAGAAAAAATTATAACAATGCGCTTAAACGCTGGGTTCCTACAGAACGGTGCCGTCATATAACGACCGCATTAGAACATTGGCTATGTAAACTATGGCACGGTTGCCCAGAGACCGGTTTGGACACCGTTTTTGACATAGCCAATGTTCCAGTGCGGCCGTTATATGATTCCTAGGAACCCAGCGCTTTAACATCGTACTACTAGTAAACAATGATGACGTCACACTTCTGCTACATCGACCTAAATTTCAGTGAACATTCAGTTTGCACGAGCAGACGTACTCACGTACACTCATTCAAGCGTTGCTTACCAGCACGTTCTTCTGTCAGCCCAACGATTTGCGAACAAAGCAACCGGAGCCGACTGCGCTGGCTCTATTCAAATAATCCTCTATAACGCGTTACACACTCTGCGATAAACCTAACTTGTTTTGTGACTACGTAATTTTCTGTAGCTTACGTCAGAAATAACACCTAACTATTACACAACATTTGTATTTTTTTTCTGAGTAAACTAGCGCTATTTTGTATAAGGTATACTTACATGATATTATGGACTTCCGACTCTCCCACTCATGGTACGAAACGCAGCTGCAATAGCTACTTTACTCTGATCTTCGAGCCAGCTCATATATGAGCAGCATTCGATTGGCTACAGCTAGGGATTGCAATCCTGAAAACCGGATCCGGTAATCCGGCGGATCCGGCATCATTTTACGTATACCGGATCCGGTACCAATATACCGGATCCGGTGACCGGATCCGGTGATAACAATTTTTGGCAAAATAATAGCGCTGTTGCATGAGAAGGTAATTTAAATGCGTTACGCGTGATGTGCATGTGTGCGAGAGTTACAATTATCACAAATCCAGCAAGAAACCACGTGTTATAGCATACGTCATACTACAATAGAGAAAGATTTGAATAAGTACTAAAAACGGAAATGACTGCATTTGAAAGCGAAGGAGTTCAAGAAGAAAACTTGTCTGCTATTCATGATTGTTTGCTGACAATAGAGCCGACAAGTTTAGAAGCTGAAACGGCCTTTTATGCCACAGGTTATTCATTAGTAGTCATAAGGAGTGGACTGGCAGATGACAAAATTAACACTATTTGTTTTCTACGATCCTTTTTTCAAAATCAACATTGTTTTTTTGATAATCTACACTAAAATAATTATTACTTAAATTAATTATCGTTAGTTGATTAAACTAAACATACAAGCTCATTATTGTGATAAATGTGCCATTTATTAGACAGATAAGCCAGTGCAAGTCGATCATAACTTTAACTTAATTTGGGAGCTAGAATTTAATTTTTTGCTCGTTGTTTAATCCTAACATTGTAAACTACCTATAATAAGTATAATTACACTCGATTAACGCAATATCAGTTAATTTTGGATCGAAAAGCGAAAATCATTCGGGTTTGATCAATCCGGCCGGATCCGGCCGGATTGAAAATGACACCGGATTGCAATCCCTAGCTACAGCTTAGCTCTACCACCAGTACAGTACAGATATTTTTTTTTATTTTTCCTGGCTCTCTGTCTGTATGCTTTTAAGTGGGCAAGCATCCGAAGTACAAAACTTTACCGCTAATTTGTTAGCACCTCACAAAGCAGGCTCTTTTAATATTATTCCGCGAGAAGGCCGCAGAAGCGGGCCACAAATTAAACGCTACAATATAATATTTGCGACGTTATGAAAACCCGGCGAATAAACGCTTGTGAGAGAGCACTTTGCTCTGCACTTTTTGGAAGCGCTTTGATTTAAAATGTTAAAATATGTATTTATAGTCAGTGAGGAGAATAAAATTCACGTTAGCACTTTATAGCATTCAATAGATTTTTTATTAGCGTATGAAAACCCCCAAATAAAAGAAATCTTTATAATGTCGTAAACATTATAAAGATTGAAAAAAGTAATGGAAACTTTTTAGTTCTGTTTTCTCTTTACAAATAAGTACTATATGAACTATGAAGACTACTCAGCGTAAAAACAAGACCAGAGGATAATGTTTCACATTATATTCATTCTTTTGTTCACCTACCAAGTGTCATCCGAAGTGGTTATTATGTACTCCAGAGACTGAGGAGAGTCGGCAACAAGCTCTCGTTCCAACTATCCGAGGGGTCGAGAAGTCTTTTGTGTTCTCCCTTCAACGTTCATTTTCTTAAAAACCGTACTACTGGAATATGCAAGTGTCACGGAATTTAATATTGAATCTAAGTGGCAAACTGGGTGGTAACAACGTGCTGTAATTAGGGGTGGCGCTTGGTATTGAGATGCAGTTCGAAACAAAAGCGGCGAGGAACTTTACATTTGTGTTTTGCGAACAATGTTGAGTGAACAAGCAGCGGGTTGAGTTTTCTTTTAAAATAATTAAACGAGTAAATATAAAATAAATGTATATTCAGACGGACTGCATTCGTACTGCAAGCCGACTGCAAGCTAACTGCACGCCGACGCCGGATTGCCAGTCCGCTTGCAATCGAAGTCTGCTTGCAATTTAGATGCAGTTAAATTGCAATTTTGCAATTATGCAGTCAGCCTTCACTCCGGTTTCCACGTTCGTCACCTAATAATATTTGGGTATTACTTACAATGTGCATCGTTATACTGGTAACATACAAATATCTGTCGACAGCAGCGTGACTACAGCGTAATTATTTGCAAAGTTAATTAGGCATGCCTGAATTCAGCTCGATGAGGTTGTCTGTAAATGACCTAACCGCAACCGTACTGTGCTCTAATGTGCATACAATTCTAAATTCCGGGGTAATATCTGCCACCAATAACACTTGAGCCATTAACTCTCCGGCGCGCGCCATAGCATAGCCACATTCTTCCACAATCACAACACAAGCAAATACCTACTTTAACAATTCACAGCACAGTCCAAATTAAAGCGAATACCTCCTGCATCCAACATAGGCTTGAAATAAAACGCAACACAGGCTTCTTATAATGCAACGAAATCTAGCCTCTGTTTTCCTGTGTAATACAGGCTGGGATCGCTTGTAAGTATTTAGACAATGTGGGTAGGCACATGACCGATTTATTATCTGTGATGTCTGCTCAAATTGCTGACAGTTAGGTTAACTGTTGCTCGCAGTGCTTTCTATCAGCTCTATTGTATTTCCTGCTGATATATTACAAGGCAGATTACAGCAAAAAACACCTCTCAGTTAGAGCTATAGCTACACCAGAAAGAAAAATATACAACGAAAAACACAGATACTAGGAACTTACCGCGCTTATTTTGGTGACATGAATGCAAGGTAACTACCCGATATCCACTTAGTCACGCGGCACCCAGCGTCGCGACTGCATGTCTGCACACGCGCGCGTCTATTTATTAGCCTAATAACGCAATAATGTATATTCATATCTTTTTTGGAGCACTGATGTTCGTATATGTCAGGTCTATAATATAATAGGTCATTGACTGAGTTAAGCTAAAAATGTTAATACATAAACGACGTTAAATACCTTTTTTATCGAATTTATTGTACGATGTAGAGAAATAACTGCAATAACCACCGGTATCTGTCGGTTATCGTATAAAGATGTTTCATCAAAAAGCAGTTTGACGACGTCGTCGATCGGACGCGGACGGCATCAATCCAAAAGTATCAATCCACATAAATTTATGACGCGATATCCACTTTATTGCACGCTGCCCGTTGTGAACCAATAAAACCGGCTTGTTTTAACGTTTAAACTTTATGAGCTATATTTTATAAAAATAAATAAAATACACGGGGGAACGATTTAACACTCACGTAAATTCTCGGATGCTTTATGGGTCTATTATAAATTGGACGGACGAGAACAGTTCGAACCATATAATGTGTAAGTATCGCCAGTCTAACACACCAACTATATAGTCCAAACTAAGCAATGCTTGTAATATGGCTATACAATTAACAGGGGGCGATCTCAGTGACACCCTGACCAGAAGGCCGATTGCGTAACTTTTTCGACAATGTTTCAATTGTGTACAGCGATCTCACAAAAACGCTTCAGAGGTCAGGGGTTTCAGCAAGGAAAACTCACAAGACCAGTAAACGTGGTTTATTGCAACAATAATAGTAGGGGCTTAAAGCAAAAATCATAAAACATTATACAGAAACAAAAACTAAACTTAACACCGCGTTACAAGAATAGCCGTAACTCGTACAGCGACATCTATCGGTGACATTGGACATACCGCCCACCATGGACAACTGTCCATCATTACATAACATAACTTAAACATGCGTGCTTAAACATAAACAAAAATACAGTACTTATACAAATTAAAAGAGAGGAATTAACTATAACTGACGTTACATTAAATACAATTAGTTATGCCACTGGTAAGATGCAAAGCTTAGACACTGGCCTTTTAATAACTGACCCTTTACAGCGTAAACTTACGACACGCGTAATTTGGTCCAAACCTGGGTGCTTATCTATAATAATGCCAAACAACCATCTAGCCGGTGGAAGATCGTCTTCCTTAACAAGTACAATGTCACCAATTTTAGGTTCAGGGACCTGTTGTGACCATTTATGTCTCTGAAGAAATTGCGTCAAATACTCGTGCGACCAACGTCGCCAAAAGTCTTGCACCATCCTCTGGGAATATTGCCATCTTCTTAAACTGCTAACGTTAGAAGACTCGTAATTGGCGTCTGGAACCAGTACTAAGGGCTCTCCTACAAGGAAATGGCCCGGCGTCAATGGGTAGGGCTCTTCTGCATTGTCACTAGTCTGTGAAATTGGTCTCGAATTGAGACAGGCCTCAATTTGAGCCAACACAGTAGTGATTTCTTCGAAGGTTAGAGTGGAACTTCCGATGACCCTTCGAAGGTGGTGTTTCGTGGACTTTATTCCCGCCTCCCATAGCCCTCCGAAGTTCGGAGCACGGGGTGGAATAAAATGCCACTCAGTGCCGTTGGTAGATAACCAATCAGCAATTTCCTTCCGAACTGTGGACCTTTCTTCAACTAGTAGAGCTTTTAACTCGCGTGCGGCTCCAACAAAGTTAGTCCCGTTGTCGCTCCACATTTCGGAACAGTGACCACGTCTTGCAACGAACCTTTTGTAAGCTGCTATAAAACCTTCAGAAGTCATATCCGAGACTGCTTCTAAATGAACTGCTCTGGTCGCCATGCAGACGAATAGGCAAATATAGCCCTTGGTAGAGCGAAATCCTCTGCCTTTGGTTGTTCTGATCGCTATCGGACCAGCATAATCCACACCGCTGTGCTGGAATGGACGACAAGGTGTGACCCTTGCTGAGGGAAGTTGACCCATGAGTTGATTTGTAGTGCGTGACGAATAGCGGATGCATGGAATGCATTTTCGGATACACTGTCTGACCACTCTTCTTGCATCAATTACCCAGTATTTAGATCGAAGATAGTTCAGCGTTAACTGGGGGCCTCCATGGAGAGTCCTTTCATGTGCATCAGCTACAATAAGATTGGTCAAATGTGATTTATGTGGGATCAAGATCGGATGCTGCATGCCTTGCGTGAGTGAAGATTTCTGAAGGCGACCGCCCACCCTGAGGATTCCTTCGCTATCTACATAGGGGTTTAGACAGCGTATTTTACTTTTCTTGTTTATTTGTCTATTGTCATTTAAGCATTTTAACTCGTCTCTAAAAGAAATAGCCTGTAATAGTTTGATCAAAATTATGACCGTTTCATTTAATTCTTTACTGGTGAGCCAATCAGAATAAAATGGTTGAGCTTGCCGCTTTATTTTGGCATGGACAGCATTGAAAAATCTTCGACAGTAGCTGAGAACGCGAATCATACGTCGAAACGAAGAAAACCTAGTGCATACCGTGACTTCTTCAACATTAACAGCTGCACAGGTGACTTTTTTGTTGGTCCGTTCCTCCAACTTCGTATCTTGGTGACTGCTTTCGTGTGGACTGTAATTAATGTGTTGTTCCAGTAACCAAGTAGGACCATGCTTCCACAAGCTCAAATCTAAGTTGGTCGAAGACTGTATACCGCGTGATGCGCAATCAGCAGGATTATCCTGTGACCGTACGTGGGACCACTGACTTCGATCGAAAAGATTCAAAATCTCTGAAACTCTGTTGGCAATAAACGTTTTCCAGCGACTGGGATGGCTGCTTAACCAGGCTAAAACTACTGCTGAGTCTGTCCAGGCGTGAATGTGATCCTTTGAAATCTGTAGCACTTCAGACACTTCAAACAGCAATTTCGCTAACAGGACAGCTCCACACAACTCCAGTCGTGGGATTGATACCTGTTTGATAGGACTTACTTTAGTCTTTGACGTGACCAAGCTTACATGCACGCCACCCTGGTTATCTACTACCCTAAGATATACCACGCCTGCGTAAGCGTCATTGGACGCGTCACAAAATCCTTGCAGCTCTACACATCGGTCATTATTGCTGGTATACATCCATCGAGGAATGGTGAATTTGGTAAGCTGCGAAAGATTATTTCGGTAATTCAACCATTCTTGTTTCAGTTGATCAGGCAAGGTTTCATCCCATTCTAAGCCTGAGACCCAAAGCTTTTGTATGAATATCTTTGCTGTTATTATGTATGGAGAAATCCAACCTAGCGGGTCAAACAATCGTGAAATATCAGAAATTATTTGTCTTTTTGTTACAGGAAAACGCAGCGGTGGGAGTTTGATGGAGTACTCGAACTCGTCTACGTCATCATTCCAGGTAAGACCAAGAACCTTCTTTACTTCCGTCCCCTCCTTGTCCGTACCTAACTCCA
Organism: Drymonia ruficornis; assembly: GCA_947859195.1. NCBI lineage: Eukaryota > Metazoa > Arthropoda > Insecta > Lepidoptera > Notodontidae > Drymonia > Drymonia ruficornis. The sequence continues at coordinate 4,898,229 of OX401913.1, read as the reverse complement.
ACCTCTCTCCTGTTCCCCTTTTCACTTCCCCAATCTTTTCTAAGAAGTCTCTATGACTAGATCCCCATTTCTGAATCTCAAAACAGCCCTTTTTCATTAACTTATTCATTTCATTATATATTTGCAGGCCTTCGGGAATCGTCTGACAGCCAGTCATCAGGTCATCGACGTAAAAATCTTGTTGGACCTTTTCAGATGCCAGCGGACAAGACTCACCTTCGTCAGAAGCAAGTTGAAATAGAGTGCGAACAGCCAGGTAAGGAGCCGATGCAGTTCCGAATGTGACACGTAATAACTTATAATGTTGTATGTTTCCAGATTCATCCCTCCATAGAACGCGTTGGAAATCAGTATCATCATCAGCCACCTTTATTTGGCGATACATTTTGACAAGATCGGCGACCACTGCTATGGGATGTCGACGCCACCGCATCACGATGTGTCTCAGATCCAATTGTAAGGTAGGGCCCACCATTAGATCGTCATTCAGCGATACGCGGTTTGTTCCTGGACTGGATGCATTAAAGACAATCCGAACCTTGGTGGTGGACCTGTCTTCGCGTACCACGGCGTGATGAGGTAGGTAAACAGCATTCCCCTTGCTTTTTTGATCCTCTTCTACCACTGTCATGTGGTTAAGACTAATATACTCTGACATGACATTAGCATATTGAATCTTCAACTCTGGGTTGTTGTTTAATCTTCTTTCCATTTGTTGGAGTCGTCGATAAGCTATAGACTCCGAGTGACCGAACCTACTCTGTGGATTAGAAGAACGAAATGGAAGTCTAACTATATATCTACCGTCTTGATCTCTGGTAGTTGTACGTGCGTAAATCTCTTCGCATTTCTCTTCTTCTTCCGTAAGAATTTTCTTACCAGCAACAGATGTCGGTTCCGACTCAATTTCCCAAAACTTCCTTAATAAGTCGTTGTCATTAACATAAGTGTGCAGATTGATGACGCTACTGGTATAACACAACTGGGAGTTGTCTAAAGATTCAGAACGAATCTGACCAGATAAGATCCATCCGAACTTAGTGTTCTGGGCTATTGGTGACCCTGGAGGACCTTTGATTAATCCTTCAACTAGAATCTGGCCGTATACTTCTGCTCCTAGTAACAAATCGACTTTGTTGGGAACGTTAAACTTAGGGTCAGCTAACTGTATATTAGCTAGCTCTGACCAAATTTGAATTTTGAACTTCTTAGTTGGAAGTACTGACGTTAGTTTTTTCAAAACGTGCGCCTCCGCTACGACAACGAGACTGGGGTCATAGAGTGATTGAAGTTTTATTTGTACCATAGTTTTTGAAGCTATGGAGTCACTCATATCACCGCCTACACCTGAGATGAGCACCTTTTTTGACACCTTCTGCAGACCAAGTGCTTGGACTGCTGACTCCGTTATAAATGAAGCTTGAGATCCTTGATCTAGCAAGGATCTGAGTGTCAATTGGCTGCCTGACTTAGTCTCTACCCTGACAAGGGCTGTGGCGAGTAAAACCTGACTATCAGTATTCGAGAAGCATGCTACGACTGTATTGCCACTACTATCTGTGGGAGATGATGCCTTTGTTGCAACTTCGAGACCTGTGTCAACCGAGGTATCCTCAACTTTGCTATCGGTTGACTTGGAAGCATTTTGGAGATGTAACAGTGTGTGATGTTTCTTTTTACATATACGGCACCTAGATGAATGTCGACAAGCAAATACGGAATGATTTGGACCCATGCAATTAAAACAGAGATTATTTGTTTGGACAAACTTACGACGTGTCTCACAGTCGTCCTTAGCAAACTTCTTACAATTATATAATTGGTGGTTATCTGAACAGTAAGCACAAGCCACGTTGGTAGCAGCGTGAACTTTGGTATTAGGTATTACAGGTTTATTGTTAGTTACAACGTTTTGTTTAGCTCCCTTGAGAGGCAAAAATTCCAAAGATCGAAACCTATGTTCTAAAAATTTAGTAAATTCAGACATAGTGGGGAGACTATCAGTTTTACTGACTTGTGCTTCCCAAAGTTTCCGGGACTCGGAATCCAATTTAGCACTAACCAGATAAATTACTAATACATCCCAGGAATCCACTTTGATGTCTAAATTTTTTAAACCGTTCAAACATTCGTTTGTTGTGTCGAGTAAATCTTTAATAGATTTAGCTGACTCGACAGAAATATTAGGTTGACCTATAAAACGTTTTAACAAACAATTTGACAAATATCTTTTATTACTATAACGATTGTTCAACAATTTCCAAGACTCCTCATAATTTGCCTCTGTAATAGATATGTGCCGAAGCAGTTGCTCAGCTTCACCAACTAAATGTGCTTTCAAGTAATGCAGCTTTTGCACTCTGTCTAATGTGGCATTTTTATGAATTAAAGACGTAAATAAATCTTTAAATGAGGTCCACTCATCGTATTTACCGCTAAAATTAGGAATGGAAATTTTGGGTAACTTTACATTGTGATCGTGATTTGATTTATTAGATTGTTGTGATACATTTGGTAAAGCTTTATCTTGTGTACTTAACAACTTACTTAAAGCTTCTTTCAACTCGGACTTATATTCGTAATACAATTCTTCAGTTGCATCGTAAACATCGTTTTTACAATAATTAGACTTACGAAATTCTTCAATACTAACTTCAGCTACGATTGTACGGTGTGTACCATTAAACTTTTGCCATTGATCTTCTAAACTTTCCAAACGTGTCTCTATATAACTTTGTGTTATGCGATCTTTCGGTGATTTTTTAAAATTAACTTTACCTTTATGAATTATATTTTTTGAATCTTCTTGTAAGCTAATGTAGTTTTCCATGTTTTATTTTTTTATAATTTAACCAAAAATGAAGTAATTCGTAAACATAAATGAATATTACACTAACTTACACGAAACGACTATTCGCACAAACAATTAAATATATTCCATAACAAAGTTATCCTGAAATACACAAAGTCCGATACAAACTAGAAGTGCACTTTCTTCAAAATTTTCTAAGTGTTTAGGAACTCAAAAATAAATTGGGCATAGGTTCCCCGTCTCTTCACTTTTTCTTAAATTATTCTAAGTCCCAGCTAACACTTTAAATTTTTACAAGTCCATAAATTGATCCGAATTTTTCTAAGTCAATGTAAACACAACAAAATAACTCACGGATTGTCCAATTTCACTTATCCTTTGCCGTTCCAGTATTGCTGTATAGCCGCCGTCGTCGTGTTGTACGTCACAGGTGTTGTCCAATTTGACCGCCTCCGAAGTTATGCTTGCTCACTAGTAGCGTCCTCTGTTGGTGCTTCTTCCAACTGTTGAACTTCAGGTTTCGCACAGGATGACTGACACCATCGCAACTTTACGTCACGGGTCGGCGCCACTTACTGGACCGATCACTCTAGGTAGCCATAACTATCCGGCTCGAAGGACCATGTACAGCGATCTCACAAAAACGCTTCAGAGGTCAGGGGTTTCAGCAAGGAAAACTCACAAGACCAGTAAACGTGGTTTATTGCAACAATAATAGTAGGGGCTTAAAGCAAAAATCATAAAACATTATACAGAAACAAAAACTAAACTTAACACCGCGTTACAAGAATAGCCGTAACTCGTACAGCGACATCTATCGGTGACATTGGACAAATTGGTTTAGTTCATCCTGTGATGCTTTATCAATTGAAATTGATTGAAATCGGGCAGAGTGAAGTCCAGACCCGTCCCGATTTCAATCAATTTCAATTGATAAAGCATCAAAGGTTGAACCAAACCAATTGAAACATTGTCGAAAAAGTTACGCAATCGGCCTGCAGGGCGAATTACAAAAATACTGTTTCCCAAATTTGGTGGGAATCGAACCCGCAACTACCCGATAAAGTGAGCCGAGCGGCCTAAAAAAGGTCGTGTAAAGTTTTACCTCTATTTTTATAGAAACTTATGATGGAATTACACTGGCATTACAAATCACTTTTGTTCCTAGAAATCGTAAAAGACAATTATAAACTGGCTAAAAATCTGTATAAATTTTGCAGTTAGTTGTATCCAGTGCCTTTAAATTCCTCATGGCAGCTGTTTTAAGGCATCCTTATACCCCTTCTTATAGACCAGTGCAAATTACCTACGTGACAATTAAATGTAGGTACAAATCAGGAAGTAAGTACTACATACAAAGCTGCAGTGTACCCATATCACACTTTGAACTCCGAAAGCCGTAGACTTAATATACCGAACGAAATAACAGGAGAAAACTAACCCCCTTATTCATAGAGATTTTGCCCAGTTTGCAATGGTTATGGAAGGCATTTTTAGGAACAAATGTGATTTGTAACTCCACTGCAGGTCGATTATAACTTTCTATGAATAAGGGGGTAAATATTTGATCATCGGAAGGTACAACATCAACTGAATTATAAATTTCTGAAAGTGACGTCATAATACTCACGTTCTATCGGTAAGCACCTACACGTTTCTAAACTATAACAAAAGCATGCGATAGCGGAACTAGTTAAAAAGCAGTGTTGTACCGTGTATTATGCAGGTGTTGTTGCGCCGAATGGCGTAAGTTTAATTGAAGTCTGCATGGTTGGGTCCAGCCCTACCTTGATTACTTTACGCGCAGGATAATAGCCTTGAAGTAGGTACGTTGAGTATATAATACGAATTTTCTGACTTAAAACTAATAATAATAATATCCTGGGACATTTTTGTACACACAGTTACCTGATCCCAAACTAAGCAGAGCTTGTACTATGAAAACCAGATAACTGATATTACTACATATACTACTTTTATGTGTAAATACATACTTAATATACATATACACCCAGACTCCGGACATACAGACATGTTCATGCACACAAATGCATGTCCCGGGTAGGAATCGAACCTACGACCTGCAGCGTGAAAGGCGCCTCCGCGCCAACCACGCTAACCGGCCCGCAAACTCCTAGTAGATACATCTTAACAGAAATAAGTAGGTACATAACTGACATGAACGGTCACGGTTGTTCTTCAATGAAGGTGACAAACTTGTAGTAAATCTGTGAGAAGACAAGGAATAATAAAAGGATAACATGATCAATCAATCACCATATGCCGCACTGAATATATAAATTTCAACCGACAAAATGTAGGTACGCTAGGTGCTAAATATTTTAGACGAAAACTACTTAAGACCTTTTCATATATCCAGTACATAAACTCCCCAACGGCACCACAAACTGCATCATTGCACTCTTATTTGCATAAGTACTCTACTTGAAGGCGACCTATTCAAAGCTTTCAATACCGTAACCAAGGAATAACGTATTCAACGATATAGGAACTGAATTCATGAAAATCGCTTTACCTGTTTTTGATCTCACAGGTATGCGCTGAAAGTTTTATTGATATTCTAATAATTTCTCAGAAGATAGAGAAAAGAATAACGGGTGTAAAACTTGAATGATTTAATAAAGATTACTTTATAGACAGTTTTTCAACTGCAAGGCGATGTTTTGCCTCTAATGCAGATTATATGATAGCAGCCTATTACGAACCTGGACCATCTGTTTCGTCGTTCGTGATTTCGAAACTAATTTATTACGGGTACGTGTCAAAATTCAAAATTCGAAGCCCAGACGAAATGAATTATTGCTTTCGTATCAAGTTTGTAATAGCAGCCAAGATATCGCAAAATACATCTCATAAATAAAAGATACATTCGAAGTATTTGTTATGTTATGTTCAAAGAATTTGTAGGATAAATTTAAGGACGAATAAGACTCAAATAAAATTGACTTGTTCGTTGTATGTCCCAACAAAGGAATTGTTCGGTGATCGAATTCTTCAGTGCAACGAACGCAAGAACGGCTCGAATGCAAAAAGCCTTTGTCGACGTTGTTAATTTGATCTCAAGCACCGCGCCAAAGAGTTTACTATCATATTCTACGTTGGATAGAAAATATGGCCTCAATTTCAACAAATATACGTAAGTCTTGTTGCTAGTATCTTGGAAACTTGAAGACTTCAGGACTTAGTTGCCCTGAATATAATGAACCTATGACGTTCACATGAGTCTGTTCAAATCGCACTCCTAATGGCAATCAGTTCAAACCTACTTTCTGTATATCTCACACTCATTAGACTACCGCTCTGATGTAGGTTACAAAGTAAAGGAAAAAGTTTTTAAAATAATAACAAACAGTATTTTCGTGATTCAAGTAGGTACCAGCGGGGCGATTGCGTAACATTTTCATCAATGTTTCAATTGGTTTCGTTCATCCTGTGTTGTTTTATCAATTGAAATTTATTGAAATCGGGAAGAGTGAACTCCAGACTCATCCGGAATTCAATTAATTTCAACTGAAAATGCAATACGGGATGAACGAAACCAAATGAAACATTGACGAAAAAGTTACGCAATCGCCCCGCTGGTCCTACCCTACCTGTTGGCTCTACGCTCAACCTTGCAGTTATCACATAACTCAGTCTTTTTCGTCTCAGATTTCCTTAATTCATCCATTCTTGCCAAGTTTCTGAGACGAATTCATGAATTCTGCATGTAGGTATAATGATGTAGAAAAATGTTATTTTTTATTTCAATGGATTAAATACTACCTACTTATTTATCCCATTTTTTTCACACATACACATACGGAAAAAGGGCCAAAATCAGGGACCAAGATCCAGGAGCTGTAAGACATAACTTATTTTCAGAAAAATGAAACCCTAGGCTCTCAGTAGTGACTCATGTGCTTTGAATACCTGCGTACTTGTGGGGTTTGCCCTGGGGCGCCTTGGATGGTACCAAGTGAGAAAGGTAACTAAAAATAAGAGTTACGTATCTTAAATTCAGATGGCTGATTTTTATATATATTTTGTAGAATATTACTCCGAAGTACTACCGACAGTATCAGACCCTTTCCATGGTCCAGAACTTTTATCAGACGCTTTAAAGCTCCACAAAAAAGTTACCTTTCTCACTTGTTACCAGCCAAGGCGCCCCAGGGCGAGTCCCCAAAAGTAAGCAGGTATTCAAAGCACATGAGACACTACTGAGAGCATAAGGTTTCATCCTTCAGAAAATATGTTATGTCATATCGCTCTGGGATCTGGAGCTTTAAAGCGTCTGATAAAAGTTCTGGCCCATGGAAAGTGTCTGATACTGTCGGTAGTACTTCGGAGTAATATTCTACAAAATATATATAAAAAACAGCCATCTGAATTTAAGTTAAGTAACTCTTATTTTAAGTTACCTTTCTCACTTGGTAGCAGCCAAGGCGCCCCAGGGCAAACCCCACAAGTACGCAGGTATTCAAACATGAGACACTACTGAGAGCCTAGGGTTTTATCTTTCTGAAAATAAGTTATTTCTTACAGCTCCTGGATCTTGGTCTATATGGTTATAATACATACTGACATATTTGTTAGCAAAATTTTTTCTTATCTCATTTTACATTGTTGGTAGGTACTAACTCCACTAAGAATAAGATCCACTTAATCATATTAAAATATCGAATCAATATTTAGATCACAAACAAGTACAGCCAAAGTTTTAATAATGCAAATTGATTAAAACGTTCGCCATAAACACGGTCGAAAAATAAAGGTCCGCAGCCGGGTTTTGGCGTAAATTAAATCGTGAATATCACAGGGCGGCCATGTTTGAATGGAGCTATGCAATTTCCAACGGGCAACTAGTGTACCAAGTATTAACAGAATGAAATATGGGATAGATACTCGCCGCGAGATCCAATTTTATATAATAGACCTTTAATATAGAGCACTTTAATGTAGGGAACATTTCTCTTCAGAGTTACTCTGTGCTGTTATAGATGTACCTATTTCCAGCAGTTAAAAATTTCAACTGAAAAAATGTGCTCGGTCATCCGCAGCAGACTTCAGCCCAGTAGGAAATCTACCTTATACTACTCCACCAAGCCAACTAGGCACTCGGGTATAAATATCAAATGATAATAAGTCAATGATTCCGCGGTCCGTCCACAACGCAGTGAGCCTAGGTCAAATGGCTGGGCACTCCTGTGGCAGTCGCTCCCACTACGTGGTGGAAGGACCGCGGAATCATTGACTTATTATCATTTGATATTTATACCCGAATGCCTAGTTGGCTTGGTAAAGTATTACTATGCCGATAAGTACATTAGGCTCATTCTCAGTCTGACCATTTTAAGTGGACTTTCGGTGTCAACCTTTTTTATTGACACCGAAGGTCAGCATAAACCGGTCTGGCAGTCAGCATAAAGCCATTAAGAAGATTTAAAAAACGGTCTGCCTCATAGCAACTTCTTAAATAATTGTTCAGAACTTACCCTAAAATGCACGGATCTCGAATGCAGGGATCTAGGATCTTAATCTCTAACGTACAAAATACAAAATCAAAACATGTGAGAAGCTATCCCTACGATCCTGTAAAAGAGGGGATTCCCATTCCCATCGATCAACACGGCAACAGTCCGGCATAATAAGCTGTTGACGTAAACCTCGCGATGAATGTATAATGTAATCAGTCACTAATAACATAAACGTATGCGACCTTTGCAAGGCCCAGGTTAATTCATGGGTGTATTGCTTGTATATTTGCCATAATAAAACCGAATTTTGCTTAATTGTGGGTTTGAACTTTGAAGTGTTATTTAAAAGGTGAGAGTGAACAGACATCTTCAAATTTGAATACACTATAATTGGCTACTAAAACATCAAAGAGCTTTGATTGCCCTGAAATAATAATATAGAATTGAAGACATATATATGTACTAACTGTGCTCCGCGGCTTCGCCCGCGTGGAAATTGGATTAGCCTATGTCTTATTCCAGCCAGAGCCTACGCTATCTACGTTTTAAATTTCATTAAAATCGGTGTAGTAGTTATGGCGATAGTGGTAACAAACATTCACACACACACACACTTACTTTCGCATTTATAATATTAGTAGGGTTTTCCAGAGTGACATTAATTGATTTAAATCAATGTTGAAATACATAGTCTTAGTAGCATTAGGCTAGCAATCAAAAATCTTTACTTTACTTTTTATAACTGTGTCATATCAAAAAGCAACTGTATTATCTGAGTCGACTCCAATTTAAAAGTGCAGCATTAGTGGAGGAAGCTTCAACTTGAATTTATTGGCGACGGGAATATCCTTTGAACACGCTGGTAACGATCTCGGTAGCTACACCTATAGATAGGTATTCTCGCATAATTTTGTTACAATTTTAGAACCTGGAAAAATAAATGTATCAACTGAGTTTTCCGAATGCAAAAGATCATTAATTCGTGAAATAGTTTGAAATGAAACTGATGGCATCGTTGAGAGTGTGTCACCTCCGAACCACGTTTAAAAACTCACTGATATTATTTTCAGAAAAGTTAGTTATCAAGTTCTAATTGCGATTCGTATACTTTTTTTTATTTGTATTTTCGTATATAATACCAAAAAGATACCAACTCGTAAAAAGAAAATTACTACCTACGTAGTTTCAGCCAAAACGCTTCTAACTTTATTTGATCCTCTTGGCAATCATTTGGAAATGTTTCCTAATTTATCTTGCACAAAATTACAGCTATTTTAAAGCGAGATATTAAGCCAAATTTTATGATCGGACCGCGGCAATATTATGCAATTATTAAGATAACAGATTACGACGTTTTAACAGCCGATTAATTTTAATTATTCGTATTATGTAGTATACCGGGTGTTATTTAAGGAGGGTAAGTTCGATTCTTAATCCAAATATGTAAAAAATATGACCTTATTGTTTTACGTAATTATCCAATAAAATACGAATTAATGAATAATAGGAAGTATGAAAGGATAACGAAATATTTAAATATTAAAAAAACAAAACGCTAGCGAAAGAGTGGCCCACGTTGCGAACTTTTTGCACTGTTTTTGTTAAATTTTCTCTGCCTAATTAGTGTTTTTATTTATTTTTATTTTGTTTAATTAAGTGTAACCATAAATTATCGTGGGCTTGAATATCCCTCATCTAACCTAACACCCTGTATAATACTGTTTCCGGCCAGTGGTGTTTTAATTCTGTATATTCAACAGTTTATCACTTTTAATATTAAAGAATAATTAAATTACGACGGTAATATTGAAAATGTTGTGTGGTACTGTACTTAATTATTTTAACGAAAGAATATTTTATTAATTCCATTTTCTGAACCGACAACAATAATCAAACTATAAAATAGACAGAGCATAATAATAAATAATTTAACATTTTAATCAATTTAAAAACTGCGTGGGCTTGAATATCCCTCATCTAACCTAACACCCTGTATAATACTGTTTCCGGCCAGTGGTGTTTTAATTCTGTATATTCAACAGTTTATCACTTTTAATATTAAAGAATAATTAAATTACGACGGTAATATTGAAAATGTTGTGTGGTACTGTACTTAATTATTTTAACGAAAGAATATTTTATTAATTCCATTTTCTGAACCGACAACAATAATCAAACTATAAAATAGACAGAGCATAATAATAAATAATTTAACATTTTAATCAATTTAAAAACTGCATTATTTAATATTTGAAAAATTGTGTTGGGTCCACCTATTAGTTTAATTTTTTTAATCATCTAAGATCAAATAAAATCCTGTTTAAGAATAAAATCTTAGCTCAAAACATCGACATGGCAACCTCTATAATGTACTATGTCTATCGTGCTATGTTAATATCGTACGTTCCTATGAATATTATTTTGCTCCCAGTCAAAATTATTATCCGTATGAGCACATCCGTAGCCGTCCTATTCCGGATCGTAGCGCTTCCCGCTTCGTAGCAACAGTTGCACTCGCTACGAGCTACGAAGCGCCTGCCCGCTACGATATACGTTTTGCGTAGCTACGAAAATCGCGAATTATAATGTGATCTATTTTCCATAGATACTTCTAATACATATTTTAGCATAATGAATTTTAATTTGAATTCGTATCAATGGAAAGACTTAGATAATGTTTAGTGTGTTCAATAATGAAGTGAAATATGGGGAGTTTAGTTGTGTTTTGTTATTTTATATTTGCCTACGTGAAAGGTATTGGCTTTTGTAATACATTTTGCATGACTTCACTTGGCACAATGTTTACTTAGTAGAAAGTTTACACACACGTATCACAAACTACTACTTAAACAAGTTACGTATAGTACAATTATCTATCTGTGCTTGTAACTCGGATGTATTGAGTCCCTCGTGTATCGTTAAGGGAGGTAGAAATAAATTCGCTACCAATAAATTGTACAACTAATCCAAAACAAGTTCCAAACTTCTTGTTGTACCGTTTTCAGAGACAGCTAGACAACTATATACAGGATGCTTAACAATATAAAATAAAATAATACTTAACGCGTAACTATGAGTATCAAGAATACCCATAAGTAACTACAATAATCAGAACTCGCACATTTTTGAAACTGTTTTATTTTACGAATATGAGAAACCGCTGCGTACTCATGAATAATTTTAAACGAATTAGTTATTTGTGCCCTGTATCCCAGAAACTAATATATTCATTGACATATGTCTCCACTCAGTATCTACGTATTCGCTACCGTAATTCAAAATTATTTCGGACTCCTAATACACCTTATAGGGCTATAGTATTACAATCCATCACTAATATTCTATGTACAGTCGCCTGCATCTCTCAGAGACATTTCCAGTATAATCTGAGCTCTCTTTACCGCGGGTGTCAATAATAAAGAGGGCTTAAACTACACTGGAAATGTTCCCTAAGATGATTCCAATCACGAGAATTATAACGAAACTCCAATCCCAAAAAAAGTAACAAAACTCCAATCTTTTGCAGTATGCATATGCCTCAGAGTCGTGGGCATATCAGTGCCGACCCTGAAACAGCGGGGTGATTTGGCCACCTTGAACTGTGACTATGACCTGGAAGGGGGGAGGCTGTACTCCGTGAAGTGGTACAGGGACAATGAGGAGTTCTACCGCTACATGCCGAGGTTAAGGCCGCCGCAGCACGCTCATAAACTGGATGGTGTTAAGGTTGACGTGAGTATGATCTTTATTATAATTATTTTTACTACTGGGCTTAGCGTCTGAATTCACGCTTCACGTAGTGATTATGCTCTTTGGGATTTTGGCTAGCTTATCCCATTTATCATCCAGCCTTCAAGAAAGGGTGCGTCAGGGAATATAATATATTTAGGATAGGTTTTATGGGTCTGATTCAATTCAGCGTTCCTACTACACTATGATGCAATAAACAATAGACACGTACACACCAACTAGTATGGTCCCAAACTAAGCAATGCTTGTAGGTACTATGGCTACCATACAGTGAACTGGGGGCGATCCCAGTGACGCACAGACCACCCCCTCCAGCCAAGTGGATTCATCTTTATTCGTTTCTACAAATCGCTATGCTTCATGTATGAAAATGACATAAGTCACGTGATCTACTTATCGACTTATAATGCCGTTTCCATACATTTAAGCGTAGCGATTTGTAGAAACTCTTATAGTCGAAGCCACTTGGCAAGGGGGGCAGGACGGGGGCAGGAAAAATTACGAAAAGGCCTTTTCCGAAATTTGCCTCTGGCGAGAATCAAACCCGCAAGCCTCCGATGCAGTGAGCCGAGCGGCCGTCAAAAACACTTACCTCTCTGTCCAGTTGGAGAAATCCACAGCCCGGCGAGTCCACCTTCAGGAGTTGACGCTCAAGTCGCGAGGGCTGTACAGGTGCGAGGTGTCGGAGGAGGCGCCCTCCTTCCACTCCGCGCAAGCTGAAGCGTTCATGGAAGTTTACTGTAAGTTAGTTAACTAAAGTAGATGAATGTAGCACTTCATAAACTGTTACAAGATAGCGGACCAATGCTATACACCGTGTTTATGTCCATTTGCTTTAATTTCGACATAGTGCTTGGAACATTAACATAAACTTATCACTTAAACCGTTTTACGATATTCGAAAAAAAATAGTTTTTTTTTTATTTAAAAAATAATTAGTTTTTCAAAAATCCAATAATGCAGTTTTAATTTTTATCAGAATCGGACCCGAGACTCCTTTAGGTACTTTTCGCTATTCCTCATAGTTTCGGATTTGGCCATCCACGCATACTGGAAAAATTCACCCGGTATAGGTACCTACCTAAAATTTTATTAATTACTACTAGCTTTTCCCCGCGCCGCGGCGACGACGTCGTCCGCGTAGAATTTAAAATTTAAAAAAATCGGATCCCGGATCCCGTATCTCGGACCCAGTTTCCCGTTTTTACCGGATCCCGGATATCCCGGATCTCGTATCCCGGATCCCAAAAAATATAGCCTATGTTACTCAGGGATAATGTAGCATTCTAATGGTGAAATAATTTTTGAAATAGGCCTTATACCTCCCAAAATTTAAATTATTTTTGCGAGTATGAAATGTTCACAAACGTTAGATTACCTATGACAGACGATGTAATAAACCTATTTTTTACTATTATATCCTACATAGTATGATTATATCCTAAATTTAAAGGTCAAAGGTTAAGGTTAGGTTTTTTATTTTTTTATAAAGTTTAAGTACTTACCTACTTAAGTACGTAATGAAGCTCTTATGGTGGGTAAGTAATTACGTTACAGGTACGTTTTATACCGTTCTTCTCTCACTTTCCTTTACTCCTAACGGCCCCAATTCAATCGTAACGAAATTGAAACATGAAAATAACGGCACGCTTTTCTCCATACCATTATTCACCTAACGATAAATTGATTCTCGTAAAGAGATCCGGTAATGGGCATTGTGACAAGTAGGTACCCTTCCGGATTTATTTTAAAAGGATTGGAGGAAACGTATCCCATAATACAGGTATAAGAAGTATCTCGGTAGGTACTCACCATATTAAAAGAACATAATTTGATCACTATCTATAGCACGTTATAAAAATGGTGGCACGGGCAATATAGATGGGGAGCCGTAGAAGGGTTTTATGGATTTACTCGAGCGCGTCAGATTAAGATAAGGGATATACCTTACATATTGATAAGAACCTCCAACCAGTATTAGCCCTTAATATTGGTGGGTACGCTCAGGGGAACCAAAAAATAAAAAAAAAATAGTCCATCTTAAAATACTCGAACTCGTCGATTATGATAAGGGGGATTCATTACTAGCTAAGAAGTGTCAAAAGTGTCAATTTCGCTAATCTGATCGTCAGTCTAAGGAATGGGAGAATCTGTAAGTTTCACTGAACACCCCCTCTGAAATTGATTTTTTATAGGACTGCGGTGGCCAACAAGCTTACGGCCCGCCTGATGTTAAGCAGTTACCGTAGCCTATAGACGCTTACAAAATCTGACGCGCTCGAGTATTTTTTTTTTTTCAATTTATCATTTTGGAGCATGGAAAGTATCAATATCTGACACACTTGAGTATTTCCATGTCATTGTTTTTTTTTTAATTATCATGTAGATGCTTCCCCGACCGCTGAAAGTGGAAACATCTAAAACAATGTATTCTTCCTATCATCTAATCTACCGAATCTAATAGGTTTGGGCGACGCCGGAGTAAATCCACAATTAGCACGATGGGCTCCCGGTCAATAATAAAATTGAACAAAATTAAATTTTGTCAAACTCTATCTACTCTACCTCTATGTCTTATCTTACTCTACATATTAAAATGTAAAGATTTTATCGTTCTTCGAGGTGGCATAATAGGTACTCAGACCAAAATACTTCCTATAAACAAATTAAGTTACCTACTTAGATTCATGATTGGGTTCCCCGCACTCGATCGTTCTAGCGGAGATCCCATCTCCAATCATTAACCAAGTAAACTACCTTTACCTGTTATCTTTCAGATTTTCCACGGGAGACTCCTCGTATCACAGGCCACGAGCATCCGTATAAAGTGAATGAGCCGCTCGACGTCAACTGCTCCTCTGCCAAGTCCTTCCCGGCACCAGACCTTCAGTGGCTCATAGATGGCCAGAAGGCAAGAACAAAACTGAACTATTCATTGGTGGCAGAGTCAAGCTGTAGCGAATTGACTGCTCATATACGGACTGGCTCGACCACCCTCTGACAGAAAATCGGCGTAAACTAGCTATTACAGCAGCGTTTCGTGAGAGCCGGAAGCTCAACCTCCCCCCGTCCCCTCCCTCTATCCCACTCCCCTTCAGGTCGGCAACGTGCGAGCGATGCCTTTGGTATTGCAAGCATCTATAGGCCACGGTAACTGCTTAACATCAGGCGGGCCGTACGCTTATTTTCCACCTTAGTAACATAAAAAATACAAAATATTTCGACCCTGAATTCATCATGATGTAAAGGCAGACTGGTTGACTGGTCGCACTAAATCTAGTGAGTCTAAATAATTCAGACTCTGAATTTAACATTATCTGAAGGCCCCTGACTTTAAGACAGCCTCAGTTTAAAAGTGACTTGGTATTTCGGAAGGAGGACTATAACCACAGAGTAAAGACTAAGGAAAGAGGTGCCCTTATTAGATATATGTATGAAAAAAACATGGTCATTGTTTATTCATTTTCATTGTTCTATCTACCGGTAAATAGTTGAACTACTCGCTTCGTTTTATGTCGATGTTAGTACTAGGCCGACCACTCGGCCGAGTTGCTTAGGGCCAGTCCCCTTAGTAATTAGTCCATGACTATAACAAAGAAATGAAGAGTGTAGGATACGCGAAAAAACATAGCTTCCTCAGAAATAGCCACGTCACATAACTTTTTAGACTTCATACCTATATACTTTTTAACTGTATCAGGTTACTGACAAAGCTTGGCTGATCGCGTATGGCGCCAAGCCAGCTGCGCAAGGACTGCTTGTCTCAACCCTCGGCCTGCGGGCGCCTACGAAGCCAAGAATGAAACTAAGATGTGTTGCCATCATTGGAACGCATAGACGCGAACGAACGGTTGTTATAGGTATGATTGGTTAAACAATACGAAATAATAATGTAACGTCACGACTTTTATCCCCATTCGGGGGTAGTCAAAGGCTTGAGTGGCCATACACCACCACATTGAGGAGGTATTAACCAACTCAAAGCCCACGTTTCACCAGATAGTCAGAACCCAACGTGACAGATGGTGAACCTTGTCGCCGTGTATACAGGAACTGACTATTACCTAATCCCGAGGGATAGGTAGGTTTCCTCACGATGTTTTCCCTCACCATCAGCGAACTGTAAATAACACGAAAATAACGAAAACTAAACAATAACGAAAATAATAAATCGAAAATTCACGAAATAATAAATATATAAATATCGCCAGACTTACACACCAACTGTATGTATGGCCCCAAACTAAGCAACGCTTGTACTATGACTACCATACAATGGACTGGGGGCGATCTCAGTAACACCCCAGGGCAAATTACGAAATGGCCGTTTCCGAAATTTGTTTCTAGCGGGAATCTAACCCGCAAAACTAAATAATAAATAATGGAACTACTTATCTAGTAGGTACTTTAAATAATCTATCACTCCTTTAAATTATTCCTCGATAGGTAAGCGCACCCACATTTAGGTATAAGAATCATCGCCATACTACGAGCTTTTATAATAATATCCTTACTGAGAGGTCTGAAATTGTATTACAATTTGACACTATAGGTCACTTTAGTTAGAGCGACCGATGTTTGAACAGTAGGTAGCATCGTAAGCATATTTTTTTCTAAAATAAATAAATATAACGTCACGACTTTGATCCCCATTCGGGGGTAGTCAGAGGCTTGAGTGGCCATACACCACCACATTGTGGAGGTATTAAGCCAACTCAAAGCCCACGTTTCACCAGATAGTCAGAACCCAACGTGACAGGTGGTGAACCTTGTCGCCGTGTATACAGGAACTGACTATTACCTAATCCCGGGGGATAGGTAGGTTTCCTCACGATGTTTTCCCTCACCGTCAGCGAACTGTAAATTATGCGACTGTAGCCTAGGGGCGAACACGTTGGGCTATCAATCAGAAGGTCTCAGGTTCGATCCCCGGTGTGGCATGCACCAATGGATGAATTTTTATTTTTTATTTTTTTCTTTTCAGAAATAAACTCATCAAGCTGGCAGAAACCGTTCAGTTTGCTGATAACTATAGCGCTCAACGTTGTTTACGTTCAGATATCGTGATAGTTTTTCTTATCTTAGTATTATAATGTAAATACAATCTCATTTTTAACACATCGTTATTTTATTATCTCCTAAATTAAGAGACCTCTATAACTACAGCCTGTTTCAGAATCGTCAACTTATCCACCAAATAAATATGGCGTTTTGATAGATATTCTAAGGAAAATGTATCAAAACGCCATATTTATTTGGAGGATAAAAGTTATCTGACAATTCTGAAACAGGTGCCTAATATAATAGTGGTTAGATTAGTGATAAGTAGTACTTATTATATACCTTCTTCTTCTTCTACAGGTTTTTTAAAATGTCTCTAAGATTCCTATAGCTCCTCAGAATTTTAATGTACGTACACAAGTTATTTTGAACATCATCTTTAATTGCTTATTTATAACAATATACAAAAGAAATATAATGAAAATACATCACTTGTGAAGTTTAGAAACTAAAGATTAATTCTTGCATAAACATAGAAAATCAAGAACATGCATGTTTCTAAATATATCAAAATAAAAAATATTGTCGTTTTATGTACAACGTTGAAGCAGATTCGTATTAATTTGAACAATAAAATGCTTCGCCGATATCACAAAAAAATAATTCAATTAAAACTTTTAATGCTAAATAATTTTTTTCTGAAAAATTCAATACTTGTGTATTGTCTGTCAGTATTTTGAACCTTAAACTTTTGGAAACCCTGTGACCTATCAAAAGGAAACTAATGTTACATAATAATTACTACACTAAGGAGGTATAAGCAATAGTAATGTGTACTGCAAACTTTTGTGTTATACATTCATGGTGTTATACAAGGAATACAAGGTTTTTTAGTGTCTAATGTAGTGGTAAATAGAAGCGAAAATTGTACAATGTATTACATTCATAATTGGATAAAAATATAACAATCTCAAAGAACCATGCGAACCTCAATTCTTAACTTGCGAACTAGTTGCCGACCAATGTTGCAATTTGAACCTTAATGCTATTTAAATAGGTGAAAGGTAAAGTTATTACAACACAGAAATTAAAGCATACTCATACATAAAAATGTTTAGCTTTTTGAAGTATTACATCTATTTTATTCAAGCTGTGCTGTGTGCTGAATACATGTAAAATGAATAGTTAATTAATCCACAGTCCTAAAGTTTGTTATGACATCAACCCATGTCGACATTACTAGGTCAATGACTCCCTGTTTGTCCATGTCAACCAAAGACAAAGTTGGTTGGAATACCTTGAATGAGAAAGGCGCCACAATCTCTACACAGCAGGACATCAAGACAGCCTACATTACTGTAAACCTTACAAAAATAAAAGAACTACATTTTGCAACACATCAGGCACTGTGAATAAACTCTAGTACAATTAAAATTCCAATCATAATGATTTTATTTAATCTTCTGCTATACCCAAACTTCAGTTTAGCCTTCCTGACCGAAGTCCTCCATAAACTTCTTAAGCTTAACCATATCGTCGTCATTTACTGTGGGTTTGGACGTTGCTAATGATCTAAGCATATCGGACATTGTGACGGGCGGTTCGTGGAGTTTGTCACTGGGGACATCTATCCAAGTCATCTCTATAGCACCGGCACTACCAGGAGAACATGGAGTCAGCAGATCATTGCAAATAACATCAGGATCTGTCGGACTGGGACCCGTCACTTTCTTGAAGTGAGTTGCCGATTGCACTTTACGCACTGGCTGCATCAACGCGTCACGAACAACTATAGATATATCAGCTCCCGAATATCCTTCGGTTTTAGAGGCCAGCGTTTTCAAGTCCTGTTCTGTTAACTGATGCGTAGTACTGCCCAAATGCAGTTTGAACATGTCCAATCGCGCATGTTCTTCCGGCAAAGTAATGTAGATACGTTTCTCAAAACGTCTTCTGATAGCAGCATCAAGAACCCAAGGGATATTCGTAGCGCCGAGCACGAGGATGCCATCCATATCGTTACCGACACCCTGCATTTGAACGAGAAACTCCGTCTTGATACGACGGGCTGATTCAGACTCATTGTCCGAACGCGAGGAGCAAAGTGAATCAATCTCATCAATGAAGATAATACTCGGTTTGTGCTGCCTTGCTAGTTCGAATAAATTCTTCACCAACTTCTCAGATTCACCGAGCCATTTGGAGACAAGGTCGGACGACGATACAGAGAAGAACGTTGAATTATTCGCTTCAGTGGCGACAGCTTTAGCTAAATATGATTTACCAGTACCAGGTGGCCCGAAAAGCAGGATTCCCTTCCAAGGTATCCGTTTTCCAGTAAATAAGTGAGGGAATTTGATGGGCAGGATGACTGCCTCCTTCAATGCTTCTTTAGCTGCCTCTAGACCGGCAACATCACTCCACTTCACATGAGGTTTTTCAACAACAATAGCTCCTTCAAGCTTACCTTGCAGTTTCTTCTTCTCAGGATCATCGGAGTCGCTGTCACTGTCACTCTTCTTATCTTCACTCTTAGAGTTTGACTCCCCATCTTTAACTGGTTTCTTCTTACGATCCTTTTTGAGATATTCCTTGAGTTTTTCTGCTCTGTCGAGATATTGGAGACATTTAGCGCGGATACTTTCTTTAGCCCTCTCGCCTTGAGCTTCGTACTTCACAGCATGGAGGAAGTATTCCACACCATGTTCGTAAAGGCGGAGCGCTTCTTCATAGTTTTTGTTCTTGTCCTCCTCGGTGGCCTTGGTGACAAGGTCTATAGCTTTCTGCAAGGTGTTGGATGATGCCATACTGCTGTACCGGGTGGCTCACCTAGAATAACATTTACACACTTTTTAAAACATGGTACCTACTGTTATGATGCATGCAATAGTTTAAGAAATTATTAGTATTTAATAAGTGAGTACTAACACGAGTTTTTGGGTGATCGGAAATATTAAACAATATTTCTGGCCATGTTAAAATTACTTTAAAAATGATTTCACTGTTAGTTAAATCTAATATTTTATATTAATTGTAACCCCTCATAACTGCTGTTCTAGGGATAGAGAATGCTTGATTAATGGGATTAGACCCACCACACATTTCCACCACTGTTAGTCCTGTAAGCCAGGATCGACAAAGGTGTCTAACAGGGAAAGGCTTAGATGACTAGGAACCATGCACGAATTTAATCAAAAGAAAGGATAGGAGGACTTGGAAGAAGATTATCTACTTCCCTGCATTGCAAAGCAAGAGATAAAAAATAACAATATAGGCTGATAGCCACCTAACCTAACCTAAACTCGTGATCTGGTTATACTTGATTCCAATAATAGGTATGGCAAAAAAGTTCTCCCTGGTTTCTACAAGGTCCGTATAATATACTGCTGCAGACGTCACTTGAAGCTAATTAACATGGAATTATGCTTATTCTGCCAGACTACACTCCCAGAGGATATGATGTGCAGATTGTTTGTGATCATTATGTGGTGTTGAACATTGACAGAGAGAAGGAACTAATTTGAAATAAAATAATTTACTTCTACAAGGAATGCTTAATTGTAATAATGGGCTCATTTAGGTACATATGTATCTAATGGATGTTCCATATTTGTTTAGAGTTGGGTTCATTTGGGTGATCCTATAATTACATCTGGGTAGGAATATTGTGGATATTCCAAATTTGTTTTGGAATGTCTCTAATCTCTCTATAATGTCTTCTGGTGTTACGACCGTGATGATATGTTAGGATTGCTGCTATAAGGAAAATTGTTGGAGAATGCTATACACTTCACTAAAAGGATAACAAAACTCATTGACCTGTTATACCTGTTGGTTGAGATACAGAGAGGATAGTTTCTCACTTTGTTTGGCTTTACAAATCGGACAGCAGGCAGATGAGGTCACTGGCAAATCGTAAGTTATTTTCGCCTTAGAATCATCACACTATAATAAGAATATGAACTTACCGTGTAAAGAGAAATTTACGCACCAGTCTGCACTTGTATTTGGTTTGCCAAAATAATATATTAGGACAAAAACTTAGTAAAATCCAAGTAAATGTAAATTTCGGTCGTTGTTAGTCACGAAACATGACAGACTGCCTGACACTGACAGATAATTAAAAAACTGACATTGACAGACAGTTCCGTTGTTTTTTTTCATTATGGCTTCGCTTTTCGCATATAGCCTGTGTCAAGTAAAAAATATAATTTTAAGTTTTTGAGTGTGTCAAACACAGTAAAACATTTGGCTAGCTAGACGCAAAATCCTATCAGAAAAGCGGCGCGGCGGTACTAACAAATTATTACCATACTTCTTGGGGAACCCGAAAATCATGTTTATAATACCACTTTTGCCCCCACTCACGCACATCTATGAACATAAATGGTTAATAATTAATTAAATAATAGCCTAACTTAGAACATTTGCTATGATGATATTATGAGTTAAGAGTTTGTTTTATAAGTATGTCAATAGATGGCAGTAAGAAGTAGCTAAGAAGCTAGGTAATTTTTTAACGCAACGGATAAATCATTTAATCTTTCGTAATCTATCCAGTGTTATGAGACGGGGGGGGCGAAGTTGGTCATTCTGCCGTCATCGCTCACGGCGCGGCGGCACTACCACATCCCACCTCCCCACCTCCACGTGCATACCTAAGGCGCGGTACAGCGGTTGCGCTCAAACTATACCTAAGTCATTTATTGTATGACCAAGGTGTCGGTAATAATACCTACTAAAATTAAAAGGTAGTAGGTAAGTAGGTACACTACCCAAGCCCAAACCCCCCCTGCCCTTCCCCTCCCTCTGTCCCACTGTCCTTCAGGTCGGCAATGTGCGAGCGATGTCTTTGATATTGCAAGCATCTATAGGCTACGGTAACTGCTTAACGTCAGGCGGGCCGTACGCTTATTTGCCACCTTAGTCATATAAAAACCCCACTTAGTAGGTTCATAAGAACTTTTAAAATAAAACGAAACATTGTTGTTTACATTTAATCAGGTAGTTAAGTACGCTACCTTATAAATAAGTTTAATAAGTACGTAATAAGTAAATGTACATTATTATAGGTAGGTATTAAGAATATTTAATTTTAAAACATCTTATGCATAGTTTTATGCGCAATCTAGACAGCTACGTAAAATACCTACCTATAATTATGAATGTTGTCTGTTGTACCTAATGCGTATTTTTCGCATATTATTCTTGGTAATGTAAGTAAGTAGCTACTAAATACAGGTAAGTAGGTATAATTTATTGTTCCAAGGTTACCTATAGGTAAGTTCCCACTATTTTAATAACCACTTCACCACATTATTATCTTAATTTAATTAAGTAGGTAATTAATAAGCATCCAACCTATGTAATTTAAATAATTAGGTAAATAGATACTCTTAAGCGCATATTCTTTAAAATTAGGTAGATTCCTACTTCTTCGTTCCGTCGATAACCTCGTAGCTGATACCTTGGGTAACTAGTCTATCCACAATCCCAGTGTCGTAAAATGCCGCTCCGGGCATAATAACTCCGCCTCTGAAATTATAGAAATGTAAATCTAGAGGAGAATCTCACCGGGAGCATTCGCCTATAATTTTACGTTTACAGAGTCGAGCATTCATCAGTGAGGGAGGAGAACCGAGCATTACAGTGCGCATGCAACCTGTAGGTACCTACCTAATGATACAATTCGAGCATTACATTAGTGAGGGAGGCGAACCGAGCATTACAGTGCGCATGCAACCTGTACCTAATGATACTATTCAAGCATTACATTATTGAGGGAGGAGAACCGAACATTACAGTGCGCAACCTGTAATGATACAATTCGAGCATTAAATTAGTAAGGGAGGCGAACCGAACATTACAGTGCGCATGCAACCTGTAGGTACCTAATGATACTATTCGAGCATTACATTAGAGAGGGAGGAAAACCGAGCATTACAGTGCGTATGCAACCTGTACCTAATGATACTATTCGAGCATTACATTAGTGAGGGAGGCGAACTGAACATCACATTGCGCATGCAACCTGTACCTAATGATACTATTCGAGCATTCATCAGTGAGGGAGGCGAACTGAACATTACAGTGCGCATGCAACCTGTACCTAATGATACTATTCGAGCATTACATTAGTGAGGGAGGCGAACCGAACATTACAGTGCGCAACCTGTACCTAATGATACAATTCGAGCTTTATATCAGTGATAAGCGAGGGAGGAGAACCGAGCATTACAGTGCGCAATTTTGATACAACTCGTAACATCAATGGGAGGGGCTTGGGCTTCCGGCTCTCTCACTCATCGTTCGATACGCAGCTGTAATAGCTACTTTACTCCGATCTTCTGTGAGAGGGTGGTACTACCCCGGTTGAGCCAGTCCATATGAGCTGTAGTTCAATTGGCTACAGCGTGGTTCTACACCAAAACGGTACGTACAATCGGTGGAACTAGATGCACAAGCATGAATCCAGCCTTCCTTACTTACCTAGGCATATTGCTTTTTTCTGTTAAAATAGTGATGGCAGCACAGATGATGGAAATAGCTGTTGTACGGTAACCCGGATCTGTGGTTGACACCTGTGGACAATGAAATATACATTGTGTATCAAAAATGTTAAATAATACAAGGAAAATTAACTCTACCGATAAATGAGTATCGGACATACGGCCGTACTCGTATGCAACTCAAATTTGAGAGTTGCTTAACTTTGATGCGCCTTAAAAAAGGACTAGGAATATAACGACGTCTCAAATAATAATTGATAAGTGGAAATTAAACATTTGACTAGCCTTTGAGTATTCGGCCGATATAATAATTATTTAGATAGTTAGGTACTAGGGTTCGACCGAGATCTCGGTCTCGCCTCGGCCGTTCTCGGCTAAGATTTACGTCTCGGTCTCGCTTTCGTTCTCGGCGAAATTTTTTGGAGAATCTCGGCCGAGGCCGAGACTGTGCATGACGGAGGAATAAGTGTATTTTAAAGTAGGCGCACGGTCTTGCTCTGTCAGCTGCTAGTATGTTTTAGATTCTTCTACATTATGTAAATTTTCGGTCTCGATCTCGGCCGAGATATAAAAACTAGTCTCGGTCGAACCTTAGTAGGTACCTATCTAAATAATTATTCTGTCGGCCGAATACTCAAAGGCTAGTCAAATGTTTAATTTCCACTTATCAATTATTATTTGAGACGTCGTTATATGTGTCTTTTTTTAAGGCGCATCAAACTTAAGCTCTCATTGTATAAATATTTGATCAAATTGGGACACTTTCAACTAAACACATACCTAATAATCTATTATTTTTTACCACAATTTCATATTTCCTACCTTCACTGTTAATGATTCTGAAGGCTTCGATTTCAAATCCGAACCGCTACTCCATCCTTTACCATGTAAAGTGAAACTGAATTTCGTGTCGTTCCTCGTTCTCTCCGAAGGTCCTTTATGAGACATGTAACCACAACTGAAAAACCTCGGATACGATTTCATAAGTCTTCTGAAACACTTGAAATAACACAGATAGTAGTAAATGAAGAATACCGGGATTATGATGTAGTGAATGAGCAACGGCATGGCGGTGTAAGCTTTGAAATGAACAGGTTTTTTTTGTTTCTTCTCGTATAAGTATCTCTGAGACATTTCAGCGACGTCATTCTCTGCACCGGGATATGGGAACCAGAATTTTCCCTTGTGTCGGTGGAAAAACGATCTGTAAAGCAAAGAAAAGTTATATTTACTACCCATACTCATAACTAAGTCTCCACTTTCTGCACCGGTGCGTTCTGTTTGGAATTAACGGAGCCCTTTCGACGTGCTTTAGTCGGCCACCGATGAGGTTTAGTGGGAATCCCTCATACCCCAGGCCTCTCCCACAAGAGGTCTGGGCATCTTTCAAAAATGTCCTCCCCGTGAACAAAAAGGGTTCCTTCTTTCTGTAGAGCTTTACTCTTATAAGCAGTTAAGTTTAAAAAAAGTCAAAACGTAATTAATAGAAATCAAGTCGTAAAAAGCTATAGGTATTCTTCTTCTTAAGTATCACTCCACTACGAAAGTTTAGCTCTTTGAATTTTGCTTAGATTACAGCCAGTGTTAACAGCTCTTCAGCCGTATGATGCCTGTCAACTCCAAATAACTTACTTGCATACTAGGTAACTCTTATACTATTATTGTTTCACGTTACGTGTAGTTCATCATATACTCACTTATTCATTTCCTCCGGCACTGGTTCCACTGGCTTTGGGAAAGTCTCCCGTTTCATCTCTTGATATTTTTTCCAATCATCCAACACGTGAACCATTGATTCCCATGTTCCACAATGTACTAAGCTTCGTCCAGGGATGTATGCTCTCTTTGGGATATCTAGCTCTGCGTAACATTCTACAGTATTGAGAGTCCCTAAAAATAATATTATACTGAGCGATGTATTATCAATAGCTTTAAATTATTATAGAGAGAGAGCCCATGATGCTAACTGTGGATTGACTCCGGCGTCGCCCAAACCTATTAGATTCGGTAGATTAGATGATAGGAAAAATACATTGTTCTAGATCTAGATAATTGAATTGATTGATTGATTTGTCTGCGGAGAATTGCTAATTGTTAGGGTCCATGACTCATGACAGACATACTCTCGACTGACAGGGAGTTAGGTCTTGTTGGCTTCTTCTATTATCGATCAATTCATTTGGTTTATAATATTGGAGGTTGACAATTCCGAGGGTGAGTGGTGGGTCCCTCTCTATAATTGTCTAGATCTAGATGTTTCCACTTTCAGCGGTGGGGGAAGCGTCTACATGATAATTGCAAAATTGTAAAAAAAAAGCAATGACATGGAAATACTCAAGTGTGTTAGATATTAATATTTTTCATGCTCGAACATGATAAATTTAAAAATATAAAAATTAATCGAGCGCGTCAGATTTTCAGAGGGGGTTTTCAGTGAAACTTCCAGATGCTCCCATTTCTTAGACTGACGATCAAATTCGCAAAATTGACACATTTGACACTTCTTAGCTAGTAATGAATCCCCCGTATCTTAATCTGACGAGTTCGAATATTTTAAGATGGTCTATTTTTTTTGGTTCCCCTGATCGTACCGACCAATATTAAGGGCTCATACTGGGTTGGAGGTTCTTATCAATATGTAAGGTATCTCCTTTATCTTAATCTGACGCACCGGAGTTAATCCAGAAAACCCTTCTACGGCTCCCCAGCCGTTTATTTAACAATTTTGCAATTATCATGTAGACGCTTCCCCCACCGCTGAAAGTGGAAACATTTAGAACAATGTATTCTTCCTATCATCTAATCTACCGAATCTAATAGGTTTGGGCGATGCCGGAGTAAATATCTCCTAATAGTACCCGGTTGGTAAAAACACCTGGATGCAAAGACAGTAGCAAGAGTCTATGGATACAGTACGACTCAGTCGTTCGTTGAAAATAATGTTGAAAACATATCGGTACTGTAAACAGAATTTATCTACTGGTAGATAATACGCAACAAGTGCAAGTGCGAAAACAGATGAAGAAATTGTGACGGCTGGAGTAGCTCAAATTTAATCTCCATTTTAGGCGTTCGTGTAATCATAATGCTGCGCCTACCTACCTATAAACTGGTTTCACAAAAAAGTCCTCGTTTTTGGTTTTATGTAAATCTCGACCTCGTGAGCTTGTGAGCTGGTTATACTTGATTCCAAGTAGGAATATTTTTTTGCAAATCTAGGTATATTCTTACATAAATTAATGCCTAGTAGTAATATAGAATGTGTTATTTCTGGCTTTTTAGCGCTCAAGGATTCTTTGTAGTCGGTTTTAGATTTTTTATAAAAATAATTTTATTTCACGATTTTTAATGGTGCCCTTCTTCTTCTTAGAAGAAGAAGAGTGGTGCCCTACAAACTTAAATACCCCCTTTTACTCCTTTGGGGGGTGGTTTTCCAAAATCCTGAAACACGCGTTTCATTCTTCTTTTCATGCTTAGGTTTTTATGGTCCAGAACCTTACAGGGACCAGGCCGTCCTTGAAAAAAAAACTCTAGATACCTACGCCAATGCCCGGAAGAGCGAAAGAATGCCTTTATAAAAACTGCTTAACCTTACCTTTAAAATGCCTTTCGACATGAATCAGTCCAACTTCCACGGGTAAAGCACAGAATCCACAGGTTGGTATTACCAATACATTTGCTTCTTCGGCTGCCTTGTTGTAATTTTTATACAAGCTTAACATATGCTGTAAAACAGAGTAAGTACCGATATAACTAAGGTAAGAATACCTACTTATACTTCTTTGATAACTTCTAGGAAACTATACCACCTACAATTATGATTTCCACCCCTTGCAGTATACAAGGCCGCTGTTTAAACAGGGCCTCGCTCGAGTCTCTTAACAAGTGTCGATTTCGAAAAACTGGTTTATAATTATCTGCGTAAATTCTTCATTGTAAATCGCAAATTATTGCGGGTCAGCATTGTCCGTCAGAGGTCGACTGCTTACAGATAGCCAATAACATGCCGATCGCCAAGAATTTGCGATTTACAATGAAGAATTCACGAAGATAATATTAGTGGACTCGAGGCTCAATTCTTTTACAGCAATTCTTTCAGTTTCAGCTGGTCTGATAGGGTCCCCAGAGACCCTTGCATTGCATGCTTGTAATCTTTAATACCTCCTAAGCACTATTGTGAAACATCTCTTCATTGCTTACTCTGTCTGTCACTCTGTACGTTTCGGCATTTGCCTATAAGGATGGGAGGAAGGTTCCGCCAGGAGGATCCTGGCTTAGTAACCTAAGTAGGTATAAGTAAATGCGAATAAATAATTATTATTATCGTCCCACTGGGCACGGGCCTCCCCTCAATGCGAGGGAGATCCAGGCCATACTCCACCATGCTGGCTCAGTGCGGGTTGGTGGATGTCACATGTCTTTCGAAAACAACGATTATCTGCGACTTACAGGGGGCTTACCACAAGCTCTTATTGCGATTCAATTACAGGAACGTATTAACGTTTCAGCGACTTTTTGTGCAATGACGTACCTTATTGTCATGACAATAAGAAACGTCATTAAAACGTCGTTAAAACGTTCCTATAATTGAATCGCAATAAGAGCTTGTGGTAAGCCCCCAGGTTTCCTCACGATGATTACCTTCACCGTAAACAAATGAGTATAATAAGGTAGTTGAAAATGCAAATAACTTTACGAATATTTCAGCTGATATGTCCAGGTAGTGTGTCATCGACCCGATACAAGCTTCGACGACCGGTCCACTTAGAAGTGTGTTTGGGCCTGTACAATTAATGAGTATTCTAGACGATCCCGTCACTTTTTGAAGACTTCCTAGATTTTTAATATCGCATTCCACGATAGGAATGTTGCTGGTTTGTAATCCTGTAAACAAAAGTAAAATTGTCGACGTAGTAGTATCTACGCGTAGGCACTAACCGTAGCTACGGCGCCCATTCCGCCGTAGTCGGGTACTAAATAAATTTCGCCAGACTGATATACACCAACTGTATGATCACAAACATAGCAGCACTTGTACTATGGGTACCGTACAATGGACAAGGGGCGATCCCAGTGACACCCAGACCAGGGCAAATTATAAAATGGCCGTTTCGGAAATTAGCCTGTGGCGGGAATCGAACCCGCAACCACCCAATGTAGTGAGCCGAGCAGCCTACGCCCCGCTAGAACCACTGCGCCCTGTGCGTCGTCAAGAAATTACTTACTAGCTTTTGCCCGCAACTTTATCCGCGTAGAATATAACAAAAAATAACGTTTAAAAATTCTCAAGAGAAACGACCTAATCCTACCTCTAGTATAGTTTCCTGTCAAAAAAGGAAGATTTTTTTTAATTAATTTTGTTTTTTTTTAAATGAACAATCGTAACCAATCTCGATATATGGTAAAACATCCCCTAACCCCGCCCACCTTTTAATTCCCTTAATTTCCTCTTAAAAAATTCCCCCTTAAAACATTAAAAAAACCGGCCAAGTGCGTGTCTGACTCGCACATTCGGGTTCCGTACCACCGTATAAATTGTATTTAATTATTAGTTGTTAAAATTAATTCGATGAAAAAAATATTTTACTACAACGCAACGCCATCTAGCTTTACTCTGCGAACACATTTGAAACTTTCACCTTATTTAACTTGAGGACCTTAACACATTGCACAAATCAGTTTACACATATCCGAATAGATGGCGCTACTGTCACTGGTATATATTTTAAAACTTAAATTATTGTTACAAAAATGTAGTTTTACATTTTTTTTTTATTAATCATTGATGTAAAAGCTATTATAACGATCACTAATGGTTTAAGTGTTAGTTTTCCCTTTATATATAGTTTAATTTATGAGTTATAAATAAAAACGTCAAAAATATCGAGTTTATTGTATGGGGACCCCCTTTATTTTTAAACTTGTTTTTATTTTTAGTATTTGTTGTTGTAGCGGCAACAGAAATACACATTCTTTGAAAATTTCAAGTCTCTAGCTTTTACGGTTCGTGAGATATAGCCCGCTGACAGACAGACAGACAGACAGGCAGACGGACAGCGTAGGCTTAGTAATAGGGTTCCGTTGGCACCCTTTGGGTACGGAACCCTAAAAAGCATCAAATTTAACCTAAGCAATCCTGAGCAGGTCTTGGTTACCTATACAAATCCCCCCCCCCTACTCTTCCCGGTCAAAATATAAAAAAACTAAAGTGACCGCCCCCATAAAAACTTCATACTTACCTCAAAAAAATAAACGGAACCCTTATAGGATCACTTTGGTGTCCGTCTGTCTGTCTGTCCGTCCGCCTGTCCGTCTGACAATACATGCACTGCCGAAACCACTTGTGTTAGAAACACGAAATTTTAACAGTAGGTACCTACCTCTCCTAGCGTAGAAGAAGAGCTTAGGAAGGATTTTTCAAAATTCCACCCTGAAAGTTTGTATGGGGGGGGGGGCATATTTCTCAAGCTAGAAATATGATATTTTTTTATTTAGGATTACATATAAAAATATTATTTTCAGTGTTTTTGAAAATTTAACTCCCAAGGGTGTAAAAGTTTGTATGGCGTTTGGAAAATTCAACTCCTGATAATTTTGTACGGAACTTTCAGGGCGCGAGTCCTACTCGCACTTGTTTACAACCTAAATGAGTGAATAATTCCATCCTCAGTAGAATTAGTAGCTACCGTCATAGAAACTTTCATTCCCTATTTTACCCACATAGGAGTTGAATTTAAAAAAAACGCTAAAACCAATATTCTTTTTATTTTTATACAGAAGCCATACAAAATTTCATCTCCTATTTCAGCACCTTCAAGTTTTATTTCCGCAACGAAAAGTAGCCTATCTATATCCTTCTCCAAGATCCTGTTTATCTCTACTTATACCAAAATTCCTCAAAATAGGTTTAGCGGTTTGGTTATGAATACGTAACATACAGACGTCAGAGTTACTTTCGTATTTATAATATTAGTATAGATATATGTACAGAATGTCTCAAAAGTACTAAATAATAAACTTGTAGTTTGGATGGTAGAAAACATTGAAATTCCAACACTTTTTTTTCAAATATTTTTTCCCACCAATTTTGAATAACTGTAGTACTTACTTATCTTAAAAATTACGTAAAATTATCACAAACTATATCTTCAATATTAGTGGTTGCTACTCCTGAATGCTGTTTATACTGATTCCTACGCCATTTAATGTATTCTAAGGCCGCAATACGGAAGTTGTCACAAATATTCGAAGGCCTATACTAAGTCCTGTGACTCAGAAACTATTGTATCAGCATCTACATTATCAGCCACCATATTATGTGGTTTAATTTTATTATTTTGTACTTTTGAGACACTGTATTTTACAAACCTTCCGCATCCAGTTCCATAAGCAAACTTTGAATTTTATCCCTTGAACGTCCCGACACACCCCAACTTATATCAGATTTACTTTCTTTACACAATTCGGCTAAAATTTTCACAACAAATTTTCCAGTAAATCCTGTAGCTCCGAGAACAATAATATCAACTCTTTCCATGGTTGTTTTTTACTTTCAGCTGTGCACACTGCAGGCTGAGAATACACTAAAGCTCGATTCATGTTGTCGGTAAACTCGACGAGCACGTGAGGCAAGGCTGTGACGATACGATTGGGGCAGTTCAGTCGGACACAACGGAAAAAATATACAGGCTCCCATTGAAAATAGGACCGTATTTCGATAGCCTAAAGTTGGCTTACGCATTCTCACGACTGCGTGTGCTCGCTATGTTGACCCTATCTCAGTCAAAAATCACTACATATTATAAAACAAAGTCCCCCGCCGCGTCTGTCTGTCTGTCCGTTCGCGATAAACTAAAAAACTACTGCACCGATTTTCATGCTGTTTTCACCAATGGATAGAGTGGTTCTCGAGGAAGGTTTTAGTATATAATTTGTCAAGTTTTGTATATATTGGCTAAAATATAATGATATTTGTTAGGGGTGTCGGAAAAAAATAAGCTATCTGGGAGCTTTCAACGAAAACGCTGCCTAAACCCTTTGAGATATAACAAAATAATGTATGGTGGAATTGTGTATCTTATATAGGTCTACAGAAAAGTCCGGCATGGCATATGTCTATCTCTTAAGGATAACATACTATATCCATATTAATACTTTTAAAAATGGGCAATTATAAAACGGTAATTGGAAAGCTATTTACACAAATACGGTATTAATCCTTATCATTTTAAATAAGTTAGAGGCTTTAAGCATTTCATGCAAATTATTTTACTCTTTTACACCATATAATTTAAACGAATATCTTAGGAGTAATCGCAATAAAAAATGTATGATTACTTTTGGTCGCGATAACCGACATCCACGCGGGCGAAGCCGCGGGCAACAGCTAGTATAATCATATACCTAGGTATAATAAGTACTTCCTACTACCAACAACAGGTTTTTACTTTTCTTAACCTTTGTTTTGGATGTCCTTATGAATAGAAATAAATTATATGGATCCATGCGCAGGAGTGGGATGTTAAAGTAGGCTGGCCAACTGTAATAATAATGTTTTCAGGACTGACTGGCAAAATAGAATCGGGAGTTCTTCTTCTTGTTATTGTATGGTTAGTTTAGTGGCCAACCTGGGGGCTTACCACAAGCTCTTATTGCGATTCAATTATAGGAACGTTTTAACGACGTTTTAATGACGTTTCTTATTGTCATGACTCATGACAATAAGGTACGTCATTGCACAAAAAGTCGCTGAAACGTTAATACGTTCCTGTAATTGAATCGCAATAAGAGCTTGTGGTAAGCCCCCAGGTGTCAGAGTTGTTCGGGACTTGTCAAATAAACTTTAGTTTAATAATAATTAAATAATAAATCGCCAGACAAACACACCAACTGTATGGTTCCAAATTAAGCAGCGCTTGTACCTACTATGGCTACCATACAATGGACTGGGGGCGATCCCAGTGTCACCCAGAGCAGGGCCAATTACGAAAATGCCGTTTCTGAACAAGTGCTCTGGCGGTAATCGAACCCGCCGAGCGGTCGTCGTTTGACTGAACATCCCAGATTTTGCCATCGGCTTGTACCTACAATAAATACACATGCGGAAAGCTCCTGAGCCTGGGCCTTTTCCGGATCGATGTAGAAAGTTTTTTTTTTAAATCCTATGGCGCAGATTTAGTTTTAATCATAATCGGTCCCAAGACTCCTTTCAGAATTTTTCGCTATTCCATTTTATAGACCCGGAATTGGCCATCCATGCACCTTTGAAAAATTCACCCATAGACACTGTAGGCACCTACTTATTATGGAAGCACCAAAGAATTTATACGTTTACACACGGTATTACGTTCATGGGAAGCACTGTAAGCCAATAATAAACAAATAAATAAACGTTCATCTGCATGTCTATGTTAGCACGACGAATATACAACCTTGACAAAAACAGGTTATGCTAAAGGTCAACGCATGGGCTATACAATGTCATCGAGTTTTTGTTGATTTTCGATTCTACATATTTCTTTAAGTATATGGATGGACTATGAACCTAATTTTTACCCGACTACGGCGGAGGGTTATGATTTTGATCGGTATGTATGTATGTATGTATGTATGTATGTATGTATGTATGTATGTATGTATGTATGTATGTATGTATGTATGTATGTATGTATGTATGTATGTATGTATGTATGTGCATCTGTTCCCACCTAACTTCCAAACTACTTGTCGTAATTTGACAAATGAGGTATCGTTAGAAGCGGCTTAATGGCGCGCTGGTTATAGGCTATGTGACGTCACATAAAATTAAAAATATGGCGCCCTCTAGAGGACATAATGTCATGAACTAAAAAATATACATTTTTTAACGAAACCGTGTGGGGTATCAAATGAAAGAGCTTGATGAGCACATTTCAAAAATATGTATATTGTTACCTATAACTCCAAAATAATTAAATAAAAATTAAGTTTAAAAACTAAAACCCGACTACTGAAAAATCGCGCTCTAAAAAGTATGAAACAAGAAAATATTCTCATCTAGAGGATAGCCGTGGTCCGTGTAGGTCTTTTAGGGCCAAATGGCATATGAACACGGACCACGGCTATCCTCTAGATGAGAATATTTTCTTGTTTCATACTTTTTAGAGCGCGATTTTTCAGTATTCGGGTTTTATTAGATATGATGTTTGACTACATTATCTACAATCTTACAAAACAAAACACGATTTAAAAAACCGACCAAGTGCATGTCGGACTCGCACATACTAGAGGGTTCCGTACCACCGTATAAATTTTATTTAATTTTTACCCGACTACGGCGGAGGGTTATGATTTTGACCGGTATGTATGTATGTATGTATGTGCATCTGTTCCCACCTAACTTCCAAACTACTTGTTGTAATCGACAAATGAGGTATCGTTAGAAGCGGCTTAATGGCGCGCTGGTTATAGGCTATGTGACGTCACATAGAATTGCATATGGCGCCCTCTAGAGGACATAATGTCATGAACAAAGAAAAAAACATTTTTTAATAAAACCGTGTGGGGTATCAAATGAAAGAGCATGATGAGCACATTTCAAAAAAATATATATATTGTTACCTATAACTCAAAAATAATTAAATAAAATTATTTTTATTAAAAAAATAAAACCGACTTCAAAAAAACCTGACGCACTAAAAAGCCTGAAATAATATTTCTATTACCACCTCTGCCTACCCCTTCGGGAAAACCCGACGTGATGGTGTGTTATCGAGTATTTGAAGTCGGTGCCAATCTTGGTATGCCAAATCTACCTACTATAAAAGTAAGAAGATAGATTGGCACCGACCCCAAATACTC
This sequence comes from Drymonia ruficornis, assembly GCA_947859195.1. Classification (NCBI taxonomy): domain Eukaryota; kingdom Metazoa; phylum Arthropoda; class Insecta; order Lepidoptera; family Notodontidae; genus Drymonia; species Drymonia ruficornis. Next base: position 4,863,838 of record OX401913.1, on the reverse strand, counting down.
GATAACACACCATCACGTCTGGTTTTCCCGAAGGGGTAGGCAGAGGTGGTAATAGAAATATTATTTCAGGCTTTTTAGTGCGTCAGGTTTTTTTGAAGTCGGTTTTATTTTTTTTTATAAAAATAATTTATATTTTACTCCAGGGAGCTTACCATCAACTTTACAATGAAAATTCAAACGCAAGGCAGTTGAGTTTAGATTCGTAAAATGAAAAGCTTTCTATCGTACCATGACATTCTTAAAGTTGAGCAGAGTTTAAATCATTATTAATGAATGAATGACCGATATTTGTCTCTGACCGGCATTAAAAACGCCTCGTGTGAAAGCGACAGAGTTATAGCTGTACCACGTAAGTTTGTCTCGTTCTCACAAGACTGATGGATACGTTCAAAAACTAATAAATGCTTAGACTTTCAACTTTACCGGTTGTTAAAAACAAGAAAGAAAGTACTTTTACATTCGAAATTATAAAAAAAAACATTAGTGAAAAAACTACCAGTAAATCAAAATAGACATTATTTTGTTTATTACCTATTTATTTAACAAAAATAAAACGTTACTTGTGGTGTTAACTAATATCGTGTGTGAAAATATTTGTGATTTGAACGTACCTACTTTCTTGTTATAAAAATACCTAGATGACGGTTGTCGGTAAAGATGTGATAAACGGCTTTATATTAAAAGCACGCTGTAACGCCTGTGCTTGTTTTTAAAAGTCGCTGTAAAAAGCGCGGAAGGGCTTTTCTGCTTTATACTTTTTTACTTAATTTTCTGCGTTCTACTTTTTTTAGTGCTTTTGTGCATTGAACTTTTAGATAGCAAAAACTTATCTGCTGAAAATTTTATAGTGAGCCTTATGTGCATAGAAATATGGTTGTCAATCTAATATAATTTAGTATCAATGTATTGCTTCTTATGGGTAAAGAAATAAGGTTCAATTTAATTAAATATTGATTTGAGCTGTATTTTCATAACAATAAAGTTAGTTTTTATAAATTTTTGGCATTTCTTTCTCTTTCTGGCCGTCATTGCTTAAAAACCACACGTTTATGTTTGTAAGCGCGCTTGTGTGCTTACTTAAAAAAACGAATTTTTTCAAACGGCTTTTCGTTTAAGCACCCACTTCTAGTTGTCGGTTCGGTATGTCAAATAGTCAGTCTTGTCATTTTCGCGGCGAATTTAATTTTAATATTTGTTGTGTTGTATTCATAAATTTGTAAGTATTATTAATTTGTAAGTTCTGGAGCTTAAAAGAAATAATGAAATCAAAATTACCTTTGAAACTGAAAAAGAAAGTTATGGATGGATGTTTGCTCCCTTGCATGTCATACGGATCACAAACTTGGATATACAACAACTATGCAAAGGATAAAATACAGAAAACCCAACGTGCTATGGAAAGGAGTACCTATCCTGAATATCAGGCTAAAAGACAAGCAAAAATCAGAAAACAAACGCAAAAAAAACCAAAATGATAGATGCTCTCCAATATATGAAACGACTGAAGTGGAAGTTGGCAGGACACGTGGCAAGATCAACAGATGGAAGATGGATAGAATTGGTCACAAATTGGTCAGGTCCATGAGGTAAGAGAGCCAGAGAGCGCCCCAGAGAACGATGGATACACGAGATTAATAAAATAGCTGGAAGAGACTGGACAAAGAAAGCGATGACAAGGACAACTTGGAAACTTTTGGAGGAGGCCTATACCCGTCAGGGGCCTTAACTGAATAACTGTGTAAATGCATATTATGTTATTAACTTAATGGTAATGTTTAATGAAATAAAAGGCATTCATAAATTTGTGGAGATTACTTTTATTTATAAACTAGCTTTTGCCCACGACTTCGTCCGCGCAGGATATAAATTTTAAAAAATCCGTTTCCCTTTGCTGGAACCCAAATCCCGTATCCATATATCCCTGATTCTGTATCCCATATTCCGTATCCCTTATCCCGTATCCAGTATCCGGTATCCCGTATCCCGTATCCCGTATCCGTATCCCGTAACACGCATCCCATATCCCGTTCCCGTATCCCACATCCCGTATCTCGTAACCCGTATCTCGTATCCCGTATCCCGTATCACGCATCCCACCTCCCGTATCCGTATCCCGTATCACGCATCCGTATCCCGTATCACGCATCCCACCTCCCGTATCCTGTATCCCGTATCCCGTATCCCGTATCCCGCATCCCACATCCCGTATCTCGTAACCCGTATTCCGTACCCCGTATCCCGTATCCGTATCCGTATCCCGTATCACGCATCCCACATCGCGTATCCCGTATCCGTATCTGTAAAATAAGGTGATTTATGTATCTGTTTATGTATTAATTGAAAATAACAGTAAAGAATAACTATCTAAATATAATTTAGGTTTATTATTTACGTTACCGTTTCAATGAAGTTCACAACGGGCTGCAAAAAGAGCAACTTTTACGGAATCGTCAACTTTGACAGTCCAGCGTCTCAGTTTATGTTTTCTTAAGAGGTCATGGTACCGATTAAACGAATGAAATGAGCATTAGCGCACGCAACTTGACAGTGAATCGTTGTCAAAGAGTTGGGCGTAAATGTCAATCGCAATTATGACCTTGTGGTACGAATGAGCAAAATAATTCAATTGAGGTCCCTATTTGCATCGCGATAACAGCTTGTGGTAAGCCCCCAGTTAGAGACTAGATAGCAATTTAATATTTGTTTCTGTGACTGTCACAGTGTGACATCATCGTGATGTTCGTGATCCAACATAAGATTTTTATAATGGAGTCACAGATTTAGGAGCTACAGATGGAGCGCATAGAACACGAAAGTGAAGCCACCAAAGCAAATACAAAACAAAAAAGCGAATACAATCTCGCCCTATAACTACACAACTTTACACGCACACAAATGTATGTTTCCCTAGTGCCGCTCCTAGTTGTCACGCACACATATAATGCTACCTGGCTTCACTTCGTTTGTTGCCAAGACTACATCTGTCAACTTCTCTAATCTGTGAATGGAGTATTCAAAGAAGTACAGAAAACATATTCTAAATAGATTTTAGTTTATTAATACCTGTTACCATTATATAATGTGTATAAGGCCTATACCTATATTATGTTTCGTGTATGCGGTTCGCTTACGATAGGTACGCGATCGCAATCGAAACTCATCAATCTGTTAGAAAACATTTTTATTTCCGTTTATTACTGCAACTGAAAGCAGTATATGCAACTCTGTTTATGTATACTTAAGTAAATGTGATTTATGTGCGTAACTAAGTAAAACTACTATTTAAAGTGTTGATTTACATTTTATTTCATTTTCGTAAAAACTACACACAAAATAATGACACTTTCTTTAATTATGTGGCCAATGAAATTATGATAACACTTCATTAATAAATAAATCCAAAATATGATAATTTCATTTATCACATTCACAGAATCTCACAAACATACTTCGAATGTAGAATTTTACATCCAATAACTTTTTATTACGAAAACAAGTGTAAATACACCCAAAGAAACTTAATTTACATAAACACTGTATGACAGTCACTGTATAATTTTACACTAAAATCCTTTCACCAGCATAAACATCTAAATAACTGGTATTAATGTGTGTATAGTATATTTATATTATTTATACAAACGTCTCATTCATACACGATAAAGGATAGTTGTATACTTTGATACCATTTATTAGAGATTTCATCCTCATATGTATATGTATAAGTATAATATATTTTTGTATGACAGTAGCAGTACCTATCCGACCAACAATGTCAGTATGTATACAATATACACTATACACACAACGCATAAATATCACTGGATAATTGTATGATTCGTAGTTTATAATCAATCTAGAGAGATTATAACCTAACCTAACCGACAGATTATAATCTCACTAGATTAATTATTAACTAACGGTTCGTAAAATTTTACGCTGACATATACATAATTTGTCTTTAACTTAACATTATAAATATTCTTATACTGGGTACAATAGGAATAATTAAATATCACACCAGGTATTATGGTCCCCTTACGATATGTATAATTAACATTACATCTAATCATTTAAGTAAGTACTTTTTTATCTATTTCACTGAGAAATCTACAAACATCGAAATGCTTTCGAAGTACATTAATTTAAATTAATAAGTCACAATATTCCGTCCGTCCATTTAAATATCGGTTAAGGTACATTATTATTATGTTCTTAAACTAAATAATGAGCCGAATACACTAATAAGTACTATACTATATTATAGCTACTAATGGGCAAGATAATGAGTACCTACACGTCTCATCAAAATCTATAAATATGATAGAAAATATCAGTCGTTGATAATGTAACGTTTGAAAGTGTATACCACAACATCTTTGGCTGTATACATTACTCTTAGTACCTTTGCATGCTCTATGGTGTTCGAACTAAAGATGGCAGTATCTGCCTTGCCCCGTTGCGCTTACTAAGAACTCCATTTTGTTTTGGTACCCAATAATAGATGGCGTTACCATCGCTTGAGGTCCCTAAATCTAGTTCAATTAAAGTGTGCTGTATCAAAAGCGGTTTAAACCCAAGTTTCATTTTAACCAAAATACATACGACTTCGATAACGTTAAAGAAACTTACCCAGTTTACTACAAATAAATAGTCAATGCGCATTTTATCCTATAATCAATATCAGACTCGTATGCAGTATTTTCTAAAAGTGAAACTGGTTTTACGTTACAATAAAAAGATCTAGGTATAACTCATTCTAATGTAGATTCGAGTGAAAGTACGGTTGAGTCGAGATTTCTATTGAGTCAGGTTTAAAGCTAAAATGGAGGCGACTAGAGTCAATGTAAAGTTAATCTAATGATGCAGTTATTAGAAGTATAAATAGAGTAACACCCAAAGATACAAAATAATATACTTAAGTACATACTTGCTAAACTATAAATTCATAACATGTCGATACCTAAATTCCATTGTATTTTTTGAAGGTAAATACCCACAGCGAGTGTGTTTGCAAACCGCTAAACATTTTTTTTTATAAAACACTAGCTCGGAAGCACCTTAAATATGACCTAGCCATATCTAGGTAATTCGTCGTAAAGCTGTCGTACAACAAATACCTCTATTAGTATCAATAAAGTTCTTATAAAATATAATTTAAATTAAATTTCAATATCACATGTATACTAATTTTGTACTAACAAAACTTAATTATGATATGTTAATATCACCACATTAAATAACACAGGTATATATAGGTAGGTACTACCTAAGGTACCTCACGTTGTAAACCGCCACCTTAAACCAATATAACACATAGACCTAAACACTAACATAATACCGACCATTATTCCAATTTCGAACCAAACTGAACTATTCTCAATATCCAAGTACTTGAGCAGCACGTCTGGCTTTGCGAAATGGCAGTACATATCGTTGCATTCCAAGGGTTGTCGGTTGAAACCGAATATTGTTAGGACCATTGCGACGATGCCGCATCGGATGAAGGAGGTCTTCATGAGGATGTTCATCAGGAGAGGGATCTCGTGGGCGAAGTCGAAGCCGTAGATAGCCAGCCCTAAGAAGGGTGCGATGGCTGCCGGGCCGATCGCGCAACCATTCTGCAAAATGATTTAAATATAAATGCGCGATGAAAGTGACAGCAACAAAAAAATCAGCGCACCAAGCGCTTGATGAGACTGTCTGACGCTTTCTGTCAGTGTCTCTTCAAATAAATTATTGTGAGGTCGGAGAGCCTAGCCTTGGTGGTGAATCAAAACTGTCAAGTGTCAATCTTAGCCCACTCCAATGTGGCATCGCCCTGACGGTGAATAAATCCTGGATGCCATTGGACAATAGGTGCGTCTACATGAGCCGAGCGGGCGCCCGAGTATCATTTTGGATGTAGGACCGCGTAGACATGTAATATCTGATTGATTGGGTGCGGCTGCTCGGAGCTTGTGGACGCGGAAAAAAAGTATAAACTCGTTTTTCTCTGTTTTATTATGATTATAGTAGCATTAGTAGCGCCAATCAAGACTATCGTCTAGTAAAACTTCGGTGAACTCTCGAGTTATGAGAAAAGCTATATAAAAAAATCGGGCCCAAAAAAACGTTGTTTCGTTTGGAACCATCCTACGATTGTTGTCTTGTTCTTACAACTATACTTTAGTAAACTCTACCGTCTGTAACGTAAGGTGTTACTGTCTGTAACGTACTTAATTAATCATATCGTCACATCGTTTGCAGGGTCAACAGTGACAAACTATTGCCAAACAGGTCAGTCCTTAGTAAAATAAATAAATAAAATATATAACGTCACGACTTTTATCCCCATTCGGGGGTAGTCAGAGGCTTGAGTGGCCATACAACACCACATTTTGAAGGTATTAAGTCAACTCAAAGCCCACGTTTCACCAGATAGTCAGAACCCAACGTGACAGGTGGTGAACCTTGTCGCCGTGTATACAGGATCTGACTATTACCTAATCCCGAGGGATAGGTAAGTTTCCTCACGATATTTTCCCTCACCGTAAGCGGACTGTAAATTATGCACATAGATGAAAATTCATCTATTGGTGCATGCCCAACCGGGGATCGAACCTGGGACCTTCTGATTGCTAGCCCAACGTGTTCGCCCCTAGGCTACAGTCGCTTTCAGTCCTTAGTCTTTATTATTATTGAGTTATTTAATACTCACTTGAGCAGTTAGTTGTGGCGTCTGACCGCGTAGACATAACGCTATCACTGATGACCGGGCGCGGCTGCTCGGGTCTTGTGGACGCACCTATAGTCGGTCCAAACACTCGTGGCACGCGAGGCCATAAAACGTTCCAGGAATTGTGGGTCTTATGGGCAGGCCCATAAGTGCAAGGGAGCGCGTAATATGCCCTATTCCGGCAAGGTTTTATGGCCTCGCATGCCGTGAGCGTTTGGACAGATAATAGTGATGTGTCTATAGGGCCGTTTCCACGTGTTCTGGCCCCACGTGTCACGGCGCTTGGACCGTCTATAAGCGACCTCAAGCAGGAAGACTACGGTTCATCACGCACGACGGAGGCCGGTCGATGCGGTGACGAAATGCCGTGCTTTGTGGAAGGCCTTGGGGAAGGCGTATGATTAAACTGTCGACGTTTTCCGGCAGACTTGTACCTATCAAACAGTGCTAGTTGATAGGTGCGACCACAAGTCCCCAGCCGCCTCGCCGAGCAATTTTATTCATGACGTTATGTCTACGTGGAGTTACATTTTCAAAACTGATGTGTTGCGACTGAAATGTTTAGTTGTGATGAGACCTAACAAAATATCGCAGTGGTTCGTTCAGCTCTTGTAAAGAAACATGCGCGAAAATGGTGACGAGGCTTCTGTTTGGTGTGTCCCTGCTTGTACTCTTTCCTTTTTATTCTGATCACGGCCATCAGTCAAATCAAATCAAATCAAATCAAATCAAAATGTTTTTATTTACATAGCAAACTCCATGTACAATAAAGTTGTGGTGACATTTCTAGTAAGTATAAAATACCTGCATCAGGATGTCACCGCTCTTCTTACCCGTGCTAACCGGGAGGAAACAAATAAACAAAATCAATAAAACTAAATTGAAATATAAAACAGAACTTATGTTATCAGTCCAATGGACACTGGAAATTAATCTAAGTATGCACTTTACGGCTTTCGATCAGATTAATCTAAACACGGAAACAGAACAAGGACCCCGCTAATCAGATTAGGAAGGACTGTGTATGGTAGTCATTCGTCACGAATGCAGGTTTTCTTTCTATGTATAGTTCTTTCTATGTATAAGTTTAAATGTCAGGCTCGTATTAATGCTTGCCGTTTTGACGTTTAAATATGGAACATCTGTCAAAAACAGCGTCTTCAGATCGATCTCAACTTTGAAATGCATTAATACGTGCCTTAGTTTTTTTATTATGTACGTACTTATCTAGTTCAGAATTAATTAGATTATTCTAGACCAAACCGGTTCACTTTCAAATCTACCGGTTTATTGACGAGTGAAATAAGACAAACTTTCTAATAACATCGTTTGCTGGGGGACTAATAGCGACGCTTTGCAACATTGCCAATTCTTTTTTATAATTTCCTAGAAGATACCGCTAAATTTCCGTGAAATGGTCACGTATGGCGTAAAATGTGTGACTGTTTTACAGGAAAGCTAACAAAATTTTACAAAACAAAAAAGATAGTGCTATCTTGGTCGTAAATTACGACCGACGAGAGGAGGTCGGCAATACAAATTTATTTTAAGGGCCTCCGCAGACTAGCTACTTTTAGCATCGGCGATCGGCGATTTTGATGCTGCGTCTCGCTCGTTCGCGCTCGAAGAAACGCGACACAGCATTGATACGTCACTAAATCGCCGGTCGTCGATGCTAAAAGTAGCTAGTCTGCGGAGGCCCTAATTCAGTGAAGTTTACTTTGTGCAACAACATAATAATAATTAACCACCTACGTAGCAAGACTCAATCAAATATCAATTATATCAACCGTTTTATCATGGATGTATTATTTTATCAGATTTGGTGCCCTCTAACAGTGCAATCACACACATAACATTAACAAATCTGTTATCGCACTCGCAATTCTAAAAGTATCTAATTATCCTAGTAATTCGAAAAGAAAGCAGGGGGGTTACTCCGAAATACGTACTCTTCGTTTCGATCCGAAACAACGAAGACAACGAACGAACGACAGTGACCCTACCACCAAAACACTTCGAATCCGTAATGTACGGATGGCTTTCCTTTCGGATCCATAGACAATCAATCGGATGAACCAGAGATGATCGTATGAACATGTGAATAAAAACGGTAACATTCAAAACATTTTAAAATATGATGTTTTCTTTAAAAAAACACGCACTACGATTGTGTAGTTGCTTTTGTTAAAACTATCATACAATTTATGCATTATATAATGTATTTTGGTGCAAATTCATATTTATTTTGTCATTCCACCTACTTAACAGAGTTTATGTGTTGTTACTCTGAATACTCTATTATATTTTTTCTGTAGATGAAAGCTGTCACTCGGAATGACTCGGAAGTTGGTTCTGTAAAATTTTATTCGTTTTCTTTATAATTCTTCAGACTATTATATCTTATAAAAGTTTCGTGCGCAACAATTTCAGTAAGTTTACTTTATTTATTCGTTTAAAGTAATCAACAAAAGTATCATGTACCTACATAACTAATGATTTCGGGTATTTATTTTTATGTTACAGCTCAATAATGACGACCACTAGCTTGCAATTGGAGGAATTATTAGAGTTCATGAGCACGCATAGGGATGTAGCGCGGGGTTTTATTAAAAGCGTGGAGGGGCGAGCTCGTACTAAAAGGCTGTGGGAGAATTTAGCCTCACGGCTAAATAGCTTGGGGGTGCTGTAAAAACAGTACAGCAGTGGAAAAAGGTCGGTAGTATTAACGTTAAACCTTTAAATTCCTCTATTCTTAATAATAATTATTATTAATAACTTCTGCTTAAAACCCTAACATTTGCATCATTGTTTTGTTACTATTTCAGTTAGCATGTCATTTGAATGTGTGTGCATAAAACATTTGCTTATATAGGTGTGGGCTGACAAAAAATATATGACAAAAAAAGCTAGCGCAGCAGCTCGCCGGTCTGCTACTGGCACTGGTGGTGGGCCACCAACGGCTGACCCGCTCTCCGAGAATGACCACAAGGTCATCTCCATTATGGGAGTAGGCTTCGGTCAGCCGGATATCCCGGCATGCAGTGTGCCAGCTTTTCCCGAGGTAATGCTTTTGTATGGATTTATTTTCTTTTGTGTATGTCTTTGATACTTATTGTAAGACCATTGTAAACTGGCAAAAAATCTCTATTAATTTGGCGGGTAATGTACCCTATGCAATGGCTTCTTTTTCATTTTTGCATCCATGCACTGCTCTTATTTGCATAAAAACTTAGAGGTACTTAGGTAACTACTTAATAATATAATACTAGGTAGGTACTTCATAATATAATATTTTTTAAAGTTTAATGATTTGCGGGAATCTCTGCTGGTCTTGATGTTGGGTTAGAGACTATAGTTCTGTTGGTGGTTTGGCTACGTCCAACAAAATAATATCATAATACCTACATTATGTATCAGTGTGTCTGAACTTGTTATAGATTTTAGAATGGCCCACTATTTATGCAGCACCCTCTGAACCTCCAGCCACACTAGTTCGATCCGCCTCTCCAGCTGCAGAAGCCCAGTACAATCCAATTATAGCTTAAGCTCGCCCAAGAACAAGCGGCAGCAATATCCCAGGTACCTAAACACTAAATTGTTATTATTTTAATGAGATGCTACACCATAGAACACGACCTGTGGACACACTAGCGACAGCGTTCTACG